>JAJKKK010000027.1:0-624479 GCA_022432375.1 Nemania sp. FL0031
TTTAATTTTAATATATTAATATTAAAATTATTATTTAATTTATTAATAATTAAAAAAATAAATAAATATATAATAATTATAATTTAATTTTTTTAATTATATTTATATAATAAAATTATTAATATATATATATAATTATATATATATATATAATTAAATATATATATTTAATTAAATATATATATAAATAAATTATAAATAAATTATTTTTATTTATTTTTATTTTTTTTATTTTTTTATTTTTTTATACACATATATTTTTTAATTATTTAATTTTAAACTTATTTTATTTTTTATTTCTGCATTTAATTATTTTTAGCTTGTAAACTTTAATTTTAAGTTTTTATTTAATTGTTTAAAACCTGCAAACTTTATTTTAAAATTTTTATTTTTATATATAATTATTTAAAACTTATAAACTTTTTTTTTAACTTAATATTGTTTAATTATTGCAATTGTTTTTTTTTTGTAAGCAAATTGTTATTTATAAGCTTTTAAATTGCTTTTTTAATTTATTATAATTATTATACAAGCTTTTTATTTATAGCTTTTTTAAAAACTTTTTATGTTAAATCTATACATTTTAGCTTGTTTTTTTTTTTTTTTCGGCTTTTTTACGTTTGTGCTTTGCTTGTTATTATTAGTATTTAAACAAGCTTAATTAAATACTTATAGTATATATTTTGCTAAATAAAACAAATATAGCTGTTTTTTAAATAATAATAATTAAAGCAAGCTTTTTTTATAACGCTTATATTGCTTAAAATATATTTAATATATAAACTTTTGTAGTTTTTATTTATATATTATTAATATAAGTTTTTTTGCGATTTATTAATAAAAATATAGTATACAAAAGTAGCTATGTATATTTTAATATTAAAGTTTTATTTTATATTTTTTTTATTGCTTTAATACTTAATTTGTTTTATTTTAATAAAGCAAATAATATTTTATATAAAGTTTGTATTAATATTATTATATATTTATAATATAATAAAAATATATATTTTATATATATTTAAAACAATTAAAATATTATTAAATTTAAACTAATATAACTTATTAACTAAAAACGTTATAATTTTTAAAAAACTATTATATTATAATAAAGCTAATAATAATATATTTTTAGTAAGCTATAATAGCTTATTTTTAAAACAGAAATTTTTAAGCTTAAAAAGCAGCATTATGCTTAATAAATTTTATAATATTATTTGTTAATTTAAAGTATTAAATATATATATAATATTATAAATTATTATAAATAAAAAATTAGCTAAAGCAAGCAAAATAAATTTTAAAAACAAAAAAGTTTATTATAATATTTATACTATTATATAATTAGTAAAAAAACATATAAATTTAAAATAAAATATATAAATTTAATATTATAATTATTAGTTTAATAATGTTTTAAACAAGCTAAGCTAAAAAAAAAAAGCTAAAATAATAATAGCAATAATATATATAATATAAACTTAAATATATTAAGCTATAGTTAGCTAAAGCTTTACTGCTAAAATAATATAAAATTAATATTAAATTAATTGTATAATAATAAATTAACTAAAAATTTAGTAAATTAATTAAAAATTTAATAAATTAACTAAAAATTTATATATTAAAAAAAAAACAAAATTGTTTTTATATACTTAATTTTATTTATTTTTGTTTTTTAATATTATTAACTAAACAATATTTAAAAAATTAAAACAAATTTATTTATATTAAAATAATTTTATATATATAATAGCGCAATAAAATAAAGCTAAATACCTAGTAATACTTACTTTTAAAGTTATTTAAACTAAAATAGTAGCTTAAAATAAAAAAATAAAAAAATAAAAAATAAGTAGGTTTGTTTTGTTTTGGTAGGTAAGTTTAGGCTATAACACCCGTAGTATAATTAAGAAGGTACTGTAGGGCAGATTAGGTTTTGACACACTTACAGCTGTAGGCTACCGTAAAACTCTCCAAAATCTGCGCTGTTATCTCATTGCAGCACACATTGCATAACAATCTTCGCCCGATGTAGTGGATGCCATCCCTACCAAATGTGCTATGTAGCTTATACATATGTATCTATGTATGTGTATACCGATAAGCCTGAGGCGTTGTTAATAGCAATGCGATATTCTGAC
Organism: Nemania sp. FL0031; assembly: GCA_022432375.1. Taxonomy (NCBI): domain Eukaryota; kingdom Fungi; phylum Ascomycota; class Sordariomycetes; order Xylariales; family Xylariaceae; genus Nemania; species Nemania sp. FL0031. The sequence continues at coordinate 2,145 of JAJKKK010000027.1, forward strand.
CTGAGTATATGCAAGACTTCAATCTAACCTACCTGTTTTACCGGATACATTTAGCCTACAAGCTGACCTCGTCCTTGGTGGCTGATATAGTCCGTACTCGCTAACTTATTTACCTTAGGTATGTATATTCTGATATATGAAGTAAACAAAACTGCCAATTAGCTCAATTGGCGTTTACCTTGCTACCAGACGCGCACCTACATCACGACGCGGTCTAGACACCTACTAGTAACTACGTCATTCGTATTTGTGACATCATATCGCGTCGTAGGAGCAGTGCTCGTATATATACAATTGGAAAACATAATTCGCAAGGAAGTTTGCTTAATTGTAATAGAATAGGTGCGTGAGGCCAAAACAACCCAGACGTAGGCATCTCAGATACAATTCTAATAGATTAAGTTAAGAGCTGTATAATGTAAATGTAGTAGATATGTCGGCAGCCCCTCCAATTGCCCCATGTTGTCCCACGCTACCGGCACTCTAACAGCAGAGTTACAGTGCACTAGTGGGGACTGGTGGTCGATCACTACCTAACCCCTGAGCCCTAAGCTGCTAGTGGGGCTTCTTCAAGATAGTCGGTAAACAAGCCGAATCACTCATTTCCAGACCTTCAATTCTTCACAACACAATCATGTCCTCAACCACGGGACTCAGTCGAACACGCTCGCTCCGTCAACCAGCAGTGAAGGACAATGAATCGGCCCCAAGGAAGCCCGCCCAGAGTCGTACTGAGGCGAGGAATGTATCTCCTAGTCGGCTACCCATGAAGCCCCCGACTACGACATCTCGGACAAGACCACCAAACAGCCTGACTTCTAGACAGACTTCCGGCGGCTCGTCTAGCAAATTTTCATCTAGATTAGCTGAAAATGGAGCTTCAGCAACTGCAAAGCCGTTGGGAAGAGCTCCATCGGTGCGTCAAGCCCCGTCAACGGCGACGAGGACATCTACTACTACTACTAGTACTACTGGCCGGTCAGCCAGTATAACAAGACCGAAGTCATCAGGGGGAATTCACCCCACGGCAGCTCCAAGAGAGCGCCACCACATGGGCCACTCCCGGGCAAAATCAACAGTGACATCGCTCACCGCCGCGACAACCCTCCGTCCCCTATCCCACGTCCCGCCCCGCTCGAATCCGAGCCCAGCGCCATCCACCGCCTCGTCCGCGAGCACGACTACACAGACTACATCCGCCTCATCAACACGGCCGCAGACGCGATCTCAAACACAAGCACAACACGCACGCGTGGCCTCGCAGACCCATTCACGAACAAAATCACAATCACAGTCCCATTCCACTACAACATCAGCCTCAGCCTCAAACCCGACTCTCGCAGCTAGAAGACCAGCCTTCAACACGAACCAACAGCACTACAGCCCCGCGAAATCCCTCGCCCCAAAACCCCTCACATCAACCTTCCTCGCGCCCCCCTCGCCGTCCAAGCAGCCCGTCAACGTCGCCCTCACGGCCGAGACAAGCCGTCTGCAGACCGAGCTCCTGCAGCTCTCCCTCCTTCACCGCGAAGCACACGCCGTCTCGGCCTCCTGGCACGCGAGCGCGCGCTCCAAGCTCGGGGCGCGCTTCCGCGAGGTCGCGGCCGCGGATCGGGCTTTAAGGACAGCGGAACGGGAGGGCGCTGAAGTTACTGGTCTGGCGGACCTGATCCGCTGGGGAGATGCCGGTCCGGATTCTTCTGCGGGTGGGAAGGGTGGTGGTGGAAGTGGTGGTGTTGTACAGAGGAGGAAACTCCCCCTCGACGAGAAAGTCCAGCTCCTCGACCAGGTCCTCAACGGCGCCTGGGCCCTCGGCGAGCCCGGCGGGCGCTACCAGCGCGTCGTCCGCGCCTTCGAGGACTGGGTCGCCACGGTCGCCGAGATCCGCGCCGCGCAGCGCGGGGGGGACATCGAGGGGCTTCTGGCGCGCGGTAGCGGTAGCTGTAGCGACTTCGGGCCTCAAAACGGGAACCGAGAGAGGGAGAGGGAGAGGAAGGGGGAGGAGAAGGAGGAAATCGGCATCTTCGTCAGCGACCTCGACGCCGGCGCCTGGAAGCGCGACCACGCCGGCCTCGTGCGCATGCTCGAGGGCTGGCGGCGGACGCTTGCTCAGCTTGGGACTATTGACGACGACGACAACGACGACGACGATGGCGGTGAGGACAGGGGTGGTGGTGATGATGATAGGGGTGCGAATGCGAAGGGAAACAAGCCGCGCTCCGGCCTCGCGCGCACGCTGGGGGGATGTCGCGGTCTAGTGCACGGCATGCTAGCTGAGCTGAAGGCTATGGAACAGATCGAGATAGACGCCCTGGCTGCTGAAGAGGAGTGGATGGAGCACATGGAGGCGCGGCTCAAGGCTGATGGAGAGGACGATTCGAGGAGTAGGAGGTCGGCGGATGTGCCGCCTTGGAAATTATTGGTTCTGTAGGCGGTGTGCGATCGTATTGAGCATTATAGTATAGTAGTTGGCACTGATCGGTGGTAGAATCACCCCCTGAAATTGGGATATCGTAAGACTAGATAGATATTGTCAGTCCGCTAGAAGGGATATGTATTTTACGACGGTATAGTAGATTGGGTTCGTCGATATATCACGTCGATCCTGCGATGCCGACTACTTCCTCGTACGTAGCGTCACGACCGTGGAAGGGTATTTATAAAGTTGTTTTAATTCATAATACCAGTATTCGGGGTGGTCAAAGATCCCTATAATAGATGCAGACCTTTCCTCTTTCATCATCTCTCGGGATATTCTACATAATTACAGTCGCCGAAGGATGTGATAGGACTACTATATCCTTCACTTGAGAACAAAGCTTTAGGGCAGTGTGACATGAATGAGACAACAGTGGACTATCTTCGATGGCTATTTATTTTCAAGACGTCGAGGCAACCATAGTAAATATACAACTAATTGATAACCTATCAATTTCTAAGCTACAGCATGCCAGCCCTTTCCCTAATCGGGCAGTTCATTCAGTGATAATTCAGCTCCGGATTCGCCTTGAAATTGCACCGACACCGGCACTCGGGGACGGGGCACTCGACGTGGCGCGCGAACCACTGGCGCGCGTGGTCGAGGTGCAGGACGTGGTCGCACTTGAGGCAGAAGGTCGGGAACTTGGCCGCGAGGCGGACCTGCGGGTCGTCTGCGAGCTCGGGCTTGTCGGAGCGCGGGATGCCCACGACCTCGAGGCAGACCACGCACCGCGGCAGGTGGCGGCCGCAGTTGATGCAGCTGACGCCCGCGTTGATGCTCGTCATCATGAGGTAATTAGTCCCGCCGCCGCGGCCTTGCTGTGTCGGCGCAGTCTGCGCCGTCGACGACGACCCCCCCACGCCCTTGCCCTTGCCCTTGCCAGTGCCACTACTAGCCCCGCCGCCCCCCGTCGTCTTGGACAACTCGTACTCGGCGTCGCAGTACACGCAGCGCAGCGCGATCTGGCGGGACAGCGGCTTGATCGTGGGCACGCCGCAGTGCTTGCTCTTCTTGGTGCTCTCGACCTCGAACTTGGTGCGCTGCAGGAAGGCCTTGTGGCGCTGCAGGTACGCCCTGTACGCGTTGCGCCAGACCTGGCACCGGTAGTCGTTGATGTAACGCGGGGCACAGATGGACAGGACGAGCGTGGCTGTCTGGATGTCGTTGAATTTCTCGACGTATTTGGCGAAGATGTCGACGAGCTTGTCTGTTATGCCGGTGAGCACGATGCCCTCGATATCGCCCGTTTCTATGGCCATATGCAGCTGGTCGTCCAGCCATTGTGTGAGCTTGTCGTCCTCGAAGTTTCGAAGAGCGATGTATGTACGTTCGCGCAGTGGTAACGACTCCTGGTTGGCGATCGTCTCCCAGTTATTAGTCGCGATGAGCGCCGAGATAGCCCGAAGATACGGGTCTGTTTTGGAGGCGACCGTGTCGTCAAAGTCTAGTTGCTCTTTGGCTAAACCTCTGTCACCTCTCCCCGTTAGCTGGAGAGCGAGAGAAACAAACAGTAGTTCTGGATACTCTGCACTCGCGGCCTTGAGGATGTTAACGGCTTCCGTGAAATTCCCCTCAAAGAGTGCACGAGCCGCCGCTCTTGTGAACGAGGACGAGTTCTTTTCCGAGGTAGGGACTTTGGCGTAATCGTTCCACTCTAAGTCTATGGACCTCTTGCCCCATTCACAAATGCGCATAGCTACCTCTCTACGTCCCGGTTTCGTCGTCTTTAGCTTGCCATAACTAGGCTCTCCTGCCTTGGCGTTTAATAATGTTTGGAGACCGCGGTCCCATGCTGCATCATCTGGGGGTGTGGTTGTAGGGGATAGCCGAGATGATCCTTTACGGCCTAGATTGCAAATTAAACCCATAATTCTAAGGGAGGGTCGCATATATTGAACTGACCTAGATCCTTAAACCATATAGGTATAACCCCTAGGAAGCTATAGTCAATCCCTTGGGTGACCATGCCCTCATCGTACGCAGCACCCGAGGCCCCTAGATGAGCGTGTCAGCTTCAATTCATAGCAGGGGCTAACTGATACGTACTCTCTACCCAAAGCCACATATCCTTCAACCATGGGTCATCAGATGTAATATTAATATTAGCATAGTAATCAAATAGATATTTTTCTTTCGCTCGTAACAGCATGATATGGTCTAAAACGACCTGTGCTTTTTGTGGAAACCCCTCCGCATTAAGTGTTGTAGTGAGAAGATTCTCGTGTGCTTGTCGATTTGACACCAGCCCAGTGCCACTCCACGTAGCATCCAACGGTGCTTTGTCTGGACTTTCATTAGACGGTTTTTGGGATTGGCTATTTTGCGCTTGTTTTCTTAAGGCTAGAATCTTTTCTGCCGTTGTTCTTGCGCTCGTTAATGAGCGTAGGAGATCATCATTCTCTTCTAAATTGGAATCAGCATCCTCCTTCGGATTCGGAGGCGGTAATTCCAAGGCCTGCGAGACGATAGTCGCAATCGACGTCTTTTCGTCCCCGAATAGAGGCACACTTTTGGCAGCCTCGTCTACGAGGAGTGACCCCATTATCTCCGGGTGCTGAGTGGCCTCGAAGCACATTAAGCTATGGTAGCTGGTGCCCTCTTATCTACTTGTTAGCACATGGAGAACTGTAAAATATAATATTAACCAAATACCTTCGAGTCCGCGGTATGGCGCTTGCCACGGCACCATTTTATATACATGGTCTGAAGTATAAGACGGCTTCTCTAAGATTTCGTAGGCTCCACTGGCACGCAACACCAGTGCTCGAGGCGTTACTGTTGGTGAGTTGAGTGTGACCCAATCAAATGACACGATTTGATCATGTTTGCGATTCCCTTTCGTAAAGCCCATGTCTAGCTCATACGAATTCTTCGCCTCTAGAAGTTCTGGGCTTGTATCGTAGCGCGCGTCCCAAGTAGTGAATTCTTTTGTTGTTTCCAGAACTCGTAGCTGTCCTGTTCGGGAAAGTACGGCTAGTAAGCCACGGTGCTCGCGGCAAAATCGTATCGAGCGGACAAGAGAGCCCCTATCAGGCACATTACTTGGGTTGATATCAATCGCCCTGTCTAAATTTAGGGCCGCGCCCCAAGGTAGGCCATCCGTTTCCGTAGCATCAAGATAAAAGGGCGACGATAAATGCCTTGACGTCGCTCGACGGTCCCATATGACAATGCCGGGGCGGTCCAATGAAGAAGATGCAAAATAATTAGAGTCCATATAGTCAATGGCTAGGTTATTGTTGCACTTCGTCTGGTAGTTGATGACAGCGCCATTGGGGTCTCGATGCTGGAGTAAGCTCAATGTGTCAAACGTAGATGAGCGGGAAACATACCTCTTAGGTCATAGATTCGGATGCCCTGGTTCTTAATCCCAACAACGAGTGTTTGGGGGCTATCCTCGAAGAACTTTGTGCTAGATACAGTGGTAGCTGGCTCAAAGCGATGGACAGCCTCGCCTAGTATAGATCCATCCAGCGATGGCCAGGGTGCATTAGGTTTCAAGTCGGTGAGGCGGTTGATGTCCCAAACCTGAAGGCACTGGTCATTCCGCACGCGTTCTAAACCGACAGCCAACAAAGACCCGTTATTGAAGGCGATGGCCTGGCAAAAACGAGTAAACTTCAACCTCTGCTCCAGATAGTGGTTGGTGCTATCGTTGAGGTTAATGATGTTGATGGTACCTGAGGCAGTGCCAATGGCGACGAGTCCAGGATAAGCAGGAGACCAATCGTAGGTACTGAGAGGAGGTATATCGTCGAGCTTGGCCACTCTTTCGTAGTCGAACCTGCCACGTCGCGCATGCCCAGTAGGTTTATATAGCTGGACGATGCGGTGTTGCAGGTTGACATGCAGGAAATTGTCATCGCCCGGATTCGGTGACCATTTGATGAGTCCAGGTTCTGGCCTGTCCAATAGCTTGGAGTTGGAATATTGGGCCATGTCTGATCGTATAGCTTCTGACTAGTAATCAAATAACATCGATCGGCCGGCTTCATGTAGACGGGAGACGGTATCCGGAGGTGTTCATTTGTAAAGCGAGTCTTGGATAAGTAAACAGGTAGCTTGGATGAGGTGATGAGATGCGGATAAGATGAACACCGATTCCTATTCCTACATATGCGAGACGCTGCTACCCAAAGGAGGCCGGTCAGGTGAATTGATGGCCATCCATGAGAATCCCCAGTTAGTAATAAAGGAATCTACGTCCTTTCATAAGCTCACGTATGACACCTCTTCATCTCTGTAGTGGAAATAGCGAATGTTGAATCATGGTTTGTTTCTGCATGGTGATGGCTATTCGTACTTGGGGGATAGATAGCTGATATCCCCCATAGCCGCTAGACTGGTCTAACTTAGGTAGGTTAAGTAAGCATGTGTGCTGTACTGTGCCCATACTAGGTACCTAGGTTAGCAATCCAGCGAAACACCGGCATAGTAAACACACAGATAGTTATGAGTATAGATTTTTTTAGCGGATCGCTTTTCAAAGAGATGAAACCAATTTCTTTTTTATATAGCCTTTTTGTCCGCTTTCTATTAAGAATCTGCCGGTATCTTGCTTAACTATATAGGGGCGGACGGACCCCGCGTTTTCTAGATCCTATAGTTCGGTGTATGTACCTACTATGCGCAAGTTTAAATTCATCTTATAGTATATCCTACCTACCAAGATTCTTTCATTCTGTATAATCTAGTTACGAGCACGAGAGGCTAGAGAGGGACGGACGCGAATGAGTCCTTCAACTCCAAATTGCAAGAGAAGCAAAAGCCTCGACGTAATCACCCCAGGTTCTCAGCGGCTATTGCTCGTACGCCATCTAACCTGTTTTAGACTACCTAGTCACATATAAATGTTGGTCTACCTAATGCGGAGGCTGGAAGGGGTTTGGTTGGCCAAGGCTATTGGCGCGATCATTATGCGAACATCTCGGTATTTTGACTTGGGACTTGGATGAGGTCGAGGTAGGGCTCGTTGTGATTGTATTCGGTTGATCTAAAAATATTGATTAACGACGGTTATTCTCCTAAACTACAGATTTAGGTAGTTATACCTAGCTACCTAGTGTTAGTGCTATTTTGTTGTGGGCTTCCTTGTAGACCTCTAGGTAGAACTCTTAAGGCCTACCTTAAATAGCCGGTGGGGACTCTCCACCGGTCCAAAAGGCAGAGGGATTCCTACATACAGAGGCATGTGCTAAAGTGCTAAAGTCAACTCGGGCTGACATGTTGATGAAGTAGTAGTGCTCTGGATTGGAGGTGACCAACCTACTGCTGTACAAGAGGCTCTTTTACCTCGAAATGTTTTTTTTGCCTCAGTGCCCTAATAGGTAGCCCTTAAAATGCTAGCTATGAGATTCATGCTATTGCTAGGCTAGGTTCATCATAGGCAATATTATCCGAAGAAAGTTACCCAGGGTATACTATCCAAAAAAAAAAAAAAAAAAAAAAAAAAAAGCCAATACAAGCCAATGCAAGCTATAAAGGAAGAGCCGACACAATGTGTTATGATAGAAGAAATGAGAGAGAAAGAAATCGCAAGCCTTACGGCATAACATTCTATGTATTTAAGGTACTTACTACCTGGGTAGGGTAAGTAGCCAGTCCCACCGAGCTAGCACCATTAACCAATCACAAAGCAAGGTCCTACAGAGACAACCCAAAAAAATCAACAGTGGTCATCTTGCCTGCTCTTCCTTTGCAATACTGCATTAACCTGCCTACTACCAAGACAACCTGCACAACACCAAAATGAGCTCAAAAAGGAAATTCTCTGAATTCAACTCCGGACCTTCGGGCGCTGGCGACACGCGAGACCACACGTCCGGTTATCACAATTCAAAGTACAACAATAACAAAAGAAAGAAGGGTCCCTCGCATGAGAAGCCTACAAGCATCAGTTGGCTTAAAAAGCGAGCAAGGACAATAGAAAGACGGTTGAACCACAACGACAGCCTGCCGGCCAATGTAAAGCATGACCTTGAGAAGGAACTGGATCACCACAGGCAGAAGCTTGACGACCTTGCCGACAGTAGGAAGAGGCAGGCCATGATCAAGAAATACCACATGGTTCGCTTTTTCGGTGAGTGACAAGATACCAGGCATTCCCGGCTACCGTTTTGTCTGGGTTGGTGCGATTCTAAACTGCAGCATCGTGTATAGAAAGGAAGAAAGCGGACCGACTCGCCAAGAAGCTTCGAACCCAGCTCGAAGCTGCAACAGATAAGGGAGAGAAGAAAAGACTACAGGCCGACCTACACATCGCCGAGGTTGACGCCCTATACGCGAAATACTTCCCACACCGAGAGCGCTACGTCAGTCTATACCCCGTATCATCATCATCCGATTCGGGCGCCCAGGAAGAGACCAAAACAGAAGAGTCTAGCGGGGCAGCAAAGTTCTTACATACAGAGAGACCACCCATGTGGGAAACGATAGAAAAAGCGGCTCAGAAAGGCACTTCGGCACTTATTCAGATCCAGGAGCGCAAATCAATGGTAGTAGATCAGAGGAGTAAATCCACAGAAGAAAGGCCCTCGAAACAATTGCCCACAGCAAAGACCGGCCAACCAAAGACCAAACAGACCTTCACATCACAATCCGCAGAGGTGCACGAAGGCAAAAGCAAACATCAACCACTGCCGAGTCATTCCAGTTCAAGTAGCGATAACGAGAGTGATGGAGGCTTTTTTGAGGAGGGTTAACGCAAAGGAGAGCGGGCAAAAGGATAAGAAAGAAATGCAAACATAATTCATGTCAAGTATACTATGTAGGTACTATGACCGGACGAGCAACCAAATGATACCCAACATTAAAGAGCATGCAATACTGTGCAGCCGTCAAGGACATCGCAGAAGTTCCCTTGAATCAATCATGCCTTCTAACGCGGGATTTCTCCTAAAATAGTATTAGAGTTTTCTTTTCGTTTGTCTACGTACCTACCTTCTACTTCACAATAATGGATGCAAGCAACCTTGTTTATTTTTGTTTGCTTACCCTCTTTCCGCGGGTATCCAGAGCAGGTAGAGGTAGATGGGTTGACCTGATGGCCTCGTTGCTGGTTGCACATGAATTGAACTGATCCAATCAATCGCACTGATGGCTGACGGTTCCCTGTAGTGACTGTAAGGAGACAAACCGTGTGCACTGCCTCTGCCAGCCCCGGCCGATAAGGACAGGTCAGTTCCGGTTACATGAAGATTCGATTAAATCCACTTGAGCCCTTCAAGGCATTAGGTTCTGGAGCAGAAACCTTAGGCCCCCAATTCAATTCGACCCCACCACCACGTTCTGCGCGGCGCAATTCCAATCCTACCTCACCTACACATACACATACACATGCACCTAGTATAATACTTCCTTTCTGTCATCGCCCTCTCTTCCTTTCGTTCTTAGATAAAATTTAACTCGCATAAGATTTGAAGTTTTAAGCGACTAGACTAGACTTCTTTCCGTCTTGGTTACTAGCGTTAGAGTAACAAGGCGACCATGGCTGACTCTGGCCCAAACGTGTCTCACAAGACGTATGAGCTCATCCAGACATGGATAGGCCGACAGCAGCAGGCGCCAGCGCCACTCACGGACAAGCTCAAAAGCGCTCTTGTTGGCCTCGAATATGCTCTCAAGGCTGAGTCTGTGTCTCTGGCCGAGCCTGAGCTAGACAATCAAAACTATGTTGGACTGCTGCAAGGCAAGTATTTATAAATTTCATTTCCATGACTCTCACTCTCATTCACATATACACGTGTTCTCCTCCGCTTGTGTCACTACAACACAACCGCTATCTGCTAGAACCTCGGCCCTAACTTTTCCCTCAGAATACCGCGCCGCGTATCCCTTCAACGGCTCCATAGAAGTTGAATTCGCAGAGCGCTCCTTCGACCCTACCGGCCGTGGACCGCTTCGCTGGAGATGCGAGGTGACAGTTGGCGAGGCGCCAGGCGTTGTCTTTCCCCCAGCTGACGCGAACCAGCCATCATTTGCGCGCAAGAAGGACGCCAAGAAATTCGCGGCCAAGTGCGCCATCGAGTGGCTGCGGGCCAAGAGCTACATGCCCCAGGACGGCGTGCGCTTTCCCAAGGGCGTCCTCACAGCCCATCACCAGATGCAGCGGCAGAAACAGCAACAACAACAACAACAACAGAACACTAGCACTCAACAGCCCAAAGCAACTAACTCGCGTTTTACTACTACTGCTGCTACCGGCGGCGGCGGCGCAGTCCCAAGCTCCCCCTTCGACTCCAGCCAGCCCTCGCTCACGAACCAGGTGACCGAGCTGTGCAGGGACCTCGGCTACCCGCCCCCGGCCTACAAGACCGAGCTGCTGCGGGACGGGTTCTGGAACGGCTGGGCCGACTTCGGCGACCACGCCCTCCTGCTGCCGCCCGAGATCGCCGACCCCATGCGCGTTACGGATATGATCAGTAAGAGCGCCGCGAGGGAGATGGTGGCGGAGAAGCTGCTGGTGCCCCTGCGCGCCGAGAAGGAGAGGCGCCATGCGGAGAACCAGGCGGTTTTGGCGGGGTATGATAACGGCGACGCGATGAAGGAGTAGGCTGCTTCGCCGTCGCTTTTTCGGGAGGGGTTTGGCGCTGCTGGGTTGGGAGCTGGGTTGGATCGGCTGGTTACTTGACGGGTTTGGTTTGGTCGGTCTGCTCGGTAGCAATGGCTCGGATATGGGTGCTACGGGTCAAGGGCATGGGTCGGGAGTTTGGAACTCGACCTATTAGGTTAAATGAAGTTCATAGCATAGATGTAATGACGTGAAACGAGGACATGGTATACGATCATGATGAATACAACGTCTGTTCTCCACTCAGTAAATATTCCTGCTTTTTACTGCCTGGGGCACGGCAAGAATGATCATACTGGAACTATCTTCTTTCCCTTAGGGACAGAACGAAGCTTGATAGATCATAGTATCGGTGTCAACCGAGATTCCGAGACGCTTTTGAGTACGCCATCAATATGGACATACAAGTGTGCGTACCCCTATTAGACAGTCTCTCGATGCCTGTATTCCGACTTATTTTTCTCGGATCTGGTTCTAGAAGGACCAGCACATCTCACAGCCCAAGGCTTCATAACATAGCTTTCGCATCCCTCCCTTAAAGCTCTTCACCGTCCCCTTCCACCCCTCCGTCCACCACGGCCTCCTCTCCCGCCGCCGCCGCCACCACCACCACCTCTCGTCTTACCCTGCGGAACCCTCGCAACAACACCATCCGGCAAATCCGCCACTTTCTCACCGTCCTTCCACAGCACGCCAACACCCTGTCGGCGGCCCCGGACCTCCTTGAAGTACTTGAGCGGGACCACGCCATCGGCATTTCCCTCGGTGAGCATGACGTTGTTCTCGCTCATCCACCACTTGATCTCCTGGCCACCTGCCCCTTTCCCCTCTCCTCCTCCTTCCTCATCAGAAACGGCGGCGCTATCCCGCAGAGCCCTCTCAATATCTATAAAGATGAGCAATTCCGCATCAGACCGCATGCCACTGATGACCTTCGGTTTCCCCCCAGCCGCCGCCCTCTCTTCGTCATCGACGCCGTGAACCTGGGCATCGCTAGTAGTAACAGTAGTAGTAGCAGTGGTGGTAGAAGAAGGAGCGCCGTCGCCATGGTCATCGCCAGGCACCCCAGTCCCAAAGTGCACGTGCGTTCTTCCCATCTTCCTCAGCCCCCCGGCCGCGACGATGGCGGGCCAGAACGCGAAGTAGGTCCCGTGGACCACGACAGCAGGGACGTTGCCCGCCGCGAGCGTGACAGGCGTGTGCAGGGCCTCGGACGCCACCGCGATCGTGTGCCCCTGGTTGGCGCGGATCACCCAGTGCGCGGCGTCGCCCTCGCCCGTCGTCCCCGCGATAGATTCGTCTGGGTGCGGCTTTAGGCTGAACCGCTGCTTTGCGTTGTTTGCCACCTCGTCGCGGATCTCCTGGACCGTCGGGTTCAGGTTGCGGAGTCGGGGCCATTGCATCTGGGGTGTTGTTTGTTAGTCTCTGCCTTTTTTCCCCCCTTTTCCTCTCCTTTTCCGCATTCCGCTTGGGAAATGAATTCCCTTTCGGTGTACAGGGCAAGCCCTCTCCGTTGCATAGCAACCAAGATAGTTCTTCCGAGCCTGGGTTCTTCATCCAAAGCCCCAGAGAACGTTGGATTATAATATAGGGGGTTAGGTCAATGAGGTGGGAGGAAAAGAGAGTATGAAAAATTTGGCGGATGAAGAGCACTCACAACCCGATCTAGAGGCGCGAAGCCCTCCGCGTCAAGCTTAATCCCAGCGTTCTGCGCCTGATGTCTCAAGAGCGTCGATAGTGCCTTGGAGATTTGGACTTGCCGATTCGGCCCTCCTGCTCCTCCACCTCCTCGCCGTCCGCCTCCGCCACCACGACGGGATCTCCCTCCTCCTCCCGCTCCCCAGGTCCGCTCCTCGATGAGGTCTGCTGTGTCCTGGAAATCGTCCTCCATTCTGTTCCCGCTGCTATGAATACCGGTAGCCGTAACAGACTTGATCTTGGTAGTAGCAATCTCGGCGCTTGTCCCAGTACTATTGCGGTTGCTACCCGTTTTCTCTAGTAGTGCTAGTTTCCTAATATCGGTCCTAGTTCCGTGCCGTAGTTGCATGCGCTGGTCAGCGCGCTCTCTCCCTTGCAAATCTGTTCTTTTTCTGACGAATGGCTTCGATGATATCAACGCTCTATTAGTAGGCTTAATACCATCCCTACGCTGTGGCTGCGACGTGGCTGCGAACGGGGCCGTGATAGTGTTTCCCGTAAGAAGTGAGGACCTCCACCCTGGAAAACTCTGTTGATGCAAACAGTGGAATCTATGACTGTGCGCTATGTTATGGGTTGCCGGTTTAACAGAAGAGGACCTCGTTAACGGAGAAGGAAGAATAGGCGCGGATAATGTAGGGCGAAGTCGAGCCAGATTGATTGGGGACTTGTGGCGTCTGGAATGTGTAAAAGTACGTATTTGAATGGGGCATGAACGTTGAGACAACGACATAGAATTATAAATTGCTGCGCTAATGCTAGTAGGCACATGGGCTGTGACACAAGTAGTAGATACCTAGTTGTGTGAAACAAATAGAGCTGGAGTAGTAGCTGAGCGGTGACTCGGTCTGAGTCAACTTAATAGTTATGTTGCACAGCCTCAGATGTCTCATAGAATCGGATAAACAGTTGTAAAAATAATACATAAATAAATATGTTCTGGTTGTGAAAAGCTTAACAGCGCAGATAGGTTAGGTTCTAGGATTTACTACCTCTGAGATAGGTTTTACCATCTTGAACCGGAAAGGGACGCCAACCTGAGCCACGCTGAGACTAAGCGCTATCCTGAGCCAGATCCGCTTTTTTATAGCCGGATATAGACAAAAAACTTGCATAATCTCAAATATACATTTTACCTCAATTGCATAAAAGCAAAGACCGTTTTATCGTAAAACGGATCTTAGTACGCATTACCAAGTCCGTTTAAGTGATCCGTTTAAACGACTTCCTAGGAAGTCGCTTAAACACGATCAATCCACCTATGTTAATAACGCCGCTATATCTTCTAAACCTCCTCTGTTTTCTAGCCTTGCGATCTACTAGGCGAGAATCAATAAAAACGGATAGCACGTCCCGATGATAATTAGACTGTTGTATACTAAGTGCTGTTTTATTAAAATAAACTTGAAGACCAGATGGCCATCAATTTTTCGTCAACCAACCAACAAAGGCTGGATGGTGTGGTTGTTCTGGTTGGTCGGAGCCTTGTACACGATTCAAACCGCTTGGCTCTTGTACCAACACAATCGCCTAGAAAGGGCTGAAAAGTACATGGAATATTGAAAGAGGCGTCGACAACAGCAGGGGGTGGGACCATCTTCATATAGCTAGCAAGACCCCCCTCCTCCCCCCCTACAACTTCATACTATCCGAGAATTCCTTTCGAATGTCATCTGGGTCCGGGGTTTTGTCCTCGGGGACCAGTACGGGCCCAGCCACAGTCGCCGGCGCCACCTTCTTCAGTGTGGAAATCGACGTCTCCTTATTTACTTGGATTTGAAGATTGTAGGATTGAGGTTTTCCCGTCGTCAACTAGACTCGTCTTAAGCCAAAACTTAATTGAGCTTGGAACCGTCACCCGTCACGTACACCTTGCATGTCAAGCCGGAAGTTTTGGTCCTTGTATATGGTTCCTGCCACCGACGGAAAGGACTTCAGCTTGTCATCCGGGATATTGGCAATGAAAATCTCCAGTTGCTTGGATGCCTTGCCCATGGCGACGAAGGATAGAACAGATTCGATATGAGAGTAGTGGATGTAGGTATGCGGGGCAGTTCAATGTTTATAGGACTGGTGATAATATGGCTAGGCAGTCGAATTGTTGATTCGGGGTTCCCGGAGGCCATGGCCGTCACTTCTTACTTATAAAGAGACCATGGACTTGAGAGGGTGCCGCGTCTCCAATTTCTTTGACCAATGAATCCTCAGCCATGTTTCCGACGAATATACCCGTTTAACCGAGCGGTGAAGATGTATCTGGCCTCAGCTGCGGCGAGAGGGATCACATCCGAGTGGCATTGTTGGTAAGAGGCCATGCGGTGGGTTGTCTACGAGCCCACGCTAGTCGCCCCACCTAGACTATTAGGTATCAGTAGAGGAGTGGCAAAGCGAGACCCTAATTGCGCATGCTGAACATCTATCCCATCGCTACCGATCCTAAAGGCAATCTGGAATTCATTTCTCCGCTTGCGAGTGCGTTCAAAAATTAAAGTTGAGATGGGCATCCGATGTCTTTAGGTATCCCCTAGATATCCGCCCACCGAATCATATTACCGCTTTCGATTTCGTTAATCCATTTATTCACCTTTCTGACGAATACTCCTGCGTTGCATTGTATGACAGCCTCATAGAAATCGATCTTAGTGTGACTGTGCCGCAGAGGCCAGTCGGGGCAGGACTGTCTTAATCTCGTGCCGTATACCTCGCGCAGCTGCGTCGTTTCATATTCCATCAGATGGCCCCAGTAAAGCGGATTCTTGCCCTCATTGTCCCTGTCACTCTCGTCGCGGTCCTCGGGTGTCTCGTCCATATAGTTTTCCCGTATTGGTTCCTCCGTACGGTTTTCCCCTTGGAGAAATTTAGGCATGTTGGTGGTCACCCATGCTGGCATTGCTGAGACACACTCCCAGTCCACAATAGCCGTAATTTCTCCTCTGTCATCGACTAGGATGTTGCGCAAGTTCAGGTCATCGTGCCAGAGAATGGTGGGCTCTTCGTCTTCCTCTCCACTGATCTGAAATACTTTGGGAAGAAGGGAGAGGAGACGTCGGGCTAGGAGCAAGATTTCCTCGGCATCCTCTTTATCGTCTTCATCTTCTGCCTTTTTAATCGCTGCCAACTGCTCTAGCACGATGATTTTCAATTGTGCTTCCAGCCAAGCATAGCTAGAGCGGAAAGGGCCTCGAGGAACATCGTAGCTTAGGCGCTTCCCTAGAAAGAATTCATGCGTAACCAATGGACCTGGAGATAACGCTGCTGACTTCTCGATTCTTGGCCCGTTGCTGTTGGTCTGCAGCGTCCCTATGCTCTTGAATGCACGATCAAGTTTGACGGGACGGAACAGCTCCGCCTGGATGTCAGCGATGCGTTTAGCGAAAACAGTCTTCTGCTCCATTGACATGGCCCGCCATTTCTGGTAAGCCTCGAAACCCGGCATAAATTCCATCAAGATCCACTCAAATCCGATCTCGTTATCGTTACAGTCGTCAAATGCGACAACCTTGGGAACTGGTGCCGTGGTATTGTACTGCAACCAGGTCAAGGTGGCCACCTCGCCTTGTATCTTGCAGCGAGGATAGACAGGTAGCGATACTCTCATTATCAAGGACCGGTCTGCGCATTCGACCCGGTAGAGCTTGTTAAATGCGCCAGAAGCATAGAAAGAGATGCGACAGAGGTCCCCAGAAGGGACCTTCAACAACTGGCGAGACACGTTTTCGATGGCGGAAATAGAGGGTTGTCGTGTCCAAACGGGCACGGTCTCAAACAAATCGTATCTCCAATCCAATCCGTCTTGGCTATCGCGAGGCATCTTGGGTCATGTTTCGAGAACAGAGATAATTTTGCGAAAGAGATAGGTAGGCCAAAACATCTGAAGAATCATAGCAGAGTTGAGTAGTACCAAAGAAAAGCCTATCCAACGAATTTGGAAATTGTTTATCCCTTGGACCGGCGACATTACCTCCCCGTCTCCTACCCCACCTCACTCTTATTCTCCTGTCTTGCTTAGAAACATACTGAAGTGGAGACACTATCGCATATTTCCTTCTAGAAGCATATTCTATGCCATGCGCTAGCATGTATCCCTGTGGCAACTCAGGAAGGTATGGTGACCTGCCCCACTACACTTGCAGGTACATACTTATACATAGCCCACAAGACCAGGCCACCAGTACACCGTTATGGACATGTGCGGCGGTCAATAGTGAGAGTGTGTGCTCCGAATTGTCGTGTCGTCGGTGTTGAGCGAAAACAGCACTCTTTCCAGGTCAGTCTTTGCGAGATGTTGATAGGGCTTGGCACAGTCCACCAACCAGCAATGCGAGGGGAGGAAGGGAGCTCTGACCACTGTTTCTTGAGAAACAGCGCCAGAGACGGCGTATAGCAGACGCTACTAAAGCCCTACCATCTAGTTACGGTCCCTACTAGATAAAGCACGTAGGTGTCAGTGCCACTCAGGCTCGTTCCGAAAAGGCGTTGGCGGATCGATCCCCGTAAGCCGTAGGGGGCCGGTCTCCTGTTGCTCTGACGTACTAGCACAGCTCTGGACCAGTACAGGTTCAGGGAGGCCTGTGCTGGTCCAAGGTCGTACTGGTCCAAATCCTCGTACTGGTCCGTAGCACGAGCATGTATCAGTCTGAGGACGTACTGGTACGGGGTCCCTATTCGTACTGGTCCAGGCATCATACTGGTCCGCTATCCAAGGCTGTACTAGTATGGTGTCGTACTGGTCCGGGTTCGTACCAGTACGTGGTCCTAATCCGTGCTGTTCCAGCAGCGTACTGGTACGGTCGTACCGGTACGGTGCCAGCAGTAGGCCACGTGACGGCTCACGGGCTCACAGTGAGCCAAGTTCATTAGGAATGAAGTGAAGGAAGGAATGTCTATATAATGATGAGTTTCCTATGTATCTAGTCAGTCCTTACTTCACTTAGCAATCTAAGCATACAGCTAGTTCTTGGAATTGACTCCGACTATCTGTGTGAGGTGAATACCTTAACGACAACGACGACGACGACAGTCAGTTATTTCGGCAATAGATTACCTTTGCCTCTCGAGGCCCGATACACCCACGTCCGACCGACCTTCTAGTACACGACGGTACTATATGAGTACCTGTATCAGCGATTATACTACATTAACGTGTCTGGGATAGGCAAACAATCACCTAGTAGCCAGCTCCGTCGGTGAATAAAGACATACATACTATTGCGATAGAAAGTCAAGGTCATACCTGTTTACCATATTGCTAAGCTGACCGCCGGGTCGAGCGGGCAAACTTGAAGTATCGGTCGGTCGGATGGCTAGTTGGCGATCGATCGATCAATTAGTTATTCACTCAATTATTCACTTGATCGATTGTCAGCTGGGAATTCCTACAATGGCTGGCAATTTGTCGTCGACGACATGATCCTGAAGACTATTAGCCACGAAACGCGCGCTATAGATCAGTGGGCTTCGTTTGTTTTAGTTAACGGTTAAAATAGGCAGAACCGTTCGAAGAGCTGGAACGGTTTGGGGATTCATTTCCGTCCATTTCTCTCTGCCGCTTCACAGTCACCTGACTGATAACTGGCTGAGCCGAGCCTGAGAAAAAGCAGCAAGTGCGCTAAGCCTAGCTCGCTGCATACTCGGCATTTAGGTAGTTACTTGCTAAAACTACTGTGTTGATTCTGACAAAAATAAACGGTGATGCATCAGCCGTGAATCGAACACGGGGCCCATCGATGGCAACGATGGATTTTACCACTAAACCACTGATGCTGTTGAAGTCAATCGGTGTATACACGATGAGCTCTAATCGGGAGTAAACTCTTTCTTGCTTGGTGATTGAAACGAAACACAGCGCGTAGTAATTAGATAATACAGGTATAATTTTTAAAATATTAAATTCATGGCACAACTGGTGCGTAAACTTCCAACTCGCTATATTACATACGTACTTCATCTATCGATGCAAAATCCCAAAGGTGCCGATTATAATCCGTATATTCTGACGGCCACACTGTATAGGCTCATCTCCTGATATCAAATGACGCTACTTTTTCCAACCGAAAAGTGTTAGGAGCATAATACAGTGTACCCGCCGCTGTTTTCATCTTCCTCGATGCATCTATCAGAATTATGTGGACTCATCTCCGGCGGGCATGCCCCAAAAGTGAAGAAGGATTCCGTGAGATTTCGTTCCCTTAAAAAAGGGTATCAGGATATTGTATGCAGGCAAAAAAAAACAACGAAAAAACGCCTATTCATGCGATATGCAAGTTACAGAGAACGCCCCTGCCAAGGGACGGATTTAATGGTACATTGCCGTTATGATCGTGACGTTCGTGTAGTTATCTATAATAACTAGTGGTTGTGGTGGATGGTGTCGCAATCATACTCTGCCTGTTAGTCACCCGACGATTTAAGCTTCCGGAACGAGCAAGTGAAAACTGCCGTTGGGATCGATCTTCGGGCGCCTTGTCTAGTTCAGGGGCTGTCTCACGGCTTGGTATGGGGCGGTCGAAGTACCGTCTATTCGGTGTTACAACAGCTGGGGATGCGGTTGTTGATGTTATGACTGCAGGCTGCGCTAATCGTGTATTAAGTGTGGTAGAGGTGGAACCTAAACGTCTTCTTGGGAGTGCTGAATTCGCTAGTGTATCCGCATCCTTGGGAACGGGAGGTGGAGGAAGCTGTGATATGTATTCGCGTGGTCGAAGACCATTGACTTCAGTTACAGCACGCGACGGTGTGCGGAACCGAGACTCATCTTCACCTGGATCTAGCGTTGCTCGGCGCCCACGAGTAAGAATGGGCTTCCGGTCTGATGCATCCTCGGGTTCCTCCGTGCCGGCACGGCGGCTTCTTAAAAGAGTTGAGGTCCTGCGTCCGTCCTCTGGTTCCTCTGTTCCTGCACGCCGAGTTCGTGAAAAGAGGAGTGAGCTCTTTCGGCCAGCGGCAGTATTATCCGTCGCTGCGGCGATATTGGCAGTGTATCGTGGGCTAGGTAGAGCGGTAGCGGCTAATGCAGTCGCTCGTTTCTCATCGTAGCGAGATACGGCTCTCGGGCTTGCAGTAAGTTCAACAGTGCGATTTGCGGGAACACTTGGTCGCCTGTGTGTCGCGATCCCTTGGAATTGCGTAATCGTAGGACTCGTTATCGTGACATCTTCTAAGGGCGGTGTAGCCACCTGTTGAGGTTTAGTTGCGCCTGCATTTTCACCGAGTGCCAGACACAGCTCTGTGAGGCTACGGCAAATACTATCTGCCTTTTTTCTTAGCTGACGATCAGTAACAGTTCCACTATTGCTACCGATATTACTCGCTCCGCTAGAGATGGGCCCTGGTTGCCCAGCAGTACCCATCATGGCTGTGAGGGCTAATGCGTCAACGATCGTAGTTTCAAGAGCATCATAAACCTCAGACACGAGAAAGTCCTTAGATTTAGCTAGAGCCGAGTGAAGTAATGGGTGACTGTCTTTAGGCAAAGTAGGTGTCTCCGTGCTCTGTACTGCACTCGAAGCACCACGTTTGGGTGATGCAGATAATGTGGTGGCATTTGTATGTGCTGTCGGCGGGCGTTCGTCAGATGCTCGCGATATGGCGGCACTTGAGGTGGGTGGAAGCTTTCCTGTCAGTTCAAGGCGATGAATTCGGGATTTCAGTTCTTCTAGCTCATCCCAGACCGTCGAAGGCGCGGCAGTTGAAGTTGTTGAATCGGTTCCTTCAACAGCAGTTGGTTCGTTGGTCTGCGTATCATGTTTCTGAGCATCTGAAGCATATGGAACTAGCGGCGATGAGTTGTACGCGCGAGGGTGGCTATAGTTCACACTTGCTTGCTTAAGGGACGCCATGCGGGATGCAGGAGCAGACCCGCGATCAACGGAAGGTTGCCGCCGCCGGTGCGCGGAAGTGGGCTCGGAGGGGTCCTGGTAAGTCAAAGTTCGTGGCGTGAGAGGAGACGCTCGCAGTGGTGTACTAGCACCTCTGAGCTTGATGTCTTCCGAATGCGGTTCCCTAGAGTGCCCTCGATAGGACACGGGCGGCCCCGTTCTCTCTCCTTGCTCATGACCGGAACCTCTGACTCGAGACTCCTGCTCGGACATTCGCCGAGATATACGAGGAGGCGAGGGGGATCGGTATGACGATATGGCCACAGAAAGTGGCCGCCGAACACTGCGTGCTACACGAGACTAGGAGCGGGTTAGTTTTAATTTACGTTTTAGATGATCGTCTTTCAGTAGACACATCTAGTAGTAGACACATTGGCGTAAGACAAAGAAAGAAACATGACGACGTGCCCAGTGTGACGAGTTGTGAAACACGAGCAGAATTACACTTACAATTGCATTCGAGTTTTCTGTATGTGTCCTGCCGTTGTCAGTCGTGCGTTGGAAAGAATCTTCTCTGGCTATCCTAAGAAATAAGTCTCCGCTATCGTCACCATCTGGGCGTTCTCCGGCGGAGTCAGGTGGCGTCCACTGCATGAATTCGTCTCCACGTCTTCCCTCTAATGCGCGCAATGTTCTGTCATGATGATTCGCATCCCCATAATCGTCTCCTCCGTCATAAGTACGCGCAGATCTAAGATTCATGTCGAGCACCAGGCTGCGTCGTTCGCCGGAAGATCGAAATGATCGGATGGGTGGAATGGACGCTGTACCGCCAGACCCGCTAGTATTCCGTGGTCTGTATGATACTGGTGGCTTCCTCGATATGGAAGCCCTCTTATCATCGGTCGCCGCTCTCTGCAGGGCCTTAGGAAGTAAGAGCTCTCGCTGTCCAGAGAAACTTTCTCTTTTACTTGTCGTCTCAGCGGGTAATCCGCCGGAGACGGGTTCCGAATCCTGTCCTGACGGGGTAGTCGCCGCTGATAAAGGAGCGCGTCTTTGCAGGACAGTTACGACCGTGTCAGTAGATTCCGAGGGCGATTTGGTGTTATCTAACGATACCGACCGCTTCACGTGGGCGGCGGAGGTTGTCGCGGGTGTAGAAGCCGTTGTGGATTGGAACGTGGTCGCCCGAGACCTATCGGAATCTAAGGGTTCTAAGGGTTCTAACGGTGTAATTGGTGAGACAATGTTGTGGTTGTGGTTGTGGATGAAAATTGGGTGTTGTGTGGTTTCGGTGTTGGGTATTGTTGGTGGTGAGAATTGATTCACCGTATTTGGCTGTGTTTCGGGATGATGATCCGAATCAGGTGAGACAGGCGAGGGTGGGATATGGTTTTGTTGGTGATGCTGATGCGGGAGCAAAGAAAGTGGCGCGATTGCTTCTTTGTTCAGGTCCCCGTAGCGAAAAGCCGGAAGCTTAGAGGAATTGTGGTTCTGGCGATGTGCGTGCAGCACACTGTGTTTGGATGGAGGGGAGGTGGAAGTGGAAGGGGACGGATAATTAAAGTCAGGTGGTGTTGATGATGATGAGTGAAAGACTTGAGAGATTTGGGATGGTGCAGCAGCAAATGCCTGTGCAGGTGCAGATGCTTGTGCTTGTGTTAGGGCGGAGCTCGAAACCCCCGATCCAGATCTAGTGTTCGCAGTGGCCGGTGCTGCTGCTACAGCCGCTGCTGTGGTAACTGTCGCTGCGGTGCTTGGATCCGGACCGCCACTACCTACTACTACACCGTCAAGAGCACTAGTAAGGCTGCTGCTGCTGTCAACAACAGTCGGAGCAGTTACAGCAGCTCTTACGCCTGTGCCATCTCCATCACCTGCTGTTGCCGCCGTTGCTGCTGCTGCTGCATCTGGGTAGGAAGACCCATGATCAGGAGCTGCATGGATCAGCTCAACGAAACCCGAGGCCATCTCTTCTTTCCTCCTTGCGTCTAGTTACTGCCTCAAAATCTTGAACGGCCCAGTATTATTGTTTCGTACACCTCGCTTGAGTCTGCCAGGGAGGAATTAGAGTCATGTAAGCTGAGATGTTTCTTTGAAAAGGAAAAATAAAATAAAAAAATTAATTTGGTGCGTCGCATCCGCCTGTGCCAAACTCAATATTGTATAAACATTAACTTTAAGTCTAACGGCACAAATAACGGCCCTCGAGGTAGTTCATGAGCAGGTAAAAAAATGTACCTGGACGGGTTGAGTTGTTGAAGCGGAGAAAAATACTCTCAAGGAAAAATGGTAAAGGAGTGACAACGATGGAGCCCAGCGAGTGCTCCTCGTTTGGCGGGATTTCACCAGACACAAGGAAAATTGAAGGAAAACCGAAGTGGATGATTTATGATTATTCTGATTGAGCCCTGGTATTCCTCCCGCATCCAGGGTCTAGGTAGGTGGGAAAGAAACTGACGACTGGGAGCAAGCATTTGTGTGTGTGTTTCCTGCAAGGGATACATGGGATATAACATGGGATACATACATACCTGTTGTACTACTAGTAGGTATTGGCACCCGATGCCCCAGTCACCCTTCTCTCCCCTATTTTACCAGCGAGTTGACTTGTCGACCCCGTTGTCAAGCGTGACACTTCGCACCACTGAATTGGAGAAGGATGGAGAAAGTCGATCCTAGACGGGGTCACCATCGCTCTAGACACGGTTGGAATCGAATCAGTCGCGACTTGGTTATACTAAATACAGACATACAGACCTGGCGCATACCTAGTCTAGTATGTCTATCTATCTATCTACCTATCTAAAGTCGGGCACTAGGTATAGTGAGCAGCTACTGTACCTACACTGAGACCAGCGGATCGACCGTTTCTTCTCGAGGTATTTTGGTGCAGACCTGACCGGTGACGGACGGACGTTCGTTGTGCCCCTTTCTTCGCAACCCAGTCCGGTCCATCGATCTTCGCATGGACCCCTTGGACTGGACCGGGGCTTACCTGTAAAACGTACGCTAGCTGGTATCGCAAACGGCACCGGCAAACTGCAAGTTGGAATTTGGTGGCTGGGAGTTTGGTCAACGAGCAGTTTGGAGTTTTGTGTAGATACAGACAAACCAGGGGCGACAAATGGCTCATCCAATGGTATACTCGATGCTGCCAGATACCGCTAGACTGCACCTGAAAACCATACCGATCGGTTGCTACGACCTACTACTGCAAGTGTTCGGTAGCCGATTTACAATTCCATGACACGGCAGCGCGTGGGGAGGAGGTTGGATGCGATGCTCCCACTGCAGACACCGACAAGCGACCAACCAGAGACCAGACTACACTATGCCCGCTGCTGTTAGGGCATGCAGCTATCACCTATTCGAGTTAAATAGGTAGGGGGTATAGCGGAAGTGGGTACGCGAACTGCAGCACGACCAGCCCGTGCCCTTGTATTTTTCATATCTGACCTATCTCGATACACAGCAGACCAATACCACATGAGGGCATGGATATAATCTGACAAAAAAGAAGAGGCCCGTGTCCTATATCCTAAACTTAATATTACTTGCCGGTATCCATAACGCAGGTAAGTTTCGAATCGTTATTAAGGTGCGGAGTACGATGATCTCTCACGTACCTACTGCCACCTTACACCGGGAGGTATCAGCCGTCTGTATTTATGGCTTGTGTGGAACGGTGATGGTGAAAAGGATTGGATTACCTACATACATAAATGCATTGACAGTCCTTTGCGAGCACGTTTATCCGTTTGCTAGACTGCCCACGTCAACGGTTGTATTTGTACCCAGCTCTGAAACTAGGAATACGTTGAGTAGCAAGCAACAAGTAGCAATCAGAATCCCTCTGTGGTGTTCAGTTCCATGAAGTCACTTGAAACATATTCCCATTATTGTGAGTACTAGGTATCTAGATATATACGAATCGTTCATTCCCCTACCTGGGCGAGCTGTGGCTCGTCTCGGAAGAGTAGCATATTATTATAACATTGCGTTGCTATATTTATAGGTTGTGGTGTCACTGCATAGTATCTTGGGTAGTATATTACGAATCACCTCTAGGGCAATGAGGAGGCCTCTGATGGAACCTTAAACTCAAGTGAGATTGACTTCTGGGGAGATAGGATGTACGGTACCTAGCTATCTAACGACTACAACTCTGCGTAGAATAGAAACCTAACCGCATGTCTGGAAGTCGAGAGCGGGGTGTAGGTATGCTGTACTGTATGCATACATAGTATGTTAGGTTGTAAGGGAACCGATCTACCAGCGGAACGTCCCATTAAGATGTAAAAAAGAAACGGTTGGTGAAGTGCCATGCAGTGCAGGCAGGACATAGATGGTGACATAGATGGTGCATATGCGGTGTAGGAAGGCGTTGCATCAGTTGGAAAGGGAGCCAATTCGCTGCTCACCATAATAGGTTGATGATGCGAGAGTGGTAAATGTATATATATCACGATGCATGTCAGCATGCAGGTGATATCGGAAACTATCACTCATCAAGTTGCATTTTGCTCATCGTCCCCTCTCTCTTACTATGTACTATGTATGTGTGTTTTACTGGCCCTTCATACATGGGTAGATGGGTTAGTTTTTGAATGTAGATAGGTATTCTACTGTGTGTATGTATGTAGGTATCTTATCTATCTCAACTGAGGCATAGTTTTGGAAGATCTTTGTGGGGGAGCACCGAGGAAAGCTAGGCCGTCTAAACCGGGATTGTTTTCCGCATTCGTCTATATCCCCTGTACATCGCCGTTGTGCTCGGCTGTAACAGCACGGCGCTGCTGTCCAAAAAGATGCAATAGTGAGCCGCAATCGGAAATTCAAGGGGCTTCGTAGCTCGCTTACCTTCTGCCTCGGTTTTTAGGAAATGCTATTTTTTTATTCGGAGATAGAACTAAACCTAATATAGGTCTAGTTTTTTTATAACTGCTATTTACTTTTAACTAAGCTAAATTTATATATAAAATAAAGCTTTTAAAAACTTTATATAATAATTTTTATATTAATGTTAATTTAAATAATATAGTTTTATAAGCAATTATTTTTTAATAATAATAAATATTTATTTTTATTAAAAATTAACATTTAATTTATTTAAATATATAAATTATTATTATTATTATTATTATAATATTTTAAATAAATTATTTTTAGACCTAAAAAAGGCCTAAGTTTAGGTGGTTTTTACTATATATAGCCTATAAATGTGCTATAGGGCTTTTTATAATATAGTTTTTTTTTTACGTACCACTTTAGGCAACAATAAACTCGAAAATTAACTATTAAATAAATTATTTTTAAATATTTAAATATATAAAAATAATTTATAAATATAAATAATTTAATTAAAATTTTATTTAAAAATTTATATTTTAAAATAATTAATAAAATAATTTAATTTATTTAAATATTTAATAAATATAAATTATTATATAAGTTTATTTAATTATTATTTTTTAATTTTTTAATAATTATATAAAATATATTTTATTTTTTTTATAAATTTAATTATAATTATAGTTTAATTTTTATTAAAACATTAAATATATAATGTTTACTTTTTTTTTACATTTAGTTATTTTTATATAATAAAGTTAGTTATAAATATACAGTTATTGCTATATAGTTATTTATATAAATAACATAAATATAATATAGATTTTTAACAACTTTAAATATTAAGCTTATTATAAAAAAAATGCTATTTACAATTTTACCGAAACTATTTTATATAGCCGTTTATTATGCAATAAGCGCAGCTTTAAACTTTTAGCGTATATGCTAAGCTAAACTTTTTTTTATTATAAATCGTTAGCAATATATAAAAAAAAAACTAATGCGCTTAATTGCTAAACTTTAGCAAAAAAGGTAGCAAAAAAGTAGCTATTTTAAGCTTGCTAACCAAACTTTATTTAATATACTACATATATTTAAATTTAAATAAAAATGCTTGCTGCTATAAAGATAAAAGGTGAGCAAAAGCTTTGCTTATAAAGCAGTTATTTGTTTTACTTTTTATTGCTGCTGTTATAATATTATTATTATTACTATTATTAACAACATACTATAGCAAGCCTTTAAAACAAAGCTTTAGCTAAAACTATTTTTAAATTGCTAAAAGCAATTAAAAGTTTTAATACTTAAAATATAAACAAATTTAACTGCAATTAAAAGCTTAATTTTTTTGTTATATATATATTAATATATTTAAACAATTTTAAATATTTAAAATTTAATAAAGTTATAATAAAACCTAAAATAAACTAAAAAGCTAAAATAAACTAAAACGTAGTAAAAAAAGTTAAGCTTATAAAAATTAAAAAAAAAGTTTTTATTAAAGCACTTTAGAAAATTAACTAGTATATAAATTTAAAGTGTAGTTAAGCGCGGTTAACTTGTTATACGGCAGCAAGCTAAATAGCTTAATAGCTAACTATTTAAGGCTTAATTAAAAAACATTATTATAAAAAAAAAAGCTATTTTTAGCGTTTTAGCTTTTTGTATAAAAAAAAAGGCGTTAAAGGTGTTATTAATAGCTAACTAACAAATTGTAGCTTAATAAAAAGCTTAGCTTAAGGTTTAAGTTAGTTAGTTAATAATAAACATTTAATTATACCATAGTATATAAAATATAAATCACTAGGTAACTATAAATAAGCTAAAGCCTAAATTTAGTTATAATTAAAACGTTTAAAATAATTTAATTAAACTTTTTTAAAATAGGTTTAATTTTATTTTTAAATAAAAAAATAGTATTTTTTAAAAACTAAAGCAATAAATAAAATAAATACTTAGTTAAATATATAAATAAGCAAAGTATAAATACTATATTAGCTTTTATAGCTTTTTAGTTATAAAGCGTTAAAAGCTGTTTAATTAACTTTAAAAATAAATGTTTTAGTTTTTAAAAAATGTTATTTTTTTATTTAAAAATAAAACTAAACTTATTTTAAAAAAGTTTAATTAAATTATTTTAAATATTTTAATAATAATTAAATTTATAAAAAAAATAAAATATATTTTATATAATTATTAAAAAACTAAAAAATAATAATTAAATAAACTTATATAATAATTTATATTTATTAAATATTTAAATAAATTAAATTATTTTATTATTTATTTTAAAATATAAATTTTTAAATAAAATTTTAACTAAATTATTTATATTTATAAATTATTTTTATATATTTAAATATTTAAAAATAATTTATTTAAAATATTATAATAATAATAATAATAATAGCTTATATATTTAAATAAATTAAACGCTAATTTTTAATAAAAATAAATATTTATTATTATTAAAAAATAACTGCTTATAAAACTATATTATTTAAATTAATATTAATATAAAAATTATTATATAAAACTTTTAAAAGTTTTATTTTATATATAAATTTAGCTTAATTAAAAGCAAGTAACAGTTATAAAAAAACTAGACCTATGTTAGGTTTAGTTTTATTTCCGAATAAAAAAATGGCATTTCCTAAAAACCAAGGCGCCTACCTATATAAAGACTAAAATCCCGTTCCAATCAATAATCGAATAAAAATTATGAGATGCTTGCTATACGCGCATTCTGCTTAAGCCTAGCATCTTACCCCTAGTTAATCGAACCCATCCTGCCGTAGGTATTACACAATTCAGGGATTCATGAACTAAGAGCCCTTCCGCGCTTTAGCTAGCGCGTTTCGCTGCTGCGCGTATGCTTCTGTTGCCTAGTCGACTCTTTGTCTACTCTGTAGGGAGACGCTTGACTAGGGTTTCTCAATAATCAACAACGACATTAAGGGTCTGTGGCCAGCATCTAGGGTTAGATAGATACTCAAGTGCTTTCCTCATAGTCTAGGCCACTCAATTTGAACATTTTGTTTCGATATATCGAATTGGGGTCCATTTTCAACTTCAATAATCGATTGTGAGTCTATATATATACCGTAGCAACGCTCATGCAATCACCAAGGCACCACACGATACGTCGGCTTAGTATGGTTTCCCAATAGTTTGGACGACACGGAATGCTCGAAGCTATAAACTCGTTTAAATAGTCTTCTGAGTTGCCGAGCTGATCGGTTCGTGCTGACATAGCAAATCATATCCTCCTTGTGGAAAGCCAAGCCAAGATCTGTTGATCATTGATAATACCGGCATCTACCTGCTTCTTCAGACCATTCCAGAGATGCTATTAGGCTGGGCGAGTACACGTGTAGGACAGGGCTACAGCATGTTGTGGATGGTGCACAGTCTGCGAACTAATTTCAGGAAAGCTAGCTAGATAGGAAAGAGTTTAGATTTCTGCCAATGGTGACAAATGTACGTATTGTATCGTTTCGATAAAATATACCTACGTTACTTCTGCTCCAATGATGATCTTCTAATTAGCGTCTTTAAGGATTGGTCTACTAAGACATTTCGAAGCCGAAAGGAAGACTTACGCAGCAGGAACCAGGCCCAGTCATCAAAGAAAGGAGAATATAAACTGTCAAATTGATGTTACTTGGCGAGAATCGCGGTGAAGCCGTGTAACTCATTAAAATGGTCGCTATTTACAGTATCAGCAACACTCGATTCTGAGCCACGCTCAATGACGCAACCAAACGTATAGCGCTGTAAATCACATAAGCATTGAGGCTGATGAGAATCGCTAACAAGTCATGAAACTAGACGACAGTTATGTACCTGGGCGTCTTTAACGCCCAGAAACTACCGTGTTATTTTCTATTTGTACGAGACCTCGTTTCAGGCGCCTCAGATGCGGCGCGGAAGATAACTAGATCTAGCGGGCACTCAAATTGGGTAGCCTTGTGGCTGAATAACGTGGTTCTTGGGCGAGGGATCAGCCTTGCTAAGAGTTGACGATGGTGATGTTAGTTTACAAGTAGAGGTTGAGCCGATTATGAGACGAGTGAATCAGGTTTATCGAAACGCTAACCCCGACGTTTCAGACTTGCCAAGCCGATTCAGAAATTTAATCAAGGAATGGAGCGATTTTCACGGAGACTAGGTATACTAGGAGATGGAAATTAATAGGCATCCGGTCTCCAGTTTATTAGTTTACTTAGTATGATACCTACTTACTTCTGCCTATCCATTCCTTACTATATTGCGTACTTGTCTTGTGCACGCGTCCTTTATATATATAACACAACCTAAGGCGGCAGTATTGATACCAAGGCCGGAACCGTAATAAGACACTAAAGCTTACTTTCACTTGAGGTTAGGCATCGAATGCGACGCTTACCTAGGCGTGGGCTTCGTAAGTATAAACATGAGGCGATATATGTACCCCGGTAGTCGTCTGAGCTGAATAGCACGACTGCCTACCTAGGTATGCGTGGGTAATGCGTTGTCTATTAGTATTCAGTGGCAAGCATCCTAGCAAGTATTTAAATTGTTGTCGTCATCCTCCGTAACATATGATTAGCTTAATCAGAAACGATGAATTCCTTCTCATCAAATCTATATATAGCCCTGGACTTTTTTTATTACGGAAACGGAAAAATCTGTCATTAGGGCAAGCAGGCTAACTCCTTGCGATAAACTTCCATACTGGAACACCTCGGTAGCTTCTAGCCTACATACCTAACCTGCCTTGGTAGTTGTTCCTGCAGTAATGAGTAACTCTAAAAAATAGAGACCCAGAAAAAGGAGGCCATTATTAGACTCATACGAAACTATCGTCAACGTTGACGGAGTCCGCGATCTTTCTGCGGTCCGTAACAGGCAGTGGTTTATTTTTGTCTCAATTTATCAGACCGCCTTTGTGTGCATGGCAATGAAAGAACATATTGGCGGGCCCTATGCAAGCCAAAACGGCACAAGGAAGAGGAGGTCAGAATTTGAAAGAGGCTGCGCAGACTCTCCCTACATTAGAATAATACGTTAGGGAGGCCTAAATCGGAACCACCTAGACAACGGATTGAAGAATTGTTTCCTGTAACAACCATGAACCTAGATATCAACAATTCGATTCAAACCCCTCCTCATCGAGGAATTGATTGCGGTACCTATGCTAGATACAATACCTAGGTAGGCGAGTATCAAGAGCCGCCGAAAGGACACCTTTCGCGCTTCTGCTCCCGCCGAATCCTCTCGACAGGCCCGGCGGGGTTGCGTCTGGCAGAGGAGGGATTCAAAAGTTGATCAGCGGCTTTGAAAAATGACGGGCTGTATTGCCAAATTGGACTGGAGCAAGCTGATTTGCTAAGGTTTGGCGCCGACTTGGCTGCAGGGGGACTATTAATAGAAGCTCGTCACCAGTGACACCCCTGTTTTATTGTGGGTCTTTCGTTTCGCAAACATCACCCCTGCTCAGAACAGCCAGTCATGTGCCGATATGCTCCTCCATGCCTCAGCAGAGTGGAGGCCGTAGAACTCGGCATACAGATGATGGAACACACCATCTGCAAGTACTACAGAGTACAACCACACTCACTTACACCGCGGCGAGATTGTGAGCACTGTCCAGCCAATTGTCAAAGTTGCGTTGAGGGGGGGGGACCAATAGGTAGTTCTATGTTGTGTTTGCTAGAGAAGGGTCAATATTGCGTAAAAATGAGGCAGGATACAATATAGCAGCGGTCTAGATGATGAAGTTATGAAACGATATTGGTCAAAGGTACTAGGGATGATTCAGCCGAGCAATAACCAAGATCAAGCCCTGTGACAGGGCTTCGACCAGGGCCCCTTCGAGAGCGGAATGCTCAAGTCACTTCCAGGTACCTATTCCGTGCAGAGATGCAGCTGAGAGCCAGGTCCACCAAGTGGGTTATAGTACCAAATGATAGTAGTGTAAGGCCTCGCAAAGTCGCTTATGTGTCCCTGCGTATGCCTTCGTTGGCTGAAACAGAACATAGTAGTTACCTTGCGCAGCAGCGGTGCGCTATTGTAACTAGACAGAGGCAACTCCTCTCGCAAGCGCCAGGGCTAGTACAGTCGCTACATATTGTTTACCGCTGCTGCAACATCAGTGCAGTGTAAGTGCACTGGGTACACCATGCTACACTGGACTGCACGCACTAAGACTTCTCTGCGCCATCCGCCATCCACCGCAACCAACGCCTGCGCCCACCTAAACCAAACTAATTCCCATCCCAACCACTGTATCGAATCCATTCAATCTCCTTTCCTCGTGCCTTTGCAAGATCTCTCCCCTCTCTTTCCAGCAGTGATCGGGCCAGTCATTTTGTTTCGAATTACGGTACACCTAGGTATCTTTTGCGAGGAGGGTAACTCGGCGCGAGTGAGTGAGTGAGTGAGAAGCCGACAGAAGATATTGGTACTTGGCCCAATTCTCGCTTCTTCTCCCTCTCCCTCTTACACACACTCCTCCCCGTGTCTCACTACATACCTATCTCCATACATACCTACATACCTATTCTTCCTCCTCGCTTCTTTTCCATCCCTCATCTTCACAACCGCCCGCCCGCCGGTGGTACCGTACCGTATCCGTACCTAGCGTACCCTAACCCTCAACCGCCTACTATACCTTCCTGGCAACCTACCCCGACCCGGCGGATGTTCGTCTCTTCCCCTTGCCACCTGTTTTGATAACCCAGGTCCAGCCATTCCGCAAATGGCCGTCGACTTGTAGCCACCCGAAACACGCTCGCCTTTCTAATTTTACCAATCTACATACTCTCGCCCATTACGCTGCCCATCGTACATACAATACTTCTCTCATTTGTCTCTACTTTTCTTTCGTTCCCACCGTGGCTTGGATGCTTCTTGATCCTGCCAAGTGCCTAGGCGGTAATCAGTTAATTATTAGACTCTGCGCACGCCCAAACTCTCTTTGTTGGCACCTTTTAGACTCTGGCAAAGGATTCGGAAAATCCTGAACAACAGCACGGCCTTTGGCTAAGACGGGTAAGAGAAGGAGTGAGGTGCAGGAGTAGGATTCAGCAGCGCTGTCCAGGACCAGGTTTCGCCTATACCGCCTTTCTACGATTACCTTTTCTTTCAACAATAACAACAACGACAACAAGATTCCTAACACACTCTAACTTCGCAAATTGCCCAACGGACGCTACTCGAAACAATCGCCATTATCTGTGCCGACTGAACGATAGACTCACCAAGGATTAGGTAACAACTTCTTTGTTGTGCGAATTGGAGAGAGGGAGCCGGTAGATCGGACAAGTCGCTACATGGGATCCTTTTCATCCTTAAATATGCCGTCCGCCGCCGCCCGACGAATGTACGAGGACCAAATACCCTCTTTTATGTCCATAATAGATCCAGAGAGCGAGAGCATAGCAGACAGGGACATGGTTACAGTCGTAGAACCGAAATTCATGGAGAAGCAGTCGACTTACGCGCCCGGCCGCATAGATCAAAAGATTTCCCAACCAACAAGCCAGCAACTACGACCGCTATCATCTGACCCTGCCCACCGGCATCATGACAGTACATCAACGCAGAATTCGGAATCCGCCGACTCTTCTCCCACTCTTACTACAGATACCTCGTCGTTGTCGGACCCCTCGCCATCATCGTCCCCGGACTCGCCTATTAATTTAATACCTTTGAACTCGTTTCCCTCGAGTACTTTTGGCGAACTACCGACAACGATGGGCAGCCTTCAGATCGATCGCCGCGCGGATGGGAGACCCGTAACATCACCAGGCCCTAGAAAACCTAGGAATATGAAGGGGTTATTTATACAACCCCCTATGGCAGCATCCCTGAACAGTTCCGTACTGTCGGAGCCGCCATCACCTTGCTTTATCAAGCCTAAAATGCCTGGTCCTAGAAAGAGACCCAGCGTACTCAGCCTCAAAACTGACTCTCAAGGTCTCAATCTTCGTCCAATTGCGGCAGAAGTACCGAACTCACCTGGCCTACCACCTATCTTGCAACGTAGGTCACTAAAACATTCAACTTCATCACCTCATATGCTTTCAACCATAAAATCGGCGACATTCGGCCCATCCGGTGGAATGACATTTCCTACGGTACTAGAACGAGGTACATCCGGGTTATCGGAAGTTTTACGGCCGACAAAGTTAGCCAGTGTGAGCAATGATTGCGACTCAACAATCATGGAGGAGGACTCTCCAATCAAGCCCCAGCTAGCGAATCGAGCAGCGATGGATTTCGAGCCATTCCATGACGAGTCAGAAAATAATGAGGATCAGAAATCCCCAGGCTACCCTGATGGGCCAATCGCAATTTATAGCGACAACGTATATCTGTATCTAGAGCCCACAGCAGAAGAGGCTTCAAAATTTGACGTTGTCATAAACGTAGCTCGAGAGGTTCATAACCCATTTGCAGCTTCGGCTACTAAGGATAAAGCATCAGATCCGGGACCACTGCCAGAACACGAGCCAATGGCCCAGTCACCGATACCAGATACGGCTATGACAAACGATAGCTTTGCGACCGCCTTTGAGTATCCACCTCGTCAAGACTCTGGCTCGGAAACCCCAACTACACCCAAAGCAGTTCCATGGAGTGAACCTGAATACATTCATATCCCTTGGGACCATAACACCGACATTGCGACAGACCTAATGACCCTTTGCGACACAATCGACCAACGTACTAAAGAGGGCAAGAAGGTGCTTGTTCACTGTCAGCAAGGGGCCAGTCGCTCAGCAAGCCTGATCATCGCGTATGGCTTATATCAAAATCCGGGGTTGAGTGTCAATGACGCTTACTACGCTGCCCAAGCAAAAAGTAGATGGATAAGCCCAAATATGCGACTGATGTACTGCCTGCAAGATTTCCAGAAGGAAGTTTCAAAAAAGAGACTTCCTCCCCGTTCGGCTGCTTGTCCTAGGAGTGGAAGAAGTCCAACCAAACACCGGATCACATTGTCGGCTGATGCTATAGATATCAAACCGAAGGAGCCTATGACCGCACCACTGCCTGATGAGAAGGATGATGTATCCAAGGGTTCCAGCCCCGATCGGAACCCGTTTCACTCTCGTGGTAAATCAACACCTAGTATGGAGGCCATCTCACCCGGCCCGTCCTCTGCCCCGTCCAGCTTTTCATGGTCGGAAAATGAGGAAGGGAAGAAGTCGGAAGCAGTGCCTCGTTTTAATTTTGGTGAGAGACTTGAGCCACCACCAATTTTTGAGCCCAAACCGGAACCGAGGCAACAACAGTTATATCCTCCTAGGTCATCCTCTTTGTTTAGACCACCACCGTCTCCTGCGTTTCCTCCGATTTTCTCGACGGAGGCCCATAACTTCGGGTTTCACGATCATACCATCGGTCTCAAACGACTAAATCCATTCAGCAATCATGAACAGCCATCACCTCCTCGGGGCATGACAATAACACCAGCTCTGCCTGTTGACGATACGTTAATGTCTCCAAGGGTAGAAACGATGACGAATAATCCCCTTCATGATTCATTTTCGGAACTATCTGGAATGAGGTTCGTCGAATCGCCACCGACACCCACCAGCGGTCTCTTTTCTCCGCGGGAAACCATGTTTCCGAGGAATCCCTTATTTCCTTTTGGGCGTCCAGCCCAAATCGCTGACCCAAGAAGCCCTCCTACGAGGGGAGAGACACCAATCACGCGGTCTATTGATGATGTATTATAACCGTCAATATTCCACGCGCCATATTTATTGGTCACTCGATCAATCGCCATATTATCAACACAAGGCATTATCCTCCGCTTTTTCATTTGTCTACACTTGGTTAACTATCGTTTCCATACCGTCTCATTTTTGTTTTGATTTTTTCTGTTTTATGGATTTGCAGCATAACCGAACACCGGAAGGCGATACCGGATACCCCGGGCGGCGCAATTGCGATCGGACAAAAATTGGGAGGAGCCATTATGTGACTTTGCACTTCATACTTGTGGTTCATCATGTTCATTGAATCCAATGCCAATGTATAATCAACAATTGTCTGTTAGTAAAAGGGAAGGGGTAATTATTGCCGCGGATGTGAGGCAACTACGAGACCCGTGGATACATAGGTACGCATGCGGCATACTTCGGTCGATAACCGAGGGGGCTTAGCGAGTTGATTTCAGCCAGCGAGCGAGCGAGCAATCCATGGAGCGATTCAGCATACAGCTCAACAGCGTTGAACGGGCGGCGTTCTCGAGGAAAGGAGGCCGGAGAGGAACCGGCAATACACCATACATAGATGTGATTTTTGGACACATGGAACTCATACTACGTTCCTCACCAATTTTGTATATATATTTCATGAATGACAATAACAAAAGCCACGCGTCACGCGTAGGCAACTGAACAAATAATCTTCCAGTTTGCGAGACATTTGTACCCAGATATCTAACTACGTATTTTTCAAGCTGTTTTTTCCTTTGTTGTCTTTCGTAGCTCTTAGCGAGACAGTGTGAATTTTCAGTATTTAGTACCAGTCCCCTTGATCA
The DNA here is from genome assembly GCA_022432375.1 of Nemania sp. FL0031. Classification (NCBI taxonomy): domain Eukaryota; kingdom Fungi; phylum Ascomycota; class Sordariomycetes; order Xylariales; family Xylariaceae; genus Nemania; species Nemania sp. FL0031. Next base: position 38,105 of record JAJKKK010000027.1, read on the forward strand.
TTTATGGAATGGTTTGTACGCTCAAGTTCGTTCGTTTATTTACCGTAATCGAATATATATATATATTTATATACATATGGAAACCTAACCCGAAACCTTGTAGGCATGTCAAGATTCTTTAATATTCGTTCTATTCTATCGAGTATATACAAATGTACCAACCAAGTGAGTAAAACTATGTGCTTATTTCTACCCGCCTAGGGAAAGGGAACTATTTTTATCTTTTCCTAGTGCATTGTGATCTATACGAATGTCGGCGATCCGTCCACTCACTGAGCCTTCGCGGCCTGGGCCTTAGCCGCGCGCTTCGCCTCCTCCTTGGCTATCTTCTCGCGGCGCGCGATGGCGGCCTCGGCGCCAATGCCGCCGAACACGAGGCCGACGCCGAGGACCTGCATCTGCGTCAGGCGGTGGCCGAAGGCGACGACGGAGAGCATCATGGTGAACATCTTGCGAGTGACGGTGACGGTGACGAGGAGGACGGAGGAGAATGTTGACAATGTGTAGACTATTTATTCGTCAGTATTTCTTTTCTTTTTTGCTGTTAGACCACCGAGGGGAGGGGTTTAACTAACAAATGAAGACCTGTCCGATGGCGCCGCAAGCGGCAAATCCTAGGATATCAGACCACACGCTGGGGTACCTCGCCATGAACGCCAGCGCGTCCTCGAGCTCGCCGGCGCTGCCCGCGATGTCCATGCCAAGCCACTCGCCGATGCCGGTGTGGACCAGCCAGGGGCTCAGCACCAGATACGTGGCCATGACGGCCATGCTCATGAGGTTGTTGGCGCACATCATCTGGGGGCCCGAGTAGGGCTGGAATGCGCCGAAGATGTAGTCCTGGGTACTGTTGGTGAGGCCGTCGAACAGGAGGTTGATACCCAGCAAGAGCAGTCCCCAGGCGCTATTCCGCTCCGTCGCCGCTGACGACGACCCGTGACCCTTGCTCTTCTTCCCGGAGTGCAGCGTGAAGACGGCGACGCCGGCAGTCACGGCGGCGACCACCATGTACTTGTACAGCGGGTACCGCTTGCGGAAGACGGTGATGTGGAGGAACATGACGGGGAGCAACTTGCAGCTCTTGGCGAGCAGGAAGGTGATGTAGTCGATGTGGGCGAGGGAGGCGTAGCCGAAGGGGGACGCGAGGGAGCTCGTCAGCGCGACGAGGAGCAGTGGCATCAGGATGCGCGAGGAGGGGATGATGGGCGGCACGGACGAGCCCTTTGGCGTGCTAAACCATAAATACATCGCGCCCGTCGTCGCGGCGAACAGCGACTGGATGGTATTTAGAAATACGGGGTATTTGAACAACTCGGTCTTGCCTGGCGGGCCGTGGGGTGTGGTTGTGAGCTTCTCTTGGAGATACGCCCATGTGAGGCTAATCCCGTCGCCACGTTAGCTATCAACCACGTATCGTTCACGTCTGATCGTGCGCGTAGAGCGTGACCTAGGCGCAGCTAGACATCTCTATGGATAGAGACTTACAAAGACCCATATATACCGGCAACAGCGATTACAAGCTGCGTGGCGCCGGCATCTTGCTTCGTTATTATCGGTGCTTGCGCTGGCTTGGTGACGGCGCCGTTAGATTGATGAGCGACATCGTGCTGTCGTTTCGCAGAGAGTGTGGGCGATTGATGAGAAACGTATTCAGAGGAGGTCTGGCGCTCTATCGGTCGAGCTTGTTTGGTGCGCGCCATTCTCCAATCAGTATGAATGCGACGGGAAAGTCGCAAGTGAAGAGTTACCTAAATCGAGGTCTATTTAACAGAAACGAAGAATCAATCCAGTTGCACGCATTTGCAAGGCTTTCAATCAAGGGAAACTATTTATGCAGCCAGCATAACGAGACGTAACGAACGATGTCTCCTGACAGCTGCTGAGAAAATAATAGTGATCGCATAGGTAGGTAATAACAAGTGGTCTCCAGTCTTACTGGACAGTTGGCCCTTCGAGATCTGGCAGAATCATCGGTTCAGATCCCCACTTAGCCAGATCGGGCAAAACTTTAACTAGGCGGTGAAAATGGTCCCCAGACCAGGTCCCTAAAGGCTTAGTCAGTAGTCTTGTGTGGGTTTCCCCTGGCCTAAGTACTATCTTTCATAAGCTGAGCTTGGTACAAGTTATTCGTTTGTCGCTACAATTTGTGACAAGAAAGCTGGAAGATGGCGGAATCATCCAAATCTTCTTTCGCACAAGGGATTCCCTTGTCGCTCCGAAGGGCTAGTCCCATTATGTAGTATTGTGATATACGGCTGGCAGAGGTAATTGGTGATTCATGGCCGCTTGTATCCACCGGGTTTTATCTTCGGATTTGATTCCCCCAGGTTTTGGTATTGCAGTATAAAAAAAATTCAACGGGATAAACTTATATTCATACTTCGTATAAATTTTGAATTTAATTCCTTATAGCACTACTTGAAATAAATGAGGCAGCTATGCTATTGTGATGTGTTCATATGCTGACCCACTATGCTGTACTTACCTACTACCTGCTGTAAGTTTCCCGGGGGTGGGGTCCCGCCTTGTCGTCGCATCCGGTTCTAGGTTTCGAGTTAGATCCACCATTAGCTAACCGTCCGCCGAAAGGCGTATGAGATCAATGCAAGAACCCACTTCATTCCCCCATCCCTTTACAAAGTACCTATACGGAGACGTCCATATGAAGATGAAGTTGTACGACGCAGCATCATCTGATACACCTCATCCTCTCGAACTTCCCTTCTTATCGTTCACACCCACTAACACATCAACACGGCAGACCTCGGGTCCTTGCTATACAAGTGATCATCTAGTCACTACCTGATTTCTGGCAGATCGAGACCTTTCCCCTCCAAGCACCGAGTCCATCTAATGGGACCTGAGTCCTAGGCCTATGTCATACCGTATTTTTGTATCTACTGCTGTTCTCAGCATTTCGCCCTTCAACCTGCTTAACAACTTAAACCTTCGACCGTGATTCGACGCTATTTTAGAAATCATGAATCACGCTGCTGGATTCCTTCAGCATGATGTCGCTCTGGGTAAGGTAGGTATTATCTTTCTTCGATCTGGCGCTGGGTCATGGTATGGATTTTGGTAGGGCCCAATTCTATGTGTGTTCTTTCAGCATTTATTTTATTAGGGATTTCTCGCAGATACAAGACTTGTAGGGCTATAAAGACCACAAAGCTCTCCAGTCCTGTCGATTTTGCATGATTCCAAATCACTACGACATATGCACGGCTTTGAAGTTTCCGTTTTATGTACTTTGCTACAGCCCCCGATGGTTTTTTGAGAAAGGCCAAGCTAAACGTCTAAACTTGGTTGTTGAAGTTTTCTAAATAAAAATCCTTTACTTCCTGATTGCCCTCCCTTCGTGCCAACAGGCCCCTGGGGTCACCCTCTACCTTGAGCCCATCGAGGCTCCTCGCTCTCGACAGCGCGACATACACCTGGCCCTCTTCGAATGCCCGTGTGAGATCAACAATGACTTTGTCGAGGCTCATGCCCTGTGCCCTATGTACGCTCATCGCCCATCCGGCGATCAGGGGAATCTGAGTTCTACAGAGCACCGAAGGTACGGGTCGCTCGAGGAAGTCCTCGGCGCCCCAGCTGTAGGTATCCGGCTCAGGTGGGGCTTCGCGGCGCATCTCCTGGGCTGAGCACTCGGGATAAATAACTTCTGTTGCCCCATTATCGAATTGAACGACAGGAAGGGCCACGACGGGATTTGTGGATGATGTAGCGTACTGGGTACGCTCATTGTCGATGATATCGGAAATATAGTCATCCGTCGCATCGTCTTTGGGCTTTTTCCTGCGATAGGGAAAGCTGCTGTCTACAAAGGTGAAATTGACGACGACACCTTGGCTTCCATTGACTAGGCCGTCCCTAATGTTGAGATTTGAGAGCAATATCACCGGCATACCAACCTTGAGGCTCAGAAATGGCTCATACTGATGCTCTCTCAGAGCAGCCAGCGTACCGTTAGCTTGCCTCACACAATGAGTTTTAAGATGCGGATCGGCTTCCTCATTCCAATGGAAGGAATCTCGAGCGATAAAGTTATGAGGTGGGGTTTTCAACTCGCGCAACCTATCGTCATTGTACCGGGCCACCTCAGCGCGCGTGGGGTACAACCTAACCGCGTTCGTCAGGTCCTTGGTTTCCCGGCTAGGATCTATGAGCACCTTAATGTCATCGTTAGTGAACGTGCCGGATCGAAATCTGTTGAGTAGCTCGATAAAGATCGGATCTCCCGCCTGGCGGTAGATCTGCTTTAGCTCGACGTGAGCGAAGTCGGCATTGTCCCAGGCCTCGGATTGGAAGGCCCATTTAGAGGAGTCAGCCCAGTTTCCGTGGCTGTATGGGCAGCAATATGTGGTCTCGCCCTGTCGGAGCTTCTTGCGAAGCGGCGAACCGCATTCGATACAGTGCTGGAAAGGACGTACGGGCGGCAGCTGGAAAAAGTCCCCGGTAGCGATGATCTGGCAGCCGCCGAAAGCAGATTGCTGGATCTTTTGGGCATGGTCCCATCCCTTGTAACACGCGTGGGCCCTTGCCTCCTTCATGATCTCGCTTAGCCGTTCTAAGTGGTGGTTTTCGACCATACTGATCTCATCGATAACAAGAACATCGGTATTCGCAAGGCGGTGGATATTCTTGTCGCTAAGCGACCACTTCCGGAGGAGCTCAAGCGGGTGGGCGTGGGCCGAAGGAGCCCAGCCTGCATAGGACCACTAGAACACTCGGAGTCAGTCATTGCCATCTTGAGCATCATTTGCGAGGAATTTTGTAGTTTCTAGATACGACTTTCACCAAAATGAAAGTCTCCGCTCTAGAAACCGCTAAAATAGGAAGAAAATAGCCCCGAGATATACTTACTGTGGTCGTGCCATTGACGGCGAGTGCTGCCCTTCCCGTCGGCGCTACTACCTCGACCGTGTTCCCGAGATCCCTGAGGCGCCTAACTACGGTGCGGAGGACTAGAGAACTCGGAATTAGTTATCGCCATTTTGAGCATCATTTATGAGGATCTTAGAAGTTTCCAGCACAGGATTCACCAAAAAGGAAAGTCTCAACTCTAGAAACAGCTGAAGCAGGAAGAAAATAGCCCCGAAATGCACTCACCGAGTGACTTTCCTGTTCCAGCTGCGCCTGTATAGAACACGTTGCGCCCAGTCAGAATAAAGTCGATTAATGCCTGCTGCTCCGAACTCAATAGCGGTTCAGGAACCGATGATCTTTCTAGGTGGTCGCTAAAAAGTTCAGCCTCTAGGTGACTAAAGTCGGACCATTTATCTGGGACATCTGAAGGTTGGTGTTGATGCTCCTCTTTCCGTTTCGTCTCCTTTTTCTTCTTAGTGGACGCCCACCGGAGGCCAGAACCAGAGGGGAAACCGTTGAGGCGTCTTCTACTGTCTACGCCTAACGCGTGTGAGAGCCGACCGGCTGACCGCACGGGAAAACTTCGCGTTGTGAGTGAGAACATGAAATAGTTGCTGCCGAAGGGAAAAACCTAATTCGGACGTAACAATTGTATGGGAGCGGGTGAGTGAAAGTTTCTAATTAAAGGCCGGCTAAGACGTGTTCGTCATATCAGCGGCTACAATAGGATCGTAGATGTGCTCGAAAACTAGACGTTTCGGAAGTACCTTGGTAAGTGCGTCTAGAGGCAGGCAAGCAGGTGGCTAACGTTAGGAGGGTAGCATTACCAGCACGATGGCTACCTGCACGCCCTCATTCATTCTGTAGCGAGCCATGAATCTGGTTGCTACTTCTTATCGAGACTGACTTCTTCAGAAGTCGGTCACGCCTGCCTATCTTAGTGTGAAATTGTAGGTAGGGAAGGTACGAGTCCCACTTTCTTTGCCCACGATTTAAGAGACCCAATTCTAGATCCCTAAGAATCGCCTATGAGGCAACGACACGCGATACCAGAGTTTTCCCTGCTTTCTCACATTAGGCTCACGGCGTATTTATACAAAGATAAGAGGTGCGACAAAAATAGAGGAAGAATCTATAAATCAATAAATTAACAGCTATGAAGTGACCCGACCACCATCGCCCTATTTACTTTTACTTGCCCAGCGAGCTACACGATAGAATATGATACACGCTCTAGGATGGACTCAATTTGTCGGGAGGTCCGGGGAGGCCCGGGGAGATCCGGGCTATTTATTATGCTGGAACTCCGGATTTCACAAAGGACGGCATACGGAATGTCGGCAAAGAACCTGAACGTCTTCAGAACGGGGAGCGCGACAATGGTGTAAAGATTATGTTCAAGGGGATTAACGGAGTCGATTCCGAGGTATTCTTCAAGTCTCCGATCTTCGAAAGTAGAGAAAATGATCATATCGGGGGTGCCACGTGGTAAGATAACACGACTATTCTCGATGACTCTCCTGATCTTCTTTTTATGCTAATCAAACGATAGGACGATTTAGTATAATTAGATCATGACTCTCACTAGTAGCTGGAACATAGAACTCTCCGATTTCTAGAAGGCGTACCTCCCGATGTAGATTCGCACCCCCATTAGAAGGATAGGCGAGGGGATTGGATTCAAAAACCTGCCTACGCTGCCTAAAAAGGGGTTCAATATGTACCAGGTCGCTGAGCAACGATGGATCATAGCTACATGTGTAGTTTGTCCCCGATTGTCGCGCTAGAAACTAGGGGGGCCCGGGGTTCTCTGATTGGTTTTATCTAGGTAGTAGACTTTCTAATCAACATGACCAAATTTCGAAAAGCCTCGTGATTGGGGAACGCTCCTAACTATAGTAAATAGATACTGTCATTGGCATTTCTATACTACAGCCTGCCTCGTGACGGATTCTCAGCTGAAACGAAGCTTATCAGCTGGACGATTTACAAAAACCAAATTATTTTAAAAATCATGCTTGGGGAAGCCGATCCTAGGCAAAAGCCGCAACTACACTATATATACCACTACAGGAGTTATTACAATTAGAGCTTGAGCCATTCGTTTGGTTTCTGGTGTCACAGCCAGGAGAGCTTAGAAACAACGTAGGGCTGCTGGCGCAACGTGTCACGTTGGAGATGCAATAGCAATACGGGTTAGTGAGTGTTTTTATTATGATTAGCCCAGCCCAAGCGTGTATCCCTTTGAGAATGCCTTTCGACACACGAGCTGCCACTGAGAGTTCAGAGGCGATTTTGAGTATGGCACTCATTCCATCCTCAGGGGCCTAATAAGACTTAAGTTGACACCGACCACGCGAAGAATACAAGAGAGGAGGAAGGAGATGAGGGATCGATCCCTGACATGTAATAGTACGTTGTAAAGGATCCTCATAAGAATGCGGGTAAAGGGCTATGGGATTAGGCTGGGCATGCGCTGCAAGTACTAAGGTCTGAGGCTACGACGGGGTCCATGTAGTGTACCACAAACCACCTGCCACGGTTGAAGGTGTCATAAGGTTCGAAACCTTTGAACCTGGTTAGAGAGCCACAAGGTGTGAGCCCCGATGACAGAACAACAAGGCCCTAGTTAAGCTGACTAGAGACTATGAGAAACGTTACCAATACCTCCAAATCCCCAGTTGTTCGGATGAGCGACTCAGTGACAGACAACTAAAGGAAGGAATGTAAGATAGAGGCCCCCAGCAAGTCTCGATACTATACCTGACAAATATCAGGCAGTAATCTGCACGTCGCTCATGTGGCATACCGGATTTGTAGTATGTAAGGACCGCCCGGAGATTGGAGAATCCTAAGTTGCATGAAGGTTCGCTTGCCAGACTACCCATGTTGTACTGGCTTGGCCATGGGCACGATTAAGAAAGCGGATAATGAGAAGATGAGTTGGTTTTCTGTCTTTTTGGAGGAGCTGAAGAGGGAAAGTTGTAGTCGTCACGTCGTTTCGAAGATATCACGCCCGGAAAAGGAGCCTTGCGGCAAGTCAGATCTGGAAGTCTCCCCGGATGTAGGGCATGCCACCAAACCGGGCCCCGCAGTAGAGATGTCCTAGACAAATGTATGAACTTTCTGTTTTGGCGTGGACGCCATCCAATCCTAGCAAAAGCAAGAGCCGCCGAATTACTCGGGCGATTGCGCCTGGCTGCGTCGCATCTTTTCAGCCTCCAGATTCTCGTACAACAAAAAGAGGGCAGTCTCGTTGGCCTTGGCTGTCCCCATAATAGTGAACATCCGCTCGCCTGTGTCGTCATGTGGTGCCTGTGTTTCTTAGTTAGTAATAACACGATACCGAGCGCAGATAGTGCTACACCAAAGCTAGAGAGTGTTGCAGAACCACATATCCGCTTTGTACTGCTATGTTGTTTGGGGCGTGACTTACCTTAGCGATGGAAATGCGAGCACCGGAAGTCTTGCGAATCTCGCTGATCTTACTTCCGGCTCGGCCAATGATGCAGCCAACCATGTCTGCGGGGATGCTAATGTTCTGGGTCTGTATCTCCTCGCCATTCTCGTCGTGGGTGGGTGGGCCTCGGGCGGCAGCGTCGGAATCTGAACGACGATTATTGAATTGACGCGGTGCACCATTGCTGAAGTCGGCTCCGTTCCCTGTGCGCATTACGCGCGACGAACCGTAATCACCTCTGTTGGATGTGCCATATGGTGCCCCGCTAGTAGCACCAATACCACCGCCTAGTGACCCCGCACCGCCGGGTTGCGTACGAACAACAGGATTGTATAGTACGGTGCCAGTTCCACGTTGCCAGTCATCAACTAGACACTTGCAAATTTCCCAGATAGCTCGTTGAATGCCGTCGGGGTTACCTTGTAGTTCAACGATGCGCTCGGTGGATTGAGGAAGCATCTCTTTCTGCGCAACCATACGCACGCCTGACACATCTTGAATGTGCTTGATCTTAAGACCTTGCCGACCGATGATTGTACCCATTTGGTTATGAGAAATAAGCAGCTTCAACTCTGCAATCGCTTCATTAGTTTATATCATGATGAAAGGAGTTACTTTAAACGTACGATGGGTCCCACTTGGTTGGATAACGCCTCCCATACCCATGGCCGGGGCGCCCTCCAACAGTGAACGGGCTACCTGAGCGTACGCTCTAGAGATACCGTCACAGCCACCAGTAATGGTCAGAACTCGATCGTGAACGCCCTGCACTACCTTACTCACACCAGCCTTGACAGCGGTCTCGTCTCGTAGATCCGCAACGTTTTTGCCACCTTTGCCGATAATGACGCCGGCCTCTTTAGACGACACAATGGCACGAAGCGTCAATTGAGTATTGGCGTACTCCTCGTCCGTCTTAGGGGCGGGCTCGCCGTCAGGGCCCAATCGAGGCTCGTTGTCGTCGAGCTTGTAGTCCATGGGTACTGGTTCGTTGCCATTTGGCGGGGCGACATCTTGGGTACTGGACATGATGATAACGGGCGAGTGTTCAATTTTGTTGTTGGCGATGAGATCGACAGGTGCAATTCAATTGCTTAAGGTTTCGAGCAGCCTTGTTGACGATATGAGCGATTCAACCGTTATATGCTTGCAACGGTATATGCACTCGAAGAAGGTTGGAGAAATACGTTTATGGTCGCGATTCGATGTAAACCTATGAAATGAATCCTAGGACCGGCTGCTTTGCGTAACTGGTGGGAGGTTAGCTCTGATAAGCTGATGTGGATTTTGCGGGGAAGCTGGATGTGGAATTTAGAAGAGGTATCGAATTTTGCACCCTTGGAAATAATCATGGATGCTAAATGTAGTGGGGGGCTGCCATGTGAGTAAAAGGCGCCACTTGACGCGAATATGAAAGGGTTAGGATAGATGTAAACCCAATCTAGCATTTAGATCTTATAATACCAAAAATCTAATACAGCTGCAAGATTTCGGCATGCAGCTAGAAAATAGAAACAGAGTGGGCATGGAGGGAACGCTCTTATTACGGCACAGCAAGAAGGCGCAGGCGGCTTGGGATTGGCGGGCTTCTGCTAACCTTGGTAACTTGAGGTAACTTCGGAGACTGATGCGGCGCGTTGCTGCGGCAGTGCGTCCTTCAGTATGTACAAGCTGTGGATATGCCTTGTAGAGATTGGCGTGTTGCGCGCGCAAAATACTGTTGGTGTCGCTGAGACGTTAGCGGCTGCGGGGTTATAAAATGTCCACTGTTGAAACACGACGTTTTTGTTCTGCTCTAACTGTTTTTGTGGCTTGCTGTGCCTCTAGAGGGCAGTAAAGAATAGAGTAGATAGTGGCATGTCACTAGGTAGACAGGACATGACCTTAGGTCGGGATAATGCTTGGCATGAGCTCCGTAAGCTGGCCTTGGCCGACCGGGTGGATTATCTTTTTTATGTCGCTGGGGGAGGACAGAGACGGCTGATGGCAGTTGAGATTTTTCCTCATGCGAGCAAAGAGTAGATAGATGAAAAGTAATGGATAGAGGAGACATGACCGGTGTATACTTACTTAGAATTACGCGTCTTGGTTGGTGCTGCACTGTAGAAAGCTAGCAGTGTTGCCGTGTTGGTCCGTCTTTGTCCTAGAACGGCGGACGCTGTGTGGAGGAATTGGCCCACTTGCTAGGAATGGTGAAAATTGTTAGGGACCCCAACGAGTGCAAGACGAGCACTCGGACTGGTGGTGCCGGGGTTGGGTTGAGCTGACGGAAGACGGGGAGGGGTGTGAGATGTGGGATCGGAGAATCGGGGAATCGGGAGAAGAGGAATATGAGGGTTGGGAGGGTGAGGTGGGTGTAAAAGGAAGATGGAGGCGAGGTGGAGGTTGAGAGCGGAGGTTGAGAGGGGTGGAGGAGGGAGGAAGAGAGAGAGGGAGAGAGTTGAGAGGCGAGAAGTTGTGTGATTGAGGATTCAGCGACAAAACGGGAGAGAGTCTGTCGAAGAAACGGTGATGAAGTTATGTAAGGTGGTTTTGGGGGGGAGGATCGCTGGGAGGGAAAAATAAGGTGGGAGGAGAGAGGGGACAGGACAGGGGCATACAGGGCGGCCTACCCCCCCCCACATACAGCGGCCTATCCCCTTGGTAAGTGCACTGATCCTTGAAAGTAGAGTAACATTAACCTAAATTTTAATGTTGAATGCATAAAATATATAAAAAAAAAATTTTATTGTAGTTAAAATGCAGTTTTTTTATAGTTATATACTAATAAAAATAGCGTTAAATAATAGTTTAAATATAAAATAGTTAGTAAAAAAACTACTAAAAGTAAATTTTGTAAGTTTTTGCTACAGTTATTTTTTTTTTTTTATAATAACATTTAATAAAATAATTAAAATAAATACTAACTATTAAAAAATAGTTTGTAAATAGTTTGCAAATAGTTTACAAATAATATTTAAAACTGTAGCAAAATTACTATAGCAAAATAAGCAAATATATTATAGTAATATAATTATAGCAAAAATAATATATATACTATAAAAAAATAATAAAAAAACTATAGTTTAAATAGTTTTTAATTTTTAATTAAGCTATTATAAAATATTAAATATTTATTTTTTGTTTATAAAAAATTGCTGCTTTAGTAGTAAACAAAAATATAGCAAATTAGCAAAAAACTATTAGCTTATATTATAAAAAATATTTTTACTATTATATTAATAAAAATAATATTATATATTTTTATATTATAAGTATTTAATATTTTAAAAACTATAATATAATTATATTTTAATTGTAATAAAATAAAAACTATTTATTTAAAAAGCTTTATTAAATTAACATTATTATATTATATATTTAGTTATTATTATAATAAAAAATAGTAAGTTTTTTATTAAAAACTAGCTTACTATAGCTATAAAAAACATTTTAGTTTATAAATATATTATAATTATAGCTAAACTATTAAAAAACTATATTTTAATTACTATTTATTTAATTAGTATTTTATATTAAAACTATAAAAAACTATTAATTAAATTTAATATAATTTTAAAACAATTTTTAAGCTAATATTTTAAAAATATTTACTAAATTAACTATTAATATAGTTAAATTATTAGCTATTATTTAATTAAATAAACATTAAAATATATATATTTTTAATTATAAAAAAACTATAAGCTAATAGCAATATAAAAATATTTTTTATTAATTATTAAAAAATTTAAAAATATATATAAAAAATATAAATATATTATAGTTTAACTTAAAAATAACAATAAAAATAATATATTTATATTACTAGTTAAAAATTTTTAGTTAATATATTAAAGTTTTACTAATATAACTATTATAAAAATTATTATAAATATTATTAAATTATATTATTTAAAATATATTGCTAATAAAAAAAGTATATATTAATTATAGTTAAACTATAAAGCAATTAATAACTAACTATTATATAAAATTTTTATAATAGTTTATATACTAAATATAAATTTTAAATATAATTTAAGCTTAAATTATTAAAGCAAAAAAATTTAAATAAAGTTAAAAATATAAAATAAAAAGCATATATATAATTAGTTATAAATAAAAATATTATAGCTAATATAATATATAATAAAATTTTAAAAAAAAAAAAATTAAAAGTTTATAGTTTTGCTATAGTTTTATTATAGTTTTAAAAAATGTTTTTAAATATTTTTGCTAGTAAATATATAGTTTTTTTATAATAAATAGTTTTAAATAAATTTTACTATAGTTTAAAATAGCAGTAAAAAAAAATTAATAAAGCTTATAAAATAAATATATAGCTTTTTTATTATAGTTATATTGCAATTTAAAAACAATTAAAACGTAATATTAATAATAATAAATTTTTTTAAAATTTTTTAGTTTTTTTTTTAATTTTTAAAAATAAAATAAATAATAATAATAATAATAAATTATATATATATATATATAAATATATATAAATAAAATTAAATAAAAAATAAATAATATATATATATATATATATATATATATTTATATTATTTATAATTTTTATAATTTTAATTTATATATATATATATAAATAAAATTAAATAAAAAATAAATAATATATATATATATTATTTATAGTTTTTATAATTTTAATATATATAAAGTTAAATAAATAATAAAAATATATATATATATATATATATAATTAAATAAAAAATAAAAAAATAATATATATATTTTATTATATTTTAATTTTTATTAAAATATTAAATAAATAATATTTATTTTTTTTATATTTATTTATAAATATATATATAAAAAATATTATATATTTAATATTTTAATAAAAATTAAAATATAATAAAAATATATATATTATTTTTTTTATATTTAATTATATATATATATATATTAAAATAAACTAAAATAAAAAATAAAAAAATAATATATATATAATAATTAAACTTTAAATTTATTATTATTTAAAATAATATATAAAAAAAAACTATATTATAAAAAGCTTTAATAATATATTTATAAATTATATATAATAAAATAATATATATATATAATAATAATAATTTAATTTTTATTAAAACATTAAATATATAATATTTTTTTATATTTAATTATATATATATATTTATATTATTTATAATTTTTAAAATTTTAATTTATATATATATATATATATATATAATTAATAAAAAATAAAAAAATAATATATATATATAATAATAATAATTTAATTTTTATTAAAATATTAAATATATAATATTTTTTTATATTTAATTATATATATATATATTTATATTATTTATAATTTTTAAAATTTTAATTTATATATATATATATTTATATTATTTATAATTTTTAAAATTTTAATTTATATATATATATATATATATATTTATATTATTTATAATTTTAAAAATTTTAATTTATATATATATATAATTAAATAAAAAATAAAAAAATAATATATATATATAATAATAATAATAAAATTTATATTAAAAAATTAAATATATAATATTTTTTTTATATTTAATTATATATATATATATTATAATTTTATTATAGTTTAATTTTTATTAAAACATTAAATATATAATGTTTATTTTTTTTTTATATTTAATTATTTTTATATAATAAATTATATATATATATATAATAATAATAATAAATTTTTATTAAAATATTAAATATATAATGTTTTTTATATATTTTATTTTATATATATATATATATATATATTATTTATAATTTTTTAAAATTTTAATTTATATATATATAAAAATAAAATTTAATAAAAATAAAAAAATAATATATATATATATATATATAAATAAAATTAAATAAAAAATAAATAATATATATATATAATAATAATAATTTAATTTTTATTAAAATATTAAATATTTAATATTTATTTTTTTTATAATTAATTATTTTTTAATTATATATATAATTAAAATAATTAATTTAAAAATAAAATATTATTTATTATTTATTTATTTTAATTTAATATATTATATTATATTATTTATTTATTTTTTTATATTATTTTATATATATATAAAAAAGCTTTTTTTAATTTATTTATAATATATATATATATATATATTTAAAAATTAATAATTAAAATAATTTATTATTTATTATTTATTATTTATTATTTATTATTTATTATTTATTATTTATTATTTATTATTTATTATTTATTATTTATTATTTATTATTTATTATTTATTATTATTATTATTTATTATTTATTATTTATTATTTATTATTTATTATTTATTATTTTTTATTTATTATTTTATTTTTATTTTTTTTATAATTTTTATTTTTTAAATAAAACTGTATTTTATTTGCAACTAAACTATAGTAAAACTATTATATAACTATTATTTAATTAGCTTTTTAATTTTGTTTTAACGCTTTTTTTACTTTTTTTTACTTTTTTTATTTTTTTATTGTATTATTTTTTTATTTTTTTTTTTTTTTTTTTTCTACTTTTTTTTTTATAACAACTATTTATTATTATTATATTATAAAGCTTAATATATTTAGTATTTCTTTTTTTTTTTTTTTTGCTTTTTTTTTATTAAAATTATTAACTAATATTACTTTTTATTTAAAAATACTATAAAATTTATACTTTTATTAAAATATGCTTTAACTATTAGCTAGTATAGCTTATTATTATATGTTTTTTTTTTGTTTTTTTTTTTTTCTGCTAATTTTTTTAAAAATTTAGCAAAATTAATATTTTTTTTAGCAAAGTTTTTTGTTATTATTTTATTAATAATAATTTTAATAAATAAATTTTTTATTTTTATATAATAAAATAACTATTATTTAACTATATTTTTTGCTAATATAAATAAAAATGTTTTAATTTTTTTAAGTTTTTTTATTTATATATTTAATATATTTATTATTTTTTTAGCATTATTTGTTATTATAATAAGCGTTTTATTTAAAAAATTTTTTAGTTTATATTAAATATGTTAATTTTGTTTAATTTTTTGCTTTTTATATTTAATTTACTATTATTTTAGCTTATTATTTTTAATTTATTATTTTATATAAATTTAACTGCTTATATAATTTTTTTTTATTTTTAATATTAACTAAACTATTTTTTATTAATTTTATAACTACTGTTAATTTATTTTACAATATTATTTTTATTATTAATAAACTATTTTTTTTTTAACGTTTAGCTTATATATAATATTTATTATATTAATATATAAAGCTTTTTTTAGCTTATTTTTTTTTGCTTTTTTTAATATTTAATGCTTTAATTAAGCTTAATTTTGTTATATTTAAACTATAACTTAAAATAAAATTTTTTATAATAAAGTTTTTAATTAGTTTTAGCTATATTAAAATTTTACTTAAAAAAAAAACAAAATATAATAAAAATATAGTTAAATATTAGTTTAATTATAATATATATTAACTTTTTTTTAAAAATATATTAATTTTTTAAGCAATTAAATATTAAAATAAACAAATAAATATATATTTAATATAGCTATTTTATTACTATTAAACTAACATTAAATAGTTTTATTAAAAGTTTGCAAAAGTAAAATTAAGTTTTATAAAAAATAAACAATATAAAGTTTATAATATTAAAAAAAAAAAAACTTGTTTACTTTTAAGCTTAAAAAAAAATTGTTTAATATTGCTAGCTTAATAGCTACTATTAAAAAAGTAGCAAAAAAATAATAAAAAATAATATATTTTTATATTATAGTTTATTAATAGTTATTTTATAGTTTATATACAATATATTAAATATTTTTATATTATTATTATTTGCTTTTTAATTTTTTTAGCTTTTTTTTAGCTTGTTTTTTTTAAGCTTTTTATTTAGCTATTTTATTAGCTTAACTTATTAGCAACCTATTAATTTTAATTATTTTGCTTTTATTATTATTGCTATTTTTTTTATTTTTAACTAAAGTTTATTTATTGTTTAAACTTGTTTTTTATAGTAATAGTTAACTATAAATTATTAGCTTTTATTTTAAAATATATTAATATTTTTATATTTTGCTTTTTGTTTTTTTAGTAAAATAAAAAGCTTATATATATTTAAAAAAATAAATAACTTTATACTAGTATTTTAAAATTTTTTTATAAATTGTTTTAATAAAAAATATTTAGCAAATAGTTAAAATAAAAAAGCTTTTATAAGTAGTTAAAATAAAGCAATATAACTTTTAGTTTTTATTTATATAACTAAAGTTTATAAGCTTTAAATTAGTAATTTAATTGCTTTTATAATAAGTAAAAACTTTTTATTAAAATTCTTTAACTTATTTACTACTTGTTTAATTTTTATAATAATATACTTTTGTTAGTTTTTAGCATATTTAAAAAGCTTAATATAATACTATAAACTATAGTTTTGTATGCAATAATTTAAAATATAGCTTATAAGTAAATATTTAAATTAATAATAATATATTTAATTAATTATATAGCTATTATAATATAAAATTAATATTTTATTATAGTTAAATAGTAATATAATTATATTTATATAATAACTTTTTATAGCAAAAACTTTTTTTTACTTTAAATATAATTAAACTAATAAATAAATTTAATATTATTTATATTTTAGCTAATTAATTGCTAAATATTAAAATTAATTAAAAATAAGCTTTAATTTAAACAAGTATAAATTATAATTTGCAGTTTATATTATATTTATTATTAAATATAAAAAGTTATATTAAAATAATCTAAAAATTTATTAGCAATAAATAAATAAATAAATAAATAAATAAATAAATAAATAAAAATATTTATTTTAAATTTGTTAATAAGTTTATTAATATAATATTAACTTTTAAACTTTAAAAAAATTAAATATTAACTAATATAGCTTTATTTTTTTTTTAGCATGTTTTTTAATATTATATATAAAATAAACATAATAAAAAATAATAAAGTATTAAATATACTAATGCTAATTATATTATAAAAGTTTAAATTAATAAAAAAAACGCTTAAATACTAATAATAATTAGCAAAAACTATAGTTTAAATATAATTATACTATAGTTTTTTTTAAATTAAATTAAAAAAATAAACTTATTTAAAACTTGTTTAAAGTTTATATTAAATATTATATACTTTTATTTATTTCTATAAATATAATAAAAATATTAAAATATATTAAACTTTTTTTCAAGTAATAAAAATTAAAGTTTAAATATTTTATAGTATATTATAGTAGTTTTAACGTTAATAAATATATAGCTAAATAATATTGCTATTAAAATTAAAATTATTAGTAGTTAATTAATAATTAAATAATAGTTATATATACTTTTATTAACTATTTAAAAAAAAGTTTTAAACTTAAATTTTTTATATTTAAAACTAAATAATTGCTTAAAGCTTATATTAATTTTACTATATATATATTTTTTTAAAGCTTTTAGTTATTTTTTAAAAGTATATATAATAATAAAATTTTTATTCTATAAAAAAAAATATTAAATATACTATAAAATATTATTAGTTATAGTTATATAATAATTAAAAATAATATACTTTTTTTTAATTATATTATTAGTAAATATTTTACTATTTTTTAATAGCTATAATATTTATATTTTTAAAAAAAATAAAAGTTTAAAAGCGTTAAATATAAGTTTATAAAGTACTTTAGTTATAAAAAAATTAAAAAGCAGCTGCTTTTATTTAGCTTTAAAAACAAAATAAAAACTATTAATATTTTGTTGTTTAAAAATATTTGTTTAAAAATTATATTGTTATTAAATTATAGTATAACTATAATTATAAATTAAATAATATTTATTTAGTATAATTTTTATATTATTAATTAACTTAAAGCTTTTAATAAATTTATTAATAAAAATTAATAAAATTTTTTTAAAAATAAAAAGTAAATAATAATAAATATTATAAAAAACAACTAAAAAATAAAAAATTTAAACTATATTATATAGTATAACAATATTAATTGTTATAAAATATATTTTATAATTTAATAATAATTGTTTATTATTTAAATAATTATTTGCTAATTAACTATATTAATAATATAAATATAATAAAATTATATTATAAATATATTATAATTATTATAAGCTTAATTTATAACAATAAATTTATATAGCTTTTTTTTATAATATAGTTAAACATTTTTTTAATAGTAAAAAAAGCTGCTTTAAAAATAACTAATATTAATAAATAGCTTACTATTTATTATTTTATTAAAGTTTATTTAAAACTTTTAAAAAATAATATTAAAAATAAATACTACAATAGTTAATATAACAAACAATATATTAATAATGCTTTATTAATTTTTAAATATTAGTTAATAATATTATTATAGTTTAACTATATTAATACTTATATTAAAATATAATTTAACTATTATTAGTTTGCAAGTATTTTATAGCATATTATAAGCTTGTTTTAAGTTAAATAGTTTTTTAATTTTTTAAAAATAACTATTATAATTAGCTTAATTTTTAATAAATAAATAGTATATATATTATTGTTTATTAAAAATATAATAAATTTTAATATTATTTTTAAATAGTTTTAATATTATTTAAAAAATTTTTAGTAACTTTTTAAACAAATATTTTTTTTAACTACGTTAGCAATAAAAAATAATATTTAATTTTTATATAATAAAGCTAAATATATTTATAATAAGTATTACTAAAAAATGTAAATAAAAATAACTTTTAGCTTTTTTTTTGCTTTATTAAATATTAAATTTATTATAATTAGCTTATAAAAAAATAGTAATTAATTAATATATTATAATATATTATTTAAATTTTAGCTTTAATTTAAATTAATAACTTTTAATAACAATTAATTAATATTATAATACTATTAATACTAGTTAAAAAAAACTAAAAAGCAAATAAAAAATATAATAAAGTAATAAAATAAACAAGTTTTTAAATATTATAATATAAAGTTATTAAGTTTATAAAAATATAAAAAAATAAAACTTTATTAATAATATTTACTATATTTTTTAAATTTTTAAATATAATATTTTATTTATTATAAATATATTATATTATAGTTAAAATAATACTTATATAATAATTAAATTAATAATATTAGCTTTAGTTTAGTTTTTTAACTTTAAATACTATATTTTAAATATAGCGTTTATAAATAGCAGCATTAGTTTTAGCTAAAAATTTAGCTAAAAAAAAAAAAAACAAAAAATTTAAATTAACTTAAAGTTTTAATTAAAATATAATTTTTTTAGGTTAAAAAATTATAAAAGTATTTTATAATTTTTTTGTTAGCTATTTTAAAAAAAAAACTAATAATAGCAATAATAAAACAAAAAATTAAATAAAATTAAACAAAAAATATTTTATACTTAAATAAATAATAAATAGTTACTAAACAAAAACTAAAAGTATATTTTTATTAAAAAAAAAAATATATATATATATATATAGCAAAAATATTTAATTATATTAAATAAAAAAATAAAACTTAATTTATAATAATATATACTATTGTTTTATTAAAATTTATTTTTTTTTATTTTATAGTTTAGCTGCTATTTTTGTATAGTTTAGCTAATATACTACTATATTTTAAATATGCTTTAAATATAGTTTAAATATATTTTAATTTTATTACTAATTAAGTTAGTTTATTTTATAGTTGTTTTATTATTTATTTATAGTTTTAATATAGTTAGTATATAGTTTTTTTATATTTTAATTTTATTATATTTAAATTAGTTTATTTTATAGCTATTTTATTATTTATTTATAGTTTTAATATAGTTAATATTTAGTTTTTCTGCAGTTAAACTGCTGTTTTAATACTATTTTAATATAGTTTGCTAGTATAATATTTAAATTAATTTTAGCTATTAAATATTTTAAACTATAAATATATTATATATATTATTTATTATTTTTAAAAAAAAAATTATATTTAATTATTTTTTATTTATAAATATATATTTTTTTTAATATAATTTTATTATAGCTATATAGTATTTAATTTAATAATTAGCAAAAGTTTTTATTTACTATTATTATATTATTTTTTTAAATATTTAAAAGTATATTATATTAAAAGCTATAATGTAAATTTATTGTAAATTTGCTGCAGTTATTATATAGTTATTATATATTAATAAAATTAATAATACAAAAGTATAAATTATAATTTTTAAGAATATTTTTGTAGCTAGATAGTATTATATATTAAATATTTTGGTTATTTTAAGCGTTTGTAATTTTCTATAGAGCACTGGCCATAAGGGTAAGCCGCTGTATGTGGGGGGGGGTAGGCCGCCCTGCATTCTGACAGGACAGGGCCGTCGAGGCCAAGCTCCAAAGTCGGGACTGGCTCCAGTTGTTGATTTGCCAATTGGGCGTGCAGTGGCGCTTGGGCTTTCGGTAGGTGGTCGCTGGAAACAAGGGAAGTCGTACCTACTACATGCCTCTAAGGACACTACCCAGGTACCTACAGCAGATACCTAGGACTCCACTCCCTGCAGGTCGTCGCTTGCAAAGTCTCGCCCGAAGCGTATACAGTACTACAGGTGCCCCTCAGATGTATCATTGCTTCCATGTTAACAGGTAGTCAAGTATTCGGTACTTACAGTTCTCAGTATGGAATTATGTATGTTTTCGAGAGTTGTAATCAAGTACCTACGTTCTTACATCAGATAGGGGAGTCGCGGCTCGTGTAGGTACATTTCCCATAGCGTATACCTACTGATATCTACAGAATAACAACGCCTGGGTACATACCTCAGGTAAGGTTAAGTACAATCCTACATTGTATACGCCGGACTTGCAAGCGGCGAATGTGGGGGTGGACTGGAGACGCAAAGGTCGTACATACCAGTTTATGTACTCTAGGATGTATGTTATCACGAGAGAAAGTAGCTTCGAGGCTGCTCAGTACTAATATATAACCATTTAAAAGAACTCTAATAACAAGTCTTCAAGTTACTCGGCGGTAGATTGGATCCATAGTGATTGAGGTGTGATCATCGTTCCTATTCCCGCAGAGATATAAGACACCCAATATATAATATTTTCTTGATGAAAAGAGGTTACCAGCAACACGCAAACGGTGATACCCAGTACAAATAGACCTCTGGATGACCCCTCTTTTAATATATAATAAAAGGTCTACTCAACTTTAGGAGATGCCTTACCTACAGGTGGATATACATGTGGGCAGAAAAGTTAAAAAAATACATACTTTATATCTATAAGTGAGAAAGCGATTCTCGAGATAAGTAACACAGCACTAGAGGTGATCATCTCTACTTGCCCTGAAAGGTATTCATGCTCCTATAGGCTCATTGAATGATCAGATATATTTAGCTTCCAGCCGATAACATACATGAACGAACTTAGATAACTATCTGAGTATTTTAGAAACGCCGTGAGTGCATATGTAGACACGTATCATCCAAGCCAGAAACATAAGGTTACCTCGTGAGGTGGTATTTGTATTAGGTGGAGAGTCAAGGCAGTACTATAATTCGGGGGTAGGTAAGTAGGTAGTCTCTCATGAAGCCGCTATGACTGACTGTGCTTCGATGCACAGAACCGGAGTCTACCGAAAGTTCCCTGCTAAGTCGCGAAGGTCTCATGTAGTTCCCCATCCGGCGGCCATACATGTTGAATGAAACGCCGATGTTGTTTAACTCGAAGATCAATTCATGGCACAGCATACATTAAGCATGCAATGGCACGTCATCTGTACCGGAACTTTATTCATGCGGCCATGTCCAGTCCTCTCCACTGGTCCACGGGTTAAGCTTTGAGGTCAATGAGATCACCTCGTCGCCTCCTCGTTGTCTCCAACATGTCACCATCGTGATTACCCCAAGTCAACAAAACCTGCTGTTATGTGTTGAGATAGCCCACATAGAATACCCCACTCGACTTACATACTTACATTAGTTATGTGTAGTACTTACCTACTTGTTCTTGCTCAGTGTAGGTATCGTAAGGTAGGACTAGAAGTGGCCCTACGCAAGTATCACGTGTCGCTGTCACCTGGTATCGGTATCAACATACCTGCCGCAGGCCTAGCACCACGCCACAGGTACCAATATCAGGAATCTTCCGTACCTTGGTAGCCTGGGTACCTTTAAAAGAATAAATACACGCCTCTGGTTGGTACTACTATGTTACGCCGACGGAGAGCTCATTTCTATATTATATTAGTCCTAGGTTTAATTAATATTTCTTGCGCATATGGAATACACTCGTTTAAGTCTTAGCTCACGAATTTGTCAAGAAGGTAGATAGTCTTATGTATACGCATCTCCGCTGGACGGACATTGAAGCTACAGGTTAGGGTCGCTTAACCTGCATGACATCCCGTGGGGTGCGTGGGTGAGAGCGCTGGGACGGTCGCTTCCTGTGGGTCGCTGCGCAGGCCATCTCGCCCTGTAACAATGTCGTACAGGGTCCAGCCAGTCAAGTAGATTATATAGTAGTTTACTTGGATATGTATCACGCCTTTTGGTTCGTTGCTGTATCTCTACTCGCATTCTGAGGCCTGTGGGCCAAGGATTGCTTATTCCATATAACCCCCATGTATGTATCTACATACATAGATGTGTGAAGTAGACTACATGCTTACATGTAGGTAGATCTCTGCGTGGCTAGACTAATGGTTTATAGTCTGAACCAATAACCTGGGTCCAACTCGTGGTACCCAACCAAAGGCACGCCATCATTTGTACAATAGACGAGCTCATCACTCTCTAGCTTATTTGATGGCTTAACAGCCCCCGCAGTCTTGCATATACACAGACGAATTACTACCCAATGACAACGAAAGCCAGAAATAGTTTTGACGGGCATCAATATCATTGGTTAGTAGGGTGTAACCGCGTCGATAACCAGACTCACTATGTTAGTTAGATCCGGCAGCTGTCTCATCGGCCCGACACGCAGACCAATCTTCCAGATAAACGAGAGACGGGCATAATCTCGCGAATGCTACGGGTATACGGGAGGATCCCGTCTCTATAGAATAGTGCTATGTAGCAGTTGCTGGGGTCAAAGGTAAATAACTTCTGGTCATCATTTCCGGCATGCGGTCGAATCAAACCTCGATAATAGGGCCGGGAGGACTCGCACCGCGCAATCATTAGGCGTGCCGCTCCATGTATTCGTCGCGGTCCGCAGTCCAATGCTATTCTCCGACAGAAAGATTATCTTTGTCTGAGCGTGCTCTCATGTTGTAGCCAGAAACGCTTGCAAGCAACATGACCCCAATGTTCCACCCACCACTCGCCGAAGCTATCCTCTACCTCGAAGTCCACTTTGGCAACTCGCTCGTTTCTTTTAAGGCCACATATGACACAGGCCTTTGGAGCTGTTGGGACGTCCCTAGCTGTTTGGATTTGCATGGTGTCGGTGATCTCAGGTATCTTCAAGGGTTTCCCACCATTCCCTTTCGCGGCGTTCGCAGAGGCTACCGTGGATCGTAGGCGGCCAACTTGGCTCTTCCAGTTGCTTACAACATCCGCCGCCTCACGATCTTCCCGCACAGTCTGTGTCTTATCTACCCCTGCAAGTTTCATACCCTTACTCCCGGCTGCGGAAATCGACATGCTCTGAGAGAGAAATTTGTCTCTATGCCATCTCATTCTTCGGCCAGCGATGATGCGGGCTGCCACAACCGCTAGACCTAAAAACCCTCTCAAAAAGTCATGGGTCCTGGTATCAGATAATATGCGATCCTTGATGCTCTGTGAGTGTCCACTCATTGGCTTATATAAGTATTCGTTAGCTTGGTCGAATAGCTGTGGAAACGCTGATAATAGGATCGATGGGGGCGGAATATTGATTGGGGGTAGGGCACTGTCTTTAATTTCTGCTACGTTATCGGCCTTCACATCGACTGGATCCCAATTCCACGCGGTATCCTCGTTATGAGTGATGACCTCATCACTTTGCGGTTTAGGAGTTTCCTTTACAGGGCGCCTAATTTCGGTCGTTTTCGACGGTTCTACCGAGTCCCAGTCCCAAGCAGTCTCTGCCGTTTTTGATTGTGACTTAGTTGGCTCATTTGGCCAGTCAGAAAAAGAATCCCATTCATCTTCAAGTGTTTGAGATTTTGAATTAGTTTGTGTGATTTGCGACTGCCCTCTCTCTGCGTATAGCTTGGGTGCGTTAAGTTCTTGTTTTTGACTTGCGGCCTGTGGTTTGATGAGGTTTGTTTTAGTCACTTGATTGGGTTTAGGTGTTGGCTCGTTTAGATCTAAGTCTAGTAATAACTCCGAAGCCTTCTTGGTCGTGTGTGTGTTCGACGAGGGCGCGAATAAAGCACTCGATATTAAGTCTGAAGATGGTTGATGGGGCGGTGACACAGTCTCAAATTCCCCGAAGTCGTCATCGCTTGCCTCGCCGTCCTGCTCTCCTTCAAAATCATCGGCGTCGAATAAGACATTAGGGTCAGCCTTAACGGCATTCATCTGCCTTTTAGGTTCTAGGGACCTTAAACTTGGCTGCACTGGCGGGATAGGTGGTTTCCTTGGTTGGCTAGGCTGCGTCAGAGGATCCTCGAAGTCGACAAGACTGTTCGAAACTAAGTCCAATGTCGAGGCTCGCACAATACGTGTTCGTTTTAAATTAGCGGTTGCTGCTGGTATTGGTTTCTTGGCATCGATTACATTAGATGCTGCGGGCGTTGCCCGTAGAGGCGCAGACGAAAAGGCGGTGTCTGGCGCAACTTCGAAATCCCCCCATCCATCATCATCTCCAGCGTCGTCATTGTTGCCAATAGGTTGGGTATTTGTGAAAGTGCTGGTTGCTATTGACGTTGGTCGCACTCTGCTAGCTAATGAAGGCTGGGACTGATTTGAAGCTGCGGAGGACTGGCCCCATGGCTGATTAGGCTTTGGTGATGCGAGGGAGAACGGCGAGGAGACAGCTTGGGTCGAGGATGGGTTTGATGCAATTTGCTGTGAAGGTTGGGAGAAATCCTCAAAAGCAGCAAAAAGATCCGCGGACATGTTCGAAGGGAAAAGGGCTGGGCGCGTTGGCTTATCCGGTGTGTCCGGGAGAAACGTCGTTGAGGTTTTGCAGCTCAATGACTTGAATGACGTACCGAAAAACAACATATACAGCTAAATGGGGCTACAGCGTGGGTAGCTATTTGGGGGCTGAATCCGGCGGGCGGGACTGAACCCGCTTTAGTTGCAGGGATTGTCTCTTTGCCAAGCCACTTAGCTATTTATTTATGAAATAGTTCTTAATTCGCGAGCAGGCTCATAATTAACTATCTTCAATGTTGTTCAGCAAGGTCTAACATGCTTAGTTACGTTTTATTGTGAAACAGTGCAATATGATAAATCAGTTCTTGATGAGCTCGTAGAAAACGGTATAGAATTAACCTGCTTACCTAGGGAAACTAAAACGGGTTTGGTGGTACTGTGTACTGATTGCGGGGTCGTGAAACCGTTTTGATTTTACTAGTATCGACAGGCTTATCTCCGACAACCTTGGGTCATACATAGCCGTTCCGCCCCGAAAGACCAATACCAATCAATCATTCAATCAGTACATAGAACTACACCGACTAACTTCTCGATTAGCACGCCCTTTATCTACATACATAGGCAGAGGAACGTGATGAGCACCGCCCTACACGACAAGGATCTAATTACCATAAATCGGACGCTGTTAGGATGAGATCGCTGGCCGATGCCTCGTAAGCTTTCAACTACTATCTAAGTACTTAGGCATCATAAGCCATGGTCCAGCGTAGACTAATAGATGCCCCTTGCTTCTCTCCAGCGCGCGATGGCACGAGACTCTCAAACACGGCTCCAGTTTAGCAGATCTGCAGCAGGCTGTTAACGACAATAGGCGCCACAGCCCTTGCATATCGGGCTGCAGATCTGTCTGTTGGAAGGTCTGCACACGAGCCGCTTCCACTCATCTCTCACCTCACCCCACCATCATCATGAACTGTGCTGTGCTGATGATAGACGGACGGGACAGGCCTTCTTGCTGAACCAGACAACTCACACCACCAACTGGGCCCATGCGTTGCTCGAGTCGCGGAGTTCTTACGCATCTCTCCGGGAGCACTTCTTGAAATATATCAAACACCCAGAATACCTTACGGCCGGGAACTCGGATCCGCTGGCGGACGACTCCAATGTCAGTCCCCTTTTCTTCTTCTTCACTGCCGCCTTATCTGTGTGGCCGTGTGATTGATAAATAACAGTCGCCATGGAATACCTACCGTCAGGATGAGATCCTCCGGGCTGAGATTCTCCAAGATGTCCAGCGCCTACCTGACGAACCCTTCTATCATCAGCCACACATCCAGACACTCATCACAGATGTTCTCTTCATCTACTGCAAACTAAATCCTAGCGTCGGGGGTTATCGCCAGGGTATGCATGAGCTGCTCGCGCCTATAGTGTACGTCATCGAGCAAGATGCAATCGATCCCGCCGATGTTTCTTCAGATGGATCCAATGACTTGAGGATGGTAGAGTTGCTAGATGCCTCATTCATAGAGCATGACTCTTTCACTCTCTTCTCAAAAGTTATGGATTGTGCGAAGTCATTTTATGAAACCGCCGAGACTTCGGAGAATACAGGAACTGCTGCCTTCAGTATGCAGTCGACAAAGTCCTCGATTGTTGAAAAGAGTCAGTATATCCATGAGATCTGCTTATATAAAGTAGATCCGGAACTTTCGACTCATCTTAAAAATATCGAGGTTCTACCCCAAGTCTTCCTTATGTAGGTCTCCACACTAAGTGTTGTTATATCTTATGACATACTGATTCCACCGAAAATTAGTCGCTGGATTCGGCTTTTATTCAGCCGTGAATTCCCCTTCGATCAAATGCTTATACTATGGGATACCCTGTTTTCTATTGATCCAACCTTTAAACTTATAGACCTTATTTGTACATCAATGCTCCTCAGGATAAGATGGGAATGTAAGTCCCGTGCCTTTATAAGATAAGAAAGGTTATTCGATAGAGAGATCGGTTTACTAATACAGATTAGTACTCGAGGCTGACTACAGCGTCGCTTTACAACTTCTACTCAAATACCCGGTACCGCAGGCCCCCCACGGACCAGACACCTTCATAGACGATGCCGTATACCTCCGGGACCACCGAGACGCCGCCGGAGGCGCAGACTTAATTACAAAATACACCGGACGAGCCCCTAACACACCAAGACCAACAACCCCGCGAGCAGCGGCACCAGCCTCAAGCCTCCGGCGAAAACTAGCAGGCGCCCGATCCCCTCTCTCATCGCCCCGCCTCCGCCCGCCCCACGGCAGCGGCGGCGGCGGCGTCGGCGTCGAGGCCCTGTTCCAGGGCGCGGCTAAGAACGTGCTCGAGCAGGGCGAGAGGCTGGGCATCAACCAGGCCGTGCGGGACGCCATGCTTGAGATCCGCCGCAACGTCCAGGAGGCCAAGAGCTCGATGAAGACGAGCAGGGATCTCTTCTCCGAGCCGCGAGCTAGCACGAGCACGGCCGTCCGCGCCGTTGCCGTCATGGACCGTCGTAACCGCCGTCTAGCTTCTATGCTTGACGACCCGATCGCCGCGCTGCGGAACCTAGGAGGCATCGCATCGGAGCCGGGCGCGCACAGAGATGGGGATGGAGATGGTGATGGGAATAAGAGTAAGGCGCAGGAGGCGCTCGACGTAGCCGTGGCGAAGCTCCAGTTCATCAAGGTCTACCTTGAGGACTCGACCCTCGCCCTCCCCGACGAAGAAGAAGGAGACCTCCAGGACAGCGCCGGGGCCACTTCCACAGTACCGGCGGAGAGAAAGGTCGATTCCGAGCCGCTGAGCGACGCCGTCGCGGCCATGGCGCTAAACACGCCCATGGTGATCGACTCGCCCAACCCTAACGAAAATAGCGGCAGCGGCAGCGGCGCCGGCGAAACGCCAAAGCCGACCTCCTTGCCACCAGCAGCGGCTCAAGAACCATCTACTAGCACCAGCGCCAGCGCCGCAGCGCCAGACAAGATGGACACGGACCCCCTCGGCGTCGAGGCCTCGAGCACGGTGCCGACCCTCCAGCGGCCGCAGCCCCCGATCCCGACGCGCTCGACGCTGGCGCAGTCCTCGTTCTCGTGGATGCTGGAGCCCGACGTCTCGTCGTCACTCGGCCCCTCGTCCACGTCGACGTCGATGTTCGGGCCTGCGCCGTCGTCGTCGTCGTCGAGGTCCGACACCATGCATCGCAAGCGGCCCTCCGCGAACGCTAGTCGCGAACGCACGGCCTTTCTGTTCGGCGAAGTCCCTTCAGACGCCCACGGTAACGCCATCCGCGAGGAGGACATCTTTGGGCTGGAGCCTCTACGGAAGGGGAGGGGCAAGATAGGTAAGTAAGTAGGTAGAGCGGTCGGCATAAGTCACAAATAGAGAAATCGATAGGAATGCAAATGGACCACGTATCATGCATAGTGCCTGTTCATAGGTATCACAATCTTTAGTATATATCGATGCCTCTACTAGCTACTCACAAGATCACCCATTAGTTGTCAAATTAGATTCCAAGACCGGGAAGAAGGGGAAAAGAAGAGAAAAGATGAAAAGCAAAACAATAAGCCTGTATGTATGTATTGCCGTGTCTTTATCTTTTTAACGTTTCCGAGCGCCGCCCAATGCTATACGTACCCATGTCGTATATAGGATATGATCTCTAGAGGAAAAAAAAAAGCAATTCAGGAAACAAGGAAAATGAGGAACGAGTAGCCAAGCGAGATGTACGCTGATCTGTGCGCACTGATGACTGTATTCATGCCCACCCATTTCTTCATTGACCAGCGCTCTTCAAAACAGATAGGAAAAGAAAGGCAAGCTGCCCAGGGGTATCACTCATTCCACCGCCCACAATAAAGAAAAAAGCCAGGGGAAAAACAAGAAAGGCTTTCTTCATGTTGTATCTTGTATACGTTCCGCTATCATTTGACTCCATTTGCTCCATGTTCTCTCTCTGCTTTCCTAGACTTCTAGGCCAGTTGATTCTGTCTTCTCACAGCATTCTTTCCTCGTTACTCTGACGAAGTCCGGCGTCTCATTTCATTTGGCACCAAGGATGCTGAAGTACTTGGTCGATATCATATCGTTGCGAAACGTTGCGATTGAGCATGCAACGAATGAGATTAATACTGTCGTCGCTGATCGTATATGGTACCCTTAGGTCATGATCCATTATCTCATCGATGCTGTAAAAAGGGTTCTCTTTGTAAATGATGGTGTAAAGCAGGATACCGAGAGCCCACACGTCTTGCTCTTTTCCACCATACGGCTTCCCAGCTAGGACCTCGGGGGCGGCGTAATCTAAACATTGTCATGTCAGCAACAGTCACAAGATTTGACGATTACCATTTCTCTTTGAACCTACCGATAGTGCCTACGAAGACGTCAAAAGGCCCACTCTTGATATACGCCGCACTTCCGAAGTCGATGAGCTTAATATTTCCTTCACCATCTAGAACCACGTTCTCGTCCTTGATATCACGGTGGACCACCTTGGCTTTCGTATGCAGGTGATGTATAGCCTTAGCAACCTGAACAAAGATGCTGCGGCACTCATCCTCATCCATGTTCGCGCGAAGCTCAATGTAATCAAAGAGATCCATGCCTGGCAAGCCATGCGGGGTCATTTCTATGTAGTAGTTGGTTTCATCCTCAAAGAAGTCCTCCATTTCTACAATGTTGGGGTGTTTTAGGCCGTCTCGCTGGAGGTAATCCAAAACGTGGATTTCAAGCGGCACAGTACCAAGCCGTCGATCTCTAGTCCAAGTATCGACAAGAATTCGACGTTTTGTCACGTATTTTAGAACGACTTTCTTTCCGCCATTGTGTTTATACCTTGCTAACTTGACTTGGCCGTAGGCGCCCTGGCCCATGTCCTCTAAAATCACGAAGTCATCTATCGTCTTTTTATGAGGGGTAGCGTTCTCGGCGCTGGGCGCCGTTGTCTTTTTCTCTGCCGAAGTAGGGACACCCGCTATCTTCTTAGCAGTACTGATGGCCACTTCCTTGAGTTGACGAGATAACGAAGCCTTAGGCGGGGGAGACGTTGGCCGGCTGTCCTCCGAATCCGACGTAATGACTGGCGGCGTATGGGCCGGAGTCTGACCTGGCGACGGCTGGCGGGGAGGAGTCACAAGACTAGACAACAAGGGCGAGCCAGCGGCAGGCAAATTTTTGGAGGCATGCAGATGCCTCGAGTACGTTATCCACAACGCATAAACCATTTCTGATTCCACGCTTGATACGGCAGTCTCATCGGCGGATGAGTCATCATCGCTCGTACCTGAGTCGTGGCCTGAGTGTTTCTCGCTCTTCACTACCCGCATTTGGACATCGATTTTTAACTCCGTGCCGTCTCGATGTCTGGCTAATAAACCATCGGGATTAAGAAATGTAGTTGCCGCATCAGGGCGGCCCTCATGAATACCGACTAAGGCCGAGGCCTTTCTGAAGCTGTGCTCGGGGATGACGATTCCATCCCGGATTTGCACACCGTCTTGCTGCTGCAAAACTTGAAGTATCTTGTCGAAGTCCGGAAGGAGGGCATTAATCGGTTGGCCTTCGGGTTTCTCGTAACCAAACAAGGCGCCGCAGAATGCTGAATTTGTGCTCTTAATTTTCAGATTATCAGTGCTCACGACGATAATACCTGCGATGTGAGGAAGGCAAGAAACACGAAGCTCCATAGCACCTCTAGTCTGCGTGACTGTAGCCGGAATATTTATGTTTCCACCGTTACGACAAGTGAAATACTTGCGCTTCGCGATTTGCGCATAATCTATTGCGCCGAACCTGGGGTCAATACCCTGGCGAGGTATACGGGCGATGAGTTTGCCAACATCTATCCCGGGAGTTAAACGTTCTAGTCCCCATATTGGTAGCGTATTGCCAGTGATCTTAGTGACAATCCCGTCTTCATCTAGGCTCAAGAAAGCGACATCTTCATGAATTTCTTCAAGGACCCAAATGAGTCCAACTTTCTTCTCCTTCACCCAAAGGCTTGCAGAACCAGTCGCGCCATTGCGCTTCTGTATCGGCACGACGTCTCCACAAAGTAATACGCCTCTTGACCGAGAATGAGAGTTAGGGCCGCGTGTCTTAGGGGCCGAGGGATCGCTGTTATGGATCGTCACAGCACGGCGGGCCGGGATCTTGGGTGGTTGGGACCTGGAATTGGGCTTGTTTAATAATTGGGCTGTAATACCCCCTCGGCCGCCTAACAAAGTAGAGCCCATTGGCGATGTGGGTTGAGCCGGCACCGCGCTAGTAGGAGTTTGGTTTCCGGCCTCTGATTCTACCTGAAGGAGCTTTTTTTCCAACCATGCCCTTCGTTCTTCTTGTACAACCTCTAAAATTCCCATCTTACGAACCTCTGCTTTGGTTACGCCAAAAACCAGACAGGCTAGATCATTCGCGGCGATAATCGTCCACGGAGGTCGAGATTCTGTTGTGAAAATAGCCTGTGCAGCGGGAACCCACCGTGACGAATGTCCATGTACCGCAGGTCCTAGGGCACCAGACTGGGCAAAGGAGCTAAAAGGCCGAGACGCCACGGCTGGGGACAGTAAGGCTTCAGGATAACTATTAAACTGAGTGGCGACGAAGGGTTGGGCCATGGCATCTGTGAGCTTCTGCTGAACGCCTACCGCCGCTACATCTGTAAACGTTCGTCGCAAACTAGCGGGTCTCGTCACGGGCGGCGATGTTTTTGTAGTAGAGTTGCTCTCGTTAGTGGGTGTTCTTGATGAGCTTTCTGAGTCGGTTTGGCCATATTGTGGCTCTAGATGATTAGAACCTAGAATCTTCTCGTTCCTAGGCTGTGATTCGACACTAGGAGGCTTTTCAGGTAGCAATATAGGCGAGCGAGTAGTGGTGGGGGAGATCATAGGAGTCGCGTACGGTTCGGGGCTACTAGTCCTAGGCATAAATTGGCGATCAAAGATGTTCTCGTGCGACATGTCCGCTGGACCAGTTATAGGGTGAGCAACGAGGGCAGGGTCAACGTTGGGTAGATTCCCCGCACCAACAAGCCGTGCTCTGGCAAGCAAGTCAAGCATATTCTGTGTTTCTACATCACCGGCCACTCTGGCCTGGGCGCTGGCCAGGGCGGCGTTAGACGAAAGCGCCCATCCCATACGGTCTTTCATGAATTCTATCGATCGTTTCAGCACATTCTGGCGGTTGTGTATGAGATCCTCGGACTGATGCGCGAAGGAGAAGGAGTGCAGAGACTCGGATGGAAATCGGGAGAGATCTTCAGCGAAGCTCGGAGAACAGGGCCCGGGTGCGAGCGGCCCTTGTGGAAGCATTATGTTGAGAGAAGCGGAGCGCACAAGGCTGATCGAGGGGCTCCTGGACGAGGCAGCAGTTGAGGGAATCGCCGGGGTGCGCGAAGAGGGATTTTGGCGGATACGGCGAAGACCAGAGAGACCGAGCCCGTGGTCATGTTCGGTGATTATGGAGGCAGATTGACTGGCAAGGCAGTTGTAAAGTCAGTCATGACTCGAAAGGCTGAGGGATTTGCATTTGCATTTGTATTGTATGTAGTAGGTATGTATCTAAGAAGGTGAGATGGTGGTCTGGGTGGTCTGGGTGTTTCTGAGTGTTCATGTGCGCGCACCAACCATAAGCAGGCGGGAAGAGGCTGGGCAAAACTTGGGTGCATGTGACGCTGTGCAGAAGACCACCCAATGAACGGGATGACGCAGGCCAGAAAGGAAACATATATATAAATATAGATATATATATTTATATACACACAAAACATGTATATGTATATATGTATGTGTGTGTATGTGTGTCCATATGTGTCCATATGTATGTATCTCATTCATCTACACTCCCACACATATAGTCGCATCGTGGTGGGAGTAGCTCTTTGCTACGGTGTGATTGTCATTGTAAAACATACCTGTTGGCAGAATCAGGCTCGGCAGACACGGCTCCCGCGTCGAATGAAAACCGAAACTTGGGCTTCCGGTCATCGGCGTCGGAATCGCTCTCAACAACGGCAGGGAGGTTTCCGGTACTCCGGTTCTTGGGAATCTGTAATTCCGTCGAGAGGCCACCTCTTGCGGGAAACCTGCCGCGCTGAGGCTGTTGGTGCTGGTTTGGATGCTGCTGCTGCTGCTGCTGTTGCTGGTCGTCATCCTGAGTATTGGCATTGTCGGCGCCTAAGACCGGGAGGATCGGGTGTCAGCAGCATGTTTTGGGGCGATACACACAGTAGTAATACTCAAGTTTCACTACGCAAAAGGAAATATGACACGTCGAGAGAACACACAAACTCACCGAGATCTTGGCCATCGCCATGAATATGTTTCATAATTGATAGTGACAATGGAACCGTACGGAGGGCGGACGGGCGGTGCTAGTAAGGAAATCGGCTAGAGACGAGACGAGACGAGACGAGACGTAGATAGAGTAGAGGTAGCGAGGTGAAGAGAAGACAAGCAGAAACGCAAAGAAAACCCAAATACGACAAAAGCAAGGAGTGAGAACAGAGGTGCGAGACTGGCTCAAGCTGGTGGTGTTGGCGGCGTGCTATTGTGATTCAGAACGGAAATGCCACAGAAGGCCGCAGTGCGGGCGCGGGGTTCAAGTGTATAAGGAGAGTGGAATCCCAAGATTTTGAACGTATATTCTCAAGTTGGGGTTTAATTTGCGTTGGTAGATGGGTATTGGTTCCTCATCCTGGGCAAATTTCTGACCTGTAAGTGGAGGTAAAAGTACCTACCTCTCTCTACCTAAGCCCGATCTTGGGACTACCTATGAACTTGGGCATGTACTGCGGGGACACTAACAATAGGTGTTAATGGTCTAATGAACAATGGCATAGAGGTACCGTACCTCTCTAGTGTGTACCTTACTTTGG
This sequence comes from Nemania sp. FL0031, assembly GCA_022432375.1. Lineage (NCBI taxonomy): Eukaryota > Fungi > Ascomycota > Sordariomycetes > Xylariales > Xylariaceae > Nemania > Nemania sp. FL0031. Next base: position 72,386 of record JAJKKK010000027.1, read on the forward strand.
CAGTCGAGCGCTGCTTTCGGCTTGTATATCAACGTGCCGTTAGCTGGTCACTTGGTGTTTTCCTTAGCGTGCTGTAGGTACTTTAGAGTAGGTAGGTAGTGAACCGGTGGCCACTGTGGCGGTAATGCTACCACCGAAAACAGGCGTCTTAAAAGCCGGGGAACCCTGCAGATCACCCGCCACCATGACATATTGCAGTCCGCCGAACCTACCTTGAGACATATTTTGCTGCACTATGAGCTCGTTATCTCTTACTTGCATTGTAAGTCTTTGGATAATGGTAATAAAACCGCTATTAAGAAGGTTCTATGTAATCTTCTCCTCAGCATTGAACGGGCACTTTGACATTGTCTTATACACTGACCCATGTTACGAACGTAATCAATCACATGCATATCGCATATCCCGAAACCACGATGCGGTCATCTTGTGTGCTTCAATACGGCAATCAAGTGTTCGGCTGCTGGCATGTGGTTATCCCCCAACATGCGTGCACAGATGCGGTGTTCCGCGGCCAATCACTCAAACGCGTGGGGGGTTGAGTGACAATCGTAACCAGACCTGGATGGAGAAGTTGTTATCGACATTATCTACTAATAGACCAACCTAGCCTAGACATGAGCTGAAATATTGTATCAACCATACGTTTTGCTCATATGCGTAAGGGTCTATACATAATGTCTCGGACTGTCTCTCCCCTGACCGGAACCCGGCTTACTTACATAGATACTCCTGAACAGGACATAGGTGTCACCAACACCAAGCGCCAACTGGTTTAGGTTAGGTGGCTAGGAATGTAGATGGTGTGCATATCTAGGTACAACAATACATGCTCGTTGTCCATTGATAACGATTTCTTGAAACCGACATCATGAGATCCACAGCCACAGACAACAAGTGCAGACGTATAGGAGGAGATGATGTCAATGAGCACTAGCAGCTGCATAACCGACCAACCAATCCCCCAAAGGTGCTAATCCAGCCATTCACAGACGAGGTTCATTAAACCCTTGAATATCTTCACTCTCTCTATCGCTAAGGACGAAGAGAGAGGGCGCGCTTCACGCGGCTCGCTTAATATGTTTGGTTGTTCGGTGGGATAGTAGGTTGACTTGACCTTGACACAATGTGAATGAGTATGGTTGATTAAGGAATGAATGATGCATCCAATCTGTCTCTTCCATCTGGTCTTCGGAAGAAAGTATGCTTAGATGGGCTGGGATCATCTTGATCGACTAAAACAGCCTCCCCAGGTCCGTCGAGCATTTGCTATTTTTTGATCCGTTATTCTACATATGTATATGCCCCTCCTATCTGTAATCGAAGGTCTCTCGAGCAATGGCCAAAATTCAAGTGTAAGTCTGCTAAAAGCAAGTATACCCCGCAGAGCGGGCATTGAAACCCTCCTTTAAACTATGAACTCGATTTAAAGCAGCCACTACACGTCTACGAGCAGGCTATGATAAACTACAAATCACGCATATTAGGGCACTGAATATAGCAGCATTTGCAACCGGAGTTTACCCCTACTAAAAAGGTATTTTCTCAGAATTCATAGACAGCCACCCTCTTATAGTATAAACTCCGGTGATTATCCTTTTCCCCTTTCTACATGTAACTTCGAGTCACAAGTGGCTAGCCGTCATCAACCGCCCCAATTCCTAAACGCCGTGTATGCAACCAGAAACAATGCTGTTTTAATCACTCCCCTGGTGTCGTCGCACATACGCCTCACGAAATGATCCATGGCGCCGCCGAGGACCGGATCCCTCCCAACGCTAATATACAGTTTGTACGTAGAAACAGGACGTGTCTGTTCCTGTGCTAGCCCTGTACAGTCGCCGCCTCGTTCCTTTGGCTGCCCGTGTGTTCTATTTATTTTTTTGGTTGGGTATCATAATACTTTAGGTCGTAATGGGAACAAATGTTTCTCATCGGAAGTGTCAATGAGGTGCTAGCACTTTGGCTTCATCAATCGGATCAAGTTAAGCTTTCAGTTACCTGATCCACCGGACGCGGGGGAGCCTCCGCTTTTGTTCCGCCTGAAGAATGTCGAGACATTCATCCTAAAACGGCTCGTCTTTTTCTTGAGAGTTCCATCCGGCTTTAGGGTACCATTTGACTCCTCTTCCGAGACTTGTATCGAATCCAGAACAGCAATGGGTGTAGTAGTGCGCGACGACTCTGGAGCCGTTACCGCTGTTGTTGGGTCGCTTGATGGCCGCTCCATGGAGTCCTGGCTAACGATGCTCGTTCCTTGCGTACTTGGGGAGAGTGGCATTTTACTGGTGGTAGCGCTTGTGGCCTGAGAGTGCCAGTCTCCCGAACAGGGAACAGAATTACTTCCCTCAGTTGTATCGCTTGAGCGTTGCTTTCCATTCTGCCCCATGAACCTATCTTCATGCCCAACTGAATTAAATGGGTCGCTAGCAGCAAATTCGGCGACATCGTCAAACGAAGTAGTTATGCCACTGATTTCCTTATACTGGCGTGCAATGGCGGGGACTTGGCTCAGCTTTTCAGGAGGCGCAGAACTGGCTTCCCGCATTTCGGTATGATCCGCCAGAACTGGAACTAACCCAATTTTTCCCGTATGGATTGGACGAAATTCATCTTCCATTGCTAAGCTTTCGACTAATTTCATGATATCGGCGTCGAGGGGTTGTTGAGTAAACAACCTCCTCCTCTTCTCCGTCATACCTGGAATTTTCTCAACTGCTTTTTCGAAATGGTGCGTATTCTTCTCGACCTCTAAGACAGTATACTGCATTTGAGGTAATATCTCGGCCACACCTTGGAAAAGTGGAATAGCGAACAACTTAACAAAGCCGAGCTGGGCTTTGGCCAGTGACATGAAGTCTTTCTTTGGCGGCGAGATAAGTGATGACGGGATCCCAATCTCCTTTTCCATTGTAGCTTGCCTAGAGAACTCATCGCAAAGAATATTCATCCATTGGAGGGCAGCGTCGTATCTGCGAGCCTGGAGTATGCGGATTAGACTATGATGGAATGTATGTGCAAACAAGATAGAGTACTTACGACATTGCTGATATCTGCACATTTAATCAATAACGAGCATACCAAGGCCTTCTGTTCGGCAAGCATTTGTGCGGGCCACCCATCAATTAAGGGATCCGACTTCAACTTCTTTTGAAGCTCAGCTAATTTAGTCATGTAGTCAAAATGAAGGCCCATATCCGTCGCTAGGATAGAGCTGATCATTAAAGTGCGCATTTTTGTATCCTCAAACACTCGAGGCCAATGTCGTCGAAGGATCTGTGAGTAAGCCGCACAGTGAAATGATTCGAGAACAGATCGATCGTTATATAATTGGGCTAAAGGAGCGTTTAGAACGACGAGAAACCCGTTATTCACGCCTGGATGGCCCACATCGTGACCAATAGCGCTAACGAGGAGCGTCAAAGCTTCAAACGGAGTAAGTAGGGATGTAATTGGGGACTTCGGTATAGTCGGTAAGGAATGTGGTGTACAAGGATACGGTGGCAGAACTCCGATATGAATCAAGAAGTCGAATGTGGCTTGCAGCACATCAACGGCGTGCCGAAAATTATGGTAAGGCACAAATTGATTATACGCTGCGCGACAGGCGACTAGGAAGGTCGTAAGCTGATCTGTATTTCGTATGTTAGTTGGTTGACACAAACAAGCACCGGTTCTGTCTCAAGGGTATTCACCTGTAGGTAGCCGCCACTTTTCCAATTCTGGCATCGCTAACGCATGTTCGAACATCAGGGTTGCAGCAACTAGAAGCGAGTCATCGTCAAAGCAAGGAGCGCAGAAATGCCATTTCCCTGGAGCTTCTTCAATCTCCACACGACGCTTAGATGAGATGTCAATTCTCACAGTGGAAATACGACTCTCACTCTCCTCTCCCGAACGACAGATACCACCCATCAAGCCAGACACCATAGCCTCCCTCAAATACGCAAACGGCTTTTCTTCGTGGACTCCAACCCAAGATCGTTTCCGTCCTCTTCGGATTTCTAGCAGCGATTGTTGGTCCTTGACTACTTCCTTATGGGCTCGGTATGCGTGAACTTCGAGTGTTGTAAGCGTTTTTACATGAAGCGGACTTGCCATAACGTCTACAGCACCCGAATCGAGGCATTTTCGCAAGAGACCACGAGTTTCTAACGAATTGCTAGATGAATCCTGAGACGCCACAGGATATCCAGCATATGTAGACGCTGATGGTTCCTCATCCACCCCATCTATTGATGGTGAGGTTCCCAATGCAGGAAAACCAACAACCGGAATAGGCACAACTAGTTTCGAAAGACTCCTCAAGTGCGTCTCGTACACGATCTTCTCTAAAAGCCCAATCCCATATAGATCTCTTACTGGGTCGTCTTCTTCTTCGTTGTTAACGGGAGGTTTAGAGCAAGGTGAAAGGTCGCGTGACACACGTGTCGCCTCAGATGGCTCTGCGTTATGTGGTGTATCTATCAATATAAGTGTCGGCTTCAGCTCGACCTTTGAAGTATCATGTAAATGGACGAGTTTTTCGATGCACTCTGCCCCATTCGTACACACATGTACTATATCAATATTAGCAAACGATATACTATCAGATGCAATTCTCCACTCACCATGGCCAAAGGCATTCAGCAGCAACTTTAAATTAGCCCTCAGATCACCAGTCTCAAGCAAGTCTGCAGCAGACGACCCAAGTAAACGGCTTTTGTAGACATTTCGGTCTACATAAATAACATTGCAGATATCGCTATCCATGGTAGCGGAGGGTGGCATCCAGTCCTGCGACTGGTGCGCTTCCACCCGCGAACGAAGCGCTGTCGCAATAAACGTTGATAGGCGTGATCAAGCCGGTTGGTGCCAAGGTTGTATGTAAGGGGAGGTAAGAAGGAATCGCGTTGAGCAGCAGGGGCTAACCAGCAAGATGTCTCAGCCTGCTGCGAACTGCCAGGGGGGTCGCGAGCTCGTGCGCAACGTCAGGCAATCGGTCGGCGCGCAATGTGGAACAGGAGACTCGGGCAAAAACTCGATCGGCTAGCAACGACAATTGACACGAGACAAAGGCCCCGAGCATCTAACAGCCGAAGTAAAGTCGTTGATAGCGCGAAGGGCTACCGAGCATGCGATGGAGGAGAGACGTGTGGAGATGCAACGGAGCAAGTCGAAGTTTACATGAGAAACCTATTGAAAGGAGTAAAGGCGACGGGTTCACACTTGAACCTTGAACTAGGGCGTACTTCAGCACCTTCGGCAAGCAAAAGTCCAGGTCGTGGTGGCGAAGAGTGTATACTGTGGTAGGTGGGCGACGGGGGATTGGCAAGGTGGAAGTGATGTTGGCGGACTGAATAGCAATCGAGATGCGCAAAGTCGGGGCGTGATGAAAACGACTGCGATGAACACGCTTGGGTGAACCAAGATATGTACAAACTGTAACAGTGGTGCGATAGTGCCGAGGAAAGTCGTCGGAAATCGGCTGATATTAATCGCAAAGCAAAGGTAGGAGGTAGGTGAAATGGTTGGACAATGATGGCGATGATAGGTAGGTTGGTAGGTGAGACGCCAACTCGACAAGCGAATGGTATTGTAGGTAGGTTAGGTAGTTTGGTTAAGAATGCAAGATGCAAGGTAATGTGTCAGGTAATGGTGAGCAGGGACGGGATGGCTACCGGCCTCGATGGCGTCGATACCGGCAGGAAAGGTAAGCCGGGCAGATAGATAATTGGTAATTGGAAAATGGTAAATGGAAAATAGGCAGAGGCAGGCAGGCAGGTATGCAGGCAGTGGGTAGGTATGTACAGAGAGAAGAAGAGAGCGATGGGACGGGTTGGTCAATGAACTGTGTAAGGAACCAAACCAACTACCTCTTCCTACTAGTGTGCAGTACTGTAAGAGGTAGGTAGGTAAGTAAGTTGGTTAGGTAGCAGACAGAGTTGTGCTAGGTAGAACGGGTCAAGAACGGTTCGGTTTGGTATGGCGAGCTTGTGTGTGTTGCAGCAACAGTAACAGCGAGCGACGGGCACTTGTTATTAGCGAAGTACTACCCGACCCGGTGTACAAAATCTAGGTGGGACGATGGGCTAGGTATGTACCTAAGGTATGTACCCATCTATCCACTATCAAACCTACAGCTGGACTACCTACGTATGGTACAATGCTGTACCTGTAGGTGGAAGGAGGAGCAGCAGGTGGCAGAGGCTTTAGGGAAAAGGGCTAAAGGAGGGTATAAGTACAGGTATACATTGGAAATGCCAATAGATAGAGGTAGATAGATAGATAGATAGAGGAGAGAAAGGGGGCTGTGACAACATTTTGCCTAATTTTTGGAGTCTTGCGTTCATATCCCATTTGTGCAACGCTAAGCAGGTACTTACCTGTGTAGGTAGATACCTACATAGGTATATACTGCACTAGGCTAGATACTGGGCATACCGAGCGGATTCAACCTTCCATTTACTGCACATACCTGACAACGTCGGGCACTTTAGGTTAGCGGCGTGGGTGCAAGGAAGCCATGGCATTTCCAGTGAGGCAGGTACCGATATGGACGGGGTACCTCGTCAACTAACTGACTTCACGTAATCTGCCCATAACCCAGGTACACACGCCATTACCTACTCCATATTTCGTTTCACAAATCTTTAACATAATTATAGTACCCATCGACCTAGCCTCTATCGAAAGTGTTACATAAGGCTTTTCTTTGGAATTGGGCTTCTACTCAGCTTGTGGCCATCATCGTTCTACATACATACTTTGTAGTCGCTGCCGGCTAGGACTTGTTACATGGCCCTGATTGTGCCCACGAGTACGGGGGACACATTAGGATTGTGCCACGCCCATGGAACCAACAATGTCACCTCTATTTTTTCCCAAGAGACCTGCTAGTCCAGGACGGACTGCAGTTGCGTATCGAACTGGAAAGCAATGAGAATATTACAGATATTGGATCGGTAGGTAGTCAAAGAGAGCTTCGTCGGATGTTAGCTCGTGCTAGGTGTCCCTTGCGGCTGACCACAGCTCCCATGTGCTGTTTCAGCACCAACATTTTACCCTTTACTGCCCAGTCGAGGAGGGTCGTTCCGATTCATTCGTATGTAAGTACCTACCGCGAACCCCGAATTCTAGCCCCCCCTATATATCGCTACGGTAACATGTGCATCATCCCATTCTATATACCATACCGGTGCTGTACAGCATGCATACATACTCTTTCCCTTTGCTAATACCTACCTATATAGACGCATACCTAGGCTTGTTCGCAAACCGACGGTCGTGGACGACGAGGTACTGTACGTCGCACACTGTTCGCACAAGCCGCAGCATCAGATAGATACTGTAGGTCAAGTACTTACTTTGGAATAGAACCAACAAATTGGGTGCGGGCTAATAAGGTATTTCGGAGGATTCCAGCCACTAGGGATGCAGCACCGACTCAGTCCCCGGCACCTTTTGATTACATTATATGGGTGCATCGTAAGCAAACCTCCAGGAGACCCAGCCAGGACCCAGCCAGCAAGCTAGCTACAAGGAACATAGCGAGATCACTGGCTGCGCCCTCCTGCACCTGTCCGGGTCGCCCCCTGCAGCTCTCCCGCCTTACCAGCTTGTGCCCACTGGGCGCGTGCGCGGTGTTCTTAGAATGCTTCGAGAACCCCGATCGAAGCTTGAGCGAAGCCCGTGTCAGACCGTGTGTCGAACACCCTCCCGAAAAGAAAAGTGGGCGTCTCCCAATTCTTCTCTCACCATTTTGCCATTCGGCATTCTGCCCCATTGCAAGACCTAGGTATGTAGGTATCTCTCTGGGCTGACCTAGGTACATACAATACCTACTTACCTACTCATGCCGCGCCGCGCGTTTGTGTGACCTGCACGCCTGGACTCCATATTCCGTTTTTGCCTGGCATTTACAGAATACGCTAGGCACCACGTCGAACTACTGTAGATATCTATCTAGGTATACCCGGTCATACGCCGGGGTTGCCGTCCCTCTACCATTCTGTACACTAAAACTAGCATACCAAGTACAATGATCCGCATACATACACACAAGTAGGTATGTATGTATGTTTCTTGTACGCTACAGATGAAGAACCCACTGCTACCCGTACAGAACAACTTGCATGTCAACAACCGGTTTGCTCTAGTAACCCCATCTTGGTCGTTTCACACTTAACTCGGTATGGGTTTATTAGTGTACCGTGGCTCCGGAGCCTTCTTTAGCTATCTAGGTAGGTATCTATCTGCGCCTGCTCAATACAACCACCAGACCTGGAGATAAGGAGCATAACCGACCACTTAAGTTCCGCCCCCACACGCTACCAGACTTCTGAAAAGTCTCATGCATTGATTTACTACCTAGATCATATCGACTCTTTTTCTCATCTGGGCTGTCCCTGGTAATATTATGTGCCAAAGGAGGCATTTCTAGCAGCGCCTCGCTGTTGCGTTAGAGCTAAGAGACTTGCAGATCTATCTATGTGATTGACCGATGTACATATTCGCATGATCGAGAACGGGCACAGGGTCGGATTCCCATGACAGCTCGAAGGAAAATGCGAATCGAGATCAGCAAGGGTTAGCTCAATAATTGAGCGGCAATTCGTACATAGCGTAATGTACACTAAACAGTTCGTCCCTAGCATTATGACCCTTGCTCAATGAGGACAATGACTGGTAGGACCTATCAACGACTTGACCTGATTCTCATAGCGAATTTACATACATCGTAAGTAAAGCAAGAACCCAGTCGTCGCCAGGTACCTAGGTAATACATATTCTTTTGTGCCTCCTATTGCCAATCCTCAATGACATCTATCTAGATTTAACGACGATACCACTCTCCAGATAATTAGTTACTTAGCCTCAGTACTAGAGAGGCCTGTTATGTGTATGTCGTGATCTTGTCCATACAGTGCCGTTACTAACTGCCGAGACTGTGGATGGTTGTCCATCTCCCATCTCCAGGCCACTGTCGTTATCCAAGTAGCTAGCTCCCGTTGACAACGTCCTCCTTAGACGACCTTCCTTATCAAGTAGGCTCCTTCGTCATCCGTTTCCCGCCCCCAATGCATCTCTCGTACTGTGTCACGAACACGCTGCTAATACCTAGGTATGTAGGCGCTTGAAGAAGGCCTTACCCCTCCGCAGATCCATCTCTGACTGTGCAACCTGATCATACCGTCCTCAACCTCATTTACAGTGAAGCCAAGCCTTCGTGCCAGTGTCCTCCAACCTTCATACATGCTTTCACCGTAGGATTGTATGGCCTGCGTGGCTCGATTAGGGTTCTGCAGCGCCCCGGCATGGCGTATCTTTGCCACCTTCTTGATCCAGACGGAGGCTGTGGGCGGACTGGCGGAATACTACCTAGAATTGGGTCCTGAACCGCATCAAATGGTGTCTTGTCCTTCTACACTAAATTCTATGTTGACAGCTATCACCTCCCTAATATTGCCCTGTTCAGTATATCAAGCTCTATCAAGATTGGAGAGCAGCTTGGCTGCGTCCCTTGTAGCTCCTCGATCTTGTTATGCTTGGCCAAACTCTCGTATGTGGTGTGCAGTGTGCTTCCCGAAGCACTTACGGCCAGAGCGCGAGATGATGTGTTCTGATCGTGCTATAATCTACGCTTGACCGTTTGTGGGGCCAACGACGTGCAGAAGCTTGCATCTCAACCGAAGAGATAATGGAGGATGACGAGGTATCTGGTATGCTTGTCAGTAGGATATCCCACAAGAGGCTCCCCCGTCATCGCCATTGTTGCCGGTGTCATCTCTCACTAATCAAGATACTAGTTACGTTGCAGCCCGTCCTATATCGTCCATCCATATGATTCCCCGGCGGTCGTTCCCGTCTCTCGGTTTCTAGGGGGATGTTGGCCAATATATGTACTATTACCAATTAACTTGAACCAACCGTTACCTTCTCAGAGCCCTTCCTTATCTATTCAGCACTGTTCACCTATGTGGCGTAATACTACCCTACTCCATCTCCCTACGTCTCTATATCGTACCAACGAACCAGATGAGTAAGTCTGAACAACTACCGCGGAAGAAGGGTTACATACATTATACGGAGAAACCCACATTGGCTTCAATATCCCGCCATCCAAGGTCAGATATCATACACCCATTTGCAGACCCCAGGTTAGGACCCGGATATTGCGTCTGCAGAGCCCACAGCTGCAGCAAGAGGGTCACTGTGGCATCTACCGACCAGGACTGCTATTACTAGGCTAGCTTGTCTTTGATGTGCCACAAGGTACTACTTAAACCGGCTGTATACGCATGCTATGAAGTAGCTTACTACCCACCGTCCCGAATCCACCACAACGCCTTCGGTTCTGTCGATAGTGTGACGACATGCGAATAAGTCACATTCCTACTTCCGCGAGCGCAACTGATAGTCTCATTGGATGGTACGAGGCTAGTCGGATTCAGCGTAGAACGATCTCTTGCCGGCCTACTGGGTCCGGCCTTGATCAAATCCCAGCTCCGTGGTTGTGATGAATAGGAAGGACATCCGCCTGCAAGTTACAACATCACGAGTACTGTTGTGGACAGATGCCCGGCGCAGCATGTGGAAAATGTCATAAAAACGGACACAGAAGCGCAAATCTCTTCGCGTAGTTTTACGGGAGCTGCGCAAACCCATCACCCGCAAGGACTTTCCTGATCAAGGGAGCTTTCGCGCACGTGGAAGTCGTCTAACATACAGTCAGCTGCTCGTCCCAAAGATCGGACCATACGATGAGGCGGCGCCGTTGTAGGGTTACTGCCAATATTCATAAGGCTAGACCGCCTGGAAAATTCCGACGTCGAGCGACGTTACGGTACGGACGGGCTCGTGACGTACCGAGCTGAATAGATGACAGCTGAGATTATAGAGGCCAACAGCATGCGAACAGCTCGCGAGAATGATGCCACACCGACATCTATGGCGAGCGGCCGCATATCTAGCCTAATTTGAGAGTTGCCGGTCCATCGGTTATCTCAAGTCAATGCGATGCAGGGCCGGGCCGGCTTCAGATGTGTCACACAAAACAGGCCTCTCTTGGCGCGTAACGGCAACGTTTCTTTTCGTAAAACCCATAAGTAGGACGTAGCCATGTAGTGCAAGTAAACGTACGCATGGGAAAAAGAATATGCAAGCGCGGGGCGTAGAAAACAGAAGAGGCAAGTCTCCCTTCCTGTCTGTTAATTCCCGATCCGTCTCTCAGACCCGAGGGCTCGGACACGGGGTAGGCTTTTACTGTACGCATCGGGCTAATCCAAAGCGGACGTTTGGCACAGACTGAACTAGACTGGACAACGGCCTAGTCGATCGATGCTTTTTTACTAAACTACCATGTACTAAACCCGGCGTAGAATCTCAGCTCCATGCGGCCCTCGACCACGTCTCAGGCTCAAGGCTAGTAGTCTAGCTACGAGAAAGGCAATGGTACCCCGAACCGACCCCATCTGCCCCATGCCGTCAAGTTTCCCAGCGCAGCAGGAATCGTTCCCAATGAGGCAGCCCAGTGACATTAGTCGGCTACTTCTGCCCAATCCTTCGGATCAGTCGGGGGGTTTTATCTGCTTGTCGATCATCCATGGACCCCATTGCGCCCATCTACCGACGGGCGAGCAGAAAGCTATAAATTACCTACCAGGACGCGTTGCGTCAGCCGTCTCCGCACCCGACGATACCATCGGAACCTCCACCGAACTTTGCTCCGGACCATACCCATGGGTTCTTGCTAGGTAATGCTGCGAGGTAATGAGATACGATAGGCATCAATCACTTACAGACTCCAACTCCGCTATCGGATTATAGGTCTATCTAAGGTTGATAAGATGCCAGTGTTTCGCGTTACGTGTTTCTCGAGACTTGTCATGGGTCAGATTCCGTGCTTTCAAGGTTTTTGAGATGCTTCCAGTGGGCAGATAGTGGGGTTCCCGTTTCTTTGCTTTGGGTTTTCATCAGTCAGCGACGAGTCTGACTATGGGTCTGAGCTGAACCCCATCGAATGCATATCCCACTCTAGGTCAACCTAGGATGACTGATCCTCGTTGTGGCCCTCATCGATAGGCATTACCACGGTCCAGGGCGATCTCAGTCGTCCACCGAGGACAGGCTCAGGATCGGCCAGGAAGCTAGCGACGCTCTAATCTGCCACTCGGTATACTCGGTATCTACGGTATCTCTACCCGTTGGCTAAGCACGACGCATATATGTAGCCTCAATATCTAAGACGACGCCACACCCATAGACTCAGCCAACGCGAGTCGCCATTATGGCATGATCTTCAAGATCACCAGCTGGTCACATACAACCAATCTCTGTAAATATCGCGCTACATACAAGCACATTTAGCGCCACGCTTAAGCCGTATTCACGCAATGTCTAGTATAGCTATAGCCTTGGTACGCCTCCGCGCCTTGGCGCTCTGCTTCTAGAATCCTTCGAGTATCTAGCCCGGGGAAGCTCTCTCCAGGTGGCACGCGACCATCGTAGTGCCATATGTGCAAAAATAGCTCCGTAGTCGATATATTTCTAAAAACTCGCATCAGGACTTCTCCTCCGACCAACTAAAAACCGAATTGCGTTACTCCCCGAATGCGAGGAAACACTAGGTAGTAGACAGAGAAAGGGAATCTGAATATGCATCATGCCTTTCCCTTAGCTGAAATCCGCAACTCAAATAACACCCGCTCAATCCGACTGATCTACCTACCAATCACATCTATCCCACAAGCCTAAGCTTTCCGCCCAAGCCTCCGGGTCTCGTTCCAATCGAAGCCAAGTGGTAAGAGGAAGTGGGATGGAATTTTTACGTATACCCCTCCCCAAAAGGACATTGCCTCAGCCAGCCACGCAGGTAAGCGCTCGAACTTCGACCCTACGCGACCCGCAGGCTCGCGCCATGAGCATAACTAGTACCTAAAGCTAGCTACCAGGCGTTCATGTTATCCACTGTATATTCTTCAGCTTAGGTCATACTACATTAAGTATACCTAACGGGTAGGCGTCAGACTATTACCTCCCCCGTCTTATAGCACGATGTCTCTATAGCCTCGATAGCGTCTATTTAGAGCTAGGAACATCCCATCCACTCCCCCCTCCCTCCCAGGAACTGAATGCGAGGTCATCCAGCGTAGGCCAAGGGCAAGGCGAAGCCGAGAATTCGAGCAATGCCTAGCCGCGGACTAGCGGGAGCCAAACGGCGCGGAAGCGTGGCAATCATTAAAAGAGAGAGAGAGAGAAATAGAGAAGTCCTGCTTACCGTATATGTCGTCTTCGCAAGCCATTCCTGTTCTTACGCTATATCAACACAGCTAGCAAATCGGGCTTTGCGCCCGCCACGGCGGCGCATCGCATAGCCAGCGAGCATGATAGAGCCTGGCCGGGTATATCTGACATGACAATTCATGATTGCTAATACCGAAATCAAGGCGAAGGACGAGGCGCGCGTGCCTTGTTCTCCTGCTCTTACTCTAGACATAGATTCCAAATGCTTAACACATGGAAACCTACATTTATATTAATATAGCTGAAGGGGGAAAAACAGGGTCACGCGCTTATAGACAGACGTCTTTTAATGTGATCGGTTACGGTTCGATGCAGTCACAATCTTGCCAAGGATACCAAGATTCTGGAAGCGAACCCCATGCAGTTAGTTGATAAGGCAGGGAGATTTCACCCGCATGATTGTCTCGTCAGAAGATATGGACCTCGACGTCTGTACATAGATAGAAGCAGTCTCTCGCTAAACGGGTGAATCTGCCCCGAGTGTGTAAAACCGAATATCCGCTGCGTCATGCCGCACCACGTATGCTTCATATCTTTACGTCTCTCTAATAATCTTATCGTGAACACAACATACATGCCTCAGGCACGCATAGCAACAGGTACTAGGAGTTGAGATGAAAGGATCGCTGGTACCTAAGGCATCATCACCCCATATCAATGTTTTGCCCAGTCCTCAATAATACGTGTCTTTTTCCCGGGAAACGAAATTTGTAGGAATGTTTGAAAGTAGTCTGCCCTGGTTAGTTACTCTCTCTCTCTCTGTCTCTCTCTTTTTTCTTTTTTCTTTTTTTTATAGGTAATATCTTAGTCAATATAAGGAACGTTGTGTTCCAAGGGGCCGCCGCCTACTGACTTACCTATCTTTATCCTTCTATCGATTGTTTCTGGGACAGGAACGGTTATCCTGGTTATTGTCTAACAACACCGAACTTTCTGGGAAAACATAGGTTACTGGGACAAAGGGCATTTCTAGTGATGAACGTAGAGAAGTATGATGTGAACTAAAATTTGTGTAGGATGCTCATCAAACAATAAACAAATAATGAGTTCGTGGTCTATCAGTACTCCATACAACAAAAACGCCGAAACCCCGTCAGCCAAGTCACAAACCCGTTCGTGACAACTGGGGTATGCAATGCACCAACCACCAGGCCCATCCCGTCTTTTGATGAGCCAACCAATCGAACCTAAACCGTTTCCATTCCATCCCGTCAAATGAAACCTGGCGGTATCTGTTTAGAAACCAGGCCACGACAGGCGCTCCGTCTATTTTCCGTCTACCGCAGTTTGGGTATGTATGCTGGTATCGCCTCAGTTATATGTACGTTCGTGAGTGTTATGCTGAAAGTTTTGTAGTGCCCGAGGCTCCCGAGTGTCGCAGCGTACTGCATAAGCGACCTTTGTCATTACCCCCCCTCATCATTGCAAAAGCCGAAACTCTTAATGCGAAAATTATAGCACAGCCCTAATAGATGCATGCAGCCTTGAGAATCAGGCAAGGTCAAAAGTGTGATAACTCCTCGGCTGAAATCCTAGGAAAGGCACATATAAGTGCACATCTAGGCACACACCTAGGGGACCTTGATCTTGTCATTGTCATCTAGATGGATTTCTGTTGCCTCATCTGATTGTAGTTCCTGTTCGCCGCCGGGTATAATCTCATGTACTTCGTGTGTGATCTGATTCGTGCTGCCATTTAAAGGTTGCTCTATGTAGTCAGGCAGCGGATGGTGTGGGTACAATGAGGTGTCTTCAATAGGCTGCGATAGTTTGTACTCCGACATTCCCGGGTAGTTAGACTCCAGGTCATCTCGCGGGCTTAGTGCTCGTTCATCACCAGATGAATCGTGTTGGGCTTCGTCAGAAGCCGCAACTGAGTCAAACGGGCTACCTGCAGCGTTTGGAATATTCTCAAAACTCCAGGTGGAAAGGCTTGCAAATGGCTGCGCACTTGTGCTGGAGTCTTCTAGCTCGATGCCTTCGTCTTCGTCAATACCCTGTCCCGGATGGAAATGTGAGCCATCAAGTAGTGGAATATCGTCATCTCCCTTATCATCTATTGAAAACGAAGATGCGACCGGGTAGTGCAAAGTTGAGTTGATATTAGAGATCCCACCATGATTTTCGGCCAGGTGAGAAACTCCGGCTCCTTGTAACGCGCTCGACGACCCATTCCGGGAGAAGCCTTCGCCGAGACGCCGACCTTCCCCCAGCCCGGACATGTCATCATCGTTATCATCATCCATAAAGCGCTCTAATATTCTATGCAAATTAGGCCCACCTAAAGGGACGTCAGATCGCCGGCGGTAAAAGAGCATGTACGCCGAGGAATCAACAATGCGGTCGGTGGTGGTCTTGGATACTGATGAATCTAGCAACTGTTAGCTTCAAGAGTCGAAAAAGGACTGGAGGATTAGCGAACCGTTATAGGAATACCACTGCCCATCGAGGAAGTTCTTTGCGTAAGCTGTGTAATGACCGCCACCTAGTCCTCCATAATGGCAATCAACTCCAATAAGATCATACTTTTCTTGCTTTCCTTCCTCGGTCTGCAGCACACGGGAGGTGATATCTAAATTCTCTGTAGGAAATTCCACCAGGGTTTCTAGTTTGTCTCTTCGGTACCCACTGGAACTAAAGCGTTTTAGATGAATGATCAGAATATCGGGAGTCTTCCAGAGATCTAGCTTTTTGCTAGCACGGCGATGTTCCTTGCAGCGAGGGCAAAACCACATATCTTGTTCGGAGAGCACTTCGTCTCGCTCAAACTCATCAAGGCACTCATCGAGAGTAAGTCCATGCTTCCGGCGCTTGGCACGAGCTTCTTGGATCCTGTCCAGATCCGGGTCAGGAAGGGTATCACATGAATCCCAGGTCTCTAATGACCCGTCGGCACCGAATATTTCTTCGTATGCAGTTTCCGACCAGTCAATGACAAGGCCTTCCTTCAGCCTAATGAGCGGGCCACCATCAGGGATGGGATCACTTAGGTCAGCAGGATCCTCAAAGTTAATTGAGTTTTGCTTTTCTTGCTGTTGGCGCTGCTGCTGACGTAGGCGCTTTTTACCACCTTTACTACCATATTGTCGTCCCTGCTTCATCTTTTTACGCCCACCGGGAACCTTATTGTTATTGTTACCCTTTCCGCCACGGTTAGCTTTAGGCCGGTGAGCAAATGACTACTCATTCATTAGCATCTGTTCATCATACGTGCTATACGAGGAAACTTTTTCTAGCAAGGAAATCGAGGAGAGATTATGGGTGTACCTTTACAGGATGGTCGTTTTCCTCGTCCTCGCTTTCTTCATTCATACGTGTCAATGGCATTTCGGCACTGTGTCGGGGCGCTTCATCCGAACTACTACCATCATTTGAACCTGTGCCATTATCAAACTGGTCCTCTGAAAGCGGTGACTCTGCAGGAATTCGAGATGAGAGTTTAGGGTAATCTCTATCGTCTAAGACAGTATTATTACCCGTAGGGATAGCACTAGCAGTTTCGGTGCAGATTCCTATCTCAAACAAATTCTGATATTGAGGCGGTAGGAACTCCTTAGGGCTTATCCAGACGGGCCTTTTCTTGTTGATTTGAGTGTTTGGTGGGCCACTGTAATGATCGATTAGCATCTGCTCATAAAGCATTGCGCTTGCTCATATATACCTTGCTAGACTTCTCTTTTCATCGTGCACATCTTTCATCCGCACATCAACAATATCGTCATCGCTCCCTATAGACTGAGCGGTCACCTTACTTCCATCGGATGACCCTATATCCGAGCCGTTGGGTCCGATGATCTCCGGCTCGGTGCTCTCAGACGTATCAGATTCGTCTAGACGTGAAAAGACAGTGTGTTTCGTGAATGTAGCAACTTTCTCCAAGACTTTACGGCGGATGATTTCCTCACTTCTTGCTTCTTGTGGTGTAACCATAATAAAATGAGGCACGCAAGCACCTTCCCATTTACGAGATTGAGTTTGGAAAGTCTTCCCAGAGCTCGGCTTCCGATGCAAGACCGGGACAAGGAGACGTGCTGCCTCTTCGTCTTCCCATGGGGCAGGTGGCGTCTCGTCGAGCATAGATCTATACTTATGCTGCTTGGGTGGCGATCCAGGATAGTTTGTCGGTTGAGCCTCCAGCTCAAATATCCATGCATTATCCCGAGTCGCAATCTCCTCGCTTGCAGTCATGGAATCAAGATAATGTTTATAAAATTTCTTAGTCCACTCTTCACAGCCATGAAGTCGCTCAACTGGGACGCCCGTCCTCCTGGAAACGAATTGTTTTAAAGCCTTGATACTGTCATGCTTGTCTAGCTCGACTTTAATCTCGATGGGTTTATCGTTGAGTGGGAAAAATTTGATAGTATGACTCCATTTATTAGCGATCGGTAATTGCAGGGTCAGGTTGTTGAATGGATCAAAGGTAATGCTGACTTTGTCACACACGGGGCAGACTAGGGTCGACTTATAAAGGCCGGTGAAAAGGTCGGCAATAACCGAGTCATCTCGCTTTCTTGTAATATCCCAAACCTCGTCGGCCATCTTTCGAATGGCGGCGGGATCGCCGATCATTTCATCTGTAGAATCCGGCTTTTCGATATAGGGCTTTTTCTTGACACGACTTAGGTCCTCTTGTAGACCGTCAAGTAGAAAACCAAGAAATTCCTGTGAATCTTGTTGGCCATAGCCAGAAAATTGAGGGGCGTGACGACCAATAGTGTGCTTAAATTGCCGTGGCGCAAATGAGCTTGGAGGTGGGTCTTTATGGATCTCCTTGAGCAGATGGGCATAAGCAGCGGCAACATCACCGTTGTGAGCCAGCACATTGGCTTTATTTAGCTCCCTCTCCCATTCACCAACTAGAAAGTATTTGGTTAATTCCTCAACACTCCTTAAACACTGGAGAGCGGCATTCATGTAGCATGTATTTCCTAGGTTAGTGAGACCAACACAACCGAGAGTACGTCCAGACTTAGTGGCCCTACCACGCGTGATAGGGCCAGAGGAAATAGGACTGGTCCGTCCACCACGGGATGTGTGGTTTTGGACTGTCAAAGTTGTCGAACTAGCCCGTGTTGGTAGAGTTGTAATATCTGACGGAATATAGTTTGAGGTCCATTGTGTGCCCTCTTCATGAGGGTCTAGAACGATAGGTTGGTCTTTAGCAATGCCAAGGGAACTGAGAGTCTTTTGGGATTCGGCCGCTTTCGATTTATTGCTCAGATCGGTAGTCTTGTCTGCAAATTCGATCATTACTCGTTGTGAGTTCCTCTCTAGTGCAGTGAAGGACTGGACATCTACGAGCAAGTGATTCCAGACATCCCGGGCGTTCGTCGTAGTCTCCTGTGGCGCTGGAGATGCAGGCAGATTTGGCTCAGTTACATCTGTTTGGGCCGGTTCTAGAGCATCCGGAATATTCCAACCCCGAACTCTCTGCGCTAAGTCGATTTTGACCATTGCTTTCGCTTGCTTTAAAAAGGCCTGGTACTTCATATTGCTGCTACGGGCAAGTTTTGGGGGAGGAGGGTCGGTAGCCTTCAAGGATGCGTCAACAGGGATCTGGCTATGAGCAGACCATAGGCGGTGCACGGTGAGCACAAGCGGGTGATATTCAATCTGAATGTTTGATCCATCTCCATGCTGACTATTATCGGTAGCAACACGGCGGATAGGGATCTGCCCTTCTTTCAGGCCAGGCCATTGCATCAGAAGATCCCAGGCCGCAGGCGGAAATGGAACAAACTCCTCTGCTCCGTAGCGACTCTTCAACCGAACAAATTTTTTCTTCATGACATCAGCGACACCATTACCCACGCAAGGGTCATCGATAATCTCCCATATTATATCTGAATTGTCAACGGGGGGTATGGCAGACAAGTCGTTTGTCACTTGTTTCCTCATGGAGTCAAGGGGGACACATGTCAGCCACCGCTTAGACACAATATAACATTCTTGCCCAACAACGTAAGAGGTTCGGTTAAAATCCTCTACAAGTGTGCGAATCGTGTTTATATGCGCCTCGATCGACGCAGGGGGAAGTACTGCTAGGGAGTGTCAGTAAGTTATACCTGAGAGCAGGGGGGAAAAAGAGAGATATGAGAGACAAAGGAAACATGTGGAAGTACCCGGAGTTTCATCGATAGTCACCATGCTACTGTCCTCAACAGCAGGTGATGTATCATCTTTCTGTAGGTCAGACACTGGTTCCGAGATTTCATTGGTATTTGACAAGCTTTGAGGCAAGGAGGTAGGTGTATTTACACCGGTTGCCTCAGAAGAGGGCACGGTGACCATATCTACATCTTCGTTGGCGGGTTGCGCTACGCTCTCTGGTTCCATGCTCGAGGCACGTCGTTTGAGGGGCGAGGATGCACGCTCCGGGAACTCGGCCGCCCCGCCGCCCATAATGGCTCGGTGGTGAGTGGTCTTGGTGAAGGGCGAGCTTCCTCTCGGGCAGTTGGTGAAGTCGGGAGCTGGAGTATCAGCACCGCGATCACTATGTATGCTTAGATCAGCGTAAGCGCCGGAGGGCGAGCTCGCGACAGAGGAGCCGTCTTCGGTGAGGGCTATGGAGCCAGAGTGGTTTGTCTGCAGGCGTGGAGGAAGACTTGAAGCCGGGGGAAGCGAGTCGGAGCGAAGGTAGGCTGGCGAACCAGGTGGCAGCACGTCAAAGGTGGACGAGGTGAAGGAGGAGAAGTTGGGGTCGTTGTCTTGCTCGCAAGACGGGACAGGGATGTCGGGAGAGTCAACAGCGTCTATCTCTTCATTTCTCGCTGTAGATTGTCGGGGTGTAATCTTCCTTTTCTTTAGGGAAGACGTTTTGACGACGAGCTGCCTAGGCAGCTCTGGTGGACGGGATGAGATCGGGTCGCCAGGGTCACCAACCGCGCCTTCGCGAAGACTTGCTGAGGTGGGTGTTGTGACTGTGGTTGTGGTTGTGCTGTACTGATGTGATGATTTGGATGTAGATGTTGAACGTGGTGCAGTATCAGTCAGTCAGTCCAGTCAGTATCGGTGCTTGGTGGGGGCTAAGTGAGCAGGCGATGATGCTCTCGGATACTGATCCAGCGAGAGGGAGGCAACACGTGAGATGGTACTGCAGAGTTGGCCAGCATGAAGCCTAGGAAAGACCTCAAGTGTATGTTGGTAGATTGCTGTGTTGTGCTGTGTTGTGCTGTGCTATTGATGCTGTCAGTAAGTTGATGTGCTCGGTCTCCGGGGGTGGATGTGATTCTTTGGTGGTTCAGCAGACCGCTATATAATCTTGACAGTGGCAGTCACGTAGATACCTACGTGGGTAGCCTGCTTAAGTACCGACAAACTAAAAACCTAAGCGCCTGGACAGTGCGTACACGCAATGGGTGGGTGCAGTACATAGTTGGCTTAGGTACGCCTGCCCTAAGGTAGGTACCTACCTAAGTATGCAAGTATTCTTCTAGTGAACTCAATCAGTGTTTGGGGGATTAAAAGGCGCATATCATTGGCTACGCTCCTGTGGACATATGACCCATTCTAAAACAGGTACCCTCGATGCACCATGAAACTTAAAAATACTGTATCTAGATGAAAAAATTTGGTCAATAGCGGGGAGAGAGAGAGGCTGTTGGTACAAGGCCCTATCCCTCTGCTCACCTGGCTTCACCGATTTTATTTTGCTTTCCTTTTCTTGGCTAGCGGTGGGAACTGGCAGGGCTAGGAACATTGCAACGCGCGGATATTTTAAAACAGGGCTGATATTTGCACTCTGGGGTTACATAGGTGTGATTTGTCGACGTTTCAAGCAACACCAAGCACCAGGTAGCAGCCACGGTTGCGTCTCTTGGTTTATCCTGTCAATGTGACCCTGCACCTTGCCACCTGAGTGATTAACCAGTTACCCGGGGCTACTTACACCATGTACCTATGCTAATGTATATGATTTTTTTTTTTCTTTTCGCATTTTTATCTCTAGGCATAGAACTATTCCCTTGTGAAGAGAAATGTGGTGAAAGTGATTCACTGACTTGAGTCAAGTCCAATTAGAAATTATCATTTCATAATAGTTAGACATGTAATATTTAGGTACCTGTTATGCCATTCGTACACCATGCTCTAGCCATCGAGTCCCTAACTGTTAATAAACATCATTGATTTTGATCAACTGTCATCTAAGTACTCATATAGCAACACTCTTTTTGTATCGAACTCCGTTTTCTTCCTTACTTTCTCTTGCTAGCACTAGGGGTAAGCCGCATCAAACTTAAATGGGACAACCGTTTCTTCCGGTCAAATCATGTCTCATTCATATTCATTCTAACCAAATCTCTTCTTCTATCATTAAGGGGCACACACGTACTAGGCCAAAGCCAGTGCGCCCTCTTGCTATACATATCTTTGCCCAACGCATCTCCGTATCGGATCGCTCTTTCGCATACATGCACACACACCTTCTATTCTTCTATCCAGTATGCTGACTAGTTTCTCTCATGCAAAGGGCCATTCATTATTTTTCTTTTGAATGCGTTTCACCCAAATGCTCGAACCGATCCTACCAACGCCACTGGAAGTGTAGCCTTGGCTGCCAAAGCCATTGAAATCAAACGATGCAAGGCCAAAGATAATAATTGGTACGCACTGGGTGTGGTAGGGCAAGCCAGGTATTTTATGTTCTAACCTTCGAGAATCCAAGTATCATGATTCTAGAGTTTTGAGTCCAGCTCCTCAAATTCACTCAAATCATGAACTGAATGAGGCCCTGCTGTCACGGCCATTTTAGCCTTGTAGTCGCGTACACTCGTTATCAGAGCAGGCTGAGTTCCATTAGAGATTGGTGATGTCCCTTCCTCTTCCTTAGCATTAGCTTCGTCAGACTTAGGGGCAGTGCTTTGGGCAATGAGTTGCACTACTAGTTTAGCCCGTTGTGGTGACATTGGGTCCATGAACGTCTTATAGAAGTGGATCATTTCAGCTTTAGTTAGCTTTTCTACTTCAGCGGCATCACGTTGGGCTGTTGACATAGTTAGTTGTACTCTTGTTCTGTACAATATAAGAAGCTGTGAGAACTTACCTGACTCAAAATCGTAATACTCATTAGATATTTGTGTCCAATGCCGACCAGTCTCCTGGTCCAGGTTCTTAAGCTTTTCCAGGCGCTTGACAACAACGCTCCTCTTGTGACTCTCAAAACTTGCGTCAGTCATTTCTTGCATGGTCTTGGCCTGTGAATGAAGGAACGCGTCAATGCGAGATTCCAAATACTCCGAAGTCCTTTCACTCTGGATAATGAACCGGAAACCATAAGTAGTCGCAGAGGGCCGAAGACCACTGAAGACTATATACCCAAGCTGTTCCTTGGTTCTTAATTGATCAAAGGCAGGTTCATGGAGAATCTGATCTAGCAGTTGTGTCTTGGCTCGTATCGAGCGATCACCCCTGTTGCCGATATGAAGATAATACTCGATACAATGGTTTATGTTTTCTGGGTCTTCAAGTGTCTTCTTATATAGGTAGTTTGATCCTGGAGGGAATATGAGGGACCTAGTAATAGGCCATTCTTCTTTGGGCAAGGGGCAAGGCTTCAGGATTGATTCTACCATATCCATCAATTTCAACGAATCTTCCTTGTATAAATTGCCGTGGAGGTAGGCTTCGATATGCAACTGTGACATGATGTGTCTGTGGAAGGTCCGAACATCTTCCACGTTGACTGCGGACACCTCGGCTGTGAGTTGCTCTATAACGTAATCATGCTCCGACGTGAGCCAAGACACATATTCTCCAATCTGCGAAAATGGCTGTTGTAGGGCAAAGTTTTTGTATGCCCGTGCAAAGCGCTCTTTGATGATCTCGAATCGATCTTCCTTGACAACAAGGTCACGCATGGTAATAAGGACTTGCTCAAGGAGGACTGCCAATTTATCATTGTACCCCGAGATCTCTACCAATAGGCCGCGTGTATCAACGGTGACGTTGTATTGCAACCCCGCCAACTCTGCGTCGTATGAATACTCTTCAAGCGCATCCCGCACTAAATCCGTGAATAACTTTGCTTTGACGTTGTTTTTGGCTGTGGCAGATACAATGGGATTTTTCATGCAGACAATGAGGCTGGCCTTTGGAACCCAAAACGTGTCGTCTTTCTTCCACCAAATCCTTGCAATGTGGTCATTTCGAATAATGCAAGGTGCTATTGCAGGCTTTTCAATCTCTTTCTTCTCAACTTCAAGCTTAGTCGGAATGAATTGGTTCTTGTGTGGCACATGTAATGCAGACAGCTGCTTTCCCGCAGGCGTATTCAACGCCATTGAAATTTCGGCCAGGAAGTCTTCGGGTATTTTCTCCGATTTGTATTCGGTACCGTACCATTTCTCTTTCATATCCCAACCTCCTGGGTAGTCTCGAGACACAATCACCAGTCTCATATTGTCGGGA
This sequence comes from Nemania sp. FL0031, assembly GCA_022432375.1. Classification (NCBI taxonomy): domain Eukaryota; kingdom Fungi; phylum Ascomycota; class Sordariomycetes; order Xylariales; family Xylariaceae; genus Nemania; species Nemania sp. FL0031. The sequence goes on from JAJKKK010000027.1 coordinate 96,080, forward strand.
CGTAGAAGGCTTATCGCTTCTTCAATCATGACAGGGTCAAACTTTCTTAAAAGGCTTTGCCCACTAAGAAGCCACTCTCTCGGCAGGGGCCTTTGCATCACTGAAGATATTTTGCTAGTGAAGCGACTAGCAGGTGTTTTTTGCTTGAATTTAAATTCAACGTCGGCCATCTCTTTTTGCTCGTTGAATATCCACTCTTGCGGAGGTGTCTGGCGAAGTAACGAGACGTACTGGAAAAAGACTTTTACAACTTCCTTGTAGTTTTTGAGTCCCTATCTATATTGTTAGTTGTTTGCGACTTCAGAGCATGCAACTAGGGGTTGAGCTTGCCTCTTTAGTCAGGCGAACTTGGCAATCAAAAATGCCCGCCGTGCCTGGACATACTGTATATGCACCAGCACTCAATGAATTGGCCCATCCCTTAGATTTGATATATGCCATAATGCTACCGGGCCCTTCATGACCAATCAGGTGGCTAATATATCGACTCGGCTGACTTTCGTATAGAAGCTCTTCGTCTAGGAAAGGGAAGTAGAGGTTTAGCTCTCTAGAGTCCATAACCGGTTTAGCAAAGCATTGCATTGCTAGGGTATCTTTATTAAAAGGCACTTCGTCTTCCCAACGATTTTGGGGTAGATCTTTGTTCGGTACGCTTGAAAATAGATCGGCTACCCAGGTTTCTAGCACATCTAGAGATTCCCTTCCTAGTACGCAAAGCTTCATCCTATTTGCAGAGTAATGTTTCTCGTAAAAATCGATGAATTTTTGCCTCACATCGATACCTTGACTCTCCGGCTCTGTCTTAAGTACCTCAAAGTTCCCTGTTGAAAAATGGCAATAAGGATGATTAGGGTTGGATAACGATTTTTCCAGCTGGTGTAGGCGCCATTGATCACTCTGTAAGTTCTTCTTATTTTCGGAGTCGACGGCCCGGAGTTCACGGTCTAGCGTCGAGGGTAGAAAGAGGGGTTCGATGAAAAATTGCGCAAATCGATCTAGGCCGCCATGTAGGGGTGATAGATTTGTTTCCGAGGCCTCCTCACCATTACTCGGCTTAGCCGCGATATCAAAGTAAAAATTGGTTGAAGTAGCACCGGTATAGGCATTGGAGCTACCCGAATGCGAGGAAAGATAGACGTTGTAAGCGTTCTCTTCGGGATATTTCTTGGTTCCCATGAACAGCAGCTATGCAACACACGGTTAATTGCACTCGGTTGTAGGAATGGGGTAAGGTCATTTACGTACGTGTTCAACGGCATGTGCCATGCCTGGCATGGCATCCTCATCGCAAAAGTTACCGACATTGACATCCAGGGCAGCGCTGGCTTTGTCGGTTTCGGGATCCTGGACTATAAGGGCTTCAAGCTTGTTGGACAACCGAATAACGCGGTACTGCCGATCATCTAGCGAGGGAATCTCCAGTTGATCGGTCACCCGCTCAACAGGTTTTAGGTAGGTCTCTCGTCGCAGCGCACGAAGCAAGCCCGCCAGCTCCGCTTGGCGCGGGGTCATGGGACTCATGATGAACAATCGGCTGTGGCCGGAACGCAACACGGATATGGAAGCGCGAGGCCGAGTAAGGGTAGTCGAGAGAGAGAAAGAACGCAAAGCGCAAGGCGAGCCCCGCGGACGATAAAACCAGTCCGATGTGGCAAACGAAAGTGGCACTGGTAATGGCCGATCTTATAACGTAGGACACACGTATGTAGGTACCGTACCAAGGAGAGCGACGGAACGCAGCTGATAGGAGGCCGGGGCCTGTCACGCTTGTCAAGGTCAAGGGCAGATCAAAGGCTCGGCGCGACTCGACGTGAGAGAGGTTCAGGAGTGGAGACGCTAAGGACGCCGGGGAGCAAGACACTCAAGGATCCCCAAGGCAGACCCCCAAGGATGGGTTCCGGGAAGTTGGTTTGAGTAAGGTCAATTACCTGGTAGGGAGACAGTCTGACCTGACTAGCTAGCTAGGCTCGCTAGGTGACTAGGTCTGACAGACCGACCGCACCGCCCGACCGCCCGCGCGCTTCAATCAAGCCAAGCTCAGCAGCAGGGACCAGGTATGATAGTACGGAGGAGTGCCGAGGAATGCTGTTAGGGTGGCGTTCACAGTCACACAACGCGCGAACACACGAACACACCACACACATGCACCTCACTAGCAACTTCTCCTCCAACAATCCAACCAACCCCAATTGGCACTAGGTATGCCAACCACTGCACTGCACTGCGGGAGGGAAGGCTTTCCGGCTTGGGAATGGCGTGTGTAGTAATGGATGGAACTGCTGCAGGAGCAGGAAGCGACAGCGGCAGAAGCAGCAACAGCAGCAGTACTAGTACCAGTAGTAAGTAGTAAAAGTATGTAGTAGTAGCAGCAGCAGCAGCGGCGGCAGCGGCAGCGGCAGAAGCAGCAGGGTTAAGAGGGGCGCGCAAGTGGCAAGTGACAGTGACCGCCGGCCGCAAGTTTACACGCGGCACTGGCCCTGCTGTGGCCTACGTGTGCGTGCAGCAGTATACCTCAGTAGCTGGAGATCACCCGCGACCCAATTCGGCACCTCAGTACCACGGTAGCGGCTTAGGTAGGGAAAGGGGAAGCGGGAAACGGAAAACGGGAAACGGGAAACGGCAACTGGAGGCGTGCTCGGCGACGTCTGTCAACGAAAGGACGTTATGCCGGGACTGGAAGTTGCGGGTGACAGTCCAAAACAAAAGGCGGAGGTGGAGGTTGGAACGCACGAAAACCCCTCTGGGAGCCGCCTGCAAATCGGAGAAAACGACTAGGTAGTACCCAGGTAGTACAGTAGTAGTAGTCCACCTAACCTAAGTAGGTACCTAGGTAGAGTGAGGTATGCTGATGTATGTCTGTACCGTATGTACGTACGTATATGTACCTATTATATGTATGACGGCTGTTCGACCCAGACTTCGCTTGTGGAGTTCGGACGAAGCAGGCACTAAGATAGATTGAATAGACACCAGGCAGGTAAGTCCGTACGTTTGAAGTCTCTCTCACTCACTCGCTCACTCTCTCCCTCTCTCTTTCTCCGGTCACGGTCCAGTACAGTACAGTGCTGCGCTGTGCTGTGCTGTGCTGTGCTGTGCTGTGCTATAGTGTGTTCTCCCTACACCTGTCTCAGTCAACAAGAAACAGGAAACAAGCGTCTATGGACCGTCCAGATCGTTCCCGTACTATGAATCACCAAAGACGACGGCTGCGGGTGCCAGGAAGGCAATACCCAGGCGAGGAACGGGACGGATGTAAGGTCTTGACTCGTGTGGGAGATAATAAGCGACTTCTGACGGTGAGGCTATGTCGTCTTTGGTCAGAGACAAATGATTGGACCCCCCAGTACCAACGAATCAACTCGAAATCGCCCTTGCGCTTATGCGGGGTAGCTCCGCCGCTACAATGATCCCTTGCGTAGTATCTCGAGGATTAGGTTCCGCGGCCTGCCAATTGTTGAGGGAACGAGAAGGTATTCGATATCCAAGGCGGCGCGGATAAAGATTGGTTTCGCCTACAACACAGGACGTAGATATGTATGTAGTATATATACGGTCCGCGCGCTTGTAGCGGTGACGAGAGACGCGGCAGACAGGGATAGGGATGTATGTGTGCCCCGATTTTTTTTAAAAAAAAAAAAAATATGTATGCACCTGTAGGGGAGCCGGGTGGTGGGTGGACAACCGGGTTGGCAACCCAAAGGGTTGTGATTGACGATGTAGGTACCTACCTACCTGTACCTATTGGTAGATTCGCGGGCGGTTCGGGAGGGTTAGGGGGAACACTGTCCAAGTATGTAGCTACGCCTCTTGGCAGGGAGAAGAAACCAGAATCGGGTCGGGTAGGTAGATCTCGCGAAGCCTCATATCCAGACATCGACAACCAAAATAAAGAAGGTGTGCGTCGACCGTGAAAAGATCCTCGAATCCCTCTTCGTTTCTAGAACACCAGATAGACGAATGCAGCGGGAAAATACAAGGTCTCAGTCGGATCGGGGTGAGAACCCGATTCAAAAGGCAGGTTGCAATGGTTAGATAGCGAGTACGACGCCAAAAGGGGTGGATGTGTGCCCGAAACGACACAAACCCCAATCTAGAATATTCGTCGTTTTAATTGAGTATCTCAGGTGCCTATTTGTGTCTTGGGCATGCCTCTTAGTCAGTATCAACACCTCCAATCATCTAGATGGTTAGATGATAGGGGCAAGCAAGTCTTAAGGAGATGGGGCTTACAAATAGATGCGTTCAAAATATCGCAATATGAGGGCAGTGAGGATCAAGAAGTGAGACTCGGCTTGCCAACTACACCAGTCTTGTTCTTCTAATTAATGATAAATACCTACACGGAGGACGGCGATCCATCCTTGTTATGCAGACGCTCTCACTTTCTACCCAAAACTAACAGAAACTTTGGAACTTTTTCGAAGGACAAGATAGTCAAGCAACACGTGGCCACTGCCTCATAGGAATATCCGTGTTCCTTGTTAGTCGACGCGTGCATGATAATGGTATGCAAAACAGGCATCAAGGGTGTTTGGTGAGAGGTAAGTATGCATGATATGTAGTCTCTGTGTCTATGTACTTCTTTGCCAGACTACGTACCAGAAAATTGTAATAGTTGGAGACGAAACTCGCCTAAATGAAACTTCCAACACGCATAGCATACAACAGGGAGGTTTGGATCTGACGTCCCTTCTTTCCCCGAGTTCCTCACCATGGGTGGCTCAACACCAACTACATAAAGAAGATTCGCCTCCATCTCACGTGTATGTACCAAGTCGATCTAAGCCTCTCTTCTCGTTCATGTCTCGGACCTTGTGCTCTCCAGGCTCAATGTTCATTAGGGCGACCCACCAACAGTTCTTGACCGTTAGCCTTGTTGAGACCGGTGAGCATTCTGTGCCCTCCTGATACCTACGGTCGAAGGCCACAGCTGGCGAGACTCCTTGGGTTTCGTCTAGTGGACGAGACTGCCCACTTCGAATCTGGAGATGCAAGGAAAGGCCAGTGAGATGTGTTTGATATGTCGGTAAGCTGGGCTGAAATGACCACACGGATTTTAACCCAACAACCAACCCGGCTCCCGCAACCCGGACCATCCAAGACTTATCCACGGATCTGGTTTTAAATCCCTAGATAACAGCTGTCTCGCCGCTATAGGCGAGCCAACCCACAAGGAGACTACAAGTGCCGAGAATCCCTTTTATTGGCTGGGTAGATGTGGAGTGTCTTGATACCTTACAACGTTGAGACCTTAAGAGAATAAATTGTTATGCTCATGATGCCTGTCCTTCCCAAGTGGATGACAACGCGTTAGCAATGGATATGTGGGATTGAACATCGCCGATGTCTCTCTTTTCCCCCAATCGAAAGACAAGCGGCATCCGCAAACTTTTCATTATGCAAGTCATCTGCAGAATTAGCACATTGGCTAATTGAGTTGCATCACTAGTTCTCTTTTTTTACTGCGTGGATCTACGGAGACGGGATAGACCTAAATTGACATTCGTATAGCGGTGCCCAGCAGCACATCGGTAATCTATATGAGATATCCGGACCACTAATCGGAGCGATAGCCCCTGAAGATTGTACTTAGCGTTTCGGGGTTTGCGTATCATTCTCGCTGGGCCAAGGCTCACAAGAATTTGCGCGAACGTACGTGTATGAAGTGGAGGATATGTTCTGAGCCCTATCAGATATCCTAACAAGGCCGCGTCACGCGAGGAAACCAAGTTGCCGGCGTATCTACCGTAATCCATCGTAACGGGAAAGCCAACAAAAGTTCGGCGTTTATTATGTACGAGTCTTGGGATTCTTGGCTCCTAGGCGACACACCAACAGTGATGCCGTGCTACTCAATAGCAGCAGTCACGCTATATGACGAGATTCTAGGTCAGAATGAAAGGTTATGCTAGTCAAACGATGCAGCGCATTAGAATGAAATAGAACGATTGCTTTTCACCGTGCTTGCCGGTTTCCAGGCTTTTTACACTCTATAGCCTTATGGCCCGGTTGGCCACACTTGAAGCACGTGAGATTCACAGGCGGCCGGGGGGAGGGGCCACCTCCGGATGAGATGGATGTGATAGCACCTCTTGGGCTATTCAACTTGACCTCCTTTTTCCTCCGCTTCTCTGCGAATTGGATGGCCTTGAGTTGCTCTGCGCTTCTTTTGCCCTTCAGGACCTTTCTTGTCGGGGTTTGTTCTGTAGAGGTGGTTCGTGGATTGGAGCCGAATGACTGCCGTCCGGGCATTTCTTCTGAGGACGAAGCATCCGAGTCAGATTCCGAATCAGATTCAGAGCTTGCGTCACTGCTGGTGTTCTGGGATTTCTTGGATGTCTACATTGAAATCAGTACTCTTGTAAGTGCGATATAAGAACGTGTCTACTTCTGAGAGGTCTTTGGTGTGAAACGCACTTTTTTCTTGTCCATGTTATACCGTCGAAGAGCAGGGATACTATCATGTGAAGTGACAGCTGTTTCAGCCTCATTCCCCGCGGCGTCAGAGGAGTCTATCTGCGCAAAGCCAACTTGGATGACGTTCAGAGGCGTTTGCGTCGTACGGCCCCCAGTCGTCTCAGGAATATCAAGAACCCAGCGCGCATCCCCCAATTCCTCGGCACGCCTCAACAAAGCACTCTCGACTTTCTTCTCCTCTTCTGCAATAGCAGCTTGGATGGCGGCCTGGTTCACGAGCGTATCTACATTCTGTTGGGGTGCAAGGTGGTGCGCGATCTTGCGACGCTTGGTGGATTGGTCGTTAGACGGCGGGGTGCTAGGAGTAGAAGAAGAAGGGGAAGAGGCAGCGGCTCTCTGCATAAACTTCATAGTCAGTAGTCTAGAAGACATCGTCTTCGGAGCGGCCGGGGACGCCATCTTGCGTCACCTCCTTATGATGCGAATTATCTCGAGGAGAGTAATCGAAGAAATAGCCCACGAAAGCTTTCCGAAATGACTGTTCCCTCTAATTAGTGCAGAAATTCAACAAAATAAGGCTATTAGCACCGGGGCCTATGCCAAAGACCTAATTGACTAGGTGCTGGACTATTTCAGCACGTAGATAGATAGGTATTGCCACTCTAAAAAAGAGACAGCGCGGGTGTTGAAGATGAGAGGACAATGCGATGGGTACCACAATAACCTTACCTAGATGAAAAAGTGCCCAGTGGAGCCCGTTGTCGCGCTTTCCTCAAGCTAGGTACGTAGGTACCTACCTAGGTATTTCTCCACATTAATAGGGCGTGACAGATTGGGCTTAGTGCAATTTTTTAATTTCCAACTCTACCTAGGTACCTGATATTCTGTTGATAGGTTAGCCAGCTAGATAGATGAGTTAAGTAAACAGGTTAGTTTAGTTAAGGTTAATGAAAGATAAGGTAGTTACTTATTTTACTTTTAAGTCAAGCTTTATGCATGTATGTTAACACTATTAAACACTTTTTAACACTATAAAATTTTTTTTTATTGCTAAAATTTACTGTTTATTAGTATTTTTAAAAAAACTTGTTAATAAATAAGTTAAATTGTTTACTGCAAGTGTTAAACTATAATAATTTACTGCAAGTGTTAAACTACAATAATTTTCTCTCACGAACTAAATAAGCCCTAATAGCATTAACTTTTGCGCAGAGATCTTATAAAAGTAACTTGGCTAGGCATATGCCAATTCAAACCCCCTAGTTGGCAAAAAGTAAAGCATGCCTAGGTCGAGAATAGAGATTTGTGTTCGACATACTATGTTGTAATGCGGTGTGAGAGGATATACACCAGGATGAAAATAGGTTGCACTTGGCTCACTGTAAGGTAGCAACTGGGTAGAAGTATAGGAGACAAGGTTATAGCTAAGTATTACCAACTCTTAAGTTCCTTTAGTCAGTTGGGGAGAACTCATCTCTGATTATAATAGTAATAATTAGTACAACGACCCCTGGGGGCCTAGAGGTGATCTTGTAGTAACTTTATTCCCTGATAAACCAACTACATAAGACTAATCGTCCCCTACCGGATTCAAGTTGTATTCAATGGTTTTAGTAGCCATAGTACAGACCTCTATCTCTTCTACTACCACAGTATGTAAGTCATGCCTATTATAACGCGTCAATCACTGACTATGACACTTCATAGGTGCTTAAACTGTTAGGAGTGAGGTAAGCAACCACACTTTCGAGTCAGTACTGACATTGTATAATCATTTGAATTTATCTCAACGCACTAAGCGTTACGAGCCTCATTCAGCTAAGATCTGTTATATTATTTCTCCCGCTGCCATAACTGCTAATGATATTTGAACCAACTATATCTAGTGTACGCTGCAACTTCCTGCTTTTACGGCTTGAGGGCGATTGGACCGTTACAACGAATTAGAAAGGACCTACGTAGCAAGTTCATCTGATATTACGTATTAGTTGCTCTACGCTGATACGGTTTGTCCGAGAACTCGGCGATTCCCTAGAAAGTCGTTACCCCTAAATCAACAACGACGAGAATCAAAGCACGTAATCATCATATATCAAATCTCATCTAGTTACGATAATGTGACTTGAGCAAAAGTGGGCCTAGATCTAGATAACTAGGTAGGTAGGTACCTAATCATTAATATCGAAAGTGGCCCGAGCTCCAACAGCATCCCTGGACACCCAATCGCCTGCTTCAACCTCTGACCTCACCATCCCGATCACCAAAAGGGACCAATTCCCTCCATTGACAGCACATCTCGCCAACCATGATCTCGCGCGTCTCGCTCCGGAGTGCGACCAGACTCCCGCAACAGACATGCGCCGTTAGACGCACCTTCGCCGCGTCCGCCCGGCTGTGCGAGAAAAACCCCATCAGCGTCAAAGGCGAGACGACCCCCGAGACGAAGAGCGAGGAGGACAGCCTGGGCCTAGCCGAGAACGCGGAGCGGGGCTTGATGCAGGCGCCCAACAGAGCTGAGATCTGGTCGAGGAGTCAGAAGCCCCGGGCGGCGGCTATGTCGGGCCCGCGGTTCGAGCAGACCGATTTCGACCTCCAGGTGAGAGAGATGTCATGATAAATGATACTGAATGATGAACCGGCCCAATTGACTGTTAGACAGCCCGCGTCGAGGGCGGCGATCGAGCTCATCCATAGGCAGCCGGTCCGATGGACCCACGACCGCATGGTTGCTTGCGACGGCGGCGGCGGACCGGCGGGACATCCCAAGATCTTCATCAACACCGACAAGCCGGAAATAGCCACGTGTAACTACTGCGGGCTTCCATTTGTGAGTGTCCCTATGATTGGAATTCTACTTGGAACGCTGGGGGTGCAAGGTCAACAAAGGAAGGGGCTGCATCTTGAATATAGGAGCTAATATAAGTGTCTCAGGCCAACGAACACAACCGAAAGCATCTAGAATCACTCCCCGAGACGTCCTACCCTCTTGCATAGGCCGATTTTTTAAAACCTTGATGACTACTGGAGGAACTGTGTGGGCAGTACTATATACCTCGGTTGTCCGAACTGGCTATTTAGCGCAAAAAGCAAGGCTGGTTTTGTACATATTATTCCACGGCAAGACGAAATAGAACTGGGTTCGGTCCAATTAAGCTTGGTCTCGGGTTTATTTATTTGCAAATGAGAACTCGCTGCTTCACAAGCCTCGTTGCGTAGTTAATTACCTAAGGCACATCACAGACGGTAGGTAGGTACCTATAGTATACGGAGGTGCAGGCGATAGCTGGTGGAGCTCTAACAAGACGTCCAGAACCGTACTACCTATTGGAAATAGAGCTTCCCACATGCAATGCAAGGAACCCCACCAAGACTACCACTTATCTTCCCAACATCGCAAATGCCGTCATCCACTTCGTCTTCCTCGCAGAATCTGTTGACACTTGCGCTTTTCTTTCTTTTACTCGTCGCCTTATTTCCCGGGTTATTTCATCACGTCTGCGTAGCACCATTCCTCTATCTCATTCCCTTCAGCCAGACACCACAACCCGCCAAACGTGACGTAACCCCACCAGCAGCGACTATGTGGTTCCAGAAGCAGTTCACACTCGCACCTCGATCGCGTGGCTCTTATCTCATTACATCTGAGGTCATGGATGCCCTTCCAGAGATTAGAAATTACAAAGTCGGCATACTCAATCTCTTTGTCCAGCACACCAGTTGTGCGCTCAGCCTCAATGAGAACTGGGATGAAGACGTGCGCGTTGATATGAGCGATGCCCTAGATAGGATAGTGCCCGAGGCTGGTCCGAGAAACCAAGCGCTGTACAAGCATGATGCGGAGGGGCCCGATGATATGCCCGTATGTCGATGTTGCTTGGCTCATCAGGATTGTCCTAAGTGGAATCGTATAGGGCTAATCGTTAGTAGGCACATATCAAAAGCGCCTTGATTGGAGCCAGTGTTACTATCCCGATCAAGGACGGCAAGCTTGTAGGTTTCCGTAGATAATTACCCCCGTACTAAGCAGAGATAACTGACTCTCGAAGGCAACGGGAACGTGGCAGGGTATCTGGTACCTTGAGTTTCGGGCTATGAGGCACACGAGACGAGTGATGGCAACGATTCAAGGCGAGAAGGCCTAAATAATGCGGCAATCAAGCGAGCAAAAAACCTTGATATTTATAGATACAGATAATCCGCAATGCAATAACCAGTTGTATTGCCCAAGTCACTAACACGTACACTTTGCGCCGTGATCTTTGATGACTACGCCAAACGCCTACTAGTTTATACACACCTAGACCCTTTTCCTGCGTTTGTGACTCTTTTTCTTACGTTTGCGACGAACGACGTCGTCAGGTACCTTCCTCCCGCCACTCTCTACTCCCACATCTTTCATATCTTCGTCGCCGCCCGAGAGCACCTTTGTCTTGAACACTTAACTCGCGCCATTCTCTACTCTCACATCTTTCATGTCTTCGTCGCCGCCCGAGAGCACCTTTGTCTTGGGCACGTATCCCTCCGGGCCAGAGCCTGGCGTCGCAGCCACGACCTCCCCGTTCTCGTTTACAAATTCAAAGTTGTAGCGGCTGAGCAGATGTGGTATAGCTGAGAGCTGAGGTCCGTAGCGTGCCGTATTGTCGTAGAGCTCGAAGAGAGGAACGGCAAGTAACTTCATATTCTTAGGGACGCTAAGAATCTCTAAATCGCAGGGGGTTAGTTATATACATTATCGATGAGAGAGGGTAATGTGGGGAGGAGGGCAAGACGTACTGCTTTCGGGAAGCTGGATGAAGTACAGTTTTTTACACTCCTTGGGGCGCGTGACGTGGGCCGGGATGAAGGGGTACATGAACGTCTCGAAGTTGGGCCGCCACCACTGAGCGAGGCAGTCGCCGACCTGCCAGTTGCCAGCCTCCTCGCCCTCGCCAAGCCGGCCGACGGGGGCCAGCCGCTCGTCTAGACGCGTCTTGAAGCCTTCGATCTCGTCATCCTCGGGTCGCAAGTAGTCGCCGGGGAGTTTGAAGAATGCGTTCGCGATCTGCAGCATCAAGATGTGTGGGTGGTTGTGCTCGTGGCAGACGAGAATGCCCTCGCATGTCCGGCGCATGCCATGGGCGGAAAAGTGCTCCTCCAGGCGCTTCAGACGCGCTATGACGGAGGGGTCCTCCTCTGGCTGTGTCTCCTTGACGCCGAATGTGTAGTTGGAGAGAGGGTAGAGGCGGATCGTGTTTGGCTGGTTCGAATTGAAGGGGAGCGGTATCGTGGGAGGGTAGGCGCTCTGCAGCGCTGTTGCTGTGACTGTAGACATATTCGCAGTGATTTATGTATGTCGGATTAGAGCCTCATAAATGCTGTGTTGGCGGTTTATCGACGCGATAGAGTACTCGGTATGTAATGCAAACGCTTCAATTCGAAAATAAGTAGGTAGGTAAGCTATATCTGAAAGTTGTATGCTGTAGGTAAGTAGCTAATCTAGGGAATTAGCTACCTAACCCAGGCTAAAAGTGGAGAAAGGCACGTACCTAGACTTAGGTAGGTTGTCAGATACCACTGCGCCAAAAGATTGTCGTTCCTTAGGATGGCTATTATCTAACAAGAGTAGGTACCCCTGTCCATGCGTACCTAACTTATTGTACATTGAAATTGTACATACAATCACGAGACATTTGCACACAGATGTTTGAGGTTAATTCATACGGGTACCTAGGGCAATCACTAGCTACCAGATTATCGTACGCAGAAGTTACACCTGTCCTTCGATTTCCTTCTTCCTTTGCGAATGTTGTGCCACGGGATTTGCGCAGGGCCAATAGGATGTGCTAGGAAAAGGTACTTGTTTACTTAAAATCAAACATGTAAAATTATATAAACATATAAGTAGCTAACAATAAGTTTATAAATTACTAGGGCTTTAAAATAGGATTTGAGCCTGCTAGCTAACTAGGTGAGAAGAGTGAGAAAAAAAAAAAAAAAAAAAAAAAAGAAGAATGAAAAAAAGAAAAAAACAGACCGATTTGAACTAACTGTAGCTAAGACTATCTTATTATAACGTCCGGTGAAAACATCAGCAGCATCCCAGACCCAAACCTTACCCGCTCTAAAGAGAACATCAAGCATCAAAAATCATCGATAGGTAGATTTCACAAGGTTGTTCAAATCTTCCTCCGACTCAAGAGGGACATTCATGCCTTTGTAGCGCCTTGCCAGATCTACACCTTCGTCTATCATTGCGCGCGCATCGGCCTTCTGTCCGCTGTTGCCCTCCCGAATAGCTTTAGCCTCGAGGGTACGACCTAGCTTCAGCAAAGTTCGCGGCAGCACGCCTGGATCGCCGGGCGACTGTCGGAACGCGTGCAACGCTTTTCTCAGGTGTGCGATGCCATTGGACTCATCCCCGAGGTCGAGCAGCATTGAGCCTACCTTGTGGAGTGACACACCGGTCAACAGGTGTTCCCAGCCCTCGATTTCGATTCTCTCATTCAAGCAGCGTTTGTGGAGTTCAAGCGCCTTATCCAAGTTGCCGGACATATACTCTAGGCGGGCGACGCAATAGATAGTATATAGATGGATACTGAATTTCCCCTTATTCGGTAGGTTTAGGGCGCGAGTTAAGAATGCCCGGGCTTCCTCGACACGACCTAGCTCTAGCATCCAGCTCCCGTAGTTGTACAGGGTGTTGTGGAGCAGCTCGTCCGTGGCGCCGGTACCTTTTTCTCGTATCTCTAGGGTCTTGCGGAAAAGTTCGTCCGTTTCGGCGACCCGATTGCGCTTTCGGAGGATGTTCGCGTAGTTCGAGTACGCGTTCCCCAGCTCTTGGATCGCCAAGTCGCCGGGCTTCAACCATCGCTCCCGCAGCTGTACGGCTTTCTTAATTCGTTCTTCGCCATCATCTAGCCGAGAGTAATGAATGTCAACCCCGTGGAGGTTGTTCAACACCAAAGCCAACACGAGCTCCTGATCCCTCCCATTGGCATCCGACAACATGTCAGCCGCCAGTTCGAGAACGAAAGTACTTGTCTGAAATTGCATGCGTTCTAAATGAAACCATCCGCAATGCGCTAGCGTTTCGGAGAACTCGAGAGAGCCTATTAGGGGGTGTAGAGTCTGTAAGCTCGATTTGAAGTGCCGAGCGAGGCTGGTGACATGGCTGTCATACTTTTTGCAGTCCGGATAAAACCGCACCATGGACGCTCCGTTTACCTGCCGGGGGAAGACGCGCGAAACAAGAGACACAGCCTGCTCGAAAACGGCTTGCCACTGCTCCGGACTCCACGGCCGGCGACATGCATCTTGCACCAGCCGGTGGATGGTCAGACTTGCTCCGTCTCTGCCCAACGAAGCTATGTTCTTGTGGATCAGGGAGCTTTCGATTAGTTCGCCAATGACATTCCGGTCCCCTAGTGTGAAAGTAGGCTGCAAAAGCTTGATTGGGATATCTGTCGGATCCAATAGCGCCATGATGTCGATGAGCTTTCGAGCCCGTAACGAAAGGGCGTCTAGCGACATTTTCCACGCTGTCGAATAGCTCCGCTGGTAACCGAGCGTTGCATAACCGGCTGCGTGCTCTGCGGCAACCATGTCTTCAATTTTATCGTAGTCTTCGAGGAACTCACTTAGCGAAGTGATGAGATCCTTGCTGATATAGCTTGCGATGTGCACAATGGCGAGCGGAAGACCTCCTAGGCGGCGTGAAATCTTCTTTGACGCTTCGAGATCGTGCATTTCTGGAGGAATCCTTGACATCAGCAGCCTGGCTCCGTCGTCATCGTGGAGGCACGTCACCTCCGCAGCTTCGATTCCATCGGTTGGAGTGGCCAGATTAGTCGATAAAGAATCCCTCGAAGTAATAATGATGCACCCCCCGCTAACTCTCGCAGGCCAAAAGTCCTTCATAACCTCAGGCCTGTCGGCGTTGTCAAAAACAAGAAGCCAGTCATTGTTGTTCTGGAGCCAGAGTTTCACGGCTTCTCGGTTGGCTGCAGGCGACGGAGACACTTTGTGATTGGGAATTAGCGCTCCTGCTAATTGGTCGAAGTCGCTGGAGAGTTTATCTACTGTGTCTGCGTTCACCCAGAAGATGTGTTTGTGGTGCTGCTGCTCTTCATCGATATACTTCAACACCGTTTGCGTCTTTCCTACACCACCTTCGCCATGGAGCGCAAACGTTGGTCTACGAGTGCGGTTGCTCTGGATGTGCTGTCTTATCCTGAAGACAAGTTGCTCTAAGAATAAGGTTATTGACGTGAACTTTTACTCTCAATACGAGCGTATCATCGACTGCAATGGTTACCAACCTCGATATTGGATGCTGTCTCTCCCGTGGTATGGCGGCAAAACACAGGGAAACTTCACTATATGTGAATCTGATGACTCAGACTGTGCTGGATAAACTGGATGAACGACTTGTCGTAGTCGCTCCTCCTCCCGCGAACTCAGCCTGCGAGTACGCTCTTCAATGGCTACACAAGCGCCGGGAAGAAAACGATCCCGAAGAATGTACAGAACATCGTCGTATGAGGGATCCATCTCGGCAAACTTAACCATGTCCCTGTGGTTTGCTGGTATGGAAAATATATAGTCGGGTCCATTCTCCCATTGTCTGCCGGCAGTCGAGGATGCCGTGTCAACTAGAAGCACGAGTTTCTATGCACATTGGAAACAGGTTAGCACCTCGTGAGATTGGCACTGCGTGGTGTGGACCTACTCCATTAGGAAGTTTGGTTTTGCGCGATTCAAACCACTGCATGATCTTGGAATCGGTATACGGAAAAGCTCGGCAAAATTCTTCATGCCGACTCATCCGGAGGCGGGAGCCTACCTCGCGATCGAGCAAGCTGACCGTGAATTGGGTGGGATTGTTCGAAACAATGGCCGCGAGGTGCTGTGTATCCATGCCTTGGCTTGGTACACCAAAGAACAGAGCGCCGTATATTGACATGAGAGTCAGTTGATCATCTCTGTTCTTACTCCGGGACAGAGTGATGATTGCCTAGTTCGCAGAGTTAGCGTTCTTGTTGCCCTACTCAAGACCTTCGCCAGACGGAAGTCATGACCACTCACTTCCTTAAGGACGATGCCACCAAGACTATGAACAATGAAAATGATGGGTCTTGGCGGCGATGTGCCCTACAGTTGAGTTATCAGATGTCAGATCCCCCATATAATGCCGGAGAACTGCTTGCCATGCGTCAACATACCTCCGCAGCCCTTGCGCGAAAGCTACAAAGAGCGAGCTGAAATGTCTGGCTCCACTCGTAGACATCTGCAATAGAGTTTGGATCATTGAAGCTCGAGTCGTAACCATATGTGAGGACGTTCAACTCTGGAAGGTCTTTTGGCAACTTGTCTCGGATCCACGTGAAGGCGCTATTCGGGTCTCGATACGACCCAATAGCATGCCCGCCAAAACCGTGAAGAACAATGCAACTGTGCCAGATGGGTTAGAGTACCTTCATATTGAGGCCGAGGTGCTACGGAGCGGCTCTAGCGCTTACTCGATCTTGCTCCTACTCTCATTTTCAATAGACGACAATGGAGTGAACCTTAAGAAATCTTGGTCGACACGGACACGCTCAACGTAGGATAGTTGATTTCTCCAGTCGACATAGGTTAACGGGATGGCGCAAAACGTGGCGACCGCCTTGGTTGACGCATCCTGTAGCTGCCCTCGCCCAATGAAGAATGAGGGTTTCTTCCTGAAAGTCACTGTTGCTGCCCTACAACTCGGTTTCTGAAATTGACGAGAATATGACCGGACTTGAACGTCCTCTTGTTCAAGCCCTAGAGAGGATGACAGGCTCTGATGAAATGTCGTCGCATCGAGTGCTTCGGGGATTTCCAGAACCCGGAAGGTTTCTTTAATGTCATATGGGGCTTCAGTGATCAAACTAGAATGGGCTGGCTGTTGTGACTGAGGTGGGCTGCCTGGCGAGTTTGGCGAGTTTGGCGAGAGCTAGGGAGTCTTGTGTTAATGCTGGTCTTTACACAAATTTCCGTGCTTCACCCCTATGATAGTGACGGTGATGCAATGGGGTGCCTACCTGAGAAGATGTATGTATTTCCGATACCTTCCGCTTCGTCGGCGCGGACCCTGGGGGCGTGAGTGGAGCATCGGTACTCTTTGAAGAGGTACTTCGAGAGTGAATAGATGCTATACCATGCCCAGGCGACCTCTCCATGATTGTCTTGAGCTAGCACGTAGTACCATACGATGGAGTTGGTGCGACCAGTAGCTAGCGGTCGAAGGCGACGTTGCAAGTCTAAAGTAAGGAGCGAGACGCAAGGTAGCTGGAATTATGCTCTATCATAAGAACCGACATGAAGTGTGCCACATCGCGGGTAAACACCGAAGGTAAGTTGCATGGACGAAGTGTTGTAATGCGTCGTCGTCCACCGCTTGAACCCCCGGCTTTCTGTTGAATGGAGACTTGCTCCCAGGCTGATTATCGATAGCAGCCAAGGCATGCGGCCTCGACTAGATATCCTACTCGGACAAGCATTCATGCAACCCCCCATTAGTGACTGTGTTGGAGAATGTACCAAGTGTGCGGCTGCATTGAAAGTGCACTTCAAAGCAGGCTACGCTACGCCTTGATAATTTGGTTCGCCAGAAATCCTACGATCCTGCCACTAGGCCTCCCCCTGGTCTGAAGGATCGTTCTGCATTTGGGGTTCGAAATAGTAAGGCAACCAGCGGTAGTGCGCACATGCGCGCATGTGCAGGTAGCAAAGTGAATTCCGCCGGGATCCCCTATACATGTGTGTCTACCTATCTATTCGGATAGGGGGATTCCAAAGAAGCAAACTTGTCATGGTGGTGACAATAACGCGACTTTAACTTCAAAGTCATGAGTAATGTTATTATATCAAATCGTATATTGATTGTATTTAACTAAACCTGATTACGTCTTCTAAGAATTGAGCACATATACAGAAAAGGTGATCTTGAACATGGCAACAGTAACGGCCAGTATGAACTCAACACTCAACATAATAGATCTTTCCGACACGCGTACTCTCATCGCCTGAGCTCTCGTATGATTTGGGTCGACTTCTGGAATGTACCACTTGAGTAGGTCGACGTTTGTAGATAAATATGACCTTCTTTTCAGCTCAGCATGTAACACTAAACGATCTTCTTAGCTCAAAGCAAGATCACACTTTTTAGAGGTTGAAGTATCCATTAGAAGAGCCGAATACCTCGTGACTTATACGGGACCGAAATTACGACTCGTCTGTCCAAGGACATGGCGCTATGAGCTGTGATATGGCTATGATCTTTACTTGTAGACGCCTGCTGTACGTACCTTGATACGTTGGCAATGTAGTATTATTATTACATCAAACACGAAATATCATCATGGTCCATTCATCACATTACGCCCAGCGCAAGGTCGTATTCAGTACGACTTTGAGAATATCTTGATAATGATATTAGCTGCGTGGCTGGTTACCTCACAGCTTTGCAACACCCTAGCTGCCTCATCACCGAAGGACGTCAGTGGATATCCGGCTACCGAGCAGATGTGGGCGTCGTGGGGGTATGCAGCCACGGCTAACTGGATCCACGTTCAAACGTTAAACCCTGTCCATAATTACATAAATATACGTTCTTTTGTCACAGGCTGCAGCCCTGCGGCTAGCTTAGAACGATTGGTCTATACAGTATGTAAGGTCCCTGGGGGCGACAGCGTGGTTGACACGCACACAAATGGCTATACAAATCGGTGTAGAATCTTGTGCTTTAGGCGTTTAACTTTTTATAAAAATTAAAATATTTTAAGCTATAACGTTTTTATTTAACAGATATATTAACATGCAGCTATATTTCGCAGACCTGAATCGTTGTCTAAATACCGAACCCAACCCCCCCCTCCCGATTATTTCCCCATGCCACAACCTGTGTGCTATGGGTGCCTTATCCTGGGCCGGCGCTCTAAGGTAGTCTCTAACTATACACACACATGTCCTTTGTCTCCAGGCTATGTATCGTGACATGTACTTCTATTACGTTAACTATGTGGTGTACAGTACACCCCAAAAATGGCCTCAATCTAGTTGCCCACAGCTGTTACTGTGTTATAACCATATTCCTTAAGGCTATATACCTTCTTTTAGTTCCACTTAAACCTATTATTTTTACTGATTTGGTTTAGCGCAACCTAATTAAGCTTAGTCGACCTAACCTAAGGTCCTGCCAAGGTTAGCTAACTTGATTTTCTAGTATTTAACTAGCTTAGCGTTATTTTTAAGCGTTATTTTTTTATAGTTATAAGCTTAGGTTTATTACATATTATGTAAGTATTTAACTATATGCAAATAATCGCAGTTATATTAAAGCAACATTTATTTTAATAAAAATAACTTTTTTAAATGCGCATTTAAAAGGCTTATTACTTTTATATTAACTATAATAGCCTAGGTTATAGTATTGTTAAGAAATACAGCTTAGAAGTGCAGAGGTTGACCTATGTTAGGTGTTATAGTGGTTAAGGTAATGGTTATGACACAGTTTGAGCTGTGGGTTACCGTATCAATCAATGATTTCGTCCAGATATCGTAAGGTGAGGTCTATGTGAATGTCTCCGACCTATGGGGCAAACGTAGTATCAAGGGCTCTAGTTTCAGATGCCATAACTTCCAGTCTTAGAGGCTTCCATACCAACACTTCAACATTTGTATGCAAACTGTTGAGCCGGACAAAAGCAAAGTGACCATTATCCGAGGGGACTCTATAGGTAGCGGCCTGCAGGCAGAGCAAGATCTATCACCCTCTTCTCTGATCGAATAGAACCTATTATTATTTATTTTGTTCCTGTCGTTACTACCTAGTTAACCTTCGTTTCACTTAGTTGCAAACTCTTTCTCTAAAAACGAAGGCACGGTTTATATTTAGTGTATTAGACAGAGGCACATTCACATTAATCAAGCGGTGGCTTTTATAGTATAACCCGAGCCTAGCAGGCTGACCGTTTGTGACTTAATGGCTTCAGTTTCTCGGGCGCTTCCCACTGTCTGGCAGTGGGATGGGTTTCAAGACATTACATCAAGGGCATTTCCAACATCTCTCAGTGACGGCCGCCGTAGGTAAGGCAGATTTTCGGTGTCTTCTGAGGTTGCAGTCCCACAACGGTATCTTGCCCTAGCGAGTACAAATCGCTTTGACTGCTCAAGCTCCTTTAGAACAAACTGCCTCCCGGCCTCAAGAGCATCTGCTGCTGTGCATTGGTGAATGGCGTTTCTTCGCTTTGAGTATGTACCACTCTCATCAGTCCAGCCATAAAGCTTGTTCCCGATGCGCTCCAATGGGGTATTCACAGTTCCGGCAGTACAGTGTGTTATCAAGGTGCGTAGGGGTGGCGGTGTCTTGGTGAATTCTGGGAATCTGGCTGCCGGAGACTCGTGGGCCGATGAAGGGTTAATCACATTCGTGCTCGCCGGGACATTCTCAAAGATGCAATAAAGTAGCTTTCCGAGCGCAAACACCATAGCTGCTTCTTTCTCTGCCGCTCGCAGGTTCTGCCACAACGGGCGTGATCTACCGTCCATCTTCTGGAACACTACATCTGGCTCCTCGTACTGAGTCTCGAGCGCGATTTGGAGCAACTGCGCATACTCCTGTCTCGTGGCCTGACAGTTGCAGAACTTGACCACCGATTGCAGCCGTTCCAATCTGCGGATTTCTGGAGGTGCCCAGTCAGAACCCGTCCCTGTTCGCTCAAAGTCGATCAAGACGATATCACGCTCTCCGACTAAAAGGGAAGACAAGACGATGTTTTCGCACTTAAGATCGCTGTAGAATGACTGTCTGTCGACAACAATTGCCTGGAGCAGTTTGGTGATTTGCTTCGACCACTTGAGCTTCTCCTCCCACCGTGCAGACAAACGGCAGTCTCTTAAAGGCAATATGTTGCTCAATGAGCCGCCGATGAAGAACTCGGACAAAAATCCCACAACAATGGGCTTGCGGGAATGCCCGATCGCATCTGTCACTAAGAATACCGGTCGCCCACAAATGTTCGGCAGGCCCTCCAGTTCAAGCAGGGTTTTAACCTCATGGTAGGTTGTCTCTAAGTTATTCGACGACGATTTGAACACAAATTCCTCCATCATTGAACCTCTATCTTGCAACACCTGGACGATACTAACCCGTTCGTTCAGTTGCTGCTTCATCCTTAGAGAGCGGAGGGCTACGCCGGGAATCATCTCATCCGACGACAACCCCAAGTACTCGGCTAATTCGTCCATCCCAAGCATAGACTTCGGATTTGGAGCTGAGATGACGTGGACCGAGATGGCAGCGGGGTCTATCTCTACAGCTCTGAAGCAGATTCTAGCTCCAAACGGAAGAGCATTGTAGAACGCCGCGAAGTCGTCAAACCTGGAGGACCAGCATTGCAGGGCTTTTCTGACGTGACAAGCCAGCCCTAGCTTGCTGAACCGGGTATCCCTAATATGTACACAAGAAAGACAATCTAGGCTTCTATAAAGGTAATCCGATAACCCACAGAGATTCGGGAGGTAAACGTCTATCCGAAGAGGAACGAATGACTGTGATGGGTGAACCGGAACCGCAAGGATCCTTCGCCCGCAATTGCTCGCGCCGTCAATTCTCCAGTTCTCACACATCAACACACTCAAAGAGTCGATTCTTTTGGCCGGATTATGGGAGGAACTTCCCCAGAGGTCAGACTCAGTCACGCTTTTGAACCTAGTGTCAAGTGCCTTGGAGCTCCATAGACCGGTTCTATTTTGCAAAGCCGAGAGGTCTTGCAGCGCACCTGACTGCAAGATATACTGATTGAAGCGATCACTAGTGAGCTCCATGCTGCGTTAAACGCATCGTTTCCAGGATTATAAGGTTAGGTAGGTGAGCAAATACGTGGCGATAGAACATACAAACCGGGGCCAATATCGGAGCAGAGATGGAAACCAACCTTGCTCGATATTACATATTGAATCCTTGCTATAACAATACCCCCATAGCATGGACACCAGCTCATCGTGGCTCAATATGGGGGGTTGCACTCGGGCAATGATGTAGCACTACAAGGCCATTCCACTCGGTCCATCGTTTCGTCGGCCTTAGTTACATCTGATATGGCGTTGATCCGCGCCCAAAGTGTGTACAATGGTACTACCTATAGGCACTCCACCCGGAGCCTTTCACTTCATGATGATATTGAGCGAATAACCAGTCACAGATCTAGCACGTGTGAATTGATCATTGGAGCGGCTACGCCGAAATAAGGCAACCATCTGCAATCATCATGCGTGTTCCACGCCATCAAATTTGAACCTCTCACAACGCTTAAGCGAGGTAGGGTCCCCAAGTCTACGTAAATTCACACATGCAGAGGGGTTCCGCCCGGGAGGATTGGACCCCCAGGAACTCGGCCGTCGTCCCTCACAATCCGTCCTTTTAAAACGCACATCTTTAAATTACATTGTAGTCCGTTCCCAAATTAGACTCTAACCAATCAGCTCGTTACAGAGTCTGTATGGGCCAATCAGAGCGTTGCAGAGAAATTTAGAGTTTTGAGGGTCACTGTGGGGTGGTACATAGGCCCATACAATAATGCACTCACTGTCTCTTGGCTCAGTCACTGTTAGAACTTGTTAGCTTCTCGTTCTTTACACTTAAATTGTTGTTGCTAATACTTGTTCGGAAAAGCAAGTTAAATATGTTACTATTTTGAATAGTGTAGCACTACGAGCTAGGTTTTTCCATGTCATAAAAAGGGGGGTGGCTTGTGGGTGTACGGTAAGACCCCTACTGTCGCGCAGCTAGTAGAAATTCAGGGGGTTGAGCATTCAGACTTCCCCTAGCTATATACAACACTAGGGGTAGGCAATTTATATGAAAAGTCAACGAAAATAAGTCTTTGTTCAGGTTTCCGTCTCATAACACATAATCTATTTACTTCATTTTAATCAACCATCTTTCGGCCTACTACTACCGGTATCCTCGGTATGATCGCGTAATTTTAACTAATCGCTCTAAATTTTTGAGTTATTCTCTTTGAACAACTCTGCAGTCGGGCCTATAATGGGACGGAACTTTTCAATGTGATGTGTTGCCTGTTCGAACGAGTAAGCTGCACTGATAACTAAGCCGTCGTCGAATCGGCGCCCAATAAACATAATGCTTGTGCTAGTTCAAGAGTCAGTATCTTGGGCTTAGGAGCGACGAAGGGGGTTGGACACACGGGATATTGGGCCCTGTAGAAACACGGCCAAATTTGATCTTTGACGGAAGCGGGTAGTCGGTTGGATGTGGCGGCATAGGAACCGCGATGTGTGGGTTACCTCCAATAGAAGAGGGAGTTTCTGTCCATAGAGGAACAGCCAAGATGTCGCATTCGTACTTGTCCAGTAGTCGTGCAATATCCATACCGATGTGCAGGCGGAGATTTTGAGAAGCCATGAACCGGCCCGTATCTCGATCCGCTTCGTCCCCATCATCTGCAGCTCGCACAAGGGTATTGTAGTTCCACTGCTCAGGTGCTTCTTTGGGTGTTACTTCTGTGAACCGAACCACATCTCTCAGTGTATGCAGGTTGTTGGGGTTGTGTTTCATCAGACCGAGGAATGTCTCTACGTCTATGCTTGCATTAGATTAATAGGTGGCATGAGATGAACCTCGTCAAGACGACTTACTATTACGAAAACTTGCGGAGAATGAGAACTCCATTTCCTCTTTATTGTTCTCGTAAAACTGCAACGTCCATTCGGGGAATGTAGCACCGTCGACAACAGTGGCTCCAAGTGACTTAATGACCTCGAGCGCCTCTTCGAACTTCTCAGCCACCCAGGGCTTGGCGTTCATAACATGCCGTGGGACCTTGGTGAGAGATCATGGTGTCAGCTATGTTATCAGGCAAAGAGTGTGGTATACATACTGCGATACGCATGCCTTTTAAAGCGGAGGCATTACAAAACTGACGGAAATCGGTACCATCCGCTGGTCGCGGTCTCGCTAATACATCTCGAGGGTCAGGCTGGGGCGAAGGATCCCCAGGATTGTTACCTTTTGCTTTACGGTTAGACGTGGTAAATCGGTAACCACGAGGAGAAAGAGGGAAAATAAAAGATATATAAGGCGGACAGAAAGGAGAAGAAAACAGAAGAAGAAGAAAAAGAAACGAAGAAATAGAGAGATAGATGAAGAAATAATAGAAGAAGACGAAGAAAAACCATACCGGCTATGGCGGTCAATACATGGGCTGCATCTAGGATTGATTTTGCGAGCACACCCACACTATCTTGCCATTCACTTGCAACAAGAATACCAGATCTTGAAACAAGACCCGAAGTGGGTTTCAGGCCAATGACCCCAGAACTCCTAGCGGGATTGACAATACTACCATCGGTCTGCCTCGCGTTAGCCGAAGAGCGGTGATTCAGTAGGTGTGCCGTCACCAACCTCCGTCCCCAACGCCGCAGCGGCAAGCCCAAGTGCTGTAGCAGAGGCACTGCCGGTAGAAGAACCACCAGGGTCTTGCTTGTCATGGAATAGGCCGGCAGCCCACCCGCCAACGGGGGACCAGCCATTTGGACATCTCCCAAGATCCCGTAATGCGAGCCACTCCGTCAGAGTCGCCTTTCCCAGGATGATTGCACCGCTATCTCGGAGCTTGCGTGTTGCGGCGCTCTCGACATCGAAACGAGCTCCTACGAAGCCAGAAAAGCCAGCTACATCGCGGATTACGCATCAGCCAATGCCGGTTTACAGGGGCACGGGAGAATATTTCTTCCCACCTGTTGTATTCATTCCGTCCATAGTACAGAAAACATCCTTCACAAGGATCGGTATTCCATGCAATATCCCTCGAATCTGGCCACTCTCTCGTTCCCGGTCGCGCTCTATAGCGATATCAATGGCCTGTGAGTTAACTTCACTCACCGCGTGGACTTTAGCATTGACTTCCTCGATTCTGGCGAGATATGTCTGCGTCCGATAGAGTTGTCAGCAGGGACAAAAGTTAAAACGGCGGATAATGCTTCTCTACTAACCTCTACTAGCTGCTTGCTTGTCACCCGTCTAGATTCCAGTTCCTCGAGAAGCTGAGATATGGATGCTTTACCAATCATCAAATGATCGGGATTGTGTGCGAGCGACGTCGCCATCCTGAACCAAATATGAGGGCGCCAAGTCCGGATGTTCGCGGCAGCGACAACAGTGAGGGCGGCAGCTAGAAAAACAGCTACTCGAGGAGGACGGTATTGCAACAGTCCGGAAAGGGGCGCCCACTGGGGAGTGGCCATTCGCGTCTTGAACGTTTCTGCGCTCGTAATGCTGGGCGCTGAGGAAGTTGGAGTGAGAAACAGGCACAGCGAAGATGCTGATGGTGGAAATGGCGGGAACCTTTCTATTTGGGATAGCCAAGGACAGCTAGCTGGCATAAGGGTCCCGACAGGGCTTAATGTCTAAGTACCTAGGTAGGTTACATCCATACACCCTATAGTTTATCTCTAGTAAGAAGTGCATTATATATGTAATTTTTCTTTTCAACAAATCACGAAGATTATATAGGCACAATACACTGCCCGCCTCTCATAGATAGGTGTACTTATAACCCCTCTACCCACTCTAGGTAGACCTTGGCCTGTGCTAAGTTGCTAGTTCCCGTCAAGCGGAACCCACGGCAGTACCCACGGTTCCCGCGCTAAGGTATGGCCGCGCCAAGCTCAACGTTGTCAGCGGTCAGATACCTCGCCGCGAGTGCTAAGTGGGAGACTGAAAAGCCATATACAATTGCGGGTAGAGTTCCCCCAGGCCAGCCAAAGGATAACTTCGAGTTCGATACCCGGCATGTTCGGATTTATGATGTCGCTTCCCTAGAGGAATCGCCGACCCTCTCAACCTTCGGCTTCGAATGGGTCCGCCGAGATTTTACAGAATCGTTGCATGACAGAGACAGCATCAATAGGCATATCGCCGGGCTTGAGCTTGTGGTGAAGAGCCACCTGGGGGCTAAGGCAGTCTTCACTTATTCGCAGCAGGTAAGTATCACAACGCAATACAAAACCTCTCATCACGGCCGTGAATCCTATTGGACACAAAGTCTGATCTACCAAATCTAGCTTCGAAAGCGGTTAGGTGACCATAACAACCCTCGCATCAGGCCGGCCAGCAACTTCGCTCACATTGGTAATTCTTTTCCTTGTGCCTATCCTAGGTTGTGTTTGATGGATTGAAAATTGTAGCAAATTGTACACGCTGTTTAAAAGTTCTGCTAATGCTGTTGTGGTAGATATGACCCTAGATGCAGTCCAAAACCGCCTGGATTTCAACTTCCCCGAGAGTGCAAACATTTCAACAACAGGTCACTATCAAATGCTTAGGTACGTATGTGTATATTTATTTATTTTTTCCTGTTGTTCCGAACGGATCAACCTCATCCTCACCCGCAGCGATGCATGTCTCTAAAAGTAGGCTACATGTAGATAAATAAGCAGCTAACTAGGCATTGTGAAAGCGTTTGGCACCCTCTTTTCAGCCCAATTGAAGACTACCCTTTGGCCCTTTGTGATTCCAGAACTGTCAGCGACGCCGACTTGGTTCCTTGTGACTATGTATTGCCGAACTTCGAAAGCGAAAGCTACTGCGTCAAGTTTAACGCCAACCACCGCTGGTATTACAAGAGTGATCAAACCGAGAATGATGTTCTACTCATTCTAAATTGTGATTCTAAGACAGGGATTAGTGAGCATCCTTTTCCCCTTCCATTAACGTAGAGCGATTCCCATCTTCTGTCATGGTTAACGCGATTTTCAGGGACTCCTCATACAGGCTTCCTTCTTCCAGATGTCAAACCTGGCATCAGGACAAGAGAGAACTTTGATGCTAAGATGATTGCAATATTCTGATTATCGGTTTTGTAGCTTTGATGAAACCAATACCTGCCTTGGTGAGATTCAAGGTAGTAATTATCCACATGGAAGGAAAAGGTCTTTGGTCTAGTTGTCATAGTCTTGAGTACTGCATCTTGTTTAGGAGGACGTCGAGGCTAAAGTGGCTATTTGTTGCTTATGGTTGTTACAATTTATCACAGGGCGGTAGGTACGAAGGGATCATGTGTATATAGACAGACGTAGCTGTAGGAAGGTTTAAGACCTTTGCGCAACAACATAGGTTGTTTTGCACCCCTACCTGTAGCCCGGCTCTGACACAATGTGACGCGATAACTAGAGCAGGCATCAAGTTTGTAGCAATAGCGTGTTGAGAATGTCAAGTCTTTAATAACAATAACAAAACATAGAATTCATAGCACTACGTAAGACTTGTGTGTTTGAGGTTGGGGCCATGACATCTTAACCCCCTAGGCTAAGTGCAATCTTTAACCTGCCACCGTAACGACCTATTGAATCCAAAAGATTGAGACTAGTAAACATTGTGAATGACCAAGGCCGCCACAACCTCCAACAAAACCGAACAGATTTATGCAACGATCCCTGAGTCACACGCAGGATATTCGTGGGGATCATCAAACCACGGCGTGTCGTGAAGAATGTCGTAACTCTTTGGAAGATCTTCGGGGGCCACAACGTAGGTTGACTTCCAAGGTTGGGCCTTGGTGCTCACACCCTTTTGCGCCTTCCGCTGAACTATATCTCGAATGATGGCTGCCTCTGCACCTACACCGTCCGTCTCAGCAGTGAGCGCAGCTCCAATGCGAGATGCTTCATGCTTGGTGTTGGCATCCATGATAGTGTCGGTCGACTGCTTGGGAATGGGTTCTAACTATTGGAGCTTTAGAAATTCAAATCACAGGAACAGGGGAAATGTTGGCATAGTGATTGAAAACAGCAAATGGTGGGTACATTGGAAAAAAGAAAGGAAGTTGACATCAAATTTCAAACAACAAAGATGATCAACCTCACTCGTGATAAGGCAAAGGCTCCATGCTGTGTACACAGCGGTGTGGGGATTGTAGAAGAGGATTGCCATACTTACTCTCAAGTACTCAAGTGACAGACCGAGTGGTGTTGGAGAAGTTTAATCTACAGGTCGAGCTGTTCGAGTCAGAGTTGGACTTTGCAGCGGAAAGTGACTCCACGATCAAAGAGAGTAATCAATGCTATAGCAGCAGAAGGGTCTGAGCATCTGGAATATATAGGTAAGCTCGTCGAACAAGATGGAAATTTGAGCAGGGCGAGGGCATGGGGGGGCATGAAAGACCCCGAGTCTGGCAGGCTACCCCAAATTTCGAGCCTCATTCACCTCCGCGAACTATTAAAGACCGGGCGCACCCTGGGTGGGTTATTTGTGCATATGTGCCAAGTGCCTCATCCGGTCTATCTCTGTGCCAGCCAGTACGAAGTGCATCAGGTCACACCTACAAAGAGGTGTCTACCAATAGAACTTGACAATACGTAGCCTATGCCCATTGCTGATAAGACCGCCATATCCAACTTGACGAAGGAAGCAGCCCACCAAACCAGGGCAACCAAACAAGGGTAACCAACCCGGGAGCTTGGGGGTCTCTCCCCACTTCCTCTAGTGTCCAACCTAAGAAACGGGTAATTGTGGAGATTGTTGAAGACCCCTTGTAACTACCTAATGCATATTAACGTATAAAAAATTATAACATAATAAATCATAAATCATAATTTGTAAATATTTAAATTTAAATTTAAATATTACTTTTTGTAGTACTTGAACACTTATTTATTCATTTATTTAAATTTTGTCTGTTTTTAAGTTAGATTTTATTCATACTGACAGATGTGCCTTAGGCCGACCACTCACTCACTCAATTGTGTCGCTAAAACACCTGTGCCCTAAAGCAAGCTGACCAGCTTTGCCACAGTCTCCAAGTCACCATGGCTATTCTAAGTGAAGTCACCGCGCTGCCAGTTGCCCGGCTGGAAATTCAAGACGCATTCTCCACCCTAACGAAAAGAGAGCGCCTTCAAATCTACTATTCAACCAAAGCCGCGCTGGGTTGCTCACGGATTGCTCTGAAACAGGTATCCCCAGAGTCTCCAATCGTCTCTGACATCATCGTTGAACTCGGTAGAGCTTGCGGTTGCAATTGGACCCATCTAGCACGCGCTGTTGGAATCGATACACAAAGTATCCAGCAGTTTCTACTATATGCGGCAAGGATTATCAACAGTATCGGAAACTATGAGGTATGCTCTCACCCAATCCTGACATCAACCCCAAGCTCCGCAGCTAAAGAAAGTTACCCTTATCTTCAACTACACAGGGAAGTTCAAGTCAGAAAATTCTCCCTGGCCTATCCCAGAATAGCTTTGGGCGTATCTGCTCCTTCACCCCCCTTGCACAACAGCTGTTTGAGTCGGTATCAACACGAGTGTTTGCTACCACACCCGCCTCCATCGGGTTTCCCGATGCTGGAGGACTGAGTACCTATTATGAGGGAGAAATCACCAAGGACGAAATCAAGAACGTTACAGACTTCCTCATGAGCCAGGGTTACATGTTGCAAAACACCCGCCTTCTCAAAAGGACATCAAAGGATAGCCTGCAACCTACCTATGTCATCCGGATTGCCTCTGAGGCTAAGGCCCCTCCTGCTGACAAACTGGAAAGATTCAGCCCTCTTGAGTATCAAAATGGAGCGATGATAGAGTTTAGCTTTGGTGACTATGCGCAGGACATGGCAGAGATCCGTCGTTTTCTACAGCGTGCTACCCAGTTTGCCGAGGAAGGGACATCATCAAAGCAACTCCAGCTTCTTGCTGATTTCTTTCGTTCTGGGGACATTCAAGCTGACGTAAAAGCTTCCGCGGCGTGGGTCAAGTCCACCCAAACAGTGGAGGCTAATTTTGGCTTCTTGTCCGGCTACCGCGACCCTGCCGGGGTCCGCCGTTCGATGGAGGCCATTGTTGCTATTCGGGACCAAACGAAAGTCAGAGCATTAAACTCGTTGATTGGGATAGCAGAAGATCTGCTGGCTAGTATGCCCTGGGTTGCAGCGAAAGACGAGCACGGAGAAGGCCGCTTTGGGGCTTTCGAGCTTCCCCATTACGTTCAGCCAGAATTCATGAGTCTCAACTGTCAGCCCACCCTCCTCTCTCAGTAAAGAGCTGCGTGCTGACCTTGAGATAGTGCTGTCCCTTACTGCACACCAATGTTGGTATGCGATGATAGGACCGACGGTATGGCTTCTTCTAACGGTCTCGTTAAAATTTATCTAACCTAATCGTCTTACTAACATGTCGTGGCCAAATAGTACCAAGATATCAGAGACAATGTAGGGAAGAAAAACCTGTACTTTGAGAATTGCGTTGCTGCTACCACTGCCAAGGAGTTTCCATTCCTAGACACCGAGGATTTAGCAGTGTTCTTAGCGCAATATAACGATTGCAACGCCGCTATGATCTTCACCCACGAGCTCATCGGACATGGTTGTGGCAAGATTCTCTCCGAGACTGCAGCGTCGGCCTATAACTTTGACATTGACAACCTTCCTCGAAACACTCTTACTGGAAAGCCGATATCCTGTTGGTACAAGTTAGGACAGACCCCAAAGTCGGTGTTTGGGGGGCTCTATTCCACTCTCAGTGAGTGCATCGCCGAGGTTATGGCGTTGTTTCTGTTGCCGCGCAAAGACATTTGGACTGCCCTGGAGATTGCCAAAGATCCCACCGATAGCGATATCGAGACCCGTATGTCTACCTTTCCCACAACCCCGCTTGTGTTCCTCATCCCGACGCATGTGTCGCGGTTTGCGTCAGTGACTGATGAGATACCATACGTTAGTCGAATATGTCGGTTACTTGTGGATGATCCAGCAGGCGCTTCGCTCTATGCAGAAGTACGACGCCGTCAAACAGGTACATACACCTACTCCGTAAGAAGATTTATCATGAGACTGATTACCTATTCTAGAAATGGGGCCAAGCCCACGGACGAGTATGTTATTTAGCCTCTGTACTATCTTCTCGCTCCCCGCTTGTTTCCGGGATCGGTAATCTGTGCTGAAACCCTCTCTATAGGCTAGATTCGTGATACTGAAAACTCTGTACGAGCATGGCCAAGGGCTACTGAGAATTGAACACCGCCACCACACCACCGAGTCGCCAGCTAGATTGACCATCCATCTAGACAAGTCTCTAATTCCGACAAACGGTCGAGCTACCGTGGCACGTCTTCTCCATCGTCTCCACATATACAAGTGCACCGGTGATGCAGAGAACGGAATACCTGATCTTGAGTCACTGACGTCCGTCACCGGGGAGTATCTTCTTTGGCACCAAGTTGTGTGCAACAGAGCACAGCAACCCTTCCTGATTGTACAAGCCAACGTGCTCCCGGTAGACGAGAGTGGAAATCAGATTAGATCTACTGAGTCCGGGGCCCTGGCGGATGTGGAAGTCGCGGACGTCATACTACGCCAGTATGAACCTACCGTGGAGGGCTTGGTTAAAAGCTGGGTGGAGAGAGGGATTGGTTATGAAGTTACCCCTATCTAAGGAGTCTATCTACATTGCTACAAAACGCTATATCTTGATTAGCTAACATCCCTGCCCCTGAGCATAGCTCAAAAAGTATTAGAAAGAATAATACAGGTTAATTGTCATCAGAATATATGCTCTGTGTTTTGGTTTATAAATCAAACTATAAGCGAAGGGATACATATATTGTGGCTCAGCTGGGGTTCTACATATTTCTCGTCAGCTATTGTAATAGCTAGCAAAAATATGGATTACCAACTTCTGAAGGCTGCGCTGCAGACTAACTCACGTTGTGCCGCCTGCTACTTCCCGTCCAAGTGCAACATGTTCCTTATTTCAGGCCTGGAAATTCTATAGCTAAAATGAATGGGGATGAGTTTTTCAAAAGAGGTTCGGTAAACTCAGATAGTCAAGTTTCGTAACGCTGAGGTCAAAGTTTAGACAAGCCAAAACACCGCAGTATTGAGCGCCGCTATTCCTGTGCTGGCTCGAGCCCCTCTTCCCATTGCCGTTGAAAGCGTTCATTACTGAAACCGAGAGTATTCGCAGCTTGCTCAGGTAATGCAAGATAATCCTCGTCTCTGATAGCCTGTCGTACGTCTTCAGTGCTCGAAGGGCTAGTCACCAGTATCTTGTAGACCAAGCCCTTTCGTTCCGTCAAGTCGAGCAAAAACCGTAGTACATACGCCATTTCCTGCAATGGCTCCTCTCCGTTGCGTTCGTAGAAGTTGATCCCGTCAATAATGCAGAATACAGTCTCAGTCCTTTTCACCTGCCCTACGAGCTGCCCGAAAACGTAGCAGAACGCCTGAATGTCCCCGTCGTCCATCCGGTAGGCTGTTTCGTGGTCAATGAAGCTAAGGTCGAAACGTTGCTGCTGCAGGAGTTGAGCGAGTAGACTCATAATGAGGGTCCTGGCTCCGCCGTAGTCGTTGTACGGATGGCAGCCGCAGAAGAATGCGGTGGACTTGAATCGCTCTACGCCGCGCAAGTTCTGCAACAGCATCGCACAGAAGAGGGAAATAGGAGAGATAGGAAGGGGTTCGGAGTTTCCGTGGATCAGAAGCTCCTTCGAGTTGGCTTGGACGAGCCACTCCCGCAATTGAGGTGATTTCATGACCTGCTCTGTGCGATCCTGATCTCTCGAGATGATTAGCTCACGTTGGCGTATGATATACTCAACGTCTGTCGTTTCTACACCTGTCATGTCGAGAAACTGGAGGATGTCCTCTTCTTTGACAATGCATTCGGCTACAGGGTGGGGTTCCGGTGTGATGGTGCGATAGTAAAGCTGCTCGTATCTCGCTCGTTCGGCTAGTGTAGTCGTCAGTGATCTGTCGGATAGAGCATCTAATCCCTTACCGTCTCGTTTCTCGATCTCGTGCCGTAGCAGCTGCTTTTCCTTTTCGTGTTGAGCCTCCATCGCGGTGATATGATCGTTGAACATAGCATCTAAATGCTTCTTCAGACTCTCCTCAACAAGCTCTGGTAAGGCTCCTATATCTTTAGCCATCTTATTTGTTACTTGTTTATGAGCTGTATCTGCTTCATCCATTAACTCCTTACTACCATTGGTGATATTCTCCAGACATGAAAGCAGTGACTCTTCGTAGTTTTCACCGTTCCAGACTGCTTTTAGTCCCTTTATCACTATATAGCTTGATATTAATGTTGTAGACTTCTTCAAGTGAAATTTATACGGAAACTGTTTGCCTGGAATAGGTAAGGGCACTTACCCATGTGCTTAGTGTAGTACCCAATGACTTCTTCTATTGCTTTGAGAATGGTGACATATAGAGCCATAGCAGCTTCCACGACTTTTGACTTAGCCGAGTACATCTCAATATAGTCCTCAACGCGCCCAAATTCCTTGTTGAGTCTCTCAATACCATCATTGACTTCTTGGCGGACTTTACTTGTTTGTTTAAATGCCTATTAAAAGGTTTTTAATCGGGTTTGCCAGCCACGCAGCATTCGAAGGGGACGTACTTCAAGTAAAAATGTCAAAGCACCCACAATTGGTTTCGAATAGCTAATATCTGGGACGAGGTGCGTTGCCCTCTCGATCGTATATGATCGATTTTCAATGAAAACCTGAACTCTCTTTAATTTTCCCTTCAGTCCGCTCTTTGTAGCGTAGGCTGCTGCTGCATTGTCCAGGACCATTAGAACCTCTTGCCAGCTAGTTTTTGAACGAATGCTGTTTCCATTCTCGGCTCGCTCTTTAGGCTCTAGGGGAAATGAATTCTTGAATTCCCTCATAATTTCAGGGAAACTGTGAATGTTGGTTGCTATCTCATTTCTTGACTCTATGTACTCTGCCTTGATATCGATATCGAGCGCAGGTGGTGATGGCTGTACATTAGCCATTTCGCTGAGGTTGTATATCTATATCGGCCTCGGAGGTAGCGCCTCGGACCAGAAGACTTTAGCTGAATTTGGTTCATTAATAAGTTGCATCTTATAATCCAGCGATAGTAGCTTCTCCGGATTCGTAAAACGTACCAAAACACTTGTCTACGAGGTGATACTTCCTCCCAACTTTGCCTGATAAGTCGCCCCAGTCAGAGATACAGATTTAAGGCGAAGGTCACAAAGAGCGGGTTGAATGCTGTATGGAGATGGGGTAGGGAAACCACCAATGTTATGAATATTCGGATAGTCCTGACCCAATTTTCTTATACTAGGTAGCGAGTACCGCCGTAGTCGCATTTTTGGGGGCCAAATTCGCCCTCCTAGCTATTATGGTGTAATGATTGGATTACTTGCAGACGCCGTTAGGAGGAGATTCCCCTCCCACTTCTCCTTCTTCACTTTCTTTCTATTCATCAACTGTCAGTGGCTTCTCATATCATCGGCACCTCATATTCTTTGTACGAG
Organism: Nemania sp. FL0031; assembly: GCA_022432375.1. Classification (NCBI taxonomy): domain Eukaryota; kingdom Fungi; phylum Ascomycota; class Sordariomycetes; order Xylariales; family Xylariaceae; genus Nemania; species Nemania sp. FL0031. The sequence continues at coordinate 129,812 of JAJKKK010000027.1, forward strand.
GTCGAGTTCGTCGATAATGGACCAGTCTCCGTCCAAAAGGATACAGTATACGGTGTGCCATCCCGGCTCAGCACTAGAAGGGCACTCGATCCTAGAGCTTCGACAAGCTAACAATGGAGGCGACGGTCACCCGATTGTTGAGATAGTCACCATAGTCGATGCTTACGGTGATGTGGCCACCAGAACGTCGGCTGAAAATTTGGATACTCCATATGTTGCGGACAGAAAAGATACATATATGATAGTGTATTCAAAGGTCCTATCTGAGATGATTAGGAATGTGGTGGAATACTACCCTGGGTAGTCAATCCGTCTCCCTGTCTTCACTTCCATGGCGCTAAATCGATCCGTAGCCAAAATCTCACTGGGACAAGCCTCGTCCTTCGGGAGCCCTATGCATGCTTACTGCACCACATGTCCGATCTCGAGCACTTAGAACATTCAGAGAAGGAAACTGCCAAGCTTGAACAGATTCGAGTCCTCTTAGAATTCCTTCGGCCGCGATACCAACAACAATATGTCCCCGCGAAAGAGAGATATTCCTCAATCGAACCGACAGTCAGATTCGAGGACCTATGGGTCGCAATGAAACCAGGTGTGCTAGCATATGTCAACTGGGGCGCTGAAGAGAGCGTGTATAAAATAGGGTGTATAATAGGAGAGGTCATTCGCCTTCCTCCAAAGCCATCTCAAGATCTTCCAGGCCGATGGTCAATAGCCTTTTGGTTTCTTCAGGTTCATTGGCCGTCGGACAAGATAGGATGCACTAGACACACTATTACCATAGACCTGTTTGACGGAGAGATGCCAATTACTTCTTTACCGATTTGCCCGGCCGAGATTCTTGATGCGACGGATCAAGGCGCAACAAAGCAGCGCTTTATGGACAGAGGGAGAAAAGCCCGTGATATACTCTGGGGGAAATCTATGTATATGGAATACGATGGCGAATGCATGGACTACGCTAAACAACGCGTTAGTATTGATCCTCTAAACTCCTAAAGAAGACCACAATAATCTAACGGTTAACCTATAGTATACCGGCTGCATCATTGTAGGCGGCTCAGATGGCATAGAACAGCTATATCCGAGACACAACTGGAAGTTCAACAACTGGGTCTCTCCGAGCCAGGTGATGAAGAAGGACCCCGGCGTCCCTTTAAGCAATGTCGAATTCATGATAAACCCGAAGAGAGACAGTCAAGACGTTCTGGCACCTGACCATCTCTTCGTCTTATCGCCTTGTTTAAGTGCACTCAAGTTATCGAGTAATGATTGGGGCGAGTAGCACGCTAAGTCACAGTTTTTTCCGGGCAGCTAATAGATTGTAGTGCTACTTACTGTGGAAAATATTCACCCCCTGACTGACAACTACGACATCCCACTACTTCAAATAGATCCACAGAAGCTTGATATAATTCAAGCGCTAGTGGACTCTCGAAATTGCAAAGATGCATCGCCCTCTTTGCTGTCTCAAAATAAAGGCGATGGGAGCATCATTCTTCTTCATGGTGGGTATAATTGGGAAAATTAGTGTTGCTTCATACTCATTGCTTTCAGGGTCACCTGGAGTCGGTAAACGTTGCACAGTTGGTGAGTATGACACGTTCAGTCACCTTCAGAGTTGAATTCAAGTTGATGTGTCCAGAATACCTATCCCGAAGATCTCGCCGACCACTTCTCACACTGAGCCAGAAAGATCTTAGTACGGACCCAGACGGTCTGAAAAAGAATCTGACCCAGTAGTTTTCTTTGGGTAAAAGATGGAATGCTATTTTACTCATAATACATTTCGACGCAATCTTTGGGGGGAGGAGTGGCAGTTCTGAGAGGGAGAGCTATGCAATGGTTCAAGGCAAGTACAACCTTTTTACATTTGGGAAATCGGGCCTGCTTAACTCGTGCTGTAGTTTTGGCTCGTATTCTAGAACAATTTGAGGGAACCCTTTTCTTGACGACTAGCAAGGTCGGAGCTCTCGGGGAACGGGTCAGGTCGGTTATTAGTCTATCAGTTTTCCTGCCCAATCTCAACCTTAATGCACAGGATTCCATATGGCTAGGCTTAGAGAGAAGTCTTGATGCAAAAGAAGGTATCCAATTGCATCGAAATGCTATCAAATTCATACATTCCCCTGATGCACAACAAGTCGAGTGGAATGGTCATGAGATAAATTACTGCTTCAAGCTTGCCGTAGCACTAGCAAGGGCACAAGCTAAACAGCGCAGAGATGACCTAGTCATGGTTGAAGATGGTCACTTGAAGGAAGCAATGAATATTGTGTATAATTTCCGTCAGTATATGACAGAGTTGTTTCGGGGTAATGCGGATACCGTAGCCGAGAGAGCCTTTGAGCGAAGCTCGAGTTTCCCCGAAGAACATCGGCATATCGCTTTAAGGAGAAGCCCTGGGCCACCGCCTTCATCGACATCATTTGAAGAGAGCAGTGATCCGGTAGAATATGTTGCAGACCAGACTACGCCGTCATCGGAGGCCGTGCGACGACCGGTCACCCTCAGCAGTGACTCGGATCTTTGCATCCCAGATTTGAATTGGGCCAAATGGGATGAGTTTCGAGCGGCGGGCAGGAAAGATCTATTCAGCAAGACAAAGTTTCATGCGATAGATGTTCTCGAAGGTGAACCACTGATTGTATTTCAGATTGACAATCAAACCCGGCGGAAGCGCCAATACTTGGCTCCGAAACACATGTTCTCAGGCTCCGCGGTGGCTAATGCCGCCAGTCAAGATGGGGATACACCTAATATTATTGAAACTAGCAAGATAACGCTACCCGAAAGGATTCGGATAAATTCACCGGCGATCATACGGGCATTTGCCGAAATCCACGGGAAAAGTATTCCAGGGCCATTCTTACTCTTCCGACCTTTCAGGTCTTTGCTTTACTATGAACAGGAGTTTCAAGATGTCATAAATCAACAGGAGAGGAAATTACAAGGTGACATTGCCACAGCGGAACGTTTATCATTATAATTCACTAAATTTTAATTATTTGCAGAGTGGCCAACGCGAAAGCCTCAAACGGAAACTGATGAAGAAAAAATCGAGAATGAAACCGAGAGAAGAGTTCTCTTAGAAGGATTGGCACAGATGCGATGCCTTACCTCATTCATTGGCAATGAAATAAAAGAGAAGCAGCGGCGTATCAGAAGCGGTCACTGTCAAGCCGTTCCTTTTGCTGATATCTCGCTGATGTTCAGCCCAGGAGACACCGTGATTTCCAATGATCACAAGCAAGCATACCAAGTTACTAGGGTGAGCTGTACTCGGCACCGAGTCAAAAATCACAAGAAAACTGGCCACGATTTCTGGAAAGATGAAAGCAAAGTGGAATTTGAGGAAAATCCGGTGTTTGTGCATTGCACTTATGTAGACTTTGACGGGAAACTGATGGGTCCTGTGTCCCGCCTCTTTACGATTCCTAGATATGACGGTTACAAAGAAGTGACATCCTTCCCAGTATTTCCGATTCAATACGTCAAGGAAGATGGACTCCGGGAAACCCTTGTTGAGAGGGGGAAGGCATTCTTTGGGGTGGCGAGCGTGAAGCATATGCATTACACAGGTTTGACTTTGACGACGCGTGATGAGATTGACAGCCAGGTGGTCGTTGATTTCGACGAAGCTATTAACCGCCATCCTAACTGGAAACCGTCCATTAAAACTGTTTTGGAAGAGTCGTTTAAAAAGGTGGTCGGTTTCTCTGACGAACCTGACGAGAATGCAGACCTACGGAACTTTCTCAAGGCACAGAAATCAACTGAAGAGCCATGTGTCGAGGAATGTTGCACTAATGAGGCTACGCATTATGATGAATACGTCGAAGATCGACAGAGGGAGGAGTACATTGTTTCGCAAATGAACACCGAAGCCTTTCTGACACCCTCAGTGGCTATCATCCCCCGCACCTTTCACGATATCGTAGAGAACAACACTCTAACGGACGACGAGTACTTGATCATGTCTTACCGGGTTTTTGGATTTGTGCTGCGTAGTCGCAAATGGTGTATGTATCTAATCGATCTCGTCTGATACGGCGGTTGCTTGATTCTAATCTCAATATTACCACTAGGCGAGTTAGATATGACGCATATGTTCGAAGTCGCCGCACTTGGTGCTGGAGAAGGGTTTGAGTGAGTATTTCTCGGGGCTATTTTCTACTATGGAGATTTCTAGAGCATGGGCTTTCCTTTGCGATGAAGGTCATGCTGAGAAACTTCTAGGGTTCTCGCAAATGATACTTAAGGTGGCGATAACTAATTCCGATTGCTCTAGTGAGCTCGTGCTTCCTCCTGGACATGGCGATATGGTGAAGTCTATGATACGGCAGCACCTGTGGGATAGAAACGCGTCATCAATTAACAGAGAGAAGATGGATATCGTTCGTGGGAAAGGTATGATATCCCTAAACAAGCGGCACCCTGCCTATTAACAGGTCTATTTAGGCAGGGGATTAATATTTCTCTTACATGGAGTACCTGGTGTGGGTAAGACCTCAACCGCAGGTCAGTAAGATTAGCTAGCTGGGTGATAGTGTGTAGGCTTCTGCTAACGTAACTCTATTAGAATGCGTCGCCGACCTATTCCGAAGGCCACTGTTTCAGATTACTAGTGGTAAGGAGGACACTCTAGCTCAAGAGTGGCATAATCTAATACTTTATAGGTGATCTTGGCACGACGGCAAAAGAAGTTGAAGACTCGTTGGAGGAAAACTTTTCTCTAGCGAGTCGATGGAACTCTATTCTACTCATTGATGAGGCCGACGTCTTTCTAGCAGAGAGGACAAAGGAAGATTTCGTAAGAAACAGCCTCGTAGCAGGTACGTCACGGAGGTAAATCATCCGTTTTCTTGCCACTGATAAGCAAAAGTCTTCCTTCGCATGATGGAATATTATGCTGGAGTTTTATTCCTGACTACCAACCGTGTTGGTGTTTTTGATGAAGCTTTCACGTCACGTATTCACATTAGTCTGTATTATCCGCCCCTCGATCGGGATTCGACACGTCAAATATTTGAAAAGAATTGGGACAGGATCGAGGCACGATACAAGAAAGCGGGAAAGAAAATTGACATTAAAATTTCGGAGATTACTGATTTTGCGATGGCTTACTTCGATAGTAATAAGGAAAGCAGGTGGAACGGACGGCAAATCCGCAACGCTTTCCAGTCGGCGCTCGCTTTGGCAGAACTCGACGCCTTAGGAACAGATGACTTCTTGGGCGAGTCCGATCATAACCGCACAGTAGTCCTTGGTAAAAAGAGCTTTGAAACGGTCGCAGAAGCTTATAAAGGTTTCACTAGCTACCTAAAGCAAGTCTACGGTGCCGACTTTGCTCGTCGAGCCCGCGAGAACCTATGGCGTTATGATACTTTTGGATCTCCAAAAATGCCGAATAGCCTCAATACACGACTCAGGGTTTCCGAATTGGCTGTGCCAGCACCGGCAGCAGCACCACCACCGCCACAACCACATGGGCAGTGGGCGGGACAGAGCTATGCTGGATACGATCACAGAAATCCTCAACCGTACTATCCGCCGCCACATCAATATGCTGAGCAATATGACCATCGAAGCCAGGGGCCGAGGTACCCCCTACCCTCAGGACAACACCAAAACCTCAACCCCAGGGAAAGATGGGATCCTCGATCGGGGGTGGAAGAGTCTGGTCAGCCGTCATATGATACATTAGCCCACCAGCAGAGATAGAATCCCACGGTTGGAAACGTGAGCTGGTCGGCTGAGATAATGAGTCAATCACGACGAAAATAGGTGTGAATTCGTTAGTAATTGGCGAGACAGAAAAACGATGCTGGTAATCCATCAACTGGGTTAACGGTATATAAGGCACTCCGCAACAATTAACCTCAACCAGCAAGGTTTTATTCAACAATGATCACGCACGGTAGATTAGCTTCTTTTCGCTGGTCCAGCTTGACGTATAATTAATTGCTTGTAATTTCGTTGTTAAATGAGGCACGAGGTCATTTCCTAAGATGGCTGAATAAGAGTACGAGGGATATAGCTAAGAATCAAGAGATGAGCCCTTTATACCACTAACTAACTACCATTTATACCATTAACTAACTACCAGAAACCTCGGGCCTTATCTACTGCCCATTCTAGCTCAATCCAATTAACTAGGCCCGCCCATCTCGTTCTACGAGTATATATATACAGGGGACTCGATTCACATAGCGATATTAGGACTGCGAATACGTGATAGCAAATTTGCGCCAACGGAATTCCGTAGCCTGAAGAGGGGCCACCATCGTAATAAAAAGCTACGTAAAATCGTCGCAATATTCATTATAAATCATCGCTCATATTATCCCCTCTTCAGCATTAACTAACTAAGATGCACCTAGACCCCTTATTTTAGAGCAATGCGACAGCAAGCGCGAGGTCCGAAGACGTGCAGTTCCGGAGATGGTAGCCAGAAACCTCGCTTTCCGAGCACGTCAGATTCAGCCCCGTTCTCGCAATTCCCGTAAACGCGACTCTGTATACCTCACTCATGTAAGTGATATGCCCATGGAAATTTAATGTCTAGGAAGCAAGGCACTCTAGGCTGGGAGAACTCACAAACGATCCGCATCATCGTGGCAGAACCACGTCTGGTTAATAGCCAGGCTCCGGTCCGCTAGCGCGAACGCGGCGCCTGTGGCGATGGTAAACCGGTGCTTCCCGTCCGTGTCCTTGCGGTCCGCGCACGCTTGCCACGCCGCCTCCGCCTCCGCCTCCACCTCCATATGGGCGCGGGCGTCATCTCCCCCCTTTCCGACACCAGCAGCAACCGTAGCCCATGACGGGACTCCTGTAGACGGAGGCACAGGCACATGCGAGTTTAGGGCGTCGTCATCCGCCATCACTTCTCCCGGATTCCCAGACAGCGTGACGCCGAGGGAGAGCGCGCACACGGTGCTCACGCCATTGGCCGCGTTCGACACGGCAAAGGATACCGACTCGAGGTGCTGGATGGGGCTCTCGTCCTGGCCCGGCAGCGCGGTCCAGTTCCCATAGCTAATAAATGTGAGCTGGAAGGTCGTGTTCGAGGACTTTGAGCTGTGGGTGTTAGCGCTTCTTTATTCCGTCTCCACGGAGTGGATTCTTGATGGCGACCAGTCAGGAGCACAACTTAAACTCGGGAGGTTTCACAGTGTGCCCTGAGTATAAAAGTAGAATAATGGGGCCGTAGATAATGCTTGAGAGAAGGTAAACTAGATAATACTGACCGCTGCGCTGCACTCTGTGTTCCCTGATGTTGTCGCGGGGACGAGCGCCGCGTTCGTTACTGGGAAGAATTCGGTATGGCTGGTGGAAGCAGCCAATGAGAGACAGGCTAGAAACGACGAAACTGCGATATAGATCCTCATTGTTCTATTCCAGCGCTTTGATAGAGATATAGAGGTGGCTTGATCATGGTTGGTAAGCGTGAAGTTATCACGCCCCGAGCCCCAAAGGTTGGCCGACGTCATTCGTGGATCGAGGGCAGCCCCCATACAGACCTCAGAGGTCTAGACATTGTAGACGCCAGGTACGCGGTTGAATCCACGCCGCCATTACATGCCGGTGAGCTCTCTGGGACAGGTCGGTGATTATTAGGCAGTAGTATAGGTCCAGGGCAATTTATCCAGATCGTGGTGGTTGGTAGTTAATATATGACCTTATCCACTGGCAGGCTGCAATGAGACATCTAATGGAGAGGGAAACATAGGAGTAAGCAATGGTGCGATTTATTTAATTCGTAGATATGGTTATATCTCGTCGCCTATACTTTGTTGATTCGTGGCTCCCCTGAATAAGACTACTACGCTGAATATTAAACTCAGTAAGTCGCCCCCCACGAAAATCAATACAGACGCTGATGATGTAAGAAATAATACATCGCGACGTAACCAGTGTATCGAAGGGAGAATTATTCAGTAATTATCTTCTTTCAATTCGGCTTATACGTAAAATTATCTAGGTATGCTCTCACACTCTCGACATCACTCAGCAATTTGAGACATGAAGCAGTTACCACAATTTAGGCTAAGAATTTCTTCCACCAACCAATTAACTCAAAGGCACTAAAATCAAGCTTTTAACATGAAAAGCAGCAGGCTTATCGGACTATAACACTCGCCGAGAAGTTGTAACGTCGTGTGCGCGGTGGAGAGATCTTTCCAAGAACTCTAGTGTGCTTGGAACGCATGCTTGGAACAAGAGGGGTTGCCGAGAGGTTGTATGCATACTCGCACACAATTTTGGTTTAGATAACTGATTCCCACGAAAATACTATGCCGTGGTGAATGGTGCTTATCCCACTTGTTTGGATGTATACTGCTCTATTTACCACCTTCTCTAAAGTCTAGGAAATTGAGGAATTACCAATAGATTACCCTAGATCCGGCATAGCTACTACGTCCTTATCGTGACAGGCCTGCCTAAAACTATTCTATGTTTAATACTCCAACGTCCAAGATACGGAGATAAACGGTCTTGTTGGTTGGAAGGTGGCCAAAAGGGCATCTCACTTTTCTTTGGTTTACACCAAAGCCGAGATTGTGGGCGGTTAGATATTCGGCCCACAGTCCTGTTCCAAGATGGTGGTTCGATGGTATGATATCCATAGGGCTTCGGGTCTTGGGATTGAAAACGAATTATACCAAGAACAGTTCTTTGCAGTCGTCTAATAAATTTTGTTGAATTTAAAGCCGCAAATTCTATAGCTAGCCGTGCTATATGAACTTTGAGGGAATCTCGAGACAATAGCCTTCCTAGAAAATTTTATAGTAAATCCACCTAGGCTCGGGTGGCCTGTTCAAATGCAGATATAGGAGCGTTAAGGCTTTAGGGTAGCGTCGGCGACTCCTTTGCCTATTGGAATGTCTCTAGTCTGAGCATAGGGAGGGGCAGGATCCGGGAGGTCGTAATCCTTTTTCAATATTTCCACTTGAAGACAACCCGAGGCGTCAGCACGGGTTTCTCCGCGACGAAGGAGCATCTGCATTTCTGCATTTCGAAAATACCCGGAAGACGGTCGCGTATGCCAAACCCTCCTTTCTCACTATCCTCTGTTGAGATACCTAGCCCATTCTTTTGGGAATAGACGCAGCGTTTCGGTGGTACGCTATTGTGCAAACGTTGTTTCGCTGAAAAGCGGATCTGATGCCCATGGCCTCTGCGTAGGTAACGGAATTAATGCGGGTTGATAATTTATCTTCTAATAGTCTCTATTTATGATCCTTAACGGCCGTAGGAATATCATCACTGCTAGTGATCCCGCGACGGTATCGAGCCGGGAGGGATCTACTGTAGGTATGGCGGCGAGGGTTGTTTCTAAACTCGGAGAATTCTGATAAGATCAGTTAATTAGCCTCTTGGGTTTGCTGGCTAGAACTACCTATCTGGGAAGTGCTAAGAGCAGGAAACACGACTAAGCTATCTACAATCTAAGTATATCTGGGTTCTGATCAAGATTGGCATTCAAAGATCCATGTCTGGATAGCCGGCCCCTCATGAATATCCTTCGAGAAGAACTCTCTGCAGCGATCTACCCACGTATCATATATCATGTACATTGCCAAGTCGCATCGGGCCACGCGCGTACTCTCGCTACTTGGGCTACCGTGTGGCGCTAGGACGGGCTAGCTCGCAACCTGACTAATGAATGCTACACTCGTATGGTTCCCTGCTTGGACTGTGTAGACCTAGTGTATAGGGATGATTCGAAGTTCGGTATCCGTATCAGGCTATTGAAGACTTTGACGATACATTACACATGTTTTGGTAAGTCATTATCTAGCAAGTCGGGCGTAAGTAGAGACGGCCTCGCTAACCAGTGGCTAAGTTGGTGGTCAGGTGGTCACACGAGCAAGATGTCACATGCCAAGGAAGACGCGAGACGAGTGACGAGAGATGGACGGACGAACCGCCAGACAGATATCTAGTGTAGAAACTACTGCGTCTAGAATTGCGCCAGAATCGTACACCCCAGGATGATATCCTAACCCGCCCGAACCGCCTAGTGTATGTGGTCGTACATAGTGTAGGCCCCCCCGGGATAGAATCTGAGGGTTCCGTCGTTTGGCAGTGGTAGTGGGGAAGTTTCTGCGGCACCGAAATGAGAACATGGGCCAAATAGGGTACCTAGCTGAGCTTGAGCTGAAGACTGTTGGGTTAGATCGTACAGGCAACTGGCGTACAGAGCCATTTTCGTTATGCACTTTTTTGTCTTCTTGATATTTACCGATCTAGTTTGGTTCATAATCTGTCTTGGACACTGGCTTAATGTTTCGAAACCACCTTGATCGTGATGTTTATGTGTTATGGCGAATTCTCGTCAGGCTTGATGGCCAGACAAATATGGTTCCGTCCGTGGGGGAATCTATGGATGTATGCTGTACGCATACATACACATACGCACGCATATGCGCAGTTAAAACTCTGCGACGGCAGGCCATGTGGCAGGCAAGGTTGATCAAACCCAAGCAGGTTCTATCGCATGATGGAAAACGTCCCTGTCGTGCACACTACGGACTAATACGATACGATCCGGGGGGCAAAGGCTCGGTGTTGCCGAAATAGTAGGAGATAAGATACCGTAAACTATCGGCACTACTGGCACCTAGTCCCGTTTCCACCAATCGAATTTCCGTGGTCTTGGCACATGAGGCATCGATATAAGTAGACTTATACATATAGTACGATGACGGAGCGCTATTTAGCTTGTTAGATGCATGTTTATGGGTTAGCAGGACACGAGTCTCATGTTTGTCGCATTTAGTGACTGCTGTAGAAGAGGGGAAGATGGTGGCGGTATGCTAGTTGGGTTCCCACTTGTGGGTGTTTGGTGTCTGGTGTTTGGTGGTGGATTAGAAGTGAGTGAATAGGTAGGAAATCATGTAAGACAATGGAATTGAGCGGGCACGTTACCTGCAACCCCTCCACTCGTAACGGGTTATAGCTGATATAGCTAGCATACCTGCTGTCTGTCACGTAGTACTTGGCAAAACAACAACAATTCCAACTACAAATGCTAGTTAGTTATATGTATGTACCTAGTTGTAATTGTTTTGTCTTAGTAAGTTTAATTAAAAGAGGGCATACCTACCTACCTGCCCAAGTAGTACAATGTACCTGACTAGATCTCGTATGGCTTGGCACGAGTATCTACACTACGCAAGGTAGGCAGATCTGATCACACAGACTCCCGATGTTAGTTCCAAAATGAGTTTCTTTGACGTAAATTTATCAAGTTCAGATAGAGCCGCAACCCAACGTCCCCTCTTCCCCAGGTTTGCCCTATTGTATTCGTCATCGTTGTACGTTCTGTGGTTCCGGCATGTTTCTTAGCGTCTCTGCCTTTAGTCTTATTTTAGGATAGGTACGGAGAATGGCGTTGGCATGACACGCGACCGAAGTCATTGCATCGTGTGTTATCTGTCCTGACATCTGCACACGCAGAATACCTACACAACACGACTCTCAGTTACATTGAATTTGAACGCGATTTTGTCAGCAAGCGCGAGATGGCCTTTAATTGGACATAGAATACATACCTAGCTAAGCATGTAACAAATAAGCAATAAAAAAAAGGCAGGTTTTCATGAGCATCTGATGTCCTTGTCCTCTCATACCTACCTACAATGTACAATACAGGCGCTCATCCGCTAGGTTGGTTACGGGTTGTGTCGCTCCTTGGCTGGCTTAGCCAAGGGCCAAGCCGGACGTTAGTATGGACTGGGATGGTGGAGGAAGAGGCGGCTTGGGGTGGGCGATGTCTCATTGGTCTCGCTTATAAGACGTAATATCGTGACAAGCCCTGTTGCTAGTTCTGTCTGGCGGGATGCGTCCAGCTCGTTGGCCGTTGTCGATTGTAAGCATGAAAATAAACCCGCAGACTGGCCGAGGACGGCTTTAGGGTCCGGGGCAAAAAACGCCAGCTACTGGCTCTTGTTGGACGATAGCTTATAGTGTGGGCGTGCATCCTCATCATGGAAAAAGGGGGTGTTGATCAAGTAGGCAGTTCAAACTCTGCAGTGGCAGGCAAAATGGTGTGCACATGAGGATTAGGTAATGATCTGATGACAACAACCACAAGTAGCCACAAGTTTTTGGTAATACAATGGCCGACTTGCATGCATTTGGGTTGCTTGACCGTTGGACGTGAGTGAGGGTTCTGGTGGATGAGAGCCTTCGGTGACGGTTTGAGAAAGAGGGCGGGCTTCAGCTTTGACCCTGTCGGAATACATACATGCTGGGTGAGCATGGGTTCTTTGGCGGGTCATGGGTAGTACTATATGTAATGTAGTACGGGCAGAGCCTACCTACTGTAGCTACGATAATAAGGTACTTACATTACATGCAATTGGCTACTGGTCTTGCTGGTCCTATATGTACTTGTATATGACCCCGGCTGACAGGATTTGAGAAATGCGACGACGAGCTGAGCTGATGGTGTCTTTTCGTTGCATGCAACCGCGCTGCACAGTTAGGTACATACACATACGTCGCGGGTGAATAACATGATAAAATCCACAAAGGGCACCTCACGCTTGTCTTGAATAAGCGACTGATGGAACGTAGACCTTCCGTAAGGAGGAAGGTTTCGTATCTTATCATCGAGTTGGCGCATATAGAGTTTTGTATTGCAACGCCTCCATGCTACCAGAATACCGGTAGGAGATACCTAATAGCACCCCCGGGGCGGACGGGATAGGCGATGGGACTGGGGGCGGGGGCAAGAGTTTAGGGAAATAGGTAGTCGATGTAGCGTGTAGTCTGGCAGGTACTAATCCCACGGGCATGGTCAGTTGATGGCCTTTCTACATATAACTTTGCCTCTACAGTACCTACTTCTGACAGTCAGTACAGTACAGTACCTACATGTCCTCCTACCTTAGGTGAGTTTAAGTTCTAGGCTACCCGCTGATGTCGGGAGTATGTAAAGGAATACCTAGGTAGGACTGGGATTACGGAATTATGATTGGCTGTAGTTCCAGCCATAACAGTTCCTATCTACACTACGTGGGTACTTCTAGTAAGCACCCTAATCCTCCATTTGTCGTTCTAGAATCTCAAGCTGACGGTTATCTCTCGTGGGATTACATGGGATTGTACTACAATGTACGCTGGTGCTACCTATTGGTCCACAGATATATGGGTATCGGTATGCTGTTATAGGCCAGTTTGGATCCTGTGGCGCTAGACTATGGTTGGACTGGCTCGTATCTGGTATGTATGCTGCCTCTGTCGCATTATTGGACATACCAATAGTTATGCTGTATCTACTAAGGTTTTGAGAGTCGGGCCTAGTCGGCTACTACCTCTATGCAGTGTACGGTACTATACCATACATCACATCTCATCCCAAACGATTATGATTGCGATGGGCACAGGTAGGCCTTGCTGCTTGGGTTTCGTGGCACGCGATTCGATCGCAGAGGGAGGCGAGAGAAATAGAAACCAACCTACCTACCTGCCTACCTATGGTGTACGCGATCTTGTTACTAACCTCATCTCCGCCAACGATAGCAGAGAGAGGCATGACTAGGTAGCTACCTAACAATGTCGCTTGTTATCAACACTAGTCAAGGGAAGCATTTCCCCTTCGGTCCTAGCGACGCCTCATTCTTAAATTAAGTGTGCAGCTCTTCTAGACTATCCAGGCAGTGGACGACTAGCCGGCCGCTTATGCCAGTCGCCAGTTCGTTCTGTATACCGTCCTACACTAGGCGCCTCACGCCATGGCCCTCTTCTCCAGCTCGTCAAAGATAAGATGGAGTACCGTGGGATGGGATGACGGGATGTACCCAGCACGATATGCCCTAGGAATGCTGCGAGTAGAGAGTGGAGAGATTGCCACAGTAAACATCCATGGAGATACAAGCCGGCTGCACCCCCTTAACAGTAGCCTATCCTTGCCTACGGTTGAGGGTACTTCCCCCATGCAAGACTGCAGTACCCTAGGTAGTCTACATACCTATGCCTACATACAATATGTGCCACCAACGATAGGATAAGGGACCAGACCAGACCCCTTCCCTCCCGCGTGTATGCAGGTTGTTTGTAGCGTATATATCTCCAGGGCTGTCCTCTTCACTCACCCTACCTGCTTGTCTGGTTGGGCTCGGTTTTTATCCCCTTTTCGCTTCTCTTTCGACAATCCCGCCGTCCACTCCTTTGGGTAGCCTTCTCACAACATCCGCCATCATGTCTGAGTCCGACAGCAAGGAGAAGGACATCAGCGTCCAGCCGCATAACTATGCCAGCAGCCATACAGATGAGGAGGTCGGCATCGTCCACAAGGGCGCTGCCCTCAAGACCGACCTGAGGGGTCGCCACATGCAGATGATTGCTATTGGTATGGGAATAGCCATTCTGCTTTACGTCGGAAATGCGCAGAGTCTCGACTAACTCCCTTGCTCTCAAACAATAGGTGGTGCTATCGGTGCTGGTCTGTTTATTGGTTCTGGAAGTGCTCTGCACAGCGGTGGTCCCGCCTCTCTGGTACGTCGGTGCAATGTGATATTCTACGGGCTTAGTAAACTAACAGGTGGTTACTCATCTAGATTATCGGCTATCTGATTATCGGTGTCATGTTGCTGTTCACGATGCAGGCTTTGGGAGAATTGGCTGTTATGTACCCTGTCAACGGTGCCTTCTACACTTACGTTGTTCGCTTCGTCGACCCCTCTTGGTTTGTCCCCCTGACGTACCAGTGTAATCATACGCTTTCTAGAATCTAACTTTGTATAACAGGGGTTTCGCTATTGGTTGGGAATATGCCATTGGTTGGCTAACTGTTTTACCTTTCGAACTTATCGCTGCCAGCGGTACAATCAAGTTTTGGAGAGAAGACATCAACTCGGCCGTATGGGTTACCGTATTCTTGGTTGTCCTGGTCCTGATTCAAATCTTCGGTGTCCGTGGTTACGGTGAAGGTATGTAATGATCACACAGTATTACGGGTCAGGGGGATACTAACATACGCCAAGTCGAATTCGTCCTCAGTATTATCAAGATTGCAGCCTGCATCGGCTTTATCATTCTAGGTATTGTGATTAACGTTGGCGGTGTCGGCGACCAGGGTTACCTTGGCGCGAAATACTGGTATGATCCCGGTGCGTTCCAGAACGGCTTCAACGGTTTTGCCGGTGTCTTTGTCGTCGCTGCTTTCGCCTTTGGTGGAACCGAACTGGTTGGTCTCGCCGCCGCTGAGTCTGAGAATCCTCGAAAGGCCATTCCTCTTGCCGCCAAGCAGGTCTTTTTCCGAATCTTCTTTTTCTATGTCGTCAACCTTTTCATTGTGGGCTTGATCCTGAAGTCTACCGATGAGCGTCTCGTCAACGCCACGGGCTCCAACTCGCGATTCTCGCCTTTCGTCTTGGCTATCCAGGATGCCGGTATCAAGGTTCTGCCATCTATCTTCAACGCCGTCATCACCGTCTCCGTTATCAGTGTCGCCAACTCGTGTGCTTTCGGCTCTACCCGAACTATGCAGGCTCTCGCTGAGCGTGGCATGGCTCCCAAGTTCCTGGCCTACGTCGATAAGTCTGGCCGACCTCTATGGTGCATTGTCGTTCAGCTTGCCTTCGGTCTCCTTGGATACGTTGTCGATGCTCCTCACGGTGGTGAGGCCTTCACTTGGCTCCTTGCCCTCTCGGGTCTCGCCTACTTCTTCGTCTGGGGTTCCTGCTGCCTCGCCCACATCCGTTTCCGAGCGGCCTGGAAGGCTCAGGGACGTGATCTCCGAGAGATCCCGTACAAGGCGCCTCTTGGTATTTGGGGCAGCTGGATTGGTGTCGGACTCGTCGCAATTTGCCTGATCGCTACTTTCTACAACGCTCTTTACGTAAGTTTACCCAGAATTCATAAACGAAAAAAATGGTTTAACAAAGACTAATGCGTATTATTTAGCCTACTCCTAATTCTACTCCCGATGCTAAGACCTTCTTCGCCGGATACCTCGCCGCATTCATCGTCATCATCCTCTACATTTTCTGGAAGCTGTACTCCCGCGACTGGAAGTTGTACATTAAGCTCCAAGACATCGACCTGGTATCTGGATCTCGACCATTGGACCCGTCAGAATTCGACACTCCCGATATGGAGAAGGGCCACTGGGCTATGCGTATTCTCCGAGCCCTCTTCTAAGCCATGTGCTGGTTATAAGAGAACAGTTTTGTATAGATTAACCATTATAATATTGCATACATGGCGAGCATTCCGGGAGGACTTGTTTCGTATGAGACCCTACGGCGTTTGTTCGGTTGCATACCATATCTACAGGATTTCACCTACCCAGCTCGTTGGATATAGAGATAATTTAAGCCAAATTTAGAATCATCTCTCTCGTGCCCATCAAATCTTAACATGAAACTATACGGCCGGTTTACTGAAAGTTGCGCACGGTATTTAGCCTTGTCACGCGCCGAATTAAGCCTTAATCTCGAGTATCTTTGTATTGTTGTTACAAAATTTGCTTGTGTCCATCCCTTCTGCCAACAGTCTGTACTGGGTATATGTCGTCAGACTTGACGTGAATAGGGCATGAATGTTTACCCAGTTTCACTCTCTAATCCCCAGTCCCCTCAGTGGGTCTTCGGCTTTCTCAACATAGGTACCCTGCCGTCACATACCCATTCGCTCTCAAGGACTAGAAACTGGGATCTCGATTCCATAAAAAAAGCAATCAATTAGGTCGGATTGACATCACTGATCAGAATACGAACAACTTCGGGGTCACATAACCCACTCTCGCCGAACTAACTCTACTTACCGTAGCGACAAACATCACCGAGGTTGCTTGGAGTCGGGAGACGGTGAACTCGCTAGCGCAAGCACGGACGCAAAGACGCAAAAGATCCCTCGGCATTCAAGCTTCCCATTACTACTTACTTGTGTGCCAAGGCATGTTCATTATTTGTGTTGTTTCTGTCCAATACCGATGGTGCCATAGGGGGTGTAACTAGACGATTCGCGCTACTTACCCCATATTTGAGGAGGGTTTTCTCTCAAATAGGTAGGTAGATATAGGTTCTAGATCGAGAGACAGATCTCATCATGGCAGTTCTTAACACTGTCTATGATATAGGCACTAGAAGAGCATTGAGAGCCGGAAACACCTTGATGGCCACGGAAGTCTGGTGCCTTTGGGGTCAAGCTGCGTCTAAGCGTCCGAGCGAGCGGGGAGTAGGTGGTAGTTATAATGCGCTCAACAGCATATCGGATGTTATGAGTTAGGAAGTTGGCATAAACTAGCAAGGTGAGATAGACTCATATGCCATTTGATCAATTCACTCACGGCGATTAGCCAGGTACCTAATTCTACCATCATTCGGTTGGAAATAAAGAAAGCGGCGATGGCGGCGGTCCGGCTCCGGTAGTCGACTCGGGCGAATCCCCCATACCCCGGTGTATATAATTGGCCTTACCGCATTCCGCACATAACCACTTCCTTTTCCGCCTCTTTCTTTTTCTTACATAGCTAACGGGGCCGAACTCCGCGCCGACAATAAATCACATCCTCGGAGAATCATTACTACACTTATGCCGCCACTCCCCGTACCGGCGCGGGCGCAGTCGCCCTATTGACTCACGGATGAGACCGAGACATTGTGTTACATAATTGATCAGCTAGCTCCCAGTCGGTCTCACAAGCATGTGCCTTAGCCGGCGCGAGTGCTGATGGCGCCGTACATGAGGCTTCGGGTTATGTGACTTGACGGCTTGCAGTGAGTAGTGAGTTTGGGGGCATAAATAGATACGGAGCATAGTCCTTCGTATAGTCGCGATGCGCCCTAGCTGAAAATTGTCCGCCCCCAAGACACGGAAGCTCTCATCTGAACTTTCAAGCTTCCGAAGACTTGAGACCATTCTCTCAGTTTCATGGCCCAAACGAAACGAATGCGATGCGTTTCGCCCTTCTGCTACCAAATCATACCATCCACTGAGGAAACGGTTGCAACATTCCCTTCTCTTCGATGATATGCTGCTTCACGGATCAATTGCCGTTTACTACCTTTGTAGTTGCCTACGACCTCCATTGCCATGGCCAAGGCGTATGAGAATATCATTGTGACCCATATTTTACCCAGCCAGTTGAAATTGAAAGATGGCATCTTGGCGGTGTCCTTTACCTAATCTTTACCTGTCTTTTGGTGCCGTGGCCGAGATGAGACCCCGAGCATATTGGCCATTAGACGGCCAGAAACAGGTCTATATACAGCATCGTAGTACGGGATCTGACCCCCTGAGAGCCGCCAAGCACTGCGCCGCACACTAGGATTCTAGGCGACAAACAATCTCGCAGCATGTGGGTGCAATTGGGAAGCCGGTTGAAACTTACGAACACAAAACACCTGATGATGCCTCCCGAATCATCTCGAATTGAAGTTTGAAAACACCTAGATATGTGTTGATTTCAAACTGTCGGTGTCTTTTGGTTCTCTGGTTCCTAGTGAGCACTGTGGTAAGAATTGTCTGCCGTGGCTAAGCCCTAGTTCGTCTTATCCCCATCCGTCATAATCATATAAGCCTTAGAGGCCTCGGCGGGCGATCGTAACTTCGAAGGATCCCATAGGCCAAGAAGCGTCATACATCTAAATATGTAGGACAATGACCTGCATGGCTGATCCTATGTTTTACCCAATGCAGTCTTCCGCCGTATTGCAACGGGGCAGTGAGCGCGGTAGATTCCATAAGTCTAGAGCCGAACGCCATTTACCTAAGTTGATCGACTATTCACCTCGATCCTCATATGAGAATACCTAACGTAAACTCTCCTTCCCATTAGGTGAATAATTCAATCGGTCGCCCCGTCTGCCGCGGGCGCTGTGAGTACCGCGACTCGATAGACTCGGTCAATTTGAAGAAAGGAAAGGAAAGGAAAACGGCACCGCGCTAGGTAATTATCATGACGACGCCGTCGCCATCACCGACTGCATCGCCGACTCTTCTCACCGACTGGGGCCAGACCGCTGCGGGATGTCTACGGACGGACGATTATTGGATTTGGCAGTATAATAACGAAAAGTTCGACGCCCGCACCGTCCTCGGCGGGCCGTCGCAAACCACGAATTGCTTCCAGACGTCGTGGGACCCGACCGTGACATTTGTCGGCTCTGGCTGTCCGCCGCAGTACACCTCGGCTTGTCAGAATACCAACGCGGTGGTGACGTGCTGCCCCTCCGCCTACGACTTTAGCTGCCAGGCCGAGACGTGGACGCCGAATTATAACCATGCCGAGTGGTTTCGCTGCGTATCGGCGTACGCCAGTAGGGATACGGTGGAGATCACACGGACCGACTTCACACAGAACACGATTGCGATAGAGGACAGAGAGAGGAGGACGGACCTACATCTCTTCGCGCTAGCTTTAATGTTCACGACACCGGTAGGTATACTGTATTTCTAGCTAGCTACCAACTAGCTGTAATAACTCAGCGCTAATCGGGAAAAAGGCGTCTACCATGACGACGACACCCACCTCCTTATCTACGTCCTCACCCACAGCTTCATTAGACGCATCCTCAACACTCACGGCGTCGCCCGGAGAAACGACAGCAACGCAAGCCTCGACCGGGCTCTCATCCGGCGCCGCCGCCGGCGTAGGGGTGGGGGTAGCAGCAATCGTCATTATACTCGGTGTACTAGCCTGGCTTCTCTACCGACGGAGGAAGGCCAGCAAGGCGCCGAAGGAGCTGGAAAGCTCGCAGTTCGTAGCCCCCGCGCCGCCGCCGTCCACAGCGCCGGGGTCATACACGCCCGCGACTCAGGACCCTCGCGGGCCGTCCCCGTACTCGGCGCAATATTCAGTGAGCCCGCCGACTGTCCCGTCTCCCGACCTACCACTATCTCACTCCCAACCCCAATCTATGGTCCAACCTCAGCCGATTACGCCGCCGAAGGAGCTGTCGTCCGGTCACGAACCTTTGTTTGAGCTTCATGCCGATTCGAATGCGCCGTCGCATCGGTATTAATGCACGGAGGGCGAGATGAGCGCGAGCGCTCTTGGTAGCGACACGATTCGGTCATTGGTGACTGATGTAAATTATAGTATGAGGTTAATTAAAATATAATACTAGTGTCAAAAGCAGCTCGACGACAGGCGTTTGATCTAGCTAGAGTTACACGAGTGTCCGATGATTTCATTCTTGGGAGGCCAGCTTCGATTTTGGGTGAGCGTGCATAGCGGATCAATTAGCTTTAAGCCGCCATGTGCTTACTAGCAGTTTTTCTCACTGAGAACCAATACTATATATAGATACATGAATAATAAGACATAAGTCATCAATAGATGACCTGAAAAAAATAGTGTCTCATGAGAGGTAGCTACTTCAGGTCCCTCCGGTTTAAGTTATTAGAAGAGTATAAAGGCACATAACGTTCAAATGGATAATTACATAAACACCGCGAATGAGTAATCCTTAGACCTAAATTAGAAAGTCGACCATTCAAAATAATGTCGTTAGTTTGACAACTTCACCTTCGCAAGGAGACCAAGTTTACCCAATCACGCCTCTCCTTTCTAGCTATCAACTAGCTCTCATTTCATAATCAAGCCCTTCGCCTGGGATTCAAAACACAAAATTCCAGAGACGCTTAACGACAGCTAAGTTAGCGGCAAGTAGATTGTGACATTATCCCGCGCGATTACTATCTAGTTGTATAGGGGTGAAAATAGACTTAACCAATGAGATCAGGGTCTAAGGTTGGGGCCAGAAATGTCACTTACACAACTTACTCTTAGATGTTATATATGTATCCTCACGACTAGCTTTTATAGAAAAGAGTTTCTGGTGCTTTCACATACTGGAGTTTGTGACTAGGCCTCATATCTCGGGTGAATCCGCGACGCTTAGGATTCCCCTAGAGCCCATGTTAACCAACAGCCTCAAGCTATCCGCAGGTAATATAGCAGCAGTTGCTTCGGTCGTTAAAAAAGGTAATGGGCATAAATAGATTAAATAGAGCCGCCTTCATTCTTCAAAAAATTAAAAAAGAAAACGACTATGGTATGTAGAAAACTTACGTGGAGTTCATCAGCGCTGGAGTTCCTAACATCACCAAGTTTCTCCTAGAAGATCGTTAATGTTCTTATCTCGCGGGTCATACTTCCTAGTGACTCGGAGAAGACTAGCCTTATGATATTCGTCTTCGGTCTGGACAAAACTTGCCGCCGATGCAGGGGTTTTGCCCCCCTTATCAGCTTCCACTTCCTCCCTGTCAACGGGGTTCGGGTTCGGGGGAAGTTTGGCTTTCTCCCTTGCCAGCGCGAGCTTCTTCCCTGTGTCCTCGCCGTAATCTATCCTAGCGGTTCGCCTCGGTCGTAGGCTTTCGTTCCTCCAATAAGGGAGCACATCCCTCCAAGTTAAATCCTCGTACTTCTCGGGCCTTTCCCCAGGGGGTAAATCGCTACCGTTAAACGGCGGTAGTCCCCAATCACCCGCCTCCCAGTGGGAAACGTACTTCCCCATCACGTATTTAGATCTCCCGTCGTAGAATTCACGCAGGGCGGTCTCTACACTGTCGCGCGGCGCCATCCGGCCATCCGGCTCCCCGGCAACGAAGTACGGATTCTTCCACACAGGACCATTGAATGTCATATCTTTACTGCTGCTCGCAGCTGGGCGGAAGCGCACGCACAGCGGCGCTTTCGACCTTCGACAGGCCGCGCACTGGATCTCAAGCTCCTTACCGACGAAAGTAAGGGTACAGCGGAGATCTTTTTCCACGCATCGTAGACAGGTACGGCCCTGGTAGGCAAGGGGGCGGCCCGTTACCTTATCTCGAACGTACTCTTCTGGTTCTGGGATCTCTGGTAACTCCTCGTCCAATATTACCTCGACCCACTCCGACTCCGGACGCTCGCTATTACCGGACGTCTCTTTAAGACGTGGTAGCCTTTCGTGGCCCGCATAATTTTGAGCTAGATTGGTATCTACGGAGAGTTGTCCCTTCGTGTGCTTCCCTGCCAGTTGTGAATCCGGAGGCACATTCATTTTGGCGTTAGAAGCTCGGGGTTCCTGGTTGAATTCGATTTCGTTTCTGGTTATTAACTTCAACTAAACTGTCCACTTTCGTAACTTACTGGAGAATTTCAACTTTGCATTTCCATTTTGGCCACATTTCCGTGATGCCAGATTAATATAAGTTTGAGAATAAGGGCAAACAAATGACAAAGGGAACAGTATCTTTGTTTCAGCTTGCGACAGAGCTTTGTATAGGGACAAAGGGCATAATCGCCAACAAGATAATTAAAATTACAATAGACATTCATTGCCAAAAACACTAGGGTTCATTAATAGAGGCCACTTAATCATAGCGCCATATCTAGGCTGCACGCAAGGATTAAGTTGTTAATTACACATTTTAAAGATAATTTATATCCTACTTAGCAGCAATTAATTTTTGACTGACGTTTGGCTCCAATCCATAAATAGGGACTTGACAATTAGAAAAGCAGTTTCACAATAATAAAGTTACACAAATATTAAGTAATAATTATGTGCCCGATCGGCTTAGAGCCCAGACCAAAATATGAAACAAGAAAAATTGAATACCTTTGACAAGCTATATTCGCAAAAGCAATATTGACTTCCATCAAATATATCTAGCTTCAGTACCTTTGAAATCGAGCATGACTAACACGACTCGTCAATTTGTTGTCTTCCTAACCTGATCATTAGGTGATAAGACACCAACGTAAAGGGTAGAAGTTCCATCAGGTTCAGTCAGCGTAAAACTCCAGGGCCGTGTTGCTAGGGGATTTTTCTCTCGCCTATGCCATTTCAAGTTGCCCTCCGAGAAGTAACTCGAATATTGAGAATCCCCAACAATCTTTTCATCGCCTTGTGTCGTTATTTTATTCAGACCCACTGAATACAGTGAATTATGGGCCATCTTGCTCCCAAGCAAGTCCAGGTCTTCAACCGAATTATGCACAATCCGAGCAGGCTCCCATTCTCTTGTATATTCCTCCATTTGAGCATTTAGTTGAGAGGCCGACGAACGAAACCAATCGTGGCCCTTTGCAACGCTTGCGGTCATTCTCTTAGACGGGTCTACAATTAAGCATGCTTGAATAAAACCTTCGAAGTTATCGGACAATGCCTTGTGTTGGGTAGACAGGTCATCGAATATGTCCACGAGGGTTTTATCAACGGTATTCTGGTCGAAAGTCTCAAAGCATCCATAACTGTCCCAGTCAAGCGCGACGAGGAACAATGATATCATGCCAATTGACCAGATATCAACCTTGGTGCTGTATGACTGACCGCGATATACCTCCCTACTGGAATTAATCATTGATAGAAGAGGTTGAGCATATCGACTTACGGGGCTATGAACCTCTGAGTTCCAACTTGAGTTGCCATGCGACCGGATTTAGCTACTTTAGCGAAGCCGAGGTCTCCTACAATAACTCGAGACCTAAGTGTAGGCCCTGTGACAAAGAACACGCTTTTACCATAAACGTTAGTTTAAGCATACTGTCAATCTAGGTATAAAGTGGATGATGCGGTCATAGCTTGTCGAACGAATAAACAACAAATTTGTTTTCGTACATTTTGTCAAATACGTGTAGACTAGGCTTACTTTTCTGGCTTAAGGTCGCGATGGGCAACATTGTGGTCATGCAGGTAACTGACAGCTTCTACTACTTGTCGAATGATGATCTTTATGTCCATTTCCGGTAAACCACTCGGATATCTAAGGCGCATAGAGAAAAGGTCGCCACCAGTCGCTAGTTCGGTAAAGGTATATAAACAATCAGATGATCGAAATGCGGCCTCGAATTTTAGAAGGTTAGGCTTGTATTGATTAGCATAATTAATGTACGCGGTACCTAACGTCACTTCTTGCTTACGTGAGTTAGCCGACTGAGGATATTGGTTTCGTCTATAACCCGTCGAATTGTACCCTGGGAATTCCGGAGCTGCTGGAGCTGATCAAATCGGTGGATTTTACAAGCAACTTGTTGTCCTGTTTTCTGGTCAACAGCGAGATGAACACTTGCAAAGGCACCACTCCCCAAAATCGTTCCAGTGATGAGAAACCTATCACAAAAGAGCTAAATATCCAAGATGTCAGCTTTAGCCAAACCTAAGTATAAAGTATAGACATACGTTGGTCTCGCTCAAACGTACGTGACTCATAGTGGAATCAAGGGATCCTGCACTGAGCAAATATACATGAAATTCCCAATATGGAAGAAGTCGAATGATTTCTCCATGGCTGAGGAGATGTCCAGAAGATGGCACCCTCGTAGGCCCGGTGGAATGGTTATAAACATAAGTACCGCTAAGAGAGTTGTAGTCCTTCACATACACCAAGGGTCGTGCACCGTCCTCGTACTCGATAGAATAAATTCCGAAATGTTGCCTTGAAATATATGGATGGATGATGGTTATATTACTTGACGCAGAGTAAGCGCTTTGCTCCTTTGCTCCATGGAAGAGTCAAAGGATGGGCATAATTACTTCCAGTCAATGTCTCTCCCAACCTGGATCGTTTGGTCGGGAAATAGATAAACGTCTAGAGACTTTACACTAGAGTGTACCTCCCCCGGGTCTAGAAAACCAGTACCTTTTGAAAGACTATCAGATTCGCTTCAAGGTGCGAGCTAACAAGTGAAAAGGGAGATGAAAGCCAGTCACAACGGTCGTACCTGGTCGGAAATGTTCTGCGAGTGGTTTTTCGGCATGGCGGCAAAATATCTGTGCAATAGGACAGCGGTCGGGCATCCTTGAACGGAAGTTTTGTTACCGTTTTGTTTCCCCCTTGCCGTAAGACCTTAGACTAGAGACCCTACGACGAGGCGGCGATGCCGTCCAGCGGAGAACAAATGACAAACTACACCAATATGAATAATGAGCGGTACGAGAAGTTATCTATGAAGAATCGCAATATTAAAACTACACGAAAGGAGACTAGAAGGTATGAATTTGACGTGCAGATGCGTAAATTTTGTCAGATGCTCACTCTACAAATCCGTGGCTACATAAGGTAGGTAGTCTACCGAAATGGTTGGCACAGGTTACTTGGAAAGATTATCGGCAGTCCTGCATGCATACTCAGACACCTTCCACTTCCCCTCGTGCCTTCCCTCTAGTTACACATGCATACTCTGTCTTTCCTTGTGATGGAGTTACTGAGTCGTCCGCGGTGCTAGAAGAAAGGCAAGCTCAATGAGCATTATGTGGGGAAATTTGTTGTATATTTCCCCATCCACAAACTTACAGCTTGTATGTTTTAGCGGCTTCAATTTGATAGTAATCATATTTGCTACGTGCCTTTTGGGTGGGCCACGAATATTTGTTGGTGTCGCTGTTTCGCAACTTCGCTTGTTGTTTGTCGGTGCACGCCAGGATTCAACTGGTTATGTAAGCAGATCAACATAACATAGGTAACACTGTCGTCATTCTCATTCGCCTCTCATTCAATGCAACCTTTTAAGCCACTCGTACCCCACCCACCCAGCTAATTGTCAACCATAGATCTGCTTCCCCGCTTTGGAAACTAGCCACACCCGAACAATAGCCGCGTGGTCACAACCCTAACCTGATTCCCTACTTCAATTCGTCCCGCTCCTCTGCGAAATTTCCATTCCTCTTTCTAGCAACATCATCACAGAACCTCATCGACAGCACATTGTAAGTCTACCGCGCGCGCCTTTCCCGCCATCGCCGTCTGCATTTGAGTCTAAGCAACGTTTACTCCCTTCCCATCACCAAAGCCCTGCTCGGGTTCAACTACGCTGCCCGCGCTCGTCGTGTCAGCAGACAGATATCGCCCCGCCTCCTACCCAATTGACATCATAACTATCATACCCCGCGATGCGATCCAAGAGCACATTACTGACTAAAGGTCCTTAACAGTCGCCAAGATGAGAGCTAAGTGGAGAAAGAAGAGAGTTCGACGCCTCAAGCGCAAGAGAAGAAAGATGAGAGCCCGCAGGTATGTGCATATAGACGAAACTGTCGAGGGTTCCATACTGACGTACCTCGCTTCACAGCAAGTAAACAACTCGCCTCTACTCGATCTCAGCCGTCTTCGATGACGCGCACCAAGCATCATGACAACTACGAATCAAGTCTACCCACATACAGAGCACATGACACCAAGAAATTCTCCCCCAGCCCCAACGACAATTACCTCCGAATAACCGCACGGAGGGGCTCTATCAATGGAGGGATTTAGTGAAGCTATGGGTTTGGCACAATGACAAGGGTCGGTCCGAATTGAGGACAGCTGGTCAATCACCATCGAGTGGAAATGGGAGCTGTTTATACAGCACGGGTTGTGGGCATAATGAGCCTCTGCACCCAATGATTGGAGAATGAAGGAATATGATTCACGATGCAGCCTCCTAGGTAGCTGAATGACAATTGTTGCCCCCACGAATTTGATATTTTTCCATGGTCGTATTAAATTGTTCGAGACTGCCCTTGCTTATTTGGGCCGAAATGTGTGCACTACTTGACAATCTCTTCCCCAAATATTGTAGTTGCTCGTGAGACTAATCTTTTTCTTAAGACGCTGATCTCTAGGTAGTTCCACACATTCGCAGCCTATACATGGTACTCATGTTATATATTTACTTACCTAAGTCTAGGATATATTGATGTATCGGTTTAGGGATGAGTCTTAGTGTACATCAGCATTTTTATGTAAATCAACGAGTGTCCGTCAGACAGGTGGTGATCTATGACGAGCAGAAATAATTCGTGATTTTGGGTATGCTTTGCTGGAATAGCACCTAACCAATGCAAGGTACCCACCTGGTAGCTTCACTGAGAGCTTGGGGTGGAGGTCAGGTAACAACTAATTCAGGCTGCTTGCGGGTCTCTTAGTGGGGTGTTTTCACCGCCTTCCGAAAGCAGTCGAAACCCCAATTGATTGGCAGATCCAAAACTTTTTCCCTGTACCACTTACAAGTTGTAATTTACAAGACGTTGTTAATCGATTATATGGTTCACCCACGCCACGATCACTACTAGCTTTATTTGTATTCAACCACTCTCGGTGTTGCAATATTGTCGTAATATCTTTATTGTCGCACGCACCTCCTGTATTTCGAGCATGGCGAGCGGTAAAGAGAAGAAGAGGAAGAGAGACTACGAGGGCACAGCACCACCGAAGAAGAAAGTAGCCATCCAAACAGCCTCCCAGCCGCCCCCCTCAAGTACAATCAAAGTTGCCTCTGTGAAATTAGATGGTAGCTGTCCCCCAGTAATAGGTGAGGAAGCTCTTGGCCTATTATATGTCCTATCATACTAACTTTTCTAGCCACGCACCCCGGTCTCTGCCTTCCGAGCTCCGTCAAATTCCAAGCCTATACGAAACCCGCACCGTCCAACCCAAGGCAAAAACGAAGCAAGCATGCTGCCTCTTCATCTTCGGGTATCTTGCTCCACTCCTCTTCTCACAGTAAATTGGATTATACAGCAAAGGAGGATGGGCCCGGTGGCCGAGAGTCACATCTCAAGCATTACGTAGGCGTATTCGATCCGGCGACTGGCAAGTTGTCAGTTGTCGAGGCGAGGAAAATGGCTGTTAGAGGTGTCGTTCGTTCGCAGCAACCTAGAGAGGAGGATATACAGAGCAAAGAGGCATCAAAGGTATATATTTCCTTTCAATCGCTAGGTGTTAATGCTGTGATAGATGCTGACAAAATATGTAGAATATGCTAGAGCTTCGTAATGACCTCGGCCAAGCCTTTGGTACGAAGAAGTCCAAGAAAGCTCTTGCGGCGATCTCTGAAAACGCCATCGCCGACGACAGCCGAAAAAGCAGTGCACTCGCTGCTTCATCTCAAGCCATGATGACAGCAATCGGGGAGGTCACACATACTATGGCGACTAAGGAAGATCTTCAAGCGGCAGCCGATGCGGCGAAGCCTATCCCCCCTGGCAATTTTGGAGCTCGAGAGATACAAGACGTCTACACTCTGCAAGGCCTGATTGGAGGCGAATTATTGAATGCTATCCCTATCAAGGATTGGCAAGACGCCGTCAAGAAAGGTGCGAACAAGATGTTCACAAGCGCATTCGTTGCATCCCGGCTTAATTCTGTTGGCGAGGGCCCGGATTCAACCACTAGGTTAAAAGCCCTACGCTACTTAGAATTCCTCTTCAAGTTCTCAAAATTGATCAAGGGAAGAGCACCTAAAATCCCTCCTTCAGATAAGCTCAGGGTGCTACTAGAACCAGCCCCTGAACCCGTAGTACAAAATATCAGGCGGAAATTTTCGTCTAATCAAGTGATAGACAAATTCCATCGCGATTTGCTATGCACATACTGCTGCGCCCTGGCAGCCATCTTGTCGAATTTCGAATTCGAGACAAGCGCACTTCGTCATGACTTAAACTTGGGCGAGAAACAAATCGCACAATACTTCCGGGAGATTGGCGGGAAGGCCAAGAAGGTGATGGGCGCAGGAAAAGGAACACAGGCGCAAATGGCGGTGCTATCTTTACCGTTAGACTTCCCCAAAGTCAGATACCAACGCCAGCGGTGATTCAAAACAGATCTAGATCGGTATTTTGGCATGAGATCAAACAACCGGGGGGCGTACGGCGTCATATTTCAAGCCCGGATTCATGTTTGCCTTAGCTATATTACTTGGCTGATGCAACCGGCCAGCCACACTACGATAGTTTACCAACTAGGCGAACGGCTTAATGTCATTATCAAGAGGCTACATACCGCTCGAGAGATGTACGCCACAATATGGAAATAGAACCAATATATTCAATACCCATATCCCAGACTACGGCTCTATCTAAGAAGCTAAATCGGCATTTGTGATTTTTGCTTATAGTACAAAAGCGACTGATAAGAGACCATCCAGTTTCTTATGGTGATAAGAAGTATTTATACCCATCCCCTTCACTGCTCCTTATGTGTGGCCTATTTATAGATGTTTGCGAGTTATATCTACCACATGCTTTGCAAAATCTTCCGGATGCGAGACGTAGGGGAAGTGAAGTCCAGGGAGATGTCCGATATCGATCCCGGCCTTAGTTGCCGTCACTATGTTGTCGAAGAACCGAGATGTTGGTGTCGACCCGCCCACTGTCCAATACAGGGGTCGCTTCGAGAGATCCTCGACATTGGTCGGCGCTGACGGCGGGAGGGTATGAGGATACCCACGCGCCCAGCGCGGGTAGTTCTTCCACAAACGAGCGTGGGCTTCCTCGCCCAGAGCATCCCAGGCCTTGAGGTCGCCGCACGATCCCGCCGACACGCTCGCGGCCAGGGCCTTGGAGATGACGTCGTCCTCCAGCTTGGAGAGTCTGGTCAGGTCGGCCATGTGGTACGTGGGCACCTCGTGCGCCAGCGCGTTCCGCACGCGCGTGGGATACCCGGCGATCAATGCCAGAACCGTCGAGCCGCCGGAGCTGCATCCCCAGAAGGTGGCGACGTCGATGCCGAGCTTGTCGACGATGCTGATGACGTAGGACGCGAGCTTCTGCGCCGTGATGGCCTCGTAGGTTTCTGGCGGCGCGGAGGACGAGCGAGACATCCCCGGCATGTCGAAGGTTGTCACCCGGAAGCCGGCGGCGGCGATCTGGGACATGGGCTTGGAGAACATCTCGCATTCGCCTAGGCCATCGGGGATTAGGACGATGTCTGGCCCGGAGCCTTCTTGCTCGTAGTACCAGGTGATTCCCTCATGGGTGGTAATTGTGCCTGTCGTGCGCATTGTGGCGGGTGCTTTCTGGGGGGCTTCAAGGGGGAATTGTAGCTATATTCAAGAAGTTGAAGGTTTGATGCGAGTCTTCTGTGTCCTGGATCTCTTTTGAGACCGGATATTATAGAGAAGAGCGATGCTCTTATACCTCTACTCGACACTACCCCATCAATCATGCGTTACGTAGATCAGTGAAAGTCTTCGCCGCGCGGCGGAAGGCGGAAGAGTCGGGCCCATGTTGAAGCGATCTCAAGCCGCACGGGTATTGATTTCAAGTGGATTCTATTTGGGTTGACTGTCGTACTCGAAGTTGAAGGATACCCAAGTATGCTGTAGTACGTATCGATGTGGATGCGATTGGTTCCCCACATCTGACATCCCAATTCGACCGCCGCGGCGGAAGCCTTACCACTTCCAAGATTACCTAACACCTCACTTTACGCCAAATCAAGAAGAGAGGTGACAGGCTTCGCTGTGAACATGCTTATTGGATATTGATTTGTTGGGGTTTCTCCGCCGAATCTATGAGGCTAGTACCGGTGTGTGAAAAGTGGCGCTCTGATGATACGTTTGTATGAGCCACCATGGCGGACTCTGCCTCACCGACCCGCGGACCTCCATCGCCGGCAGCCCAGCCTGGTGTTAAAAGAAGGAAGCTACGCAAGGGCACTCGGAGCTGTTGGGAGTGCAAACGCCGGAAGAATAAGTGCACATGGTCTAGTAGCGAGGGGAAGTGCGATGGCTGCCGTCACCGAGATACGCGTTGTATCGGCCAGGAGTTCCCCGAAGAACGCGTGCGTCATGAGAGGCGCAAGATCGACAAGTCGGACGATGAAAGGATCCAACGCCTTGAAGCGTTAGTTGAGGAGCTTTCTCGTAAGGTTGACTCTGGGAATGTCTGCGAGGATCATATACAATCGCTCGCAGACGACGGAGGTGATGAACTCCAGGCGTCAAGCAGACGCAGCCCGAGCCCCTCCGCAGCAAGTCATATGGTCGACCCGTGGTGGCATGAGGGTGGCAACGCCCTAATAGTATGTTCATCCCGCTTGCTACTTTTAATGCACCTACTCAATGTTTGAATCGTCATAGGGTGATGACAGAATGAACACAATAAGCGTCTTGCTGTCATCTCCTCCTAGGCGAATGCTAGCTAGCAGCCCTTCAAGACAATTCGAAGGAGCTACAGATGAGTTAATAACTCCATTGGTCCACGCACTTGTAGCAGCTTGGCCTAATAGACACCATCACGATGCCATCCTTGATAGTACAGTGGCTTGGCTTCATCCCGCTCTTTCTGCTGCATGCTCCGGCTTTCGAACACCACCCTCGCCAAAAGATCTACTGCAATTACCACCTCCAGGGACTGCACCCGTAGCTATCGCACGGAAACTTCTAGCCTTAGGCGCGTATATCCAGGTAGTCTCGTCGCGATCAGGACATGAGACTACGAGCCTGAGCTCCGAATATCGTACCATTCCGTCCCGACTATTTGACACAGTTAGTAAACTAGTTACTCATAACGATAGCCTCCCCGAATCTATTGAAATTGTCGAGGTACGCATATTTCTCCGATCTGAGTACTCCAACCATAGTAACTTATACGGTCAATGAGCGTTTTATAACAAATGACTAGCCTCTACCTAACATGCTCAATCCTGTCTTAGTTATTAGGGAATACTAAATATTTTGTTAGTGTCTTATTACTGAGAGCCAATATCATAATTATATGGGGAACATCCGTCGGTCGTGGATTGTCTTGCGCCGCGCAATGGCGATGGCACAGATACTCGGCCTCGACCGCCAAAATAAAATACTAGCACATAATTCAAGTGCGGATAAGGCCGAGGAAATATCTCGCCAGGAGAACGTGTGGTTTCTCCTCGTCCATTTTGATCAGTACTTGTCACTTCTGTTGGGAATCTCGCCCAGCCCGGCAGAAAACAGTCAGACAACCCCAGGATTATTAGAAAGGTGCACACCCTCCGAGCGGATGGGGCGACTGCACTCCATGGCGGCTGGGCGTATCCTTCAGCGAAACCGCGTTGATATGTATAATCTAGTCGAGACACAGGAGATCGACAAGATACTTCAGAAAGCCGCGGCCTGTATGCCGGCTCAGTGGTGGTCACCCCCTGATTGGTCCGACGGCTGCGGTGATGAAGGAGTATCTAGCGTGATTAATCGCTTGATGGTCCACTTCGCACATTACAATATATTGTTGCAAGCTCATCTACCGTACATGATACGCTGCTTAGGTACCAAACAGTATTACTCCAGCACGCCCACGGCCGTTAACTGTTGTCGCGAGATTTTAACACGTTTCACCGCTTTCCGCAGCCGTCATCCCGCCGTCTCTTACTGTCGCGGACTCGATATTTTTACGTTTGTAGCTAGTATCACACTATGTCTTCTACACATATATGCCAGCTCCGAAAGCGATGTCCCCTCCAGTTCGGTCAGCCTTAGCATCTCTAGCCTTGTAGCTCCCCAACGTTTCACCCACCGAGGTCTTATGGAGCGGGCGCTTCATAGCATAGAAATGATTGCCCAGGTCGAGCCAGAAGACACGATAAGCTCCGGAATAGTTCCGGTGTTCCGAAGACTACTCGTTGTAGAAGATGAATCTTATAGGGGTATAAACTATACCATTCATTTACCCCCTCATGCCGGACAGTCCGGACATAGCAGCAGGAATGTGATGAATACTAGCGACACTCTCTCCTTAGACGTTCCTTTTTGTGGAACTATTAGAGTTGAGCGAGAGGATGTCTCTGATACTATCTCGACGGAAGTCAGGGACTCTAGAGAAACGATACTAGCGACAAATATGCTCCCAGACTCTTTTCCATCTTTCGCACCAGGGTATCATATGGCGACCTTCCCCATCTTACAAGCATCTGGGAGTCTAGATGCGATGAGCGCTGGAAGCTGCCAGGTCGGCAATCGCCAATTAGACATAACGAACGCGCCCACTGTGGCGCCATCCCCAGATAGCCTACCACAGATGCCATACAATGATAGCGACAACACACGGGAGTCCATGACCGCGTCGGAGCTATTAATGCCGGATTTAATGGGTATTTTACAGGGACACCCAAATCAGGTCACGGATACGGACTTATTCGAGCGCCTTTGGTGTGTACAATAGCACTCATACTTATTTATCTACGGTCGCGATTTTAGACTATATTTATAAATCTCTCGCAGATGAATGACGTCGTGTTTTCACGTGCCCCTCGTCATCCCTCTATTCCTACTGTTCTAGCGGTCGAGAATATTCTCGAGTTGTTGATGCCGGAGGTAAGACGCTCGTTCTACGCAGGGCACGCAGTACTGATAGGACTTGAGTTGCATGGCTTAATCTAGGCTTCGAGCAGATAAATCGGCTAAACGAGGCTACTTCCTTTCATCCCGTTATGATGTCCCACCGTATTCGGCGAGTTCTAGTCTCGGCTCGAAATCATACGCGACTCTCCACTCACCCCTTTTTTCGGTTACCTACAGTAGTCATACAGTGGCAGTTTTACGGCAGATTCTGATGTTTTTATTAATACTGTTGACCTTAATGTCCCGTTTCACTGATTCCATGATATATCTGTCGAGTTCAGACTTAAAACCGGGCAACTACAGCAACCGAGCATTGCATGTCATCAAGCCACACGCATCTATTCAAGCCAATTCCCAAAAGCTATTTGCTCAAATCCTTGGGGAAAAAAAGCAAAGAGCAAACGCCCTAGAAGATAAGCTTGTAGAATTCATTACTACGACTCCACAGTCATCTGACTAGATATCCACGTTACTATTCGCTGTACAAAGACCAGCGTGATTTTCATCTAGGGTCCTCATTGTCAATATATGTTTTACCCTACGGTTTTGCCACGTGCGACGTTTAAAAGACACTGGGCTCACCGGTCGCACCGCATCCAGCCGCTTAGCGAGACATAAACAAAGAAAGTTCATGAAATTTGGCCTTTCACGCCGCCTATTGCTTTTGACTACTGGGGAATGAGACTTGTCTCTGTTAGCCAATCCGCTGTGGATTTTCGAGTCTAAGGCATCCTGCAGTCACAAAGCCCACCCTGGAATGGAGTTTAGACCCAGGTGTTAGGAGTATAGCTAAGATCTAGTGACGCCTATCCTTTATATCACACTTGTTGCTACACCCTTTCAGTTTAGGCCGGGTAGAAGAGCTGCCGTGTTCAGTGCAGTGACATAGCGCTAGCCTAGACACGCAAAAATTGACGTGACTTTGGCGTTTCAAAGGTACCGTCTGCTTATCTACCTAAGGTTTCTAGACGCCTCCCTAGCTCCGAAGGTTGCTCTACGGATTACTATGTCTGACATCCTAGAGCAGCATCAAAGGATGCCTCATGCGGGGTTATACTCGGCTCTAGGATCTGCCTTTGATAATTCTACGGGTACACATGGCTCGACCATCACCATAAGCTTC
The DNA here is from genome assembly GCA_022432375.1 of Nemania sp. FL0031. Taxonomy (NCBI): domain Eukaryota; kingdom Fungi; phylum Ascomycota; class Sordariomycetes; order Xylariales; family Xylariaceae; genus Nemania; species Nemania sp. FL0031. The sequence goes on from JAJKKK010000027.1 coordinate 163,969, forward strand.
GGGTGGCTAAAGAAACTTCCCATGTTCCAGACTATTTACGCATATAAGACAAATTTATAACCCACACCAACCAATATACTACGATCTCCAAGCTCCCAACCTAGGAGATAACAAGGGCTCAGAGATACTAATTTAGCCATGGCTGTCAACGTCGATGTTCCTCTCCACGTCTCTGGTGATATCCACGATGTGAATAATACACCTCAGTTCACTCCACTGCGTGGGAAGCTACCGTTCGAACCCGCCAGTAATAGCACCGCTCCAATCGACTATACCGTGTTCAAGAACGTCATTAATGGAGAACTAACCACAACGAAAACAACACGGCACCACATTAACCCTTCAACACTTAAGCCCGAACCTGAGGTGCCGGTCTCTGGGGCGGAGGAATTGGAGGCAGCTATCGATGCGGCTCACGCTGCACAAATAGCCTGGGCCGAAGTGTCTTGGGAAGACCGTCGGCGGGCAGTCGAGGCATATGCTGACGCCATCGAGGCCAGCGTTGAACCACTAGCTCATCTAATCGTCCGAGAACTCGGCTTGCCTGTGAGTTCCAAAATTGTTTTGTCTTGAGCCCTAATTCGATCAAAATATTGATAGTGGCGTTGTGCAGCTCGCTTTCGCCCTTCACGAAGTCAACTGGGGCGTGGAATGGCTCCGTGACTTCTGCAAGCTCAAGCGTAAGTAAACCTAACCTCAAGCTCTCTCCCTCTCCACCCCCCCAAATTCATGATACGGCTACTAACCCTAGACCGCAGTACCTGAAAACGTGATTGAATCCCACTGGAACCGCCATGTGGTCGAGCGTTATATACCCATCGGAGTGACCGCTGGGATCGTCCCCTGGAACGGCCCATGTATTCTGGCCTGCGGCAAAATCGCCCCGGCCCTGCTAACAGGTAACGCTTTGATCCTCAAGCCGTCCCCCTTCGCGCCGTATACCATCATGAAGATGGTGGAGATCGGCCAGCGCTTCTTCCCTCGCGGCATCTTCCAGGTGCTCAGCGGTAACGACGACCTCGGGCCCCTGCTCACCTCCAACCCACGCATCGGCAAGGTCAGCTTCACCGGCTCGTGCGAGACCGGGCAGAAGGTGGTCGCGTCGTGCGGCTCGGCGGGCCTCAAGCGCATGTCGATGGAGCTCGGGGGCAACGACCCCGCCATCATCCTCGAGGACGCGGACCCGGAGGTGGTGGCGCAGAAAGTCGCGAGCATCGCCATGTTGCGGTCCGGGCAGTTGTGCATGGCGGTCAAGCGGATCTATATCCACGAGTCGATTTACGACGCCGTGCTTAAGAACGTTGTCAAGTTTGTCGAGAACGCGAAGTTCGGGGACGGCTTCGAGGAGGGTGTGCTGGTTGGCCCGATCGCCAATCGCCCGCAATATGAGCGCGTGAAGAACATGCTGAAGGATATCGAGGATACGAAGCTGAAGGTCTATCCTGAGAACGGCACGTCGACTGAAGGGCTGGGTGGCTACTTCATCCGCCCCATTGTCATTGACAACCCCCCTGATGACTCCAGGGTTGTGGTTGAGGAGCCTTTTGGTCAGTATTCGCCAAAGAGAGAGACGATATTTGAAGTTTTACTAATACCTCACAGGGCCTATCCTCCCTGTAATGAAGTGGTCGGATGAGGAAGATGTCATCCGGCGAGCTAATGACACCGCCTATGGTCTCGGTGCCTCTGTATGGACCAAGGATCTCGAGCGTGGCAACCGCATCGCAAGACGGCTAGAGGCTGGTAGCGTTTGGGTCAACTGTCACGCTGTGATTCAGGCGTCCACAGCCTTTGCGTGCCACAAGGAGAGCGGGTTCGGGTCTGAGCTGGGAGTCGCGGGTTTGGCGGGTTGGTGCAACATCCAAAGCGTGTACGTTATGCCGCAGTGATAATTGTAATATTCTAGTCCGGTTAGGTAGTGGAATAGTATGTCGATATGAAGGGTCTGAATGGGAGTGCCTGGAAACAAAAGGAAGTACAAGTAGAGATATGGATAGGCACAGCCTACCGAGTCTAAGCCAAGTATCCCTAACAGCCGTAATTGTATACTACAGATGTACGCCATATTTACAAGAACTTGCTCTCCTGTTACTTGCGAAGCTAATGGCTATTGAAATTCCCATTAGGGGTGGAGAGAGAAGAAGTAGATATAGTAGGAGAAACAGATTTTCCTCCGCCACTCAAAGAACCTTGAAAGTGATGTTGACCCAGCAAGCTTTTGTCTACATAGCTAGAAGGAAAAAGGGGGGGTTATTATGGGCAATGCACTAGTATTTTCAGTGGCGCATTACCAGTACTGCTTTATTATAGGGTGTTAAGAATAGACCGCAGAAGCCGACCTTGGCATATGTTGAGAAACTGCATCATGCAAAACTAATTTAATCAACATACCTCATATGTATCACTATAGGCTATCATTTTAGAGGGCATAGTTGATATGTAAAGTGCATGAGACATCTATGGCCAGCTAGAACTCCTGAACGCATAAAGGAATATATATGGCACAATGAGATCAATACCGATAATAATTGAAAGTATGATGTTCACATGATTAGCATGCACATGAATTTTTGAATTTAAGAGTCAAAAATAATATGAAACCTTGTCAGAACATTCCTCCTGAGAATTAAAAATAACCCAAAGGGAACAGTTAAACTGGGCAACACCCGTTAATCTCTTCCTAACATACTTCTATGAACAAAAATAGGGAAAAGGTTACACCTGCACTTAACTAGAGATTGTTTAAGTGCCCTTCAATAGCATCATATGAGAATTAAAATAAATGATAGCACTAATATATGTTAATATCATGTGAAGTTAATAGATATACATATCTTGTAATTACTATAATCTATACCTAGATATTAACCATCATTGCATATTGTAACTTAAATATGGTACAATTAATCATGTGAGACTAAGAAAACCCTGTATATATTTTAATACCCATAGTTTATTATATGACCCCTGTGAAATTATATTCACTGCCCTCAGGCCCGTCCATGTGCGGCATCAAGTTACCAGGCACCCAGGTATCTAAGGAAGAAGGTACAGTATTCTACCAAGGTGTGCAGCTGCCTGACAGGTTGTCTTGGCCTACGTTAGTACCCTGCAGCAGCAGAGCCGCGACTTCCTGAACAGTCTCGACAGCTCCCCCAGCTTCCTAAAAGGCGTGCATATCGCACAAGATTAGGTACAGATTCTACACCTACAGGTATCTTAACCCTACAAGTACCGTAGGTACCGGTAGCCAGTAAGTTACCCTGCCCAAGTACTTCAACGGGTACTTAGGTCGATATCAAACGCGTTGGAAGGATTAAAACAGAGTATCTGTCTCTTGTCCTATGGCCTACTGGTCTCTACCAGTTTCGTGAGCCTGCACGACAACCAAAGCATCTATTCTAGGTGTTACAAGTCGTGCCCTAACCATGATGTGGTTCTTTGACTATTTACTATTTCCTCTTCATAAGCTACCTAGATTCTAGCATTTGTATCTCTCCCCCTACAATTTGTCCAAACCTAGGTACCATCTGTACTATCTCCTTCATTCAGATCGACACAACTACCTCGACCGGAGGGGAGAGTACTCCATATGTACAATGATCATAATACACAACCCTGTGATCTAGGCCTCACTATGTACCTAACCTGGACTTCTGTAAAATAACTACCTACCTACCTACCTGTCTACCTGTCTACCTAAGTTATCTTATCACAGCCTCTTTAGTTGCGTCCATACAGGTAAGTTGGCACTACAGCAGGTCACCAGCCCAACACCACTCTTCCCATTTGCGATTGATGATCATCCTGTCTACCACACACACATAGACGTACACACACGCGCACCATACTTACATCGCCAGCTGTTGTTATTTCCACCAGGTCCTACATTCACCTCTTATTACGCAATAACTTCTTCTCTCCCAAGCACTTTCTTATCCTGGCTATTGAACCCAGATCATCTTCCTGCTTGTTGCAGTGTCTAGGCGTGCAATACTGCCTGCCTCGCCCAGCAGACCAACCACTTGATCCTTTATCCCGCACACCTAATCGCCGCATATATCCTAGTATAGTGTTACGCTGTGTCACAGGCTTCGAACAGGAAAGACCATGGCGTCCTTTTACGAGGCAAAGATGCTCCGACTCTTCGAGCGATATGAGTTGTCCGACAACGCGCGAACCCTCTTCAAAGCTTTCGATGATTTCAAGACTTCTAGACTTGATGAGGCTGGCCTTGGCCGTCTGATTCGACTTTCACTTAACCACCGATCAGCACTTGTGAATACTATGGTGAAGTGGTATGGCACCCGTTGTCTTCCCATGTCTTTTTCCCATCCCCCTTTACCTCCTTTCACTACTAATCATGGCAATAGTGCAAACATCATGAAGGAGAAGCCTAGGGAGGGTAAATACTGCTTGAGCATCATCACAGGCTGCGGTGAAATGCTTGAGATTGCAGACAAACCACCTCAGGATGTTGGCTTTCCGGGATTTGTTAAGCTCCCACCAGAGATACGTAATCGTATCTACAATATCTACTTGAATAACGACGTCGACCAGCCCAACATTATCCCACATCCCAAAAAAGAACACTGTGGGTGTGCGCCACATGAGCCACCTGCACATGAAAGATTCACAAAGGTGGACATGGAGCTTGCCCTCGCATCTAAAGCAATCAGTGGTGAATTGCTGGATTGTTTCTACCGCAAACGAGTACGTGTGCCCACAGCCTCCGCAAAGAAGATGCTAGATCCCAATTAACTATTTGTGTCTCAGACTTTCCATTTCCCATGCTCTTGCGAGATGCATTACCATCTAACACATAACGCGGTTCTCAAGGCTACAATTCCCAATCTCATGTTCCACTGGTGTGGCCCGCGTTCAGATGTTGCTATCCGGCAATTGCATAAAATGAAACAACTTGAGGTGTTGACCGTTGTGGTATCTAGGGCCAGCTCCCGCCACCTCTCACAACGCGAGAAAGATATCCGAAACTTTTTTAATACCAAGCGTAATGCCTTCAATTGGCTGCCAGATGCCCTCGGTTGGGAGGAGTTGATTAGCCTCCGCGGCTTATCCGAGGTTAGGGTCGAGCATGTCAACAAACGCAAGGGTGACCGACGGACCGATGACGATCGAAAATCTCTTGAGAACATGCTTCATGTCTACTTGTTGCGCGCAGCTGGCGATGGTCACTAAACCAAAGTCTGAACAGAAACAAGAAACAACTTGACGGCAACGAAACCAGGCATACATTCACATGGCTATCTAAACATCGCTTAACAGAAGAAAGAAGGAGGGAGGAAAAGAGGCAGAGACGGAAACAAGGGGGAGAAGAAGAGATGTTATTTGATCTGAAAAGAGTGGCAGGTGGTCTGAGGAATCTGGTTTCTGCAGACAAGGGTCTTGATTCTAGGCGGTGGTGGATGTCAGAACCTGGAGAGAAAACTAACGGATTATATGGCGTTGCTTTCTATTTGTTTTGCTCGACAAGACTTGCCAGCCATAGGAACAACATATGGGGTGTAAGATACGAGAGATGTCACTGATAGTTACCTTAAGTAGGTAACCTGATTCGCAACCTGCCTATGAATGGGCTGGCAATCCAATCAAGGGGCTAGCCTGGTTAGTGTATGCTTGGTGAACAAAAATCGCCATGAAGTAAATGGACGTAGATGCTCTTTGGCCTCAATCCAAGGGAAATAGCATTGAATGCAAGCTAAATTTGATCGAAGTTTCTGCTGTATATTCTAGTGTGAATATGGTAAAATGGGTTGATGTATCGCAACTACTTCTGAGCTGTCAGTTTGAGAGGCGTGGAAGAGCTTACATGCAAGCTTCGATCTACGATGTAAGTGTAGGTATTATGTAATTACACTCTGATGCAAGAGAATAGGAGACGAATCATCTGTCTGACCTTAGATATTTGTTAGGTGTATCTGCAGATCTTTTGTTCTAGAATTATTCTCGAGTGCTCTAGGCCCACTTGTAGGCGTTTAGTTGTGGATGTGGATGGTGCCGTGATGCCGGCAAATACATGTTACCTAAGGTATGCAGTGAGCCCTGTGGGTGGGTTGCAAGACAGGGCAAGATAGGGCGAGACAGCCAGCTAGTTCAGGTACTGCAGGTAAGGCGGCTTGGTTCCTGACAGCCTGCGGCGGAATGTTTCTACATGGACGGGTAGATTTAAGCTTTCGCAAACTGTTGCTGTTATTCTGTGTCACTGAGTCGTGCAGGCAGGCAGATTATTGGGAAGGGAGAAGGAGAGGTAAACAGGGCGAGATAGCTACCTATCTCCGGGCCTCAGCCCTACGATCGCTATGGGTAGAATCAATTCCCGAGACCATCTCCCGAGATTGTGGCGAGTGGACATTGCTTGCCTCAATGTGTCAAAACCCGATACAGAATACTCTCTAGTGGCTGTGGCTTGACACCTCATCCTGGTCATTTACAGGGAGGAGGCACACGTTCACGGAGCTCGTTCCCGAGGAGATGTCTTCTAGAAGCCTGACTCGGGTTTCAGCAGTACGTATGGACGAAGCTAATTATGTAATTTGAGGGGCAGACGTGGAATGGGAAGCGTGTTCCGCGATCTATGTACGCATTTGCATTTACGAGGAACGATCTTTCGTTGTGTTGTATTCACCTACACATTTACCTAGATGCTTATGCTTGTAAGATACGGAATGGTACGTGCTCTCTACCGGAATACGGGAATAGTGGGAATGAGTGGGTATTATAGATAAAGGCGTTGCCTATGGATGCATATGCTGCATCTCTTGTGGCAAAATCTGATCCTTCGTGCCTGTCTGTATGTAAGTATGGCAAGGACCAAAAGATCCGATATCGTGTCGATGCAGGCACGCAGATACCGAAGGTTTCGCGCGAGCGAGGAACGTGAAAGTTAAAAAGGCTGAAGGTTTCCGTCCATCGTGGACGGGCCGAGAGTCGAACAGGCACGGTCAGGGAAGATGATTGTAGATGAGAGCCGCTAGTATTGGAGAGTGCAACAATATGCGAAGCTATGTCTCTCCAAATGGCAGATACCGAAGATTAGATATGCTTATCTAACCATCTGTTGGAGCTGGACTACGTAGATGGGCCAAGGCTTTGCATCATCAATGATCACTAGTATTACGCCGAATTTGAGGGTCTTTCGGTCTCTTGGGCGCCGTCATGATTGGGGGGCAGAATGGGGGGCAAGGATGCGGCATCTACCGGTCGAGAATGTATGGGTCGACCCGCCTTGGCCTGGTTTCTCCGGGTCTTAGGACCAAGTTGTCTCGGCGGTTCTTTACTAATCTGGCTAGGTACAAGGTAGATAGGCAAGTTCCTGGAGTCCCTGGGCAAGTTGACGAGTTGACGAGTTGGGGGTGTGCCTGTTTTTTCCTGATGTCGAGTGGAATGTGAGTATCACGAATCCCTGAAGTCTGTTTCGTTATATATTTTATGACCAGAGAAGTAAGCAAAGCGGATCGTCAGGGTCTGGCTAATGTAAAACAAAAACAGCAACGGCAGACTCCGCGGATTAAGATACCTAGATACAGACTAGATAGTATGCGTAAGACCGTTGAGATATTTTTTTTTTCGCCTCCGTGAGAATCATAGGGCGAGAGAAAGGGAAAATACCCGCACGAACGATCCAGTTCTTTGGACCCGGCCACCCCGCGACGCACGCCGAAGCATGGCCATGACCTAAGCTCCTTGGGTACGTGGGTGCTCGTGTTGGTGGTGTGGAGTAAACTGGATGGTGGTGTGTGAACCGGTACCGGGCTATGGGTGGATGAATGGATGGATGGATGGTGGACGGGCGGTGGCAGAGCGACCTTTGCCGATCGCTTTTCCCCGTTTGCTGTCTGCGTAGGAGTGACGCCTCCCCCGTCCGGAGATATGGTTTAAGATGGGTCTGTCAGTTTGATGCTCACTGACTACCTACCTACTTATACTTAACCCCTCCTTACCTACCTGCCTGTCGTTGTCTATCATAAAGCTTCTAAGCCGCCGTGGCTGTTGACTACTGCTGTCGAAAATTATTCTGCTCGTCTGAACTGAAATAAACCTGGGCCAACGGGTATTCTATTCACACAAACACTAGGGAATAATACAAAGAACTGTTACGTCTTATGGGACTATCCTACGCTTAATATCCCAAAGAGCAAAAAACCAACACCGTCACCATGAGCTTGGGTAAATGGAAGTTGAGCAGCCGGAGGCAGTCAACAGCGAGCTCAGGGAACAGCGATACGACGACGTCCTCGTCCTCTTCAAGCAGGACATCAACACCAACCAGCAAGCTGAGCAGCGGTAGCGGGAACAGCAACCACAACAACCACAACAACAACAACAATAACAGAGGCACCAAGCGGTCCTCGTCGTCCTCGTCCTCGGCATTCTCGTGGTTCCGCTCCTCACGACGACGGTCGTCGAAGCGGAAATCCATCATCTCGCGGGACGACCCGGCCTTCGCGCGCCTGCACAAGCCCTTCACGCCGCAGAACCTCGAGCACCAGAAGCTGCTCAGCGCCTTCGAGTGGACCTTTGACGACGACGACGACGACGGCCAGCGGCGCCGCGTGAGCCTGAGCATCAGCCCCTGTGCCTCGCGGAACGCCACCGTGGACGATTATGGCTATGGTTATGGCTATGAGCAGCGTGGCCCCCACCACCACATCTTGCCACCGAGCGACGCGCTCAACAGCTCGTTCGCTCGCCTCTCGATGAGAGAGGGGGCTGCGAACGCGGCTTGATTTCTAATACATAACTCATAACTTTGTACGATTTCATGATAAGGGACTTAATTGGATTTTTTTTGGTTCGGTATTTGCATGGGTAATGGGCAAGGAGCATTATGCCTAGGAGGCTTATTTCTACGGGCGTTTGGTGTATTGGGATAAGAGCTGTCATCGTACGGCCATGGAAACCACGGCTTATTTAGCCATGCGGTGATATTGGGAGGCTAGTTGTTTTTGAAATTGTAGTAGAGGCGGAGTTACGTCTACTGCTATGGGCTAATCCTGGGGGAAAGGGGGTATGCTGTGTACATATTCATATTGGACATATCTAAGTGCTCGCCTCGTGCTATAGACACAGGCTTCTAGAGCTGGAGACTTAACTAGAGGAACCTCGAAATTTAAAATCAAGATTTCGCATCGATAACAGTATAATGAAAAGGCCTCAGAATTTTCAGTGTATGAATACTACTCTTCGGAGATTATTCCTCGTCTTATGTAAAAAATAACTCATCATTGGCCATACCCCAAGTGACATTTCGCTTAGAGGGATTATTTAATATGAAAGATACTCGGCACTACCGGTTTCTCTCTGTGGTGGTTGTTTGGAAATCAGGGGAATTGACGTCGATATTGCTCGCATATGACCTTGGTAATTGGATCATGGGTCGGAGCCTGCTGGCATCGATACGACGCTGCACTCACCGTATTGGCACCCTCCAAATGCACTGAAATGTGCATATATATGCAAGGTATGCGTTGCAGATGCTGCACGAGATCGATCTCTGCCATCGGTGCAACTTTAATTGCGAGCAAAGCCTGGAAGATAGCATGTTCTGAAAAAGGGGATACCCCGTGAGTTCGGCTGCTGTTTCGTGTTCGGAGTTGCTGGACGACATGATGTAATTCCAATGCTTGTCTGTATATAACTGATATTTGTCGCAATCTGAACTTCCATGTCGTTTCGAATACCTAATCCATATAGGTGTTGGACCAGTAGGCAGAAAATACGAGGAAGAGAAGAAAATGCTAGCAAGATGTCGACTGAATTGTAGTAGCGCGAGAATTTTGTTGGCGCTAGGAAACCAAACGCTTGGACCACTATTACGGGCGGCAGACGTTGCTAACCACTTGGGACCACATACACTTAAGTAAGCTTGAGATAGCTATAGGATATCCGATAGGTATATAAAATAAGTAGAGGAAGTACATAATACACTGACTACGGGCCTAGATTACTACCTAAACGGCTCTGAGTGGGTTGTTAGTGTTTATTCTCTTATCACTTTTGAGTAGACAGATATATGGTACTTGTTTCTTGATCGTTACAAACGACGAAACCAAGAGCATGCCTGTCGGTATCCATTATCGCGTTCATGTTTTAAGTAAGAGTATGATCTTATAGTTGTAGTATGACCATTGGGTTGCAACCAAACCCCTGGGACAGTCTAGTTATTGCCAAGGTCTAAAGTCTTGTCATTATTTCTTTTAATTTTCTCTAAATCGCCCCTGCGTGCTTTACCGTTCCCTATGCGTCAAGTAACACGGCTATGTCATCATAATCATTAAAGTCGTGAGCCAAGTTGTGTGTGAAGCTTTCCCTGAAACCACGGTGGGCACTCTAATCTTCATGCGTCACAGCCATGTCTAGCACTTCGACTCGACCCTGGCCTTTGGTCTCGTTGCCAACAAAGTCAGAAAGCCCCTTGAAGGCGCCCGGTTCAACGAAGCCAACAACTTCCCACTCCGACCCCATAACATCCTGCTGTTCCACCTGCTCTACGTAACTTAATATCTTGTCCTTGACTGTGCCCGGGGCCTTCTGTTCCTCATTGCCATCCCCGCTCTTGGCTGCGGCGGGCGCCTTGACAGCTTGCTTCAGCACGGTTGTTGAGCAGGTAATGCGAAGCCGCATGCGCGCTCTCGCAACGGGAATCGGCTGGTGGCTGATGAGCGCCTTCATGGCATCGAGGGCCTGACTCTTTGCGCTCTTGGTTGTGACAACACCCGTCCAATTATGCTCCTTTGTCTTTGGCTTTGCCTCTGCGTCTTCGCCTGTTGCCGGTGTTCCTGTGCCACTCCCTGCTGCACTCTTATCTCCCTGATGTGCCTGTGAGCTCAACATGTCGAGCGCCTTCTCAATCATTCCTGTCGTATAAACGCGCTTCGTGCGGGGGTCGACTAGTTTACTTGCGACAATGCTGATCACTTCGTTGTGGACGCGATCCATCTGGGCCGCCCGTTCCTTCTCGCCTACTTGCAGTTCTCCCTTATTTAGGATCTCGAGGATGATGTCGTTGACGGGCTTGTCTTTGCCGAAGGCTTTTGCAAGGTCTGCGGCGGGCGCAGTCTGACCTTTCGAGACGTTGAGGAAGACATTAGGAATCTGGAGGACTTCGTCGAGGTCTGTTTCGATTCCGGACCGCCACTCTAGTACTTTGTTTTTGTAGCAGGCGATTTCGAAGCGCTTCTTGCCCTTCTTTAGGCGAACGAGCGATACGTTTGTGAGTTTTATTTGGTTGGACGGCTGATTAATCTGGCGCGACCTGGAAGAGAGCGTCCAAATTAGTAGTTGCTGATTGTCGTATTAGGCCGTAAAACTTACATTTTGGAACCGCGATGTACAATAAGAAAATGGAAAGTCTAAACGCAATATGGATATTGGCGCAGTATGAAATGTTGTAGGTTGCTTGCTTACGCCGTGGGAAATGTTTGAATGAATGAGGAGAAGACTGCTTCTATGTTTTTTTCTGGTTGCTAGACATTTTGTCTAATGAAATGCCCCTCTTCCACTCACCAAAGGTATGACTAACAGTTCCTGTAGTACTACTTCTAGACGCAGCACTTACCTGCTAACTCTCTATCCATTCTATTTTAAGCAAAGAGAATATTCTTTCTGGTCCTTCTAGGTATATCATGTTTAGATGCTTGGAATGAATAGAACTGCAAATGGTGTCTAAGTATGCTCATGAGCATTTGGTATACGCAGTACTGAGCAGGTAGATTGATAACAAGTACAACACTAGGTAATACTGCTGTACCTTATCTGACCCATATCGGAATTTCTACAGTCGATAGTGTTGCCGATAGCAGTGTCCTCCCAGCTGACTCACTTTGGCACAAGTTGGGCAAGCTATGACGCTTATCGCACCACTGGCCCCTCCTTTATCAGGCACGCGATCCTATCTGCCAACTCAATCAACAACCCCTGTACCTTCTTGTGTCTTGCGCTGTCTCGTGTGCCTTGCCTATGCCACGCCAGCCGTATATGATTCCGAATTGGGAAGGTTCCCTGCTAGCATATCTGTCTGCCTCCCTCACTGAAAACAGGTGTGACTGCTGTTGCTGTCTGGTAAGAAATGACGTGACTCGGTCCCAGCCTCCTTCAGGCCAACCAAGCTAGTAACAAAAGCGGACTAGTATTGGCTGGATACAGCATGGTCACGCTTGGCTGCCAGTCGGGTTCTCATAGCTGTCGTACCCCGGACATCGGGGTTTCATCTACCTATCTGGACCAGGTAGCTATTGCCTAGGTTACCTACCTACATCATCTCCGTCGTCAGCACTTCTCTCTTCCTCGTCATCATCTTCCTCTTCATCCCTTCATCATCAACATCAATCATCACCATCTCTGCACATCTATTATCCCACCTATACACTTCTCCTATTCTCGCAGCATCTATCCAAGCTAGGCAGAGGTGCCGACAACCTTCTCTGGCTACCCATCATGAGAGTAGCTACACAGACACTGCTGCTGGGCGCCACTACGGCTGCCTTCGCACAAGAGCAGAAAGTCCTCGGCAGCTTTGGCAACGCTGCCCAACACCCCCTAGAGCATGTCAGTGATATTAGCGATGGCATTCGGAATCCCCTCGACCACATTACCGAAGCTCTAGGCGAGATGCCTGCCGCGGCCAAGGGCCTCTGGGACGAGATGAGTCTATTAGTCCCCGGCTTCGTACAGAAAGCAGGCAACCTTATCTCCCGTCCTAAGTCACATACCCGTAGGCCAGACAGTGAATGGGACCATATTGTGAGAGGTGCCGACGTGCAAAGCATGTGGGTTGAGACCGATGGTGTCAAGCACCGGAAGGTAGATGGCCCCCTTGAGGCCTACGACCTCCGTGCCAAGGCTGTTGACCCTTCGTCTCTCGGCGTCGACAAGGTCAAACAGTACAGCGGTTACCTTGATGACAATGAGAATGACAAGCATCTGTTTTACTGTAAGTCGATGAAATTTCTAAAGCACTGTTAGAATGTTTGCTGACAACTGTGAAGGGTTCTTTGAATCGCGCAACGACCCGAAGACCGACCCTGTGGTCCTATGGCTAAACGGTGGCCCCGGCTGCTCATCTATGATGGGTCTTTTCATGGAACTTGGCCCATCTAGTGTCGATTCGAAGGGCTCACCAAAGTTCAACGAACACTCATGGAACAGCAACGCTTCAGTCATCTTCCTCGACCAACCCGTTAACGTTGGTTACTCCTACAGCAGTCGCTCCGTTTCGAACACTGTAGCAGCTAGCAAAGACATTTACGCTCTGCTGACTCTCTTCTTCGAGCAATTCCCCCAGTATTCTACACAGCCGTTCCACATCTTCGGAGAGTCCTATGCTGGCCACTACATTCCCGTCTTCGCTTCCGAGATCCTGTCACACAAGAACCGGAATATCAACCTCCAAAGCATTGGTATCGGCAACGGCCTTACAGACCCCCTCGTTCAATATACTCAGTACCGTCCAATGGCCTGCGGCAAAGGTGGCTACGACGCAGTTTTGGATGAAAGCGAGTGTCAGTCGATGGACAACTCTCTGCCACGTTGCGAGTCGCTCCTTCAGGGCTGCTATAACTCAGAAAGTGCCTGGAACTGTGTCCCAGCAACCATCTACTGTAACAATGCTATGATTGGCCCATACCAGCGAACGGGGTTGAACGTATATGACATTCGCGAGGAGTGCAAAGACCGAGAGAACCTGTGTTACACTGAAACAGCTTGGATCGCTCAGTACCTAAACCAGGGCAAGGTGATGAAGGGGCTCGGTGTCGAGGTGGACGACTATGAAAGCTGCAACACGGATATTAACCGCAACTTTGTGTTCCAGGGTGACTGGGGAAAGCCGTTCCATCGCCTTGTTCCCGACATTCTGAAGCAGATCCCCGTCCTCATTTACGCTGGTGACGCTGACTACATTTGCAACTGGCTTGGCAACCATGAATGGACCGAAGCTCTTGAATGGTCTGGCAAGAAAGATTTCAACAGTGTTCAGTTGGAGGACCTGTCTCTCGGCAGTGAGGCGTATGGTCAGGTCAAGAGCAGCGGCAACTTCACCTTCATGCGCATTTATCAAGCCGGCCACATGGTTCCTTACAACCAGCCTGAAGGGTCGCTTGACTTCTTTAACCGCTGGATTGGCGGAGAGTGGTGGCAGTCGTAGACGAATCTTTTGGATAGGGTGGCTTGACATGATGAGAATGCTGCAATTCATACAGGTATCCATGACGGGACATCGGGCGTTGTTGTCTGCTTTTTGACTTGTTTCTGAGCTTAATTACAATAGAAAAGCTCACTACATACATATTTAGGATTATAAACAATTCCAATGAAAACAGATAAAACGTTTCATGGTCAATTCTCTAAGTACTTTTCGACACGACTGGCCCGTGAGATTGAGAACTAAGTGGTCGGCTGATTTCGATGCAAGGCTCATAAGTAACCAGAATCTAAATCGGTGAATGTGATGTAACAAGCGATTAATTACGAAGACCTCGACGCCATAAGGCCAACTAGGGTCCGTACTCAAAGATCGCTGTAGTTCCTCTTGTCTCGTGCGCACTCGTCAAGAATGAAAAGGGCATCCGGCTCAAGATTAGGTGATTGAGCAAACCTAACCGAGCATGGCAGAAGACTGGCTAATTAACTAACTTATGAAATGCAGAATATGTGCTTAAACCTTTATCTCAACTTCGTTTATGTATCCCTTTTACTTCTTGTTCCGTGCATATTGATGGGAGTCTGTATACCTAGGCCAAGATTGAGGCTATTAGTAGCTAACCTACACATTGTTCAACATGCTTCGCACGGATATAGCTTGGAGCGAACTCTTGACGGCAGATTCTTTACCCGGAAGATCAAGCTGTTGCTCTCTGCTAGATGAAGCGTTTGATGCTATAGCCAAAAGCCACGCATGTTATGCGTGCCGTTTGTGTGTCGCGGCGCCATTGGTCTGGTTCGTAAAGACGTTTGAGAAATGCATAGATGCTGATGACGAGACCGCTCTCTCGATTGTGAAAATTTAACGGTGAGTTGTCTGTGTGACCTGCCACCTAAGCCACGATTCCCTAGCGACGTACGCCACAGAAGGAAGGATTCTCGTCTCATCCATGGTCGTGGCGCGTTAGACTCAGGTACTAGGTAGTAGTGTTCGGGGTGGTTGTTGTCGCTGTGCTTGCCGGTATCCGGTGTCTGCTTAGTGGTCCCACAGAGCTGTATCAGGCGAGCAGAGCAGCGTAATTTCCGGTAATAGGACTTGATATTAGGAAGTTTAGGCAGTCGATGCCGCTAGTGATGTCATGAGCTGATCCTGGCGGCAAGGCTATGTCGGACAAAACGAAACTTAACTTTAATGTTGATCTCTATGTATAATAATCAAGATAAAAGGAGAGCAAACGTCTCCAAGGTCTATTTACCTGTATGGAGCGAAGAACTGAACACCCTAGCACCTAAGTAAGGAGCCGAATCCTACTAGGTACCTACCTAAGTATGCGTGCGGTTGCATGTTTTGTGGATGCCATATTCGCCAAGAAATTTCTCGCAGAGCTTAATTTAAAAAAAAAAAATCTTGAGGCCTCCTAAGAAAACGGAGAGTTGCAATAACGCGATGCCGTGCACATGGATTTTGCCTTATCGATACTACTATATCGTACTGTAGAGAGAGTTGACGAGATCGAGGTGGTGGAGCAATTCTGGTCGGAATTTGTCATGGTACAATCGTTTTGCGAGCCAGATACGCGGGAACTTACGTATCCCGCGTTCCCGTGTGATATCGCGTATCGGTAGAGCAAACATGCGCAGACATGACCCGAAGATTCATCGCATCGTTGGGGCTCGAACCACCTGACTGGTTCCTTTTATAGTGCATCTAAAATATCTTATACCCACCTATTTGGTACATAGGTGTACGTATCTAGATTTCATAGATTTCAACGTTGGATGTGGTTGTCCAACGTTATTCAAATCCTACCCAGTGGCTCAAAATGAATTGGCCATTCAGTGTTGGAAACCAACCCAACACAAATTCTGGTACATAATCCTGCAGAATACTGAACCTGCAGTGCTTTACTACGTAGATATATACGCATGTGTAGGTATTCATTACTATCATCGCAGAGATTATAGGTATATATTGGGTACGCAAGTGCATAACAGCGCATATATCCACCTAATAAATCGAATTACCCACTGGTTGGGATGCAACGGGACTATTTCGAGTATAGCGAGCAAGGCTATGATTCCATAGATGTATAGATACTCTGCACTTATATATGCGACCTACCGACACTAGTGGGCACAAATAGAATGTAGGTCGACCCTTTGCATCTGTCAGGTCAGGGTCACAGACAAGACACACCGATCAGATGTCATAGCTAACTGAGATAAGTAGTACATGCAGTAGAAATGATACCTAATTGTAGTTGAGGAATTTTTAGTTTTCTACGTAGTATAGTAAAACTATTACATACCTAATTCTTATCCTGTCTACAGCTTACGTGTATGATCACTTCGCTAGACGGACAACCTGAGTAATTTACATCGCCAGTGCCATTGTGTTGATTCACATTACTCATTGCACCAGGTGTAGCCCTGCGACCCAATGCTCCGGACAATGTTGTACACTGTATTGTGCGTGTACTCAGCAATCACAGTGAACGGCGGGCTACCTAGGAAGTCTACTACCTACTAGGCAGATATGATCGAAAGGGAAAAGATGCAAATTCCTATTGGAAGCGAATAATAAAGCGAATAATAGAATAATACAGAGATGTCCGAGAGGTCCGCGCCTGCAGTACCCATGTCTGCCAAGAAGCCACCGTGCAGTAAGCCCTGCTAGAGCTAATGTCCAACTGCCCCAATCAAGGCTCTTTTAGGCCAAGCTAGCTATTCCGGCTCCTACTATCCCCCTGTCATCAGGTCGAGGCAGGCAGGCAGGCAGTCGTCTTGAGAATTCAAAATTCTGCTCAAGCGCACCTTTCTCCACTCACTATATCCAGTAGAATGTACCTATACCTTTCCCACTGAGTCCACTCTTAGGTACGCTAGCATCTATGCAGTACTACCCATAGGTGAGTAGGTACCTGTTCCTCTTTTATATAGGTACTTAGAGCAGCTCCCTCGATCTCATCTTTTATATTTACAGTCTAAGAAGGCACGCGAGATCTTTCTTGGGCGCGACGGGTTTTCTGCCTGCCTGTCTGCTTATCTAACCCACCTGGTAACACTGCAATCCAACTGACAAGGGGCGGTTGTGGGATACCCAGATCACATCCCAACAGATTCCGCTCGCTCTCCATACCGTCCGAGTCGATCCAACCGTCTGCCCTTGGAGCAGTAGGATTGCATCCGTAGATTTGCGCTAGACCCTTGAACCACAGGCCCCCCCTGGCCCCCTAGTCAGACGCTTATCTTTCTTTTTTCCCCTTTCCTCTTCCAGCGTTTATCAGCCATCTTGAAAGAGCAAGTCCGTTGTTATCGTTGTTGTTGTTGCTGGTGTTGCTGTCGTCGGTCGACTCTCTCCGTCCTGGTGAAGCTTCAATTGTATCTCAACTTGTCAGATGAAGTAGATACGGCCATTATACGTTCTCCTTCATGACACAACTTCGCAGGCTCGCTGCCTCTTGGCATCCCCTTAGCAGCGTCACGTATTCAACTCTTTTCCTCCTCCTACTCTGGACAACCTCCCAGAGATTCATAACTGGTATGGCTCCATTTCCCCTCTCTTCTGCCTCTGCTTCTCTACCTCTATCTCCGATGTCTATGCTAACGCTACAGCAGGTCAACAAGACCCCAACAGATGTCGCGCATTATTAACCGATGGCACGTGGGCACCTGCAGTTGGTAACCACCATGACACACAGAAATGGGAACCGAACGGATGTCGCATGGTTGAATATTCGGCCGATGCCATACACGACTGTCTAGGTGGCCGCAAATTCGTCCTAGCCGGAGACTCCACGATCCGACAGATTTTCTGGGCCGCCGCTAGAAAACTCGATCCCAAGTTAGCTGCCGCCGAGTTGAAGGAGGTTGTTGCTGCAGACGAAAAACATCAAGACCTTGCGTTCGATGCAGAGGGCGTAAGATTAGAGTTCATATGGGATCCTTGGTTAAATTCGACCCTATTGAGGGACACGTTAGATGCATTCGACGCGGTACCTAGCTCATCGCGGAAGGCAACTCTGGTCAAGAAAGAGGTGGAATCCCCAGCACTGATCGTGCTAGGTTCTCCTGGACTGTGGGCAGCTCGCTATGGCGGAGATGACTACATGACTCTATTTAAGGACGGAATCGACACCATCTCAACCTATTTATCGCTAGCCACACAGGGGAGCTCTACGAGGAGCAGTTCGCTGTCCGCATTACCGAATTGGAACCAAGGATACAGCTCTGCGCCCAACCATATACTACTAACTCCAGTCCAAGTCCCGGCTTATAGCGCGCTATCTAACAAGCGCACCGAAACGATTACACCTGAACGCATCGACGAAATGAACGATTACCTTTCTCATCTGCCTTCAAACCAGACGTCTCATGTGGTTTGGGCCTTTAACCGGATGACTGAAGAGTCAAGCAAATCTTTCGAGAGCGACGGTTTGCACGTGGAGGATAATATAGCCGACCGCAAGATCGACATTGTGCTTAATTCTCACTGCAATAATCCGGCCATACTACACGATCGCTCTTTCAAAGGAACGTGCTGTGTAGAAGAATCCTCGAATTACCTATTCAACCTAGCCTTGGTTTTCTTATGCGCCGTCATGCTATATACCCCGCGAGCCCAGTCCATGCCAAAATTTATCCGACCTGAGCTTCTCATGGCGACTCGAGACATACTTGTTACGTTGGCTTGGTGTTGGATATGTGATGGGACGTTCCAGTTTAACAAAGTGGAGCGTCATTATCGCCAGGGTGCTTTCGTTGCTATCTGCTTATTTTGGCTAGTTGGCAGTTCTTCCGTCTTGCATAAGATGGTTGGATCAGCGGGCGAAGCACCGTGGTCGACCCTCAAAGATAAAGATTCGAAGAAAGAAATTGCGAATAATACCGAGGAGCACAAATTCCTCTCGAGAGATCAAACCGACGAGATCAAAGGTCTGATGCAAGGACTAATTCTTCTCTATCACTTCAACTACGCTTCTCAAACGCTATGGGTGTACAAGCTTGTTAGAGTACTCATATCGATGTACTTCTTTTTATCCGCATACGGCCACACACTGTACCTCCTCAAAACAGGCGACTATTCATTCAAGCGCGTAGCTGTGGTTCTCTTCCGCACTAATGCTCTTAGCGCCCTACTTCCTTTCATGATGGGTACGAGCTATAGCTCGTACTACTTCGCACCCGCCATCACATTCTATTACCTAGTTATATATGTAATGCTCCGAACGTTGAAGGAAAGCAACTATGATCCGTGGCCGCTCGCTATGAAGGTGCTGGTAACGGCTAGTTTCACCAGTATGTGTATCACGACCCCCGGCTTTCTCGAGATGGCGACGGATATCCTCCGCACAGTCTTCCGGATGTCTTTTGATGTTCATGAACTACGCTTCCGGCTCGCATTAGATCGATACATCGTTTTCGTGGGTGTCATGGTGGCTAGTCTTGTCCATACCGCGAATTTGACCGATGCACGAGAAGTTTTCACAACCAAGGGATCTCCTCGTTTGTTTGATTCGGGACGCCCCCGATTTTGGGTAATTTGCTCGGGAGGTTTGGCGCTCTTCTTGCTTATTACTCAGTCGGGCTTCTCCTCAAAGCAGTCGTATAATGCTGCTCATCCGTATATATCGTGGATCCCCGTTCTGGCTATTATCACACTACGCAATTTATATACACCGGCGCAAAAAGTGTTCCTTGCCATACCAGCAGCACTTGGCCGTATCTCTCTCGAGACGTACATCTTGCAGTACCACATTTGGCTAGGCGGTGATGCCACTGCCAGGTTAACTTTGGGTGGCTTTGAGAATGCGTCGTTCCCCTTATTTCTCATTGAGAAGGCCTTAATTACCACGCTGTTCATTGGAATGGCAGCGCTCACACATCGTGCCACACGCACATTGACGGGTACGCTCTCCGAGCTCGGATTCCTGGTGTTCCTGGCTGCATTGTGGATCGGCAATCTCATTTACACGTAAGCATAGCATAGCGTGCGTGGGTTTTAATGCATAGAAATAATGGAGACTTTGATTTTCGATATTGCGCTTTTCAAACGACGAACGGACGGCATAAGGGTAAATCGACTGTGGGAATTCCAGTCGATTTCAACACGGTTTTCTCACAAAAGAGATATAGAACGAGCAACCAGCGCAGGCATTGCGTTGCGTGTATAGGCGCCTACTTGAAAGACTCATAGCATGAGCACATTCTAATGATGAAGACATCTTAAGAGCCATCGTGGAGGCTCTCTTGTTAGCTACCAGGTGTATGACAAGCGAGCGGGCGAGCGGGCAAGCAGACGGTGGCGGCATACGGATTGGAAGCGTTGCCCGGCCTCCCTGTCCGCTCACCTACCTAATGGATGGAGTTGTACGTGTTACGCTTTTTTAGCATATCGGGGCTAGCTACTACTATCTGCTATAGAACTATGGCGGCCTCTGATGAGAGGCTGCGCTGGGCCTGGCCTCATTGTATGCGGTCGCCCCCCTGTCTTGGTAGGATATAATGTTAATGGATTCGAGATGATACCAAGATTCATAATCCAATTGGAACTTATTGTATACTATAAATTTTGACCCCAAAAGCCTTCTTTCGTTTTATGCGTGACTTATCTCGCAGTGCGTTATTCACTATGTACTTTCAGTCTAACGCATGGTGTCTCAGAAGCAGGAGTACATCAGATCGCATTATTAAGAGCGTCAAGTTATCATTCATTATGTGGTGGAGGTGCTACCAGAATATCTAAATCCCTGATGTGCGACCTATCGATGAAAGGTCAAACCGTTTTTGCCTTTCTTTCCTACGTCTATCGACGATTTCCCTCGCGGTAAACTCCGCATGGTACTCACTTTTACCCGGTCATTTTTCCTTTTGTTCATATTGCTCCGAATCCCGTTGACCCGCTTAATGCCTTGTGCCCATGTAAAATAGGTACACAGAATACCTCGTTCCTAACTCCATTCAATCAATCTATCCCGTAGCCCACAGAGATTTACATCATCCGCATCGCCATCGTCCATTCATCTTGAGACACACTCGGCACCAAAAACCCCAGCGCACGCGGAGCCAAGGCCGCCGAAGGCAGCAAGGCCCCAGGCGAGCGACGCAGACTCCCAATCCGGGTCGGCCGGCAGCGGCGCGTCGGCCTCGAGCTCCGTCGTCGACTTCGCTAGCGCGGGGGTGGGGACGTAGGCCTTGTCCGCCTCCGCCTCTGCCTCCGGCTGCTTGGCGGCGGCGCGGCGACTTGGTAGAGATGGGGACGGAGACGGCTCTTCGTCCGTGTTGTCGTCCGTGACGATGGATTTCGCCTTCCGGGGCGGGCCGCGCCGGCGCCGGGAGGAGGGCGTGCTCGTGTTGCCGGGTTCCTCGCTGGCGCCGCTTGAGCTCGCGATGCTGCCTAGGCGCCGGTGCAGTGGGGCCTGGCTTCGGCGGGGGATAGAATTTCTAGGTTCTTGCTCCTGCTCTTGCTCCTGTTCCTGGCTGGGCTCTGCCTCAAGGAAATTCAGGACGTCGTCTCGGAGATCTCCCTTTTCTGGACTAGACCACTTGAAGGTCGACAAGTCCGTCTTGTAGCCCAGGATGGAGGTGCTCAGCATGTCTCGGGCGTTTAGCCCGCGGACGGCGGCCCATAGACCTAGACTTAGCGCGCAGAGAAGCACGTCCCAGCCTACGGCGGCTACTACGGGGTGGTCGGATGTAGAGCCGAGGACTTTCCCGAAGGCGGTGGTGCTGCGCTCGCGGAGCGATAGTTGCTCTATGTCCCAGGGGAAGAGGGCGCTGTGTCGGTGGTAGTGCGACTTGGGCGCGTTCGAGAGTAACGCTACGAGAGTCGATTTCGCATGCAGGGCAAATGCGGCGGTTGACGTGAACTTAAACAACTTGGCGAGTGATTCGTAGGCGCCGTGCGGTCGTTTCTGAACGCTTCCCCAGCGGACCGGTATGACCTTGGGTAGAAGGACCGGGAGAAAAGTCGAAAGGCGAGCTAGGAGAGCCACCTCCGCGAAATTAGATGTACCGGCCGCGTATGGTACCACGAACGTCAAGCTAAAGTTCAACGCTATCGTTGCGTAGAAAATCATAGGATTAGGGGCCCAGCCGTTCGGTTTCGGGGCCATCAGCTTGTTCTGAAACCGAGCCCATGACGATGACAGTGGTGCAACCGGTAGCTCGATGCCTCTATTGCCTGAGGCTAAGGGGGAAGGGGTGAGCAAGAGAGCTACGAAGAAGAGATTCTGAGCGAATGAGAGATTAACTAAGTGAACTAGGGCGAGGAAAGCCGTCGGTAGAGGAATGTTGCGACGACGGCCCTCTGTAGCTAGCATTAAGCTGAATGCTGTCGTGCCGAGATCGATCTGTTGTCCCCACCAAAAACGACGAGCTTTCTCGGCGACGATCTCGAGAGCGTCGATGTAGATGGGCGTGTCACTCAACCATTGTGTGATGTACAGAGGGCTTGCGTTTTCGCCGGCTGTGATACTATCCTCATCCTTGCTAAAGAGCCTACTATGGTGTTAGAAATCAGCTGCTTTTCGTAGATACGATTCTAACTCGAGTAGCCATACCGTTGTGTCAAGTCGAGGCCATGCTCGTAAGCCCAGGTCTTGTAGGACAGAATTGAAAATCCAACAGAGTAGTATGTGGCTATTACGAAGGCCGTGGCTGCTAGCCCAATAAACACCGGTATGAGTTTCCTGCGCTGCTCTATACGAAACCGTGTGTTTGAGACAGGACCCAGTGACTTATACGATGTGTACAAGCTAACGCCGACTGCATATGTCAAGTACACGATGGAGGAGATGTGGGCTGCAGCTAGTATCAAGGGAGGATACCTAACGAAGTTTTAGCATATATATACTTAGATAGACTCTTGTTCTATCCGAACGAATTTCCGAGCTTCTATATCACCTACCGGACTGGATGTATGAAGGGCACTGGCGCCATTGTGAGAGATGGAGATGTCTAGATCGGGTTGGCGCCGAGAGGGTACTGCGGAAGTAGTCTCGCTTGACTTACACCCGAAAATATATCCCGGCTCTAGGTATTCGTATGAGGATGCTCTCTCTCTCGTGTGTACAAATAAGGTAGGATAAACGAAGCTCGGAGAACCAAAGATAGATTATTTTTTTACTCCTTGGAAAGAGCTTAAAGGTTGGTTGTTACTTTCTTGTATGACGACATGTATCACCCACGAGGACCCGTTACACAACCCGCTAACCACAGGTGCCGGTGACACGCTAGTCACACCACTCTAGGCTATGCAGGCTGCGGGTTGCGGGCTATACCTAAGGTTGGTACGCACACCATAGCTGCAGCAGCGTGGCCCCTCTGGCATCTACTTTGAGTACCTAATATCTCCAAATCGCTAATCGGTGCCAATCAACCCATGTGTTTGGTATCATTACATACATACCTACCTCTTAGAAACACTCTACCTATCTACCTACACCACACCTATCCCTAAGTACACACTACCCGACCAACCCGACTGAGACTCGTCATTACCATTACCGTACCTGGACAGAACCTGGAGAGCGAGCGGGTCACAACTAAAGTTGAGACCAATATCACGAGCTTATCCGAACCTTCCCTTGCGTCTGATTTTCTCCAACCAAGCAAGCCATGTATCATTTAGCGAAGGGTCTCTACCGGCTTGCGACCAGTAAAGAGGGTCAGTCGCGCCGTCGCATTCCACCGCACTTCATCAACCTGCCCTCCTACCCTCTTCATCTTGCGACTCGTGCCATGTAGCTACTATTTTCTAACGTGAGACCCCCCACGGCAGAATACTCGGTGATCCTTCTCGGCCTCGACAACGCGGGCAAGACAACCTTCCACGAACAGACGAAGTCGCTCTTCCTGCCCGAACGCCCAGACCCCAAGCTGAAGACGGTGCCCACGGTCGGCCAGAATGTCTCGACGCTCACGCTCCCCGACATGTACCTCAAGATCTGGGACGTGGGCGGCCAGCTGAGCCTGCGCAAGCTGTGGCAGAGCTACTACGCCAGCTGCCACGCCATCGTCTTCATCATCGACAGCACCGACATCGGCGACGGCAACATCGAGCACGACGGCTCCGGCCGCCTCGACGAGTGTCGCCTCGTCCTCGAGGACGTCCTGCAGAACTCCGAGACCGAGGGCGTGCCGCTGCTCATCCTCGCCAACAAGCAGGACCGCGAGGACTGCGTCGAGGTCGTCAGGATTAAAGAGGGCCTCGTGAAGAAGGTCTTCGAGGGCGAGAAGGCCTCCAGCATCCGCGATTCGAGGGTGCTGCCCGTCAGCGCGCTGACGGGGACGGGCGTCCGTGAAGCCATCGACTGGGTGAGGTCCCGGGTCAAATGGAACAAAGAGTCGAGGCCGCCTGTCATGAGATAGAATCACCAAATCACGTATATCATGCGTTGCTAACCTTCTCTAATCAAATTCGAAAGCGTTTCGGGCTTGCATAAAGCGGCATTGGGGCTGGCGTTTGGGGAATGTTCAGAAGAAGCGTCTATGGCATTTGGCTTCTACATCTCGGGTATCTTTGTTGGTATTTTTTTTTTTTCAAGTCGTGGGCGACATCGCCAATACTATCTCTCATTTTCGGCAGACAACTCCGCCATCAGTCCGCCCTTATCTCTCCTCTTAAGGTCCTCGGCTAGTTTTAGATCCACCAATGTCGAGAATTCCTTTACCTTAGCGACGGCGGCACTCGCACATTGTATCAGGGATATAGCCTCCACCGGTGTACCTCCTAACTTCGCGACTTGGCAGATTTCGCCGTGCTTATTGAGACTGATAGTACAGCTGCTTTCTCGCAGTTGTTCCTCCAATAGACTTGCGTCAGCCAGCATAATCTCCCCATTCTCACCATAGAAACTAAATGTGACGCAGAAGGGCGAGTGCAGCCAGCTAAGCGGCACGGGCTCTCGCTCTGCGGCTGTGTAGATAGTCACGGTATCTCCCTCTATGCTTGTATCTGGTTTTTTGAAATGCCGTAGCGCCGCTACCACGGCTAAGCACGACGCATCGATCAAGTTACCGTCGTGCGATAGAACATGGAGATCTGCCCGTACAGACCAGCATTTTTGTCCCGCGACGAGGCACAACGATTCGAGGTCGAGGGCATTAGATCGACGCACCGTCTTCTCTAGTAGTCTGGACAAGAGAACCTCGGTCTCTGTGGGCCTGTTTACTTCGAATGCAGGGGAAACCATAGGGCTGAGTTCGGTTGTGATGGTGAAGATGCCATCGAACGGTCGATCTGTGTACGGTGCCGTCACTTCGGCGGATACTTTCACGAGGACTCTGTGTAGAATTGTCAGTCAGTCAACTGCCACGCCGCGCAGTGTGTAACCAGGAGCTATATTTTACCTCGTCTTGCCTAATGTTACGTCGGCGACTCCATACTGATCGCCAAACTTCAGCTCAAGCTTCCGGAACTGGTTGAGGGCGCGGCCGTCGAGGCGCTGCCCCTCTTGGAGGGCCTGGATCACAAAAGCCCGCTCATTGAGGGAAGGTTCGGCCTCTCGCGGCATAGTCAATCGTTGGGGGAGTGGTGACTGTTGACGTTTATTATTATTATTATCTTCATCTCGTAGGGCCGAGTCGGGAAAAGGTACTTCACTTAAAGCTTGTTAAATAAACTAAGGTACCTGTCTCTTAGCGTTGATGGTGGGATGGTGGGGCTATTATAGACCCAGCTCTCTTAATGGGCTGCTGAAAGTTAAAATTTCCAATGCATCTGCCACTTGGGCAGGCGGTGAAAGAGGCTACCCCTGTAGGACTGGGGACCGCGGCTGTACAAGGGCCGACTTAGCGACTAACTCGCTATACTTTATGTACCTAGCACATTAGTATTAGCTGCCAATCCGCCAGCCTCACCAGCCATTATCCAACATCATCGCCAAAGCACCAAACCAACTTTTAATCATCGCCTCTCAATTCATCTGCTCCTTAATCGATTGCATTCAATATGACTACAGCACACAGACCTACGTTTGATCCCGTTCGTATATATATTCTCTCTAAGGCTCTAACACCCAGCTAACAGTCTTCTAGGCGCGTGGAAAGGAAGCTCTTCGAGGGCCAGCATACCATCAAAGATTACTTCCTGCTCATACTCAACTTAAATTTCGGTAAGTCGCAACATCTTTCTATCAAATACGCATATCATTCTTACAGAGGTATAGGCAACCCGGACAAGGAGGAGATGCCGACGGCGTCCGCGACCTACGAGCCGAGCTCCTCGCAGCCGAAGCCGCGCATTTCGCCAAGAAGAACGGCGGCGCCCTCCCCGACGCGGACGAAGCCGAGACATCTGCCATCACAAACAACTCGAAGCGCCCGCTCGAGCTGGCGTCGCAGGCCGACGGGGAAGAAGATCCAGACGCGAAAAGGCGGCGCATATTAGAGGAATCGCGGGACATCGATGCAGATTCCGAAGACGATTCGGAGGACGACAGCGAGGATGATAGCGATGAGGACTCGGAAGACGACGAGGACGCAGAGCTTCAGAGGGAGTTGGAGAAGATCAAACGCGAAAGAGCTGAGAAGAGAGAGCGAGAGGAACGCGAAAGGGCTGCTGCTGAGGAGGAAGAGCGCGAGCGCGATATCGCGCTTGGAAACCCTTTGCTGAATCCCAAACAGGACTTCAATATCAAGCGGAGGTGGGACGATGATGTAGTTTTCAAAAACCAGGCGAGGGGCACTGAAGATAAGGGCAAGAAGAAGGAGTTTATCAACGTAAGTCGTATTCGGTAACCAATAGCGAGATTTTGGTTGTACTAACGTCACACAGGACCTCCTTCGATCCGATTTCCATAAGCGTTTTATGAGCAAATATGTGCGATGAGCTTTCTTCCGTTGGAGTAACCAACAGGTTTTTATAGAGCTATGAGGATGTCGCGGTTAGCGAAGGCCAGTTGGTGCTATCATGATTAATACAGAGCATTAATTGCGAATACCCTTGCCTCATCATGCCGTCTTTTATTGACGAGCTGTCTTCACATCGGGCTCCATATCCGGGGGCCGAGACGATATTCGGTCCTTACAACATCAACGTGGCTATTAGGACGGAACACGCAGAACGCGTTAGAGTTGTTCCATTTGCCAGGAGGAATTCCTCTTGGTCCATAAGTCAGATTAGTTTGACAGCGGTTAAAGATTCTTATAGATGGGCTTCAGGGCAATTTGGCATGATATCACGACGAGAGGAATATAAATGGAGGTAGAATATTAATATCAACCTCTATTTCCCGATCATATATGACCAAACTCTCTATTAAATCAGTATATTGCTCCAAGTCTTATTTAAAGGCAATTATTTCTATCATATGGCGTGTGTGCGTATAAGCATCTTGAGAAGTATCTAAGTACCCAAGTATGAAGGATATAAGCTATCAGGGCAAGGCGTTTCTTCAACAGACGTTCCCGCCCAATGCTACCATTGTTAGATGGTCGAGTGGTAAAGTAGTCGGAAGGAATAACCCGAGTGTCAGAGGCAGGGCCATAGGCAGCGAGGGTTTTCCGGTCGAGGGAGACCGAGCCTGTCTTGAGCCCTCGATTCTTTTTTTTTTTTTCTAGCTACCAATTTTGTATACTCATATATAGCACGCAGGGCAGGACCTACCTCTATCTTACATGTAAACCGCACTCCAGTCTACGGCTTCTCAAGGCTCCTTTTCCTTTACATCAGCCATTAACGTTTAATGTAAGCTTGGTATTAAACACTACGATTAAATCGAAGGTGGTGCACTTTTATAGTGCCTCAATATAGCCAACGACTCATTTTGTCTTTCTTGACTCAAGTTCCTGCGCGCTCGGCATTGCGTCCGCCTTATCCAAATCTCTCATGGCGCGTGTGACAGTCTTCACGCTATTGAATAGAAGGACTACGTTCCACAAGAGTCAGCGGTCTAACCCCTTGCCAGGTCGATACTCTACCCCTCCACCGAAAAGCTAGACAACAGGAATTACTCACAGGCTGGCACAATGGCCCACGGCAAGTTGAACCCGACGTAGTAGACCCAGAAGTAGAGGAATTCAGGCCGGCTGTGCGATCGCCCCGTGAAGTAGAACTCGCACTGGCTCGTCGCGTAGTACAGCGCTACGCCGTAGAGGTGCGCGACGCAGGCGATGATGCGTAGGGCGTGGCGTGAGGGACTGTTCCGTGCTATGGCGATTGCGTTGGCGAGGCAGAGGGGTCCCCAGAAGAACTACGTGGACATGTTCGTCAGTGAGATAGAGGCGCCGGAGTGAGGGGGACAACTTACTGTCGTGATACTCTCTACGCTCAGCATGAAGGGGTCGGACACAAGGTATCGCGAGTCGGATAGTGCGTATTCCTTCCACAGCTGTGCGAGGAGTGACTGCGAGGATGCGATAGTCGCATGGTTTAGGACGAAATAGCCTATTTTACGGGTAGAATCACATTAGCCTCTTACTATTGATCATCTTCACGGCATTATAGACCGTTTATCAAGATTCAGTCTATCCTAAGTGTGGAGGTCGAGTGTGCGCCTAAATATCGGTTCTGTATAACTTACCCTCGAAACCGCAGTGCAGGCACGCGTCTGTCATACCCACGTTAGCTATAACCGGAGAAAGGGTACTTAGCCATAGGCTCGGGCTCTCACTCATTATGAACCAGGAAAACGTAGCGAGCCCTGAGGCGCTCAGCCCCGGGTTGAACTTCCGAGCCAGGAACGCCGAGCCTAGCACGGCAAATCCGAGGGCCCCGCCGAGGGCAGCAAGCAGTGCCGGGACAGAGGCTTCATTCGCCTCGTATGCCGGGATGTTCACACCGAGGGGGTGATATGGATGTGTGGGCTCCGGCGGCGTTGTTGGCACCGTGATACCCTCGGGACTATCCGTAGTGATGCCTAGCAACCACCACCACCAATCGCCCATTATTATTAGATTAAAGGAATAGATGCAGTGGCCTGTGTAACTGAGTCAACGGGTATCTAGCCCACGTAATAGAGGTTATAGATTCGGTCGCAGATGGTGATAACCAATTAGACAGGAGCTCGTCGTTATAGCTTGTAAACAAGTTGTACCTATGTAGACAGACTAACGGGAGCTAGCTCCAATACGTCCGCTATCTACAGTGTTAGAATGCCGTATCGGCTCCGATAACCCGGCTGTGGTGAAATTATCTAAGTTTATACAATTCGTTTTAAAGTTTAAACAAGTTGATTTTTCTATTTATATTTTGTTTCCTTTCCGCATATTTTTGTATTGGTCTATATTTGAGCCTTACCCGTGCTAGAATAGATCTCTAACTTCTAAGACACCTACGCCGAATTGCTGGGTCAGGATATGTGTTAACGAGTAGGTACAGTAAAGAGAAAAGGCGATAGCAGTATATATGGTACAACATATAATATAAAAAGTCAATGTTAATTTCAGGCATCTCAAGTTATCATATGAAGCCTCAGGCTTTGGCGGGTTATTACGGCGGGTATACCGGGGTTTACGGGTCCTCTGATAATTAACCCCAGTCTGCTGCCTACCATCGAAAGTCACGAGAACAGGGCCTTTTATCCCTTTGGTTCCCTTCATACTATTCTCCCAGGCAATCATCCAACTGCTCCCTACCTACAGACTTCTTAGCGAGACCAATAGCATGAGTCTTTTGGCTGTTGGGAGTAGTTAACCGACTCATTATACCACATTTAACTACACGGCTAGCCTCTCGAGATAGTAAACACCGGTGCCGAGATCGGGGATAGTAGTACGCTGATTGTTTCCCAAGTCTCGTCCAAACCTAACACTCTTTAGTTCGCCTCAACCCGACTAAGCCGAAACGGATACCATTCGCCGCTCACGCACCACTGCACTGCGCTGCACTGCATTCACGCTACACCTGCGGTACCGCGGCGATGCTA
This sequence comes from Nemania sp. FL0031, assembly GCA_022432375.1. Taxonomy (NCBI): domain Eukaryota; kingdom Fungi; phylum Ascomycota; class Sordariomycetes; order Xylariales; family Xylariaceae; genus Nemania; species Nemania sp. FL0031. The sequence goes on from JAJKKK010000027.1 coordinate 193,998, forward strand.
TACAGCTCCCACTCGGTAAATTAAAATCAGATCGGTGCGCGCATGACACGCCGCCCTTTACCTTTGATGGCAGACGCCCGCCCAGAGACGCAGCCGGCGCCCCAACCCAGCCGAATCAAGAGAAACACTGCATGCACGTCCTGTCGCGATGCCAAGGTACGTACTTACATATATGATGAACCGTCATATCACGTATCACGTCACTCCTCACTCTTATTCATCAAACTATCCAACTCAAACAACTGACATGTCACAAGGTCCGCTGCAACCCTAGTTCGGATCCAGAGCAGCCCTGCCAACGTTGTGCGAAGCTGCAGTTAACATGTGTTGTTGACAAGACTCATAAGAGGATATCACGACGAAGGTAGGCCTCAAACACAACCCCCCCTTTCGAGCTTCGAATAAGGTTATTGCTTTCGTAATTCATTTCAGCTTTGGCGTGCCGTTTGTAGCGAATGTATACCCATTTATTTGCACCCGAGTGAGATAAAACAGTTCATTGGGTCACTCTATAAACTTTGGTGTCAGCCCCGGGAAGTTAGGCGGATGTTTATGGCAAGAGAATTATGACTTATCAAAGCACGGTTACTGATTATCAACTCTAGCAAGATAGATGAACTCGTACAAGAGATCCAATCTATCAAGGAAACTGTCGGGTCAGCCTCGTCTTCAAATATTTCACAGCCAACTACCGTAATCACACCGTCCACCGAACCCTCAACCGAGCAACCAGGTATAGTCTCCCCAGATAATTCATCTTCTCGCTCTAGGCAACATGCCGCCACCCGGCCCGTGTGCGCCAGGGCTTTTGAGCCTCCTGTGGCCTTAAACACACCAGTGACGCCACTCCTGCATGATGCGAACAGCGAGCCAAGTCTGCCGAGAACTCTGGGTTCATACCCCTTTTCCGGCGATGACATCGACTATTACTACCAGAAATATTTCGAGTGCTACCACCCATACATGCCCGTAGTACGCCATAGGGATCCCAATAAGTGCTACGAAACCTGTCCTCTTCTTTTCTGGACTATCATCTACGTAAGCTCTCGGCGCTACGCCAAAAGCACATCGTTGGTGCAGTTTTTATCAGAGGAGATTCGACGTCAGGTCTTCGCAGCCCTAGGCGATATTCCCCTAACGATACATACTATTAATGCCATCATATTAGTATGCTCTTGGGTTTTCCCTAGGGCTCGGTTTACTAGTGACCCCTCCGCTCTCCTCTCTAGTGCCGTTGTCAATGCTGCACTCCTATTAGGAATACACACCGGGAGAGGCGGTCACCCAGAATACAGCCACGGACTATTCCAAAACAATTATACAGACGAAGAGGCTACCTATACTTGGGCCGGGCTCAATATCGTATCACAGAGGTAATATTCGCTACGCGATAACGACATCATCAACTAATAGAATTATCAGCGTGTCTTCATACATGGGGCTACCGCCTGTGTGCTCTCTCTTCAACCAGACTATTCAAAATACCAGTAAGTGAGACTGGGACTCTGTCGTCTTCCTTCATGTGATCCCAAAGAAGCATTATCCGACGTCTCTCGTGTTCATTATCACAACTAAACCGACGTCTGGTAACCCCGATACTACAATTAATTCAGAGCGGAAGATTGCTAACTGGAGTCGTTGTAGTCGATGGGCGGCCGCCTTTCCACGTCCCATCTAGTTTTCGTATAATGCTAGAGTGCCAGAAATTCTGTAACCACGTCAATAAGATGGTGCTCGCCAATCTCGAAGAGTCAAGCGGAGTATCACCCCATATAATCCAGGTACTTGAGGATGAATGGAATATCGTACAGGGGATGATCTGTTCTGAACGAGCGGGTACGAAGAGCTTGCTTCTACCACTACCCTCTAATACTCTACTAACAAAACTAGACGACCTAGATAAGTTCAATGCATTGCTCGTACGGCTTGAGGTCCAGATATTCTACATGATGCCCACCCCAGGCCACAACCCGGAATCCTTGAAGCAGCATATTCTACGGGCATATCACACTGCCTCTTCGGTCCTTCGAAGTGCCCAGGAACTAGACCAAAAAAATAACTTTCTAGGCCACATCACATATCCTCATATGCGTTCGTTGCTAACAGCAGGCTGTGTCATATTCAAGCTGCTACGTTCATCATACATGCGGTTCGTAGACCGTACATCCACAGAGGCCTCGGCGTCAGATGTCGTCTCTATTTGTCACCGCATGAGCATCACGGAGGGCGATCTGCCAATGCGTATAGCCAAGTTATTCAGGACTTTCCTCGAGCACTACCAGTCTGCCACGCGGGCCAACACCTGGCAGGAAGAGGAGCCTAATGCCTCAAGCTTTCCGCATCGTCTTGGAGCTGGCGTAACGTACGACTGTTTAGTACGCTGGAAGTCAGACGGTACGGTTAGCCGCGCGTGGCACCAACAGCGGCAACAGACACCTAATCCTCCTACTAACGGCGCCGGAGAGGAGACGGATGCTCTCTTGACTGGCAATATGTCAGATCCACTAGCTATCGATTGGACTTTTATGGACGACTTTGAGTGGAATTGGGGCCCTACTAGTCTCAATCCTCCAGTAAACTTATGGCATGGTATGGCCCGGTAACTTAAAAGTATGCTCACGAATTCTCAATTACTCAAGTCTGCTTTTGACTTTCAAAGCATTACTTGCTCTCGAGCTTGCCACTCTACAAAGTATTCCTACGGCTAATCGCATACGACGATGGAAATATTCGGGAAATATTTGAAGCCTTAAGGACCTCCGCCCCTTGATGCGGCGCATTCGCTTTCAGTATCTACATGCGGGCAACCATTCAGAGCATATATAAGCAGTGCATATGGGGCACTAAGCAGGACCAGCTTATCGAGTCTCCTGAAGACGTTGATGTACATATTCAATCTATTACGAGATGCTATCTCTCAATTGATCTCTCGATCCGGTATGATCCCGGGACATGAAAACGCGGTGAAAACCGATGTCCAGGCATTGCGGCCCTACATGTAAGGTTACCTTCGCAAGAAGACCAAAATCTTGCTGCCTCCAAGCCCCGATCTACAATGCCGGCTTAAGTCTCGACTGCGCCAACTGACCTGTCACTTTCCTGCTGCAGATATTAAGATTCATGGCGGCAAATAGTAAGCCTGTCATCTCCGCTACATAGATCCCAATGTACTTGTACTAGTACTAGCCTACCTATAGAATCTTGACTAGCCTATCGCAACGTAACTCGTCGGCCACCCAGGACGCTTCAGTCAACAAGGGCCGACGCCAACGCCACGTGGGCCTCAAACAAGACGTCACCGCAGCCCCAGACAGATAGGCGAAGGACGAGAAACAAATCGCGTAGCTCGGTTGGCCACACTGTGGCCCCATAGCGTATTTATCTGATTATCTATCTCTCCCCGTCTGACGTATCTCGGCGCTCAAGTGCGCGGCGGACCGTATTTCCGAGTCTACTGGGCTGGCTCGACTAGCGCAGAAACGACCGGGCTGAAGTCCGAGACGAGTGTATATGCCTCCCCTTGCCCCCCTCTCCCCCGCGACGGAGGACATGGGGATGGGGGCGGGGAAGTAAGTTGGTAAGTAGAGAGGCCCGGGGGCCCATATTTCAGCGAGAAATTCGGACGATGTGAGACGTTGGCCCCGGACTGACGACGGGGCTGTGCTGCGCCTAGTTAGATAGATATGCGGTATCTATCTATCAAACCTTTCTACCTGTTGACCGACTGACCAATCTGCCATCCCATCCCGGACATCGACGTACACCTGACACACAAGCCCGGACGTGACATCACGAGAGGACGTAGGCCGGGTGGTTTAATCTATTCGGCGAACTGCGGTGTGAAGGTGGTGGAGGGCGCTCGGATGTTGTCGCTTGCGGTCTCAGTTATAAATGGGAAACAACGCACTTCGGCGTAGGTTCTGGTGTACAGCCTCGTCTGCCTGTCGTCTGGTCATACCGACCTAGATATTCGTTCTATCTGACAACTTGGCGGGCTCGAGTATACCTAGATTAACCTACCTACCTCTAGTGAAAACCCACCAATATGTTTATGCTAAAACGGGTTAGCTAATTGATAGAGCGTAGCGTAGAGTCGATCTTTGAGTTTCTGCTTGGGTTATCTATCTATGGTAGTCTAATAATAGAAGAGTAGGTGTGTGTTGCCTACAGTGATCTTTGAAACTGTATGATCGACGCGAACGAGGATCACCACATTTAGAGTCGTGCTGTGATTCTAGAATGGAAACTCTCTTCTTTGCAAATGCGTATGCTGCTGGCCCCTACCTATCTACCATAAGGTCTAATCCTAAACCTTTCGAGGACTAGACATAGGTATAAGGGGCCCCCTTTTTTCACTCTCTGCCTGTGTTTAAGTTAACGGACGGGCGGATGTCCCATTCGAAGGTGCCTCGAGCACCTGAGACGCGGCGCACCTTGACCACCTGAAGCAAAGCCGACTCGTCGTCATCGTCGTCTTTCCACCGGCGATGGACTCCCATTTTAGGTAAGCCGTCGTCTGCCTGCCAGCCTGTCTCCCCGCCTTACGGGTCTCCGTCCGTTCCCACTACCTACCTTACCTATCCACCTTACCTACCATGCTTACACATAGAAACTACGCGCACACATACACACACCAACCATCACTGGGGATCCTAGATATAGATAGACGAGGCGAGACGCACGCCATTCCCGCCCGTCCGCCCATATCCCAGGGATCGCCCGGACTGAAACAAGCTCTTCCCGAAAGAAGATATTGTCCGCGTGCATGTGTAGTGTAGGTAGTGCGGTGCAGTTGCAGTTGCAGTGCCCGGTGGACCACGCGCGGCGCCAGTGTCAATGTCATGCATGCTTTGACAGGCGGCGGCGGCGTCGGCGGCGGGCGGACGGGATGTCTACGCATACGCATACACATCACATACCTACATGCTAATGCTAGTCTAGTGAGCAGAAAAGAGTCTAGGTAGGGAAATGTGCCAAACTACGTACTGTATATGGCATGTGTCATCGCCGCTACGCTCTCGGGTCACGATGGGGTGGAGTGGTGCGGTGCCGCGTCTTGGCGACGAGCTACATACCCAGTTTTGCAGGTAATGGATAGGTTTTTCGTTTGGTTTGTAAGGTACCCTACCTACCTACTTACCTACTATACTATACTACCCCCCAAGAAGAAAATCGGATTTTCACTTGAAACGCAAGTTTGCTCCGAAGGCCAGTCATGCGTGTGCTGAGCTGGGTATAACGGCGAACGAGCTCGGCATTGAATTAAATGAATTTTGATTTCTCTCAGCTGAGGAATCGTCATCGCCTTTCGCACGCGACTTCGTCATTTTGAAAGAAACATGTTCTGGATATAGCTTATGTATGTGGTTATGGTGCCATGTATTACCAAAGAGTCAGCCCACGGGCTGGGTGAGTCGGTCGGTGGTAATGCAGTTCCCGAGTACCGGCATCATGGCTGTTCAAAATAGATATGTACATACATCAAAGTGTCTCTCTGCGCCTTGGACACACACCTACTTCTTACATCCCTACATAGGTATATGATCAAGATGGGTTCAATATGGTTTGCCTAGATAGGAGGCCGTGGGAAGCTGGTGTGTATAGCCCGCGCGGATTATACATACATCAACAAGGTGATCGACAGCTAAACCAGGTAACGCGATACTTAGATGCAGCTCGTCGTCGTCATCGCCCATCACCATCACCACCCATCTTGAGGTAACGACACGTGCAGGAACTAGGTAGGCCCATGGGCATACGCCACTAGGTATATACATAGTCGAAGTTGAATATGGATCAAAGCAAGGTAGATAATGACGACAATATAGGCTTTTCCCGCCTGTCAAAAAAGAATACCTAGAATCGAAGACACCTTCCTTCTTCTCAGCCCATCGTCAACTTACATACGGCGCCGGCATGGGGACAGTCTTAGGTAGGTAGTCGATGTACATGCCTGGTCTTCAATACCCTAACGAACCTGGTCACTCGACGCTATATAGTTACCTATATAGTTACCCGCTGGAGAATATTGCCTAAAGGGGTAGGCGGGAGGATGCGTCCGTCAATCAGGGGTCGCCGCCCAGCGAGCTAGCGGGTTATAGCCAAGAGCCAGTATGCGCTACCACACCCCCAGTTACACTCGTTACCAAGCCTGTACATAGCCCTGTATATAGCTATAGTAACGATAACTTATAGATATTATCGTGGAGTAGTAGGTAGCCCAGTACAGAACCTAGTATATGCCATACCATACTAGAGGCAAGGGTCTGGAGAGGAGGGGAAAGGTAGGGAAACGAGAACGAACGAGGGGTGGGTGATCGATTATCCGGGTTTTCCTGTCATTTGGGTCTCGTTTCTCCTAGGGTCGCGCATTCACACCCTCTTCGTCTTGTCTTTTTCCCTTTCTTTTTGGGCTCGTTATTACCACGAGCCCTGTCTATAGTGTAGCGGCATGCCACGCGTCTGCACGCGTCTGCCAGGAATGCAGCGAAGGGACCCGTTCCGGAAGTTGTCGATGGTCGGGTCGGCGGGGGCGTTCTAGACTTTCTCTCTCTCTCTCTCCTTCACCCCCTTTTAATTTTTTTTCTCCCTTTCGCCTTCTCAAGAGCAAGGTCCTGGACTACCGATGATGTGAAACACAATACCGACGATACATCGCTTGAACATGCGGGCGGATTCCCAAGCGGTATAGTTTGATGCAATGCGTGTAAAAGGCGAAGTTTCTTACATCTGCATATATATATAACATACCTACATGACGGTCCCGACGGACCGAGATGAAGAGAGCTCGAAGTTCTGGCTGCAATGGAGCAGTTAATTTATCTATCACGTTCCCTTGTTTCGTCTGGACTCGGCCGGGAGACTATGCTACCTAACCTCCCTGGCACCGATAGCTGGGTATTACACTACACAGATGCGCGCGCACGACCAAATCCCTCCTGCATTTGATGACGAGAGACGGCAAAATTGGCGCTTTGGTTTCGACCCCAGCTGTCAGACGACAAAGTGGGATCCGATGTGCGCGGGCGTAGATCTCAACCGCCATCGGTGGTTGCCCCCAGCTAAGTACATGGTACAACGTAAATAGATATAGGCATGGAGAGGGAACGAGAAACAAGGGTTCTTCGCCGTCATACGCGTGCACCCTGCTCCTTATTTTCGCTTATGATTAAGCCGTTGATGAGGCGGAAAAAAAAACGTAGAGAAAAAAACTTCTCGACGCATAGCAAAAGGAAATAGGAACAATGTGGCTTAGCAGCCTTATAGGGTTATTAAAAAAAAAAAACCATAACATAAGCCAAGGGTGCTTATCCGCATAGGTAGTGAAAAAGAAAGTTGTGACATTTTGCCCTCATCATCAAAAATATACAGTACCTACGGTAGCGTGACAGCTGGACAGGTAGGGACTAGGGATCGATGCCCCGGTCCCGTCCGCCCATCGATGGGTGGATATTGCCGGGGCTAGCCTCACAAAGAAGAAAGTAAAAGCATAAACACAACGACCGAATACACAGTACTTGCTGGCGCTGCTGGCCTTGCGACGCGTGGATTGGCCAATGGCTCCGTTGATCTACGATATTCCCACCTTCTCTTCTTTCGTTTAGGTTAGTACAGCATATATAAATATATCGCACACAGCTTCGTGTTCTCGCCACCAATACCAACATATGTAGGCAGCTTACCGTCGTAGTGTCGTGTAAGTATACCGGCATTCTGCTCGGCTCGGTTCTGGTTGCATTTTGATGTCATCATTTGAAGCAGTTCGTTCATTTCGTGGTATCTTAATGAACGCCATCAGACCCTGATTCATCTTGCTGAAACATGGGCCTAGGTCCTGGGTCCAACATAACTACCACATGAATAGACAACTATCTTCAGATGTAGGTACACTATGCTGTACTTACTTACGCAATCCCATTCCCTAATAAACCTCCTGACATCCGGGAGTATTTCTGGGTATGTATCATGAGAGAGCTATGGATTACGAAGAACAAACCCCATGGAGGGATATCCTAGCACCTGTCTGTTCTCTTCCCCGCTCATTTTAGCTAATTAGTATTTTCTGACGTCTTAGCTAGTGGGCTGACAGACCCTTGCGCTCGGTAGGTATTACTTCTTGACGACCCTTACTAGATCGCATTTAATAAAAAAAATAATAACCTTGGTTAAGTAATTGAGAATATATACTATTATAGGTACTTGAGATTCGGGGCTTATCTGCTAGGGTATATTAGTAATATATAGGTATGCAGTTAGTTAATACCGATAGTGGTCCGGTATCTTCACGCAGTAGTACAAGGTCTCCCGTATATTACGTGATAGCGTAGGTCAGAATTACCATGGCAATCATGATCTTTGGGATGACGGTTTCATGTCTTTTGATCCTGCGATCCTTCTAGAGCCTAGAGATGTCAGTGACCTTGAACCATTCCTTGCTATGTCATGGGTACCCTCAAACCGTTATAATAGGAAGACTTGCCACGGCTCCTGAGCCCAGCCCCTGCTCAGAGCGTTAGGAAGGTAACAATTCCAAGTTAGTGAAGCCTAACTATACACTGTAAGTTGCCTTTTGAAGTAGACAGTCATTTGCCCTTGCCGTTATGAATCCTATCAGGTTATCTATGATGAGTTATTTTCCCTTACCTAGCACAAGAGACACCTACCACGACGCACTAGACGTCTTTGACCTATTGTGTGATTAATAAATATTCCAAGGGTGGCTCTGGAGATGGTGTATCGATAATAATGTCCAACGTATGAATGAAATAATTCTGTATCAGGTAGCATTGAGCCAGTATCTTCGAGGGTCAAGAGTCCAATCTGTGCGACCCTTTGCAGCTAGGTATTCTTGATTCGGTGTCGGCAGACCTCCTTCCTCTCTTCGCCTATTGTCCTACGCAAACGTTATAGGACCGTACAGGCGGACTACTAGGTCGTAATTTAAGAATTAGAAGTGGTATAGGAACTGGAAACCAGGCAGCGTACAAAGGTCGGAAACGACACGAGAATATGTCACGAGATTTCGTGATGGGGCGAAAAAGCCCGTGACCTAGATACCAAGCAGGGGCTGGTCTTGGTCTTCAATGACACCATGTACCAAATAGCGACTGTATGCTGGGGCTTCCTCCGATGGTTTGGGAAAGGTTCACCGGTATTACTTCCCTTCTTTCAGATCTTGAGGTTGTGCAAGATCTGGTATGCAGTTTGCCCGTTTGGGGGCAGGGGTAAAGGGGAGGGGGCGACGATAGCATCGTTGACAGATGTACTGCGTGTGCCGACGATGTTAAGTAAGGCAATTCGTAGATGTCAACACACGTACCCAGCCAAAAGGGGCAACAAGGTTCTTTGTTAAGTGGTAAATAAGTGTCCCAAGACATGCATCTGCGTTCTTCCGACGTGGTGGTCTCAGATCTCATGGCTACACATTCGACGAAAAGCGACAGGTTGCGCCACCTGCAGCTGACAGGTGAATATAGTATTCTTAGGTAACCAGGAGGGTCGCTAGAGTGGTGACCGGCAGGTCGGCAACTCCCTATTTCAAGGTAATGGAACGAGTTACTGTCTGTATAGAGCATTCCCAACTGCAGAGAGGTGACCACTTGATAATAAATACAGTTATATCCGAGCTATGGAGCGAATACCCGAGATCAATGATGACATTAGTATTATCACCGCTTATTAATTAGTAGTAATGGCCGAGACTCATTTTTTGTCAATGGTGTGAGAGGTTTTTCACACCTCGTATACTATCGGCTCACTGCGTTGCAACGAAGTCGCCCGGTCTGTTGCCTTGCATAGCCTCGCTAGAGTTGCCGAAGCTTAATCGAGATCATGGGGGGAAAATCATGATCTCAGGGAACACAACCTATATAGCCCATACGAGGACTGGTCGACAGGAATGGTTTCATCACGAGGGCCTGGCAGGTGTTGCACCTAAACATCAGACTGTAGGGGGATATGTACTGTCTGCCGGGTACTCGCTTTCTCAGGAACCAGGAACGTTGCCACACGACGCGAAGTGCCGCCTGTGCCGCGTGGAATGGCGGTGGAGATGCTGCCCAGAGAAAGCAGGTAGGTACAGCAGGGAGAATAGAGGCCCGACACACTGTCATCGTATAGGTGGTTGATTAAGCGTCACACACAGGCGCACAAATCCCGAGCAGTCCACTCCGGTACGCTACGATAATGTGATATACCAGGGTTGTTTCGCCCGGTCAGCGGTAGTTCTTCTCCTTCCCTGGGATGGTAAATGGGACATAAGCATGTCCGTAGCCGCCTGCAAGATTAGCGATGTCGTGTCAAGACAAGGCGCCCTTCGATGTCTTGTGTGCATCATCTATGTAGCCAAAGTGGACATGTCGCTCGTTCGATCGGTGCCCAAGTTAGTAAATCTGTAAACGTTACTTGGTCATTATAAAAGTGTAGGTAAGAGGTTGGCGCGCGGAGAGCCCGTACTCCGGGGAGGGGGGCGATTTAGATAAAACTGTCTCACGGGCCTTTGAGCTGACGTTCGAGTGCCCAAGCAGGTTTCTGATAGCCGTTACGCCACCTGGTAGTCGACCAACCCTGATCCTAACCATAGGTATTTTTTTTTTTGCTAGGGTGATGAACATGGGAAAAGCAAAGGTCCACGGTAGGCATACCAAACTCGTTGTTCATGATCTGACCTTTCATAAGTCGGTCCGAGCAAATAGAAATGCATGTGTCCCAAGCCACGAACCCGACAATGTGGAAGTTTCAGCAAGGCGAATGACGTGCAAAATTCTCATCAATTATAGTCTGTAGTAGGTAAGTAGGTAGATAGGTAGGTAATTAATTACTTAGGTACACGTGTAGTTGAAACTGACTGGCTGATCGATCGATCTAAGGGGCAAACGGAAAGGATATTAAAAGGTCAGATTAGATGGCGGCTCGCCTCGAGGACGAGCAAGGAGCCGGTTTGGGCAAATAATCGGATTTCCTACCTAGCAAGAGCGATGGCATGGTTTCCGATGTGATTTCGAAGATTGAGGGCTAATTAGTGGTCATTTCGTTGTATTTACATCGGTAGGTAGCACGTATATACCTAGGCTCTGGGCATACTCTGGGGGATGTCAGTATAGCGACTAGTATAGTATAGTACTAGGTCTCCATCATGATGCTATCGTGCTTTCCTTGCTAGATCCCTATACTTAGCGCCATGCTCACGTGTTTCATACACCTAGGTGTAAAATCCCAGCTGCAAGATTATGTAACTCTTTCCTTACCAGTACATAGATAAGTATACCACTTTAAGAGTCATCTCGAGTACCTGGTAGTGGAAGCATTTGATACCGTACTACAATACTAAGTACATAAGAAAAAAGTAAGAAGTGAAGTTCCATGGCTCACACGCTTTCCTCCTTATTAGCTAGGGCAACAAGTTTTCTGCAATCATACCGTGCCAAAAACACTGTATAATACTTGAAGAGCGAGTGCGCATGTGGTTAGGTAGGTGTGATCGGCAAGAACATATTAGAGTATCTAGTAAGTACAGCATACCTAACCCGGGAACCTGGTGCCGTTGGGAAGTGCTGGTACGGGGTGACAAGCTAGGAGAGGAGTCTTTACCGATTCGGGGAATTGTCGCGAATGGAATCTCCAGACGACCCACTTGTGACTTCTTTGACACAGGGCAAGCCAGGGGGCTTCCGATGACAGCGGGTCGGAAGTTGACTTGACAGGGGCTGATCAGATCAAGGGTTCGTTTGACAGAAGCACGGTTCTCAATTTTATCCGCGATGGAATCCAATCCATGGCTTGGATAATGATGGGGAATGATGATGACGATGACAACAAAATGACAACGGGCGGTAGGCTATTTTGTATAAGCAGTAGCTGCAGGGAGAGAGTACTGACATTTGCAGTAGGTACAGAATACTGCTACCTACATCGTGTGAACTCTGCAGCGGCAATAAATTGCCGCCGCTTATCGCCTGATAAGTTGCAGCAAAACATCAGCAGAACGCAAGCACAGTGCTGCACGGTACTGTAATCATATTATAGTGCGTCTGTACAACCACAACACCTCATGGTTCCATGCGTATGCACATGCATCTCCCGTGCATAATTGAGGATGCCAGTCAGCTGGAAATACTACCATTGGCTCTCAGCTGATGGAGAGTACCTATGTAGCATGGGAACTTGGGGGGTTCGTTCTTCTGGGGACGATTCATACATGATGCATCTCTCATAGGCGAGTAAGGGTAGACTAGGTACATAGTCAAAGTGGCGTAGAAGCTCGAGGCGCATGCACTGCAATATCAATTGACATCTACATACGATCGCTTTAGATACCGGCGAAGATGTCACTGTATGATAGCTATAAGGCTTAGTACATCGACATGAAACAACTTGGCAAGACACTCAAGACACCTTTGTGTGGCATTAGATGGTAGCCTTATTCCTGTCTCCCTGATGCTTGCTTCTATTACCGCTCTGAGAGCCACAAAATCGCTGTAGAATCTCTATAGACGGTGTAGCACTGTACGAGAGTGGGGTTTAAATTATATATACACTGTATCTGCCAACATAGGTAGGTCCTTAAACCTTTCGGGACCGAGGGAAATAAATCCGTACCAAAATCACTGTTACTGGAGAGCACCTCACCGGCCTTAGGATACGATACACTGTTACCCGTCCCGTTTCTTTTATTATAATCACGAATTAGGAAAGCTGTGTAAGTATCTACCTAGTCACGGCCACTCTGCAGCTTGCTTTTGCCTCCCGCGCCGTGCACCGGTCTTTTTTCATGTCACTATCGTTAGCAAGCCACGATGTACATACCGTACGCGGATAAGTCCGGGCGCTGTCTGGGCTAAACCACTGCCGCCACCTCTGCCGCTGTGGCGCGGGGGACGTGCCAGCCCCGATGCCAGATAACCGGAACACCGTGTAGCCTGAGCATCAACCACGGTACCTCCCGCATGTATACGTACATATGCTGTATGCTGTATGTAACCTACCAGTTACTCCAGTTGCTGTCATGAAGAAATGTCAACCAGCCAGAACTGCGACCATGCATTCAGCCACCAGGTACCGGGTACTGATCGAGTGCCCGCCCCAATGCTCACGCGCAAGACTGATCGTCATTTCATCCAAATATTTGGCTTACCTAGCTATCCATTCAGGAGTACCACCTACCTAGGTAGTTTTACCGACGGCCTACCTACCTTGTGGACCATTGAAACGATGTGCGTGCGTTGCGTGTGTGCGTGTGTGCGGTCTAGGACCCGCACAAGGCATTGGTCAACATGCCCATCTGATGCCCACATTCCGACTCGGTCTGTGGGGCTGTCAGGAGACGCCTACTTACAGTAGATACCTAGTGTAATTATAGGAATAGTCCATAGGTAACAGGTTAGCGTGACGTGTGTAGCAAGGGAACCAACAGGTTTGGCGTGCTCGGGAATATCGTCCAGATAGGTAACGCAGGCATGGAGGAGAGAGGGCCCTACATACGTAGTAGTATGGGCATTTGAGGGAATATCTAGAATGGGGCTCTGAATGGGGACTCGAAGCTCAAGAGCCCCTGACAACCCCAACCGTTGGTAGATACCTAGGTAGTGCGGTAGGAGTATCTGTATCTAGTGGTGGTTGAGATCTGAGACCCGCCGCCCGCAACGAGGCTGAAAGATCGATAATGTGACTGGTAGGCATGCGCGAATGGGTGAATGGATCGTACATACGATGTACTCCGTCCGTCGTATGGGCGTGGGTTAATTATGATTACTGATCGCGTAGCCATACCTACTGCCTAATTGCATGGCCTGCAGGAGGAGCGCACCCCGACAGATTGTGGCTTGCGGGTGAGATCAACGACCCTACACTAATGAGTAGATTCTGCATGAAACATCACTTAGTGGCGCTATCCGAACTTCGTTGGTGTTGGTGGCAGTCATTCGTAGCTGCACTAGTGAGTGGCAACGCAGGAAAAAACGACAATACCAGTTAGTCTATGCGTGCTAATGTTCTTTTGACGTCGGGAAACTCCTGCAGGTTGGGAATGCTGCGCTTATTAATGGCGATGTATGTATGTAGGAAAAACATATTACCATCTGGATATTAACTATCTACTTACGTACCGTAGTGCAAAGAGGGGATGTGGATAGGTACTAACTACATTACCGTGAGGGGGGGTCCGTACAAGACGGTCACAGTGATTATCACCACTTTGGTAACGGTCTTATAATTTTGGAAACAATTTTGCAGTTTGGAGACCGTCACGGTGACCGTTATATATTCAAGACTGAATATTTCGTAAAAATACCTTCCGTACGAAAAGCATTTTAGAAATTAAGACCGTTTCGGCCGGTCATATGACCTTTTTGGGTCCAAAACGGTCACAGCAGCCAAAAGCTGTCCCGGCAGCCAAAAGTCGTCACGGCAGACCTACCCTCGCGACTGCCTCCTACACGTCGAAGCCCTTATAATTACTAATAACAATAACACCTTCCAGTATAATAAATAGCCCGTAGCTCATAGTATAATCGTAATACCTCGTAACCGTAAACTGTAAACTTTTAGTTCGAATTTTAATTGTAATTATAATTAAGTAATTCTTAAGTAACTAAATTAAATTAAAACAACAGCAACAGCGATCCGAATATTTCTTTTGTATTTTTTAGGTTGGCAGGTCGGCAGGGCTACTGCTGCGCGCAAGTAACCTACCCCCCCCCCCCCCCTTAAAAACGGTCATATTTTTTTATAACAATTTTTAATCTGTAACGATTTTTGAATTCGGTAACCGTTTTTAACCCGAGACGACTTTTGGACCTAGTAACCCTTCGTAACCAAAAATGGCTTTAAAACTTAGTAACCGTTTGCAATTAACGGCTATTTTAGAACGTTATAACCGTCCCGATTTAAAAACCATCTCAAATATATGATCTTCAAAAGACCAGCATACTGCCGAGACCATTTTCAAAGTCCGTAACAATCACGGTGACCGTCTCCAATACCCCCCCTCCCGCGCTAATGTAACTTCGAATGCTGCCGAGTCGACATGGGTACAAGTGCGCATTGTCTGGTGCTGGAATCTGCGACGCCGATAAGTTGAGTTGTCTGATAGAGAGAATAATATGATCTGTATTAGGTAATACCTAGATGCTTACACGGAGGTACCTAACCTTATGCTGCAGAATAATGCATATATACGAAATCTACACAATATCATAATAATACGACATTAATCTCGGGCTGCTACAGAAGGAACATCCAATGTATTCAAAACCTCATGCCCAATCCGGGAACTGCGGTTGGGTCCAGGAGTAGAATACCAAGGCCTTAGTATCACTTGAACACACTTAGAAGGGCTTAGTCTAGTTATGTAGTGTTCGATTGCATCACACTGATTATTCCCGAAGGAACTGTATATCTCAGAAGTTCCAGTTCCAGCTCCAGCTCCATACTAGAAACTAGATAAGTAGACTAACAATCCAAGGACTGGGTGTCACCATCACCTTTTGGGTAACCATGCTTTCTCTTTTGGTAAGCGGTGCGTCGAGGAGATGGACACCGACTTCAAGTACTTAATGGGCTTACATAGGAAGTAAGCAAGACGCTCAACCAGGTTTTACCCAGTATACATATGCGACAAATTAGCTGTGGAACTTACATAGCGCTATGTCGTGCCAGGCAGGGCTTCAGATTCTATAAACGAAACGAAGTGGCTACGCGGTTGTGTACCGAGTTTTTCTTTCTACGGATTTGTTTTGCCCTCGATCTCACACAGCTAATAAGCGTTGCCCTTGTCAAGCAGGCTGACAGCGGTAGCACGGGCTGGACCTCCACCCCGGCGGCCGGAGACAGAAGCATCCTAATTTCCAGATTCATGGGTGGTTTCATGGTGGTACAGTCCTGTAGTGCAGTGTCGTACCCAGGAGACCGCGCGGCGATAGACGAGAAATGTTATCCGCCAGCAATGCTGCCACGCTAATAGGATTGTACGTCGGAGGCATCGGCGATTCAACCACTCGCAATCAGACCACCGACTCGAGCTATACCCAAGCAGACTTTGCTTGCGCAAGCGGAAGACGGTCTACAGTATAGCCTCGAGTCTCCGGCGACGGTTCGGAACAGAGGGGCTCAACTGACTCGAACGTGCAATGCCGGCGCCTTTCCTCGGCAGATCACATACCTACATACCTAGGTGATGTACTACCTGCCGTACGTAGTCACCTACCTACTAGCATGCCGACAATGTACCCAAGCGAATGAGTGGTCCCTCCTGTTGATCGACTAGTCTAGGTACTATTATTAGTTGACAAGCTTGACAAGTGCAAACAATACAACGTGTTGAAAAGAAGCTAACGCTGGTGTAAGGGGTCCATTAAACGGCTGCGGGCTAAACTAGGTAAGACTCGTTTGTATACAAATCTCCGTTCACCTCGGAAAATTCCATCTTGGTCTAATGCAAACCACACAAACTCCGTATACTTGGTAGATTCGAGTCACGGTGAATGATGGATTCCGCAGTGGGCATCTTCAATTACTAGACATAGAGTAGAGAGGAAGGAATTCTGCAGAGATGGATGTATATGTGATCTAGAGGGGGTCATGTATGCATGTAAGTAGGCCGGGTCTCCTGAAATTACGCTGGTGACACCTACGGAACTAGTGTACCTAACTAATGTATGGGACTGCGGTCTGGAGTAGGTATCAGGTAACCTAGGTAGGTAGCAGCCGTGGCGGGCGGCTTTTAGCCCAGTTCCAAGTTCCAACACTTGTCTTTGGTTTGTGGGCCACGCTACCTATCTCAGTAAGGACCAGATAGATAGATCGGGCACTGTAGATAAATATCTTGCATTTGGTAGGTAATTAACACACACACACTTACGCATACATACGCCGTGTCGAGTTACCCGGACCCAATAATGGAGAAAGTATTAGCGATTCGATTCATTCTACATGAGCTTTAGGAAAACTCTATACCGGAGTTAGATTGACTAATCTGGAACATTAAGTTAAACATTTCACGTCCAAACTTACGATCTACTGGATACCTGCCTAAGGCTGCACGAGACTGGTGAAGTAAGTGGCGCGATCCTGTGCCTGTGCCTTTTTCGCCTTTTTCGATTCTTCTTTTTTTTTTTTTTTTTTTTTTTTACTTTTTTACTTTTTAGGTATAAAACCGTTCAACTTTGAACTTTAGTTTATAGCTTATTATCTAAGGCATTGCGCTTGCGCACACAAAACTCCCTACCCCATTTACTACTCGAGACCTTATTGTATCTCTATATACTTTTCCTCGGTCCGTAGCGCATTGCAGATTTGCGGGTCCGTCTCCCACGAGCACCTTTTCGCCTGTTCTTATACAGAGATGGCATCTAGACTCATCTTACTACCGCAACCATAGACTTTATATACACCCCGTACCAATATTGGCTGATCGAATTCTGCTCACTACGTAGTTTATACTCGAGTTTAATGCGGCAAATTAAGCATTGAAAGTAGAGTTTATTAACTACAATAACCTAAACCAAGATATAGACCTTTATATGTAAAGAATTAGCAGAATAAGGTCGTACAAGAACAAGAAAGTACGGGTCCGATGATGGTATCAAGCGACTGTTGACATACCAGGGGACGACAAGAGATGCGATCTCACTGAGCTCACACCGCATTCGCGTTGCATTACGCCATCGCGGGAGCAAACCCAACACTACACGCACGACCGCGGGAGTGCCGGACCCCTGGGCCATCTTTGCGGTCTTTATGGGTTGTATTTGGGTCATTGCTCATGTTCTATGCCGTAATGCAGATGCGCGAGATGCACATAAACCTTCCTCTGGGTCGGCCGCCTGCAGTTGACGACGAATAACGTTGCACCAGGATTTCCCATCAATAAAGATACCCGCAGGGACGCTGCGTGTCATAGCCCTGGGTCTCGATTCCAACTACGGGAGCCTGCCCGAGTCCCGGCACCTCGTGCGTATATGAGCAAATGCACATAGTTTGGCGTAGTGTAGTGTAGCTAACTTTGTTAGGGGTTCTAACAATGTCTATATGGTAGCTCTTTTTCTCTCTCTCTCTCTCTCTCTCTCTCTCTGTGTGTGTGTGTGTGTGTGTGTGTGTGTGTGTGTTTCTCGTTTGTTCTGTCCCTTTCTCTTCTGAGAGAGAACAAGAAGAAAAGATGGAGAGACGGAGTTAGAGACCGCGTTAGAAGGAAAGACGGAGGCAGATTAAGTCGAGGAGAAAGAGCAAAGATACGATTTTACCTCTCTAATGCGTCCCTTCCCCGCCTCTACCCCACTTTATTCCCCTGTTACATTGGACATTACGTCTCTCGAGCCCACCTAGAGCAGCCACCTTTCGTAGCTAGAGTGACGCCCTTATTTAGGACTAGTGTTGACGATCACCTGCTGCGTACTTTATTGCATACTTAAGCACTTATATATTAAATATATAATTGATATCATTATATGTAACATGTAATTTAAAATAATCCTTAGCCATTGTTATTGTTATTATCATTGTTATTATTTATTTTGTTGCTGTTATTGTTATTGTTGTTGAATAGCCTGATCGTAAAAAAAATACATGTTAATATTTCTAGTGGGTACATTGCCTTGTACGGCGCTGGGTAGAAATACATAGGTAGGAAATAGGCAGGGGCTTCATCCCAGCTGCTCTAGGTGGCTGCTCTAGGTGGCTGCTCTAGGTGGACTCACATTTCTCCCTTTCCTCATCCATTACCTAGTATCTCGTCCCAATCACAATGCACCCAGTGAGTGTCAACCGTCAACTACCAAGCCATCAACGGCAACAACTCATGACACATGTTCCCGGGCCTTGCGTCAACCTTCATGGAGAGCCCCAACCTTTAAGTTCTCGCCCAGGTACCTACCTAGATTAGGCAGTCCCTAGGTAGGTAGTAGGGCAGGTAAGTGGAGGCGTGTTGTGCGTACCTGGATGATGTGGGGACACAAGACTGTAGTCTAGGTATGTACGCAGTAGAGGTAGTAGTAGAGGCAGTAGCATGCAAGGGTTACCCTAGGCGCTCTATTTAATAGTACTAGTATCGGGCAATTTCATCTGGCACTAAGACACCACAACCGTGGCGGACCGGGGCTCACAGATCCCTGCTGCAGCGTAGTCATGCTCACAGAAACGTTCCGTTGCCCACAGTTGCCCAGAGTCGTTCAAGCCTGCGGTAGCGCGCCTCCTCGACGTCCCCCCTCCCCCCTCGAAGTCTCGAAGTCTCGCAGTACCTACTACCTTGTTAGCGGCCGACAGCACGTCCAAAACCTAGCATCGAACCAAGTTTGCGGTCCTCTGGTCAACAAGACCCTTAAGCCATGTGGTCCACTCCATGGCCCGGTGCTACCCAAAGGCTTGGTAGTCGTGGACATGATAGAGAAGTCGAGGTGGGTTAGTCTAGTGTAGAGGCAACGCCACGCCACAAGCACCAGTCAGTTAGTCTCGTTTGGTATGGTAAGTAATATGAACAACACAGTACGAATGACTCCTTGACGAGATGTAGTATCTATACCTAGGATATACGTTAGCAATCACCCTTGTCACCGAAAGTTGCCATGTATCGATTCTCTTCCTTATAGTTCAAAGTCTCCTCCTCCAAATCGCCTCGCCATGTTACCTTATCCTCGCTTGGCTGTTAAAAGTCAACTTGGAAAGTCTTCCTGATCTTTTTAGCTTTTTGGCTCTGTTGTCGTTCTGTTGTGCTTGTAGTACCAGAGGCGCTTCTTTTATACATATATCGGATTACCTGTCGTCTCTCTACCCAGGGTTTTTTTTTCTCTCTTCTATTTTCTTATGCTATGATTATATTCATCACAAGGACCATCCCGGAACCATTGACCTTTTTCTACTCTGAGGTTACATGCCGCCTGAGATAGACCAGAATCTGTATATTCAATACTCATCCTAGACCTAGATTTGGCAGCTGGCACCTGCATCGATCTTACGAATGACAGGGACAAGCCGTGATCGACTTGTTGCTTCTCTTCCTTCATCCAGTCGCTATTGCTCGCTCGTTCCAACAACTGGAAGTTATTGTCTTTAGGGAGGTGCAGATGTTACTATTCGGCGCCTCTTATTACTCGACGTTTATCCATTCTCAACACTCCGACGGAGTTGGCTTGAATTCGACACAATCACATTTATTTTCGTGGCCGAATTCTACCTGTCGTGCCGTCTGGGTGAAGGTCAGACTAAAACATGGAATAGACCGCCTATGGCCTTTTCAACTACCCAATTATTTTAACAGATTTTTTGTAAGCCTCGAAGTCAAAACGAGTCGTACATATCCAAAGCGAGAGTCTACTGCTAACAGCATTGCCAGACTTTACCGCTGAGCGGGAGACCTTTCAAACTCTCTTGTTCAACTATTTATAGTAGAGTATACAGCACCGCCTGAGGGCAGTAGAAGGGATTTAGAAGGGACTTAGAATGTCCTCTATCCTCATGCATCCTCATTACAATAAAGTCCCGTATCAGGAGCCTCATTATCTGGATCCTAGATTAGTACCTGCGACCAGAGTACAAGATGGGCGTGCCCCCATTTCTCTCCCATCTATTCGACAGGTAACTTTGGTTCCCATGATAGATGGTCAGGTCTAACCTGGTGACAGGCTTTCCCAGATTTCGATAAAGGTTTTGAACGGGATCGTGTAGGGAGTATAATTTCGCCAGATACATCCCCCACGGCATTCTCGTTTACGGGCGCCGGCCCATCGCCGAAATATACCGTCTCTCCTAACCAGCACAAGAGGAGGCGCGTATCTTCTCATGAGGGGAACGAAAGCGATGGGTCTAACCCGGTGCCGCGAGTTTACGCTGTTCCCCAGCAAGTCAAGTCACGACCAGTGTCCCCAGCCACCGAGTCCCGCCTAATACACAAGCCGTGGCCAAATCCAGACAACACGAGGCCATACGCAACCAATTACACTTTCTGGGCGCCAGGTAGTGTAAATCCGTACGAACGAGCGGAGAAGCCTCCGGCGCCCCCTAGTCTTCCACTGAAGCTCGAGCAAGGCATCAACGAAGATATTCGTGCTGGGAGCATTCCTATGTACAGACATATTAGCAACGATTATATACCGGCGGCACCACCCCAACGACCTAGCATAGTTCCTAGAAGCGGACAATGGGCGGACGTTGGAGGGCATGAATACCGGCAGGCAGCATATGACGGCTACGGTTACTCTCATCCGAATAGGGTCCAATCACTTTCTATCGGGCCAGCCCATCCCAACCGGACTTCATTCCCGCCAGGAGCGTACGTACCACGCCCCCAACACGAGACGTATATGCGCATGGGTGACATTATAGGGGCGGGCGGGGAGAAGCCGCGAAAACGTCGTGGCAATCTGCCCAAAGAGACGACAGATAAACTCCGTGCTTGGTTCGTGGCCCATTTGCATCATCCTTATCCAACTGAGGATGAGAAGCAACAACTCATGAGGGACACAGGGTTACAGATGAGTAAGTCAAGTGGTCAACTGCGCTCTACTGTTTTGGCATTGACCTACGTCGCTAACATCAGACACTTCGTCGGCTGAAGATCAGATTTCAAATTGGTTTATTAATGCTAGGAGGCGGCAGTTGCCCGCTATGATTAGCAATGCCCGTGCGGAATCAGAGGCTACACGTGCTATAGAGAGCAAGACTTTATCTCCAAACGAACGAAGAAAATACGATCGCGATACCGGACACCGTAGTGACAGCGAGGGAAGCGGCTACGAAGATCTCGATACGAAATCGGTGGGACAACGCGGACCTACGAACATAAAGCGTGGTAGCATATAGGGCCACGATCCTTAATGTTCAAACCCAAGGCCCCTTTCAGTTTCGTAAATCGTCTCGATTTCGTACTGTTTGGTCGCCTTGTGCTGCCGTTACTCGTGTTCCATGGCTGGGTTATAGCACGTTTACTCTACGTCTTTACAATCGTATATAATACTTTTCTGGACCGGCGAACGACGCCGGAATACATACTTAGCATCGTGTAGGGAAATTCGTGGGTATTCGATAGCAAGCGGCATACTGGCTATCCGAAATGGTACATTCGAAGTTGATTAAGAAACATGACACATGTAGACCTCGAGTACATGTACATATGAATGAAATGAGGCAGATGATAGAGAGACGAATGCGCTTATCGACACAGCAAGGTGCATCGAGAGAAGTACTATGATCCGAATGGAATAGAATAGACCCAAATTGCCACCGACGGACGAAATGTCCAGCCGGGGCGGCACAAGCAAGCCTATATGTGGAACGACTTCCCGCCGTATTGCTACGCTCGTGGATATTTCATTTAATTCTCAACTCCCCGGGTTGCTATTTCATGCCTGCTTGTGTAATCACAAACCGAGGTCGTCGCTTTCCTAGCAACATGATTCTAGGACAATGCACCCTGGCTAACATACGTATATAGCGCCTTGCATGACCGTTCCCGATCGATAGATTGAATGCAGATCTACCCGAGGCGAAAGGGCCGTCATTTCGGACTCCTCGACCGCCATTTCCAGCACATAGCTGCATGTCACGTACCGATTGGCTGTGCAATCTAGTTGCCTCGCATGATGGGTAACAGAGTCATCTTCGGGATATGGAATCGAATCGAATCAGGTTGCAGAGGAACCGAAGATTGAATATCTTCAGCGCCTCCCGTCCCATGGCATGACATAAGGCTTAGCGAGCGATTGTCCTGTGGCGTTCATGTCAGTAATCTCCTGATCGGATAAAGGACGACACACAAAGATTAGCGAATGGGCGGTAGATCGCGGCCGCTCTTTCGATCCCAGGATGTTGGTGGAACGTGTCGTGTTTCCCCAACATTCTGTGCTCCGGGTGAGTCAACCGCCAACGCGAAGCCTCCCTAGTACCGCTCTACAAAAGCTTGAGTCTATGTTGATGAATACGGCTCGTAGCTAGGCTATGGGATGGAATCGCTAGGACAGGATGTCACACTTGGTATATTGACTGCGGCATGTGATAGCTGCCCAAGGACTAGCGGCGAACAAAATAGGGGTTGGCGGGAAAGTAAACATAGTAGTTTGCGTATATATGTATTAATAGAATAATTGCCAGCGTGTAGGTTTCATCGAAGCAAGAATTCTTATGATCTACTATAGCTCCGAGATACCTAAATTCGTCAAAACGTGATGCAGCTGCCTCGGCGTAGTAACGATGTCTGCGTCGCCAAAACCCGCCCAAACCCAGTACACGTAACTCCACGATGGCTTAATGTGCTCGTGACCTTGACGCCTTCTATGACGCGTTGAGGCCACGAAAGCTATGCATTGAAACAGCCTTGTTAAAATCCTCCTATACGAGTTGGATTGTTAAGCATGAGGTTGGATTAACTTCAAGGTTTAACTAATGGAAGATTGAAAAAGCTACGACAGATACGATCCTGTCAGTACCCATCAGGGCACATATACGAGGTATGTAGTTTGAAATGTCACCAGAAGCTTAAACTCGTGGTAATAAAGTTAAGTTCTGGCGCGGGCCGCAATGTCTAACATCAGCTCCTACCTGTCTATCAATGATTGATACCTGTCAGGCGAATGCATGTTTGATACCATAGGCACGTGGTGAGGGCAATACTGCCGAGCTTTCCCGGAACCTTGACAGATATTAGGTACTATGTCGGTAGGTAGTGTAGATCTGACGTTGACAACAGTTGAACAGCCTAGGATAAGGAAGGACCAAGTGCGTTTCAGCATAGGAACCTAACGTAATCCATGAAACCATGTCAGTCTGCAAATTAAGCCTCGACACAATTAGTGTAGTAATATTAGCTCGTTATATAGTGAGCAAATTAGGGACGTTATCTTAGTTTCTTTGCCCACGAATTCACGACAAATTGGCACAGGATCCACTATGGGGCTTCTCTCACATTAGCCGCGTATGAGCTGTTGTTCAAATAAGGACTGCTGGGATGTTTCTCTCTCATGCGATATTGTACCTAGCATCGGACACCGGGGCCGCAATCCCTGAGTTTTTAACTTTGCATGAATGCGCATCTTTGTTGAGAGATGTTAGCGGAGCGCGCTGAAAACTGCCATACCTATCTAGGTTATACAAGTGAGGCCCACCAAGTCAAGGTCCGTATTACTATAGCTATTACGTAGGGCGCGCTGTTTGGAATGAAAATCCGACAATCCGTGCGTTACAGTGTCGAGAGCATATTCAGCAATACTGTATATCTCTCTGTCATGCCATGCCATGACAGATAACTAACTAAGTTGTTAGTGACCAATGACTTTGTCTTTAGTAACGTAGAGAATACCCAACCAGGAAACTGCCATTTCGATTTTAGGGAGACCCGCCGGCTGCGGTACTATGTATGCAGCTGGTGTAACTGGTACCGTGCAATCCCTGACACAGCCGAGTTGGCATATGTATTTCCTAGGGACGGCATAAGGATATCTTTCCGACCCTTGTAGTTTAGATCTTGGATCTCTACAATGCTAAGTACTTACACCTCTTTTTCTTTTCTTTTCTGCTCCTACCTACTCAGTAGGCTCGTACGAGCCCCTCACTAACTAGACACTAGGTAGTTGGACGACTTAGACACTGGGGAGTTTGCGTAGGGTCCTTCCCGACTCATTTCCCCCGGTTGGAACTAGCCAACCTCGTTTACTTATAGCCTCCATACGAAAAGGATACGATTCATACGAGTACCTGCCTAAGGCACTGTACTTTTGCTAGACGAAAACATGGATTCTGCAATAGGTAGGTAGGTATGTATGTGTATTCTATTATATCTGTTCCGCAGTTAGCCCGACCAGTGGTATTCCCTGATCGCTGCCGCTGTCATCATCGAACGATGGATATGTACATGACCTATTCAGGTAACGCGAATTGGGCTGCCACTTGACATACGTAGGTGCACGCGCTTAGTCACCTTCTCCCCGGCTCTAGTTGCCATTGTAATACTCGAGTTTGACAGATAAGTACATCTACTTATGGTATATACAGCAGTAGACACTTAGATCCGTACTACAGACGC
Source organism: Nemania sp. FL0031 (assembly GCA_022432375.1). Lineage (NCBI taxonomy): Eukaryota > Fungi > Ascomycota > Sordariomycetes > Xylariales > Xylariaceae > Nemania > Nemania sp. FL0031. The sequence goes on from JAJKKK010000027.1 coordinate 218,998, forward strand.
TAGAAGCACGAAAGGATTTTCCATTGACCTATCTCGTTTGCCCTATTATAAGTGAAATGTGTGAGTGGCTACCCAAATAGGTCCCGGTCTGTCGGATACGACTCGGGCTCAGTACTTAGTTCAGATGTTCAGATAGGGTGAACTAGTTGTCAGGTATTACGTAAGTGGTGGGCACTCACATGTCTTCCTATGCATGACATTTTAGGTTAACGTCAGGCTAGCCTGCGCTACTATGTACTATTACAATGCTTACAGTACCTAATACTTGAACCCTCTAAGCGGTTAGCTGTGAGTAAGTAGAGTCTACTTATGTAAATAAATACAGTAACAAGGGTTAGTCGGCACGGCTACCCAGGTATGTATCCGGACAAACTTCTTGCAAGCGATTACAATTCAAACTCGTACCGGTTATAACTCATCTGTTAATATTTGTACAACTTGAATTGAAGCCAATGTTCCGCTCCTCGGTGTATCTGATGGATAATTCGTTAGTGGAGTTACATAGGGATAGCCACTATGGGGTCTAGCTTTGTGTGCTAGTCGTTCGGGTATGTAGCCTTCATAACAAGAGGTAGGTATAAGTAGATGATATAACATTATGACATACACATATAGGTTACCTAGTGTAGATCCCAACGCCAAATGGAAATTTTTAGCGATTATGGGGTTTAGATTAGTTTTCGGCAACTTTGACATTTCCTCTTGGCGCCGCAAGCCTGCTTTGTTTTTTTTTTTCGTGGCGTCGGTTGATGAAACCTCACGGCGAGAAAACGGCATTAACGGCTAACTGTCAAACTGCTATCTGATATGTCTGACTCGGCACTTAGTCAGATCCGATGGAAATCAGGAAGCTGGCAAGAAATGCGATTCGACGGCTATAATGTGCTTGGGAGTCTTCCCCGGCGAATCACGATCTTAAGAAGGTTCCTACCCCCCCAACGCCTGAGCCACCTGACTACATGTACGTGCATGGCCATAACGTCAACGTACATAAAAGCCCATGCAGTTAGATATGCACTTATATCACGTCTAGCGTAGCGAGCCTCGTAGAGAATGATACCTCGTTGTATGTTACCTATACGACCGACCGGTCGGTTAGAGAATTACATACACGGAGATAGGTAGTAGATAGGTAGGCATTGTTGGCATGTACAGTCTCATAACTGCGTTAATTAGCTCGAGATCTTGAATAACCCCTGCTCTCGATCTATATGAACTACCTACTTAGGTAAGACACGTCGGTTGTGTGGCGTCAGATTCGACTACCTAGTATAGCGTGTAGCGGCATCTCCAGTCGCAACCGCGCTACCTAGGGTATACCAACAGACAGACCACTCCTGCAGCAGGTAGCAAAACCGTTGGAATCTGCTGCATCGAAGCCCCGGGATGATCTAGAACGGCCCTAGACCTCGCTGTCTACGAGACTACTGCTAGGGGCTGACACGGGCTGTCGGAACGTCTATCTACGGCATCGAGGTATCCATTCATAACATGTACGGTATTATAGTACTATACTATACATACTATTTGGATGAAGCAGGGAAGATAGAGCAGTCAGATGGCCCACATGATTCTCCTTAATGTTGTAAGTACGGTGGGGGCCGTTACCGTAGACTTCATAGGCGTACCTATTATACAGTTTGGCGAACTTCCGAGCCCGCCCGCGATACCTAAGTTGGAGGTGCGAACTGTAAGACGTCCTTCACCGGCGCCGAAACGGAGCTATCTTCCTACAACCCTCCCTGCATCTAGGTAGATAATCCAGGCCATGGCGTGCCCGCTGTCAACATAGTGCTTATCCGAAACTGCGTAACGTGCCAACAGTCGGACCAGAAAAGCGGTCCATCCGCTACCTACTTTCCAGGTGCCAAATGCTGACATCCATTGTAATTTTTTATGAAACCATATGATTTTTATCGGGCATAGTTTAGACCGAATCTTTGTCTTCATTATGGTGTATTATTTCTTAATGGTAGGTAACACTAAATACCAACTGGTGTTAATACGGAGTAGGTACCTACTTATATTACCTGTCGGAGATCGGAGCCACGGGTCCCGGTGTGGCTGAGGGGCGGCTCACCAGCCTCTATAGCCTAAGTAGTTGCTCCGTCCTGAGCCTCATTTCACTTGTATGGATTAGGTACCTACATAATGTATCTCGTTGATGACACACACCATCACCTGTCAGAGGCTGTAGGGCCGGACGTAAAGGTATTGGCCTCATGAACTCTATTTGATTATCTCAGCAAATACAATTCCTCACAGCTCCGCTCCGTTGCGATTATGCCGGAAGATGCGGCCGCCGTCGCCAGGGCGTCGGGCGGCCCAACCGGGGAGCCCTTGGTAATTAAATCCACTGTTCCCGCATGCTCCGTGAGGCAGACCGGGTCTCTGATAATCGGCATTCATAGTCTTGCGTTACGTGCAGGAGCCGGAAGCTCCGGTGTGACAAGGTGAAGCCCGTGTGTACACGCTGCGCCAAGGTGAATGGTCATTGTGTCTATCCCGAGTCGCGAAGGAAGCCTGCCTTCAAGCGGCGAAATGTAAAAGAGCTCGAGGAGCGCTTAGGTAATTGGCCGAGGACTCTTAAAACATGACTTCAGAACCCGCAGCTGAATATATGCAGCACAAGTCGAAGACCTCTTGAGACAAACTCAGGATGGTACGCTCGCCGCGGCTAGCGTGGGTATAGACGTGGGTGCGGCTGCTGATGCCGAAGAGGAAGAGCTCGCCCCTGATGTTATCAATATTGGCGCTTATGAGGCGCCTACGACAGAGGATGTCCTGTTCGAAGGCATTGACTATGGCCTACCGGATATCTCTTTGGACGGCTCTACATTTGCCTTCAACAGTGAGAATCCAACAGGGTTCATGGGGAACAGCTCTGCGCAGCCCCTGGGTGACTTCAGCAGTACTGCCTTCAACGGCGAGCTCATAGATCTTGGGGGCGTATTCGAGGCGCTCCCCCCATTCGAGATGATGGAAGACCTGTAAGTAGTCCAGATGGACCAGCTTTTGTCAGTACTACTAAGTACAGATAGCAACCGTCTCTTCTTTCAGCGGCAACAGCAGTTTGCCCCTATTATCCACCCGAGTCGGTACCTACAGGCCTTCTACTCACCCCCTCATATGAAGCCACCTATGTGTCTACAGTATGCAATATGGGCGCTTGCCTCCAATAGCGACTCGAAGTATCACGCTTACCACGATAGTGAGTAAAGTCAAATCATTTTTCTGTCAGGCCAGCGCCCATCCCAGAACTCTTCTACTTTGGCTCTAAAAGTCTACTTTGCAAATCTCCTCGTACTCCTCAGGGCGTTCACATATCCCATCACAAGAAAACTCACTAACTCGGCATATTGAAGTTTTCTATCGGCGTGCTCGGCAGTATGCTGATATGGATGAGATGAAGGTGTGTATGATCTCTTACCCGCTTGGTACTTTCGGTTGGTGCTGACTACAAAAGGGCAATGGTGAACATTTTATCACCGTTGCACATGCTCAAACTTGGTGTGTTATTGCCACAGATGAAGCTAAATCAAGTATGTTGATCTCGAATTCCTTCATTTCCTCCTTTTAAATAACCTTGCCATCATCTAAACCAATGTGACTTGGTCGACTACTCGTATTACTATTTGACATTGCCTGCTCCAGATATTCCATAGCTAGATAACTACTGACACAATGGTTCTCTTTAATTAGTGATGTTCACTCGAGCGGCAATGAGCTGTGCTCGCGCGGTACGGCTTGCTGCGATGATGGGCCTTCACCACCTAGATTCTCCTCCTGACGAATCGAGTCCCACTCTAGCTCCTCCTCAGGACTGGGCTGAACTTGAAGAGCGGCGCCGCGTCTTTTGGGGGATATTCTGTATTGACAGCCATTGCTCAATCTCTACGGGTTGGCCACACCTGATAGACACAACAGACGTAAGCCATATACAGTTGAAGTTATTAGTTAACAAGAAAGGCTGATTCGAACTAGGTTACAACTCACCTCCCTGCCGTAAGTGGATATTGACTTGCGTTCCATCAAAGCTCCCTCGAGACGCATTTTCTTGATATTCTTTACGAACAAGCGCTACTATTCTTTGGTCGAGTTATGCTTCAAACTAACCCTCAATTGGCAGACCGAAGCTGCTTTCCATAGCGGAGAAGCTATGGAAACATGCACCATTAACGATATTTTTAGGGCGGACCGCTCGTACTCGTCGTTTGCTGGAAGTGTGGTGGTGTGTTATCTGTTTAATATCATTTTAAAACACGCACATCGGCCAAAAGAGAACGACAATCCCGAGAACTATGAATATGGGGAATACTGGAAGCGCCATCGCGATATAGATAATACACTCTCGAGCGCATTCATGTTTTTACCCGAGCCACTCAGACTACCCGATAACTACCGTGAGCCGACAGCTGTTAATACGAATCTGAATCTCCACGCGTCGATAATCTGCCTACATCACGCGGCCCTTGAGAGAATTGAAACCCATCACCTCCCCGAAAGCGCAAAACGAATTAGTGAGGATCGTCTTAGTGCTGCCGCGCAAGAGATTGTCAATATTATGAAACTAACAAGCCACTTAAGCTTCGGTCCGGTAGATTACCCCAATTCGAAACAGTCTTGTACTATACTTTCTAACATGTTAGCTATAGAGAACACCACTTGCAGCATTATCTTTATTCTGCGCCGCCTCCGTCTACATCTATTTCTGCAAAGAAAACAACACACCAACAAATGTTGGTAATCTTGACTTTATTCTCTCCGCCATGGAGGCTGTTGGTCGTACACATTCTATCACTCGCTCGTTTTTGCGCCAAGCACTTCTTGACATCGAACGGAACGGCGTTCAGGATATTGTACAACTTCCTCGGGTCGCGCGACTCAGCCGACATTTAAATAACGCGATATCCCATAATGTTCCCTTATTAGCTAGGACTAGGATGTCTCGGCATTCAGAAGCACAACCTCCAATGCCCGGTCTCCCAGCTGGGAAGACTAGGTCACGCGGCGTGCCTGTTTCATCAACCCCATCATGGGTTAATCCAGCACAGAATTCAGGGGCAGCGTCCGTTAGCAGTGGTAGCATTTCCATCAGCCACGCTCATAAACGGCAGCGGGTAGCACCTCGGTCGTCAAATTCATCTGCTCGCGATCAGTCGGATGTGCTGAACGGGTCAAACTCACCATTCTGCTATCTCCCCATTCGCTCCGATCCCCCTGCGGCGACTTCTAACCCTTACAGCGCCAACACCTCCATACCTAATACGGAGCAAAGCACGGAGCCCTTAAATCCTAGCCAGGGTGGTGCAATCGACAGCTCTCATAACCGTATCGGCGTGACTATCGCGACGGGCATTCTAGGGAAAAGTGGCCCGAAGCCATTTGCCACGGCAGGTCGCGAGGCATCGCAGACGAAGGTGTCCAAGGGAGGCCTGGGGAGCTGGGACATTGCCGGCTTGTGCGTCAGCGCCATGGCCGGACAAGGGGCCGAGGAGGCCGAGGTAGCTCCGAGCGGCGGCGGCGGCGGCGACGATTTGTCGGCCGAATATGCGTATCCCGGCGCTATAGGTCTGGACTGGGACGTGCTGGATACGAATATGGGGGTGGGTGCGTCGACGTCGACGGGGGTTGGGACCTCGCGAGATGAAGGGGATCAGAACGCGGATGGCGATGAGGAGGTACCTGCGGAATCGTGCATGACGTTGTAGTTAAATTAAAGTATTGGTCTCGGCATCGGATCGGATCGGATTGGCATTGTGAGATGCGTGTAATAGTAACACGAGTGGGATGGCAGGGGGGAAGGGAAAGGGATGAGCCGCTCTAGCTCGACATGTATGTGTATATATGATAACACAATCCTTTGTTGTTACTAAAAACTTCAATACCACGGGAAATGACGAAAAGGAAACAGAATTGGTTGCTTCTCCTTCATTGTGGGTGTCATTCCGATGTCTTTTTATTTACTTCAGTTGTCTATCTTTTAATTCTTCTAGTCTTACCTCACGCTTATGGTAAGTTTAGTATGGGCGGCTACTTGGTCCGCTAGTTATCGATTGTGAACCATCCAAAAGTTCATCACTTGTATAATCACTAGTGTCTAGCTTATCCGACGGTTTGATAGAGGAAAGTTGGAGATCGATCGGCCGCCCTGGGGAAACGGGTAGATCCCATCGTGAGGATTGCTGGACCGTCACACCCTACTTTTCCTATTTATCGGCCTCTTGTATTATCTAGTGCCCCAAGAAGCTTACCCGAACTTTTCTAAGAGCCGGGGATCAACCCTTAAATCTATCTCGCCGTAGCTAGTGGTCAATTCTATTCGATTTAGTTAGAGCTGACAAGCCACATATACCATTATACCACTAGGTAGCAAGTATCGGGTACTTAACATTTTGCCCTAGTAGTATATTCTTCTAATTTAATACCTTAGAGATCACTATTTTGCGGATCTAGCTATCGACAGGTGAATATAAGGAATGCCTCTTATGTTGCTCACATAACCCAATTAGCTAACCGAAATGGAAGTCTGCCGAACAAACTGAGCGACTTCGTATAACCTTCAATCTCACCCTAGCACTAACTCAATGCACTCCAGTGGCAATTCGTCCCATTTCTCCTTCTCAACTTCACCATACCCACGCCGATACGCTACGCGGCCCTCCCATTCGACCCACAGCACGGCTATGTGCTCAGTAATCTCAGTAGGATCATCCCTGTCTTCTCTCTTATACTCCTTGAATCGTGAGATGGCGACCAATTCAACTTGCTTTGGCATCGTAGATAGCAAGTCTTCTAGTCCGTTTGTAGGTTCTAGAAACCCTACCCTCTCTTCTCTAGTATTGAGAACATTGACTACATTAGGGTAGTCATTGTTGGCCTTAGTAGTCTGTAGGGACGCCTTATAAGTTGTGCAGAATAGGTACTCTGTCTGTTCCGGCATAAAAGGCATCGTAGACGCAGTAAAGTCTGCTACAGGGACAGGGTAGTACCACCAATCTAATGACCTGCCGCGCGATTCTAGTTCTTGCTTCATACCCTCGTGCCGAAAGGCGAATGAGCCGCAGCCCTCCGGATACAAGGTCCAGCTCTTACTCAGCATGTACGGAACTTTGTGGCGTGTCCAGCCTATTGGTAATGGTGCGCTCGAGTCCTTGTATATTTCTCGATCTCTAGCCCAGGTGGATTGTATACGGCGTCTTTTCGAAGCAATCACTGTGGGCGATTTTGCGGTAAACCACTCAGTGATAGGAAAATTTTCCCTTACTTGTTCTCTATAGGCGTATAGGCGTGCATTATCACAATGGTCAGTCGAAAAGACCCCTTGCCAGCCGATCCAGGACCATGAGGGGAGCCCAGAGGGGCCGAGGTCAACGCGATCTAGTCCAGAGGTATCCGGCGATGGTCTGCGGCGCCGAAAGGGCCGCCGCCCCTTGGGAACGGGTCCAATGCGCCATCCTAGCGCACTGTCAAATAGTCATTCTGGGAGGCCATACAAGAAGCCACCCTTGAAAGATCGACTGAAAATAGAAAGTAAACCGGTTATTGAAGGGAGCGCATCCATGTCATAGGTGAGATCTCTAGAATTAAAGTTCGTTAGAATTTTATGCATTGATTCTGGATCTGGAAACCTGGCGATCGTTGGGTCAATCCGGTAACCATCTTGGGGAAAATATGGACTAGTAGCATTAGGCCACTCCCTTTTATAGTTACAGAGGCACTCCCAGAAAAGCCCATCCTTATCGAAAATCAACTTGCGAGGAGACATCATATATTCTTGATATGTCCATGCCCGATAGTTGTAAGGTCTGTCGAGAGTAGACGCTTCATATTAGATTGTCAGCGCTCACGGCACACTTCTCTCCTTCGTGACTAATATTGATGGAAATCAGCGCTAAAGTTCACAGTGACTTACTAGAGCCGTAATTAACCCGTCTTGCTACAATTTTCTCTGTTCCAAACGGTATAATATGCTGTTGCAGTTGGCGAGGGCTAGATATGTCTTTTAGCCCTGGGATACCTTCCCCCGAATTTGTGCTCGTAACGATGATAGTAACAGTGGCATTTGCGTAAATTGCACCCATAAGATTAAGCTCTTTAGCCGCATTCGCTTTATCAAAGTGCGGAACACATAGTGCATCTGCCCAAAGAAAACGTTCGTCAAGAACCCTCGTTAAATATATAGCATGCTTGATCATCGGTGAGATAGAAGACCATATCTCGGGCATGCTTAACGAGTTGGGCTTTTGTAACTGAGACAAAGCTGCTTTGTCATTGATTTTCAAGGGCGAGCTGGTATGGGCACCATATGTATAACTCAGTGTTACAAATCTGCCCTCTGACTTATAACCTGAGACGAGGCACTTACGTACCACGTCGATTAACCAAGCAGGCCGTACAGGCCAAATGCCCATCGGGTTATTGCATCGCTCTCCGTGTAGTTCCAGGCAGATAGTTTTCCATTTCCATATAATATCGTTATCCACCCAGTCCGGGTTATAGATGTGATCTCTACCTGGATGGTTACGAACGGAGGACTTCTCGCACAACTGGAGCCCCCAATAATAGTCGGGCGAGACAGCGAGATTTGCAGCAGCTTGGTTATCAAATTTTGCGATGCAGTCAGAGGCAGATTTGTTCTGCCATTTAGGTGGAAAGAGCTGAGTTAAAGGGATGTGATGCGAACAAGACATCTTGTCGGAAAAGTCACTCAACTTGATAAATCCACTCTCTCCAGCGTTTACTAGGAAACGCCACAGTTTCATGCAGGCTGCGCAACTGCCTTCCATATCGCACCGTCCGTGGTTCTAGTACGCGTCCAAAAGCCGAAATCTTTGTATTTGGGAGAGAGTTGGCTCAGGAGGCCACGGTGCGGGGTTCCTTCTCATCGTTCTATTATACTCAAAAGTTAAGTTGTATTAGGCATCAATCTAACGCCAGCCACACCACTGCCTCATATATGGTCCGGATCCTTAGTTCCGGTTGGCTAGCACAGGTATCTGCTGTGAAGAGAGTTCAGAATGGGATGATATATCCTTATCTGTATACTATAAATTTCCATCCAAATGGATCAGACACCCCTGCGCTTCCGCTGACTAAATTTCCAAGATGACCGTAACGTCGCTGCGACGGTCTTGCTACCTGGTAGAAATAAGATTTGTTGGAGACCTAAGACCTAAACCCGTGGTCCTGTTCCGAAACTCGATCTTTTTCTAAGAGAATGGGGGCCGTTGAGTATCAAGAGCTCGCGATTAAATCTTCTAAATTCTCCCATTTAGTAATCATGATCATTAAAATTGCTTTGCCAGTTAGTACTAATCGTTGCTCATTTGTCTAGGTGAACTACCTGAGGCGGCTCTCGCTAACAAAAGCAACTTCTAGGGATTTTAGGCCTGTAAATATAGACATAAAGTCGAGGAAATAGCAGACAAGCTTCTCGCTAGAAATAATAGTAGTAGGACGCGACCCGTCTAAGATTGGAGTATTCGACTAAAATCAACTAGAATTATAACTTATCTTGGTTTTTCTGAGCAAAGAAAGGTATTTGCTATACTAAAACTAATACGACGTCGTTTCCAGTGTTATCAACAAAGCCATGCTTATAAGAACTTTCAATACCTTGCTATAGAAACAGCAACGAGAGTATGACCGTGAAGACGCGTCTACAATAGATACTGATTAAGGACTTTAAGCCACGAGATAGGCGCGGCATGTGATGTTTTCTCGCCCTCGTTCAGAAAAAAACAGCCGCCTCAAAGGACTGCTTGGCTATGATATTGCTTCACCGCCACCATCACTTCCTGCAAGGTCGGCCGCTGTAAATAATGCAACAGCTCAAGATCCCTGTGGCCCGCCTCATTTCTATCATGGCGCATCCTCGCTTGGACGAACTCCTCCGCCTTCTGCATTTCTGTTCTCCAAAAGCGCGTGATTGTCTGCTTGGTCTCCTCGAAAGTACCTTCCGGCTCCCCATGCAAGCCAGTCTTGCCCAATGGGAACACCTTGCCCTCGCGACGGTAGATCTTGATATGGCCATCAATCCACTCTCGTGCCCCTACCGTGCACCTTTCGATAAGCCGCCGGATATTGTCTGGCGTGTGTATGAACTCGGGGAAACGCTGTTGCCCGTCTGAGGCGCTGGACCGGCCAAGGACGATGTCGGCGTCCCCAATGCCCTCGAAGAGACACCACAAAGCCTTGCCTAGCATGTAGACCATGCCCGCATCCTGCTCCGCCGGGGTGCTTGTAAGCCAAGGCCAGTACCAGCCATTCGCAGCATTGTCGTAGCGAATGCCTTGACCCTGCAATGGCGTTGGGAAACCTCTCGACTGGAGGTAACCGTCTAAGATGGATTGGTACTTTGCGACCACGTCGTTGGGCAAATTTCTTGTTCTAGCATACGCTGGGCTTCCGAGCTCCGCTATCCACTCGAGATAGTAGATCTCCGGTGGTGCCCAGTTATATATGTTTCGGCTTTGTTCTAAATCTAAAAGGACTGCTGTTATAGGGCCATCCGGCTTTCCTGAGAGAGCCAGCTGGTCAAGTCGGAGATCTGAGTAGAACCTCATTGGTGATTTCTGAATGTGAACTAAGGACGCAGTAAGGTCGAGAGCCCAAGACAATTTCTGGCGAAGGGTCAGTTTCCTGGATAACCTTCCCTCTGAAAGTATGTCTGCCAGGTTTCCGCCTCCGTAGTAGGTCAGGAGGAATCCGCAAACCTTCCCACTAGATGGGATCGTCACTAGGTATTGCGGACGGCCAATGATGGTCTTCGTTGGTTCTAGAGCTAACAGCATTTTGATCTCGTGGTAGTTCTTGGCTGGATTGTCCTTGGTAGACTTGAATATCATGATGTCTTCTTCTTTAGCCTCATCTGAGATGGATACGCGAACCACGTCGCTAGAAAGCTGTCCCAAGCGCCGCAACTTGGTGTAGGGGATCGCCGGGGGCATGTCTGACTCGTGGTATCCCCATAAGGCGCGAAGCTCCTCTAACGAGAGAAAGATACCCGGCTCAATAACTGCCTTGTTCGGCAAGATCTGGAAGTTTAAGCTGCTAGAGTCCTCCGACAAATTCTCAAGCAAGATTGTAGAACCAAAAGGGAGGCCACGATAGACGTCAGCAAAGTTTTCGACACTGTCGGACCAGCTCTGAAGAGCGTTTCGAAGGTATGATGAGATACCAAGTGAGTTTATACGGGAACCGCTGACATGGACGCTGTCCCGAGCATCGAGTTGGCTCCACAGACTGGGAGGCCATTGAATCTGGTCGGGGATGATGACATCGATGCGGCTGGGAGGAAGAGAGCCTAGAAAGGTAGGAATAGCGGCATAGGTTGTGCCGAATCCTGAGTACTCGATGACCCAAGAGGATAAACTCTGGGGAGTGCTGTCTCTGGGCACGTCTACGTACTCTGCGTAGCCATTGGTGTCAGGGAAAGGAATAAACCCTGCATATGGGAATACATAATGGACGCGGAGCTTGTTAGAGATGTTGAAACCCTTCACAGCGGTGCCCACTATGTTATCTGCCATGGCTAGAGTAATGAAATTGGATAACACGGTGTCAGAAATTTTATTCTAGAGTGAAGATGGGTAACACCTAGGCCACTCCAGGATAGCAACTAGGGGGAGGATAGGGGTTAAGAATTAATACCATCGATCTCTGAGTTCCCCTAACCGGGAGGGGAGAACCCATCTCTATATAATAGAAGCAATTGATATAATCACCCTATAGGGGTCTAGAAGCGACCCTCTTGCGACCCTGTAGTGACTTTATTCCCTGACATACGGTTTGAGAAGGCAAGAGTGTTGTGCTGAACAACGATCATCTAACAGTCAGGCCGTCCCATATACAGGGTGACTACATAAACAGTTTCGCCTCGTCCAACTCCGACAGGCAATCTGGCACCGGCCTATTAGCATCGCGCCCGACTTTTTAGCACGCTTCCGCAAAGGTGGCCCGAAAATTTCCCCGTCTCTGATTGGACTACTGTAAGGGATCAGTAGAATATCATATGCGTCGCCTGACAGTTCGCTATGTTACACCGACATTATTTAAGCTCACACATGCAAGGGGCCCGTGTACTACTTCTACACGATTCCATACCCGCCGTTATTGCTTGTTTGGGATGGAGAATGAACGAGGAGAGCCCGGCTCTTCAAGGTCGGTATCGGCAAACCCAGGGTCAACGTTCAACACAACTTCAGACTCAAATTCCAGCGGCCAAACTTTAGAGGGTAGACTTAACCCAAATTATAATGCTCTCGCGGCCGAATTAGGACAGGCAAGAACGTTTCATACCCTAGACTTCATAGCTAGCTATAACCGCACAACACTCGATTTGGGGCTGCAGGACGGTTTTCATGAGCAAGCTCATCACGATACAACTAGCGACTTTATAGACTTTGGTGGTCTATCCGAGGTCTCATACTCTACAAGCCCCCTAGCTGGCAATGCTGCATTTAGTCCTCTTGACTTGGCTGAATGGCTCGATAATCGTCTTCCAATCATCACCACCTATACGTCACTCGCACCCCAAGAATTACTTGAAATTAGCCGCATAGACAGTATTAATCAATATCCTGAAGGCTCGGAATGCCGTGGTAACGGCGATGCCGAACTGTCTAGCGTCAGCGGGATTACATATCCCGCTGAAAAGGACTTTTCGGCTACACTCAGGCGAGAGAGCGAATATTCGGTGGAGGCGCGCGCTGACACTACTACTAATCTAATATGTCTTCATAGGCAGCTTACAGACGAAATCCATGATATGCCTAGATACATTAACCCAGAGCTCCTACTACGGCGATTTCCCACGGTAGTTAAACACCCCGTAAGAGCGACGAGCACATCGTCAAGAGCTGTCGATCCGACCCCGAGAGAATCTTCCGAGCCCTTGAGTCAGCCAAGGCGTTTGGGCGTTTTCTCAACGGAAACGAAAAAACCTGGCCTTGTGTTGGGTTCTCGCAGCCATTCTCAAGGCACCCGTCGCCGATCTGGTGTTACCAAAGCCAAGGCCGGCTTCCAGGGAACGAGCAATAGTAGGGTATCGAGCCGGTCCCTCGCCACGCCATCTCTAGGGCCATGTATTCGATGTAGCATCTCTCATAAAAACGTTCGTGGGCCCCTAGTCTCGTTCATGATTTAGGCTCGAATGTTAACAATCATGCTATGTAGTGTGTCCCTTTTCTAGGTTCACAAGAATGCGTTCGCTGCCGTAACCAGAAGTACAGCATGTCTACACTTCCATGCCTGTATTTCCAGATTACCGACATAACGTTGTTCCGCACCATGACGGACCCGATATACCAGAAGCCGTACACAATACTTTCTCTCGACTGTAGCATTGCTAGAGTGGTACACTCGCTTGTAGAACATAGCCTGTGTCCTGACGTTGAGTTTGAAATAACGCAGGGCTTGGGCACTACTCTTCGTCTGTCAGCGAGAAGCTTTGATTCAACAGCTATCCGAGATCTCTACTCTCACGCATATGCGCTTGCGGACTTAGATATTGCAACACAGGAAATCCGAGCTTTCATTTTGAGAAGCGTGGTGCCTTATGTTCGGGCCAAGATATCTAGAGATGACCCAATTTCTTGGAATATTTTCGCAGCGGCTTGTCAAAGGGTCGAACGTAAGATGGTTTGCCTCCCCAAACCCTCCAGCTATCTCTCTTGTACTGACTAACAAGTACAAGGATTTTCATGAATTCCTCTCTGATGTACTTTGTCTCTGGGCGGCAGCACGAACGATTGAAGGTGGTTGGCATTTCATAGGACCCCAAACTTTGGGTATCAAGCCTAAGACCGGAGAATCCGTTCGTCTCCCGGATGCAGAATTCATCGACTACCAATTCTCTGCTATTGTTGCCCAGGACGTGCTCTTGCCACTACGACACAAGGTGCTCAAGCGGCTACATGCACTAACCCATTCTAGCACGTCGGCCAACTGGTTTGTTTTGTTCTTGGCCAATTTCATCTTACTTCATACCTATAGCCTTCTTATCAAGCAGCAACGAGCGATATCACGGCGATGCAATTCTCCTGTCAGTGCCTTCTCTATCCCCGCTCCATCGTCTTATATTGATTTGAGGCTCATGTTTGCAGCTCCGATATACATTAATGCCTCTGATCAGAGCCATTCATCTTGGTGCCAAAGCCCTTCTAGCTCATTTCCACTACATCTGCAAAGGTCAGAAACCATTCGAGATTGACTGGGGCAAAGAACCACTCTCCAAAGCGGCCCAGAGAATGGCGAAATTATCTCATGCCGAGGTTGATTTCATGATTTCCTTGTCTCGGCTGGTTAAGGTGAAAGGTGAGTTGGCACCGCACGCCCTCGTTCCTTCTGGGATACGCGCTTCAGCAGAGAACTGATCAGGAGGGATCGCAGTACTTCATATTAAGGAACTTATGCAAACGGATGAGTACGAGTCAGAATACTGGTTTACTGGACAACTTTTCGTGCCTGATTGGAGACCGCCCAACACCATCGAGGAGTCGCCGGTGGCCTGAAGGTATAAATTATAGTAGAACAACCTATTATGCCATCTTATCCATTATCTTCGACAGTCGCATTTTCCATGTAGGGCTGGAGTCTTTGTGTTAGAGTCTGTTGAAGGGGATCAAATGAGCCACTTAGTTTTTGTCTCAGCATAGTGAGCTTTAATGTTGAAACTGGTCTCCGGGTGTCGAACGTTCACTCACCACCTAGTCATTTTCTAGAAGGGCACCTATTTATACCTTCTTTCACTTTAGGGTGCCTTTCTTTAACCTCGCTCCGATATATAGACAGGATACGGCCTATCCGATTTGAACAGAATGAAGTAGATTGGACGCCTCACATATCCTTGAGTGACATTGCGGAGGGCATGGAGCGAGGAAGTCGGGGAGCCTCCGACTTCTTGTGCCCTGTAGCTATTAGCACCGTGCCGTACATTCAGTGCTTGGTCCAAAATAGCCTCTATCTGGTTTCAAAAGTAGTAAGCTACCTAATATGCTTGAGCTTGGGAAACATGTTATAAGCATATCGCCTTCGGGACAACAAATCGATCTATGCGCGTGCTAGTAATACTCTTCCCTATGAGAAAACGATCCGTTAAAGTCATGCCGTCAGCTCTTACGATATGTTGGAGCCTAATTTATGACTATACTCAAGTCTAAGGGGAATGATGAGATTGTGGTCCCTCGTGCTGGGTTGATTAATTTGATCGTGGCGATAGTGTTTCAGGCTAAATAATATCGCTCTTTTATAGTTCTTCTGTAACTGATGTTAACGTAGAATGGAATGATGAAAATATCTTGATGTTATACAGCAGTACGCTGGTTTTATTTTAAGAACTGTCTAATATTTGTTTTAGCCCCTTTCGAAGCATTTAGTAACAGAATATGACACCCTTGATGCATATTATGCATGTATGATATATTTTGAGGTAAGTGGGGGTGCTCTTCCTAGTCGCTTTAGTCTTGTTTTACAGAGGTAGCCTACGTACACTAAACACACTAAACACGTTGGTCTTAATCTGTACTTAATGTGATCCATCGTGAAACGGATACCTATCTACTTACTTGGTAGATAGTGGCTCCTCATCAATTGTGTCGAATCTCCCATTAACGAGTCCATGAATATCCAGTTCGGCGTTCCTCCTGAGAAGCGCCCATCAACAAAATAAAGTAGACATTTCCTTGGTCGCCTTGATTGGCTGACTTTCATTCGTTCTCCATTCGTCGCTGTATCCGCAGCCAAGACGCCGCGTCAAACGGCGCATCGAGCGAGCGCTCTTCTTCTTTCACCTGTTTGTTTCCTTCGGCTTGGGCTGGTAACGAGTCGCGAAGAGTAGCAAACATGCGCTTCTCTACCATGCTCCCGCCCCCGGCATACCCGGCCCTTCTTTCATTCATCGCCTTTACATCTACTGCCGTCGCAGCCGATGCCGAACCCACCACGACCACGACGGCTTGTACTGCTTCCTCGACATCCGGCGCCTTCTTCGATCTGAGAGCTGACGCGGCCATAAAACCAAAACCTGACGGCTCCCGGCCCTCTCACAGCCGCGGCGCACCTCTAGCAGACTACAAGGCGAGGGGTTTTGATTATGGCTCCAACTTCACATTAAACATCTGCAATGCCGTCGTCGAGCCCATCGAACCCGTCAAGGACATCGAGGAGAGCAAGTGGCAGAACATCAGCGCATATTACGTGTCCCAGGGGGATTACTACAGCTTGGGTTTCCAATCCGCCAATCCGGTGACGCGGGGCAAAGAACTCGTCTTACAATATACGGGGGGGTCTTACTGTGGGAAGAAAAAGTCGCGGTCGCAGAGCTTGAGCACCAGAAGTGCCGTACATGCCGGCGCTGCCTACAGAGACTACGAAAATGAAGACGATGATGATGATGATAACGATGAAGACTCACCATCGCCGGAGAAAGACGAAGGGAAGGAAAAGGAGGACAAAAGCAAGGATGAAGACAACGGCGAAGATGAGCGTCGCCGGAAATCTACCACCATCTTTTTCAGCTGCGACAGGGATACGCTCGGTGGGCTTGCCCAGGTTTCCTTCATCGCCGTAGATCCCGAAGAATGTAACTACGTCTTCAAGGTCAAGTCAGCGCATGCTTGTGCTGGCGTAGAGCCCCACAAACCTGGCAGCGTCGGTCCCGGCTCTGTCTTCGCCATTATTCTCGTGGTCGCCGTCCTGGTCTATCTGCTGGGTGGTGTCTTCTATAACCGGACCGTTGGGAATGCTCGAGGTTGGAGGCAGTTGCCCAACTATTCCATGTGGGCAAGCGTGTGGAGTTTCATCTGCGTAAGCCGCTCTCGAGTCTCAAAAGACTTACCAACCCATAGCCCTCGGTTTGATTAACTTCCATTGCAGGACATGTTCGTCATTGCTACTTCGTCTTGTGCTCGACTCTTCCCCAGCAGGAGAGGATACCATTATCTGTCGGGATCCTCTAGCACGAGGGCGAGAAATAACCGAGACGATGAAAACCGTCTGATCGATCAATACGATGAGGAATGGGAGGATTAGCGCTCACGCCGCTATCCGATGTGTTGTTATGTTCGTATTGTATGTTACCATAGACTAAATCGGCACTGTTTTCTACGCACGAGATGCAAGACGACGCCCAGGTCCTCCAGGATTCTTGAAATGGGCGCACAAGGGCTGATGATGATATCAGCATCTACTATTTTAGGTTATTCAATGGATCCCTTTGGACAAAGGCATATAAAATAGGGGCGCGCTCGAAGCTATTCCTTCAGCTCGCAGGATGTATCGAGATCGGTTACCGTCGTCTCCAGTAATAAGTAATTTGCTGAGACGTAGTAGAGCGAAGAGCTGTGTATAGGTAATGGGATTGGGATCTGGAACCGAGCTATATCAATATTAGAAGTTCTGCCCTCGGCTGCACATAAAAATAACCAAACATCTGACCGATGATCCGCCACTTAGGATGCGCTTATATAAATACATACCTACCGAACCGGGCGAATGCAACCCTTGTCGTTCGAGCATACCTGGATTCTGCCTGGATGACATCGGATTAGATGGACCGATAGCCTGGATCGCCTGAACCATGCTGTCAATCTGAGACAAGTCATGTTTGACGTCCAGACTAATTGGACTAATTGGACTAATTGAGCTGGTCGTCGGCCAATTGTGGTCTGGACTTGTCGGACTGTTTAACACGCACGACCGGGGTCGGTAGTGCCATGTAACCTTCCTCATCGACATCGCATCTCATTGGCGCGAGCCATCCGAGTGCCGAGTGCGCATACCTATGTACTTAGTATAAGGACCCGGGGCGCGTGTCTGTCTCGGTTTGAGACGTCTCGTACTTTGAACTCTTTTCTTGACGAGATATCGCAGGTCATGTTTTTCTTTTGATTGGCGAGGTCTCTTTTCTATTCCCTTCATTTTTCTCGTCTCCCTTCGCTTCTTGTATATACCAATTTGTTCTTGTTCTTTAGTTATCGTGTTGATCATGTTATTTTCAGCCCTCGTTTATGGCATCTTCTTCCCTGCAGTTCTTGCCAAAGTCCAATTTCTAGTATGTTTCGTCCGATCACCGACATGTGGCGTTTATGCTAATATAATATGATAATAGGGAGTGGCAATAGCAGGCGGTGATTTTGGTTGTCAAATTGATGTAACACCACCCGCCCTTCCCCTATGTTTAATATCATCAAATCCTCTTGCTGAGCCGCATTTAGGGGACTTGCCCTCCCGGGTCCGCGCAATTACCCCTTAGCAATGGACCAGCTCAAATGAGCCATTTCGTAAAAGATGACGGAATCACCTTGCTGAGAATACGTACGAACCGGGCCTCATTTACCTCCGTGTGGGAATAGGGGGCTAATACCCGAACAGCAACATCATGGCAGTTCCTCGTGAACAGCCAACTTGGTGGCGACCTTGATGCTTCAAATCTTGCAAAATATGACCAACTAGTACAATCATGCCTCAACACCGGCGCATACTGCATGATAGACATTCACAACTTTGCGCGATGGAATGGACAGATCATAGGACAAGGCGGTCCGACGGATGAGCAATTTGCTAGTTTTTGGGGTCAGCTCGCAGGCAAATATGCCACGAACAACAAGATCGTCTTCGAGCTCATGAACGAGCCCCACGACCTCGATATAGGCATATGGGCGCAGACTTGCCAAAAAGCCGTCACTGCCATTCGCGAGGCGGGAGCTGCGTCGCAGATGATATTGCTCCCTGGTAGCAACTTCGACAGTGCGGCGACACTGGTCTCTAGCGGGAGTGCTGATGCATTGTTCGCTGTTACGAATCCGGATGGGAGCACAGATAATCTTTTCCTAGATATCCACAAATACCTGGATGTGGACAACTCGGGCACTCATGCGGCGTGTACTACTAATAATATCGACGCCTTCACAAATATTGCGCAGTACTTGCGAAGTAAGGGACGCATGGGTCTGATTAGCGAAACGGGTGCTTCGAGCGACGCTTCCGTAAGTTCAGGGATACCAATCCCAGCCCACCGGTAAGGCCCCAGGGATCAATACGCGACTAACATATGATTGCAGTGTATGACAGCATTCTGTGCGCAGAATTCATTCATAAATAAAAACTCGGACGTGTTCGCGGGTCTTGTTGCTTGGGGCGCTGGCAGCTTCAGCACTTCCTACGTACTCAGTCTAACACCATCAAACCAAAATGGCCGCCTCGTCGACAATGCTCTCATGAAACAATGTGTCCTCGCGACCTGGAATAGTTCAGACAGCGATAGTGAGACTACACTCTCGCCGACATCAGCTATGACGAGCCTCACTCCCACAATATCCTCGACAACGGTCCTCATCATCACCTCGACTCTACTCTCGACACCCACTGCACTGTTGACCGCGTCATTGAGTTCGCGTCAAAGCAGTAGCAGTAGCATCAAGGATCCAGAACCGACCATCAATTCAAATGTATTAGTCTTGACGGATACCCTACAAGACAGCACCATGGCGACACTCGCCCTAGCTACCGGGTCGCCACCTTTACCATCTGGGCTCGGAGGTATACTCACGGCCCAGACCGACGACCCCTTGCCGACAACAACGTTACCATCGGCGTCCGCAACCACCTCACCAGCAAGCGGGGCTGGTTCGATAGAGGCGGAAGAGCTCATTCTATGGGGCTGTATGTTTATAGCAGCCCTTTCACTTATATAGTGACAATATCAATCATAGAAATACAATACCACAGCGGCTAACTCTATAACCGTTTTACACAAATCTTCTTCGCGGTCTTTGTTTACTGCCGTATAGTTGCTACCACGTGGCGGCTCCCTTGTATAACAAACTCGAATATCATCGGATTTCTGGATGGTATCACCATCGCCGAGTGGGGTGTGACTCTTCCCTAATACGTTGTGAATATGACAGCCTCGCAAAGCAAACTCTACAGCATTTAGGTATATCATCACCCCTTGCTGTGGAAGCCATGCTTTAAAATTTTTGTTTTCCTAATACGATGATTCTCATTACCCATACGCCAACTGACCCTTCTACCTTTCCGAAACACCTTGAAAAGTTACTATTGAGGTTTTAATATAAGTACAGACTCACTCCTCAACTCGTA
This sequence comes from Nemania sp. FL0031, assembly GCA_022432375.1. NCBI lineage: Eukaryota > Fungi > Ascomycota > Sordariomycetes > Xylariales > Xylariaceae > Nemania > Nemania sp. FL0031. Next base: position 239,104 of record JAJKKK010000027.1, read on the forward strand.
GGCCCCAATAAGAACGCTCCCATTCCGACACCGACTCCCTTGCGCCTGTGGAAACAAACATCTACGTATCTATAAGTTGAACGATCAGAAGTTCTCCTTCTCCTTTGCCATCTCTTATTCTCCCCCTATTCAACCCCTATCACCAACGAGCTTACGCCTTGGCCACACGGCCCCTCCAACCCAGCCCCGAAACCATCATCAACAACCTACCACAGTCGAACCCGCAAGTAAACATGACTTCCGAATACAACCTCCGCGCCACCATGGAGGCGACGGTACGCTCCTTCCTCCGCTCCCCAGTCGACGCGACGCGCGCCCAGGATCTCCGCCTGGTCACCCGCGACCTGACGCGGGACTGCAAGCGGCAGGTGCTGCCGCGCACATTCCAGCTGCAACTAGAGCTTTCGACTCCCGACGAGCGGTTCGACAACGCGCACACGGAGCGGTCGTTCCGGGAGAACGCGAAAGTGTGCGCGGTGCGCGCCACCGAGATCCACAGCCTGACTATCGACGAGACGGCGCGCCGCGCGGCCGCAAGGACGAGTACGGTGGTGTGCTTGCCGGACCGCAAGGAGATGGAGCTCGAGACGTGCTGGTTCTTGGATTTGGTGCAGGACGGCACGAGGATTAAGGGGGTTACGGAGTTTGTGGGGGAGAACGCGGCGTTGAGGAAACATAGGGAGAATGCGAGGTGGTTGGGCTTGAGGAAGGAGCTTAATGCTACTTTGATTGGGTGAGTGGGTGAAATTTGGTAGTTCGCGGTTAGGTTCGTGGGATAATATAGGGAGTTGGTGCGTAGAGAGTTTGGAGTACTATCTGACCGAGGATAGGCGTAGCTTGCTTGCTCTGAGAATAACAATTACCTGTAGGATTGACATGGTGTACGAAAATCTGATGGTCTACGAGGCGGGCTGTATGCATGTTTGGTTAAAAATTGGTCGATACGTCTGCGAAGCGGCGAGTGATTCTTCATGAAATATTAGTAGGCATCGACGAACTTTTTTGAAACATTTATCCAGCAGATAGGCGCAGATAGTAGAATAGTGATTCCATAGGTAACTTCTTCCAGCACATTTACTTACTTACTAAGACCATTAACACAGGTGACCCATGTTAACTCTTAGACAAGCCCAACTTTAGCTACGCCCATGTCTTAGACTATTCTGTATCGCTGCTGTCGATGTAGATAGGCGAGCTCCCTTACTTCAAGCGTCAGATGAAACTCATGTATGTATGTGTGGTTCATGACTCATGTTGAAACAACAGCCGTATTTAGGCGTGAGCCTCGCAATGGATTGCGTGGAATAGATTGTTAAAACATTGTAACGGCGATGCTGTAGATAGACTTTCAGAGGTAGGGTAAGTTCTTATCTGGTAGCAAGGTAAAGGTAGAAAAGTTAAGTGGGTAGATTTATTTGCCAAGAACCAGGCTGCAAACAAGGCTGCCAGGAATACTGTAAATCACCAAAGCTTCATGCGAATCAAAACTCCCTTTTCGGTCTGAAAATCAGGTCAGGCGAACGAACTCCATATGTAAGATTGACTTTTATCTATAGAACATGATTTCATCGTGACATCATCGCAACACCACGCGACAGACTCCACACACGTAATAGGACCGACGATCTTGCCTACCACGGTATCGGGAAAGGGTGAAAGCGTATGTATGTATTGCGTGCCAACGCCAAACCGCCCTTTTCCATGGCGGCGAAGGCGCCGCAAGCCGTGTAAGCCGAAACGGTAGGTAACGCGAAAGGTCCGTCCGGGAATCCTCTCATATAATATTGACATCAACGACTCCTGAGTGCCATACTTTTCGCCTGCTCGTGCCGCTTGGGCTGATCTCCGTGACGGACGTTTCATTCCGCTTCTCTCTCCATCTACTCGACATCGTGAGATACATTAATATCAAGAACGTAGTCTGCATTCATATATAAATAGTAGGGATTCATAGTAGACGAATCGTGTGTACATGCCCTATCTAATACATATGCTCTTACCTATCCATTTAACGAATTATTTCCCTTAGGTGTTGCTTATTAGAGCGCGCGAACATCCAGTATGTCACAACCTACATGGAGGGCCGTTGCTCGACGCAGCGGGCGGACTATACTCGCCGTTCCAAAGGCGGTATCAACAAATCCCAGCCTAATAATGCACCGCAGGCTATTCCACTCCGCACAACCCGCCGTCATGGCTAGCAAACAATCTTCAAATGGAGAAAGCAGGCGTACCACGGCGCCGGTACCTCCCGAGCCATCCCAGAACCCCGCTGTTGGGATCGCCCCTGGCCGTGATGAACACGTAGGTCAGAAACGATTGGCAGATTTCGATCTAGCAGGGAGAGTTTTCATCGTGACTGGTGGTGCAAGAGGCCTCGGTTTATCACTAGCTGAAGCCCTCGTCGAAACGGGTGGTAAAGGCTAGTAAGACTCTTAATTACTCTGTCTATGTGCATGTGTGATGATGAGCTGATGGCATATCGTCTAGTCTACTGCCTCGATCGTGAGGAGCACCCGGATGAAGAATGGACTGAAGCAGCAAAGAGAGCAGAGAGATGGGGTGGCTCGCTTCATTATTGTCAGCAAGATGTTCAAGATACTAAGGGACTGGATAAGACGATTGAAGTGAGTTCTCGGAGTTATTTTCTTCTTGTTTTGGCACATTTCAGAGCAGCAGATTCCTTTCGGGATAAGAGATTGTCTAGAGACTTCTAAAACCTCCATGAGGCTCGCTCAGAATGGTTATTACTGACTCCGAGTGCTCTATAGAAAATTGCGGACACGCACCAGCAGCTGGATGGTGTCATAGCCGCGGCTGGGGTGCAACAAATCTGTTCTGCGGGTCAGTCATGATCTTTTTTTTATTTTTTTCTCACACACAAAAAAAAGAGAGCGCTCCGTTTGCCTGTTTGGATTGGTCACGTAGAATATGTCTAGCTTTAGATTCCACATACCTCCTGGACAATATTGACTTGGGATATCACAGTGGAATATAGCCGCGAGGACGTAACGAGGATAATGGACATCAACTACGCGGGGGTCTTCATGACGGCAACATCGGCTGCGCGCCAGATGTTCAAATACAAGTGCCACGGTAGCATGTGCTTTATAGCCAGCATGTCAGGACAGATCGCCAACAAGGGGCTGATATCTCCCGTACGTATTGCGAGTATAAAAGCACTCGTTCTCGACCTCATCCAGCTCACATCTCCCCGCAGGTATACAATTCGTCCAAGGCAGCTGTGATCCAGCTAGCTCGCAATCTGGCGATGGAATGGAGTCCCATCCGAAAAGACGGCACCGGGGGGATCCGCGTTAACTGCATTAGCCCTGGTCACATCCTGACGCCCATGGTACTCGAGAACTTCGAGGAGGTCCCTGGGTTGCGAGAGAAATGGGAGTCTGCGAATATGAGTATGCCTCTTCCGCCCTAGAAAGACAGACTACAGTAACTTTCGACTCTTAGTAGCACCTAATAGCTGACGCGCAATTTTGGGCATGTAGTGGGCCGTCTAGCCGAGACGACCGAATTCAAAGGAGCAGCGCTCTTCTTGCTCAGTAATGCTAGCAGCTTCATGACGGGTAGCAATTTGATTATCGACGGCGGACATACATCGTGGTAGGACCTTCGCTATCACCGTACACTCGTTTGATAAACGGTTAACTTCGGAGCTTGGGGTTGTTACTGGTGTTTCCTGGTGTTTCCCTTCCTCATCTAAGAAAGAGTTGATATTAGATTAGAGGCTTGGGTAGCCGGGCATCCATGGCGTTCGGGGACAACAGTGGTATTGCGCGCATTTTATACCGTCGCATATTCCCTACCTACAATTTTCATGACTGAGCTTAAATTAACGTGCTTGAACTCCCATTGCTTTCTGTTTTAGGAGTAACCCCATGTAGCAGACTCGGCAGACGGTATATTCTGTAGTCTGTCCTAGCAGGGATGCTCTTAGGCAGCCGTTACTTACCTAAGTAGGTACTTACACCGAACTGAAGTACCTTACCTACCTGTTTAAGGGTTTCTAGTGTTGATACCTCACAACAAACCTGATAATCATATATAACTAAAAACATTGATTCTGAAATTCTTTCATAGAGAACCTCTCTTTATAGTTTAACGGCTAAGGAGTTGAGGCATAGTGCGGTATCTATGATATACCTATGTTCTAGCATGGTCGAGCATATGTATACACTTAAGTACCTAGGTAGAGTGTAGTGTGAGGATCCACTAATGTCAAGCGCCCATCGCAATGTTTTAGCGCCCATGACAGGGAGTGCTTAGTGACGTACATACATCTGTATCCAGCTCGCCAGGGCAGTGTCCAGGGGCATGCATGTGTCTGTGTTCGAGCTGTTATCCATGTACTACAGTAAGTAGGTATCTAATCCATACCCCTCAGATCCTCCCCCACGGTCCCTCCCTACATGTACGCTTGGCTTGTCCTGTTCACGATCTAGAACATCGCCCCTCACGCGTCTCACACACGTCATTGTGCCTGCATATCATATAACTTATACCTAACGACATTCGTTTGCATATTCCACTCAGCAGCATCATCACCGGCTTGTTGATAACCACTCTTTACCTACGCCTTGGAATATCTCTGGGCCGTTGGTCACCCTGTTCAGACTAAGATGCCTGAGCTATCAGAATCAATCGAGGCCATCGAAAAGGCACCCAAGGAAGATAGATTCACCTACCTCACCATCTTACAGTACCATGCCAGCACCCCAGGCATTTTGCCAACATTGAATGAGGTCCTTGAAAAAGATGCAGACCTCACCAAAGAGATCGGCTGGGATCTTGTAGAGATGCTGATTCCCATTGAGGGCTCCGAAGAGTGTTTAAAGACTGTCGCTAAGATGGGCAATCCTCTCGAGGTCATCATCAAGGTCATGGAAGCCATGAGGGCACTTGCTAGGCAATGGGAAGAGGATTCCGATTCTACGTCCGAGTCTGGCGATATCCCTAGTCGCATCATCATCTTAATCGACATGATTGCCACCCTCCAGCGTAGAATCATTACAGAAGAGAAGGTGAAATACCCCTCGCGATTCTTGGCGGAGTCGTTAATCTCAGTCCTCGAAGCTTACCTACCAATGCCTGAAATGACAACCGCCGTGATCAATCTAGTCCGGTCACTCTCTGGCCGCGTGAGGCCATCTCTTCCTCCGCGCGCTTCCAGCATTGATGTGCTTAACCCTGATGAGCACGGCGATTTCTCTAAGAATGCGCTCGGCCCCGAGTCGAAGGACCCGAAGCAGAAGTCTTTGAATCGAAAGCTTCTACAGTCTTTCACTACCTGTATTTTGCAACGATACGTTAATGTACATGAAATGCAATGGTCGGTGCGGCTGCTTGAGGCGTACTACCCTGAAAAGATTGTCCCTGGAAAGGTCACAACAACACAATCATTCCGGGAGGATGAAACCTTACAGAAACGGGATGCTGTAGTGGGGCAGCTTGTGGTTCGTACTTTAACTCTCACAACCACTTGGGAACTTTTACTAATTTTTGTCACCCGTAAAGGCCGTGTTACGGGATCTCGGTCTACATGATTGCTCTACGGATTTTGTTCGAGATGTATTGTGCCAACCAGTCGCCACCGAGCCTCTGCCAAAGCTTGACACGTTTGATCTTGATGACATTCACCTCTCACAAGGCGGAACCGCATGCTTGATTGCCTACTGGTTTTTCTCAACAGATGTTTTCGGTGCGGATAACCCAAAGCCCGAAATGAACATTTTCCCGGAGCATTTCGACATGATGCGATTATTCCTCGGCGTTCCCGAGAGCAACCACGAGAGCGACCCCGGAGCGGAAATCAGACGTAACCCTGGCATCGCGGACGCCCTACTAGCCATCGGGCTAGGATTGCATCATAGGGGCTTAGTGGCAGCGACTGAAGACACGAATAGATTGTTCTACCATCACTGCGTGACCTTACTAGCTGTATTCCACCCCAGCATGCACGTGCAGAATGCTGCGATGAGGTTCGCCGGTACCCTGCTCCATTCTAACCCAGATGATGAGAGTAGGCTGGACATATTAGAGGATCTACTGGGGGCTTTCGTGGACCCTACCTTAACGGCGTATACCATCAAATGGCTCCAGGAGGAGATCATAACGGCACACAACCACAAAGTTTCCAACCTATTTTCGACATCCGAAGTCATCGAACGACTAAGGGAATACCTCTTTCCCGACTTTACCAAGATGAATGGCGAAGACTTCGTAAAAAATTGGGGCAGCAACGATTTTAAAGAAATTTGGGTGAGGCATCAAATGTTTCTTCATCAGGCGGCAAATTTTGCATACTTCCTCTTCAACGGTCATAAAGACCTAGTACCCGTCGGTTTGGGTGCGTTAGTAGAACAGCAGTTCACCGAGCCTCTAACGACGGCAGGAAAGAAGCTTAGAGAGGATGGAAATATGGATGAATATGGTCAATTGCAGCTTGACGTCTTTATAGACCGACTCGAAAGCCTTGATATACACTAAGTCGGCTACCGACCCGTTCGACCCTGATCGATGGCCTACATGGAAATCCAGGGCTAAAGATTAGGGGCCAGGATTTGATGGGCATTGCGTAGATAATCCCTGAGTTTCTTATTGACGTATTGTACTTAGCGAGAGATAATTGCGAGATATTGGCGGTATGAAACATTAGCATCCAAAAGAGGTCCAAGTGTTAAACTAGGTATTCGATTCTGGAAATGCCTTTATATTTGATGAATATATCCTCTCTAGTACTAGCACACTGCCACAGGACATTTTGTTTATTTCCATGACTTACGCAGTGTCTATCGAGACCACAGATGATTGATATGTATCCCAATTTACCCCCCTTTGGCAATTAAACTCCTAGATTGGCCAACAAGATGCCTATCGCTCGCCCACAAACTCACCTTCCGTAGAATGACAATATTTAATATAAACAAAAAATTAAATTACGCACTACTTAGCGGGTAAGCACTTGCCCGTAGGTAATACTTGGGTAGCCTCGTCGAATCTACGGGGCGCTGCATTTGTGCCACCCGAAGAGAGACACGGAAGTTTCCACAGCCGGTGCCACTAAGGCGCAAATATTTGATAGCCGGTGTTATGTTTCCTAAGGAATTTGGCAATTTACTTACTCTAGAAGATACTACTACACTATCAGCACCTCGAGAAGATCTTAGCGTCATGACGCTACTCCGCACGACCCAATATTACCCGTATATTTCGTATATTATAGATCTCTCTCTATATATGTGTGTTGTGGGTAGGTATTTGTATTTTATATTTTACATACCTGCCCTGGATACTCATTTGTTCAACCGGTGTGCGTAAGCACGATACCATCACCCTTGCCGAATCACGTCGCGTCTAGACGAATGGATTGTCTCGGGGATGACGTCGTGTTAAACACTCGACCATGTAACCCTACCTAAGATAGTGCGAGGACAGGTCGTCGTATATAAGTTAGACGCCGATAATGAACGCCGACCCTCCTCGGACTAGGAAAGGATTTCCTCGCCCATCCTTCAGCTCGGTGTCGAGACAATTGACTATCCTTCAGTAACAATGATTCTCACTAGGTACGCCACTCATGGAGATCATACAGCTGAAGTATTCTCTCGCCCGCCATGTAGAACCAGCCTTCTGTCGCCTCTTATACTTATCTACGCATTAATAGATAAGATGCAAGAAGCTCGAGATATGGACATCGACAATCCTCCTCCTCCTCTACCTACTCCCCCTTTTGAAGATTATTCCAGCTCACCAGGTATTCCATCATGTTGAGAAGCGTCCTTAGCACACTATTCCTCATCCTCGTAAGGCTGAATATCAGAGTCTCCGCGGCAAGTCATATGATGGTCGTTGGATCCTTCAGCACCGAGTTTCTCTATGCCGTAGAATATGACGATGCAACAGAAGACCTAGCACTAGTTGCGCGGAACCCAGTGTCTGCCGCTAGTTCATGGATCACCTTAAACGTAAAAAATGCCCTACGAGCCGGAGAACAGAAGCCAATTTATCCATGCTGACTCTTTGCTATTTGCCACAGCACGATAAGACTAAGCTATACGGCACCGACTGGAATGCTCAAGAGCCGACCTGGGTTAGCTATGACGTGGCAGACCCGTCCAACATCAAGGTTGAAGCGAGGATCATGGGGGGCAGTACGCCTTCACGCTCAAAGAGTGTCTTTGCAATCGCGTATCAGAAGGAACCGTACTCTGTATACGGCAACTACTACTACGGAGACGCCCGCTGCGGCACCGTTCTCTCGGTTCACGCGAATGGGACGTTGAAAGAGGTGATTCAGGAATATGTCTATGGCACTAACTCGGCAGTACATGGGACGGCTATTACGCCTGATGGGCACTTCCTCCTATCTGCCGACACGAAAGGAAACGCCATCTGGACACACGGGATTGACAATGCAACGGGCACCTTGTCAAACGTAAGCGTCATCGCCGGGCCATCAGAGGGTTCAGGGCCCCGCCACATCACCATTCACAACAACGGCAATTACACGTACGTTGTCCTCGAGGAGTCTAGTGAAGTTGTGCAGTACTCCATCAGCAAGAACGGGAGTCTGTCACTCGTCGGCGATATATACTCCCTGCTACCCAAGGGACTAGACCCCGCCGATTACTGGGCTGATGAAGTCTCTCTGTCGCGGGAGGACAAGTACCTTTGGGCGACTAACCGAGCGCGCAATACGAGTGAGAAAGGATACATCTCTGCGTTTGAGCTAAGTTCGACGGGTGAGATTGCGAGGCAGCTATTCCTGCTCGAGACAAGCACAAGTGGCGGGTTCGCGAACAGCGTGTTAGCAAGTCCCTTCAACGACTCCCTCGCCGCTCTGACGGATAATTCTACGGGATTTATAGAGATCTGGCATGTTGACAAGGGGGTTATTGCTCATTTAGACATATCGGATGGGCAGGGGTGCTGTGCTAATGCAGTCTGGTTAGACTAGTGACAAGCATCGTTGAATTTCTTACGAAGAGCTGAGGGAAATGACCAGCACATTTAACGGAACCGGTTTATAATGTCAGTCAAGGTCTCATTACCTATTTAAGAAAGCATGGAGTGTCTTTAAAGTATAGCCAGATAGCATAAGAAAATACGGCTAACCTCCCTTCACAGATCCGAAATCATCTGCTCATGTCCTTTCATCAACTGACTCTATTGATCCAATACCTAATCGACTCGATGGTGAGTCAGTAGGGGGTATAAAATATCAGCCTACTAAAACTCAAGGCGCAATAACTGCCCATATGTCCGCCAAGACGGCAGCAGCGACAGCAAAGGCGTGAGGACACCCAAACAAGGCGGCGCGGCCGAAGCGAACATGCCAGGCAACAGATCCCGAAACAGCACCGTCTCCGCCAGGGCCAAGCGCGGATGTGCCCTCGCGGCCTCCTCGCCATCGTCCACCCCCCATTTCATCTGAACGCCCGTCCCCCGGAAGAGCGGCATGATGGAGTGGTACCGTATCAATATCGAGCCCACCGTGTCCATGATGACCCGCCCCGACGGCACGATGTCCACCAGTCTCTGCAGCAGCGCCGCGGCCTCCTCGGGCGTGAGGTACGGGAAGAGGCCCTCGGCTATGACGAGCAGGGGGCGGTCCTGGGGGATCTCCTGAATCCACCCCTCGTCCATCACGGAGGCGCCGACGAGCCTGTACTCCCACTTCCCGTCTCTGTCTCTGTCCTGGGGCGAGGCGCGGATCGGTTCCGGGTCCGGGACGAGGCGCCGGCGCAGGTTCACCGCCTCGGCCCTGTCGAGGTCGATCCACAGCACGTCCCCGCCGCACGACTCCCGCACCCGCCACGCCCGTAAATCCAGCCCGCACCCCAGGTGCAGCACCGTGACGGGCTCGCGCGCGTGCGCCGCGAGGAAGACCCTGCACCAGTCGTCGAGCTTCTTGGCGCGCACCGCGATGTAGTCGCCGTACCGGTGGTCGCTGGGGAACATGGACGGCTTGATGTTGTCGGTGTCGACGCGGTCTAGGATTTCCCGGGCGTACGCATCCCCGACCTTCGGGTTCGGGGACGCGGCATCCTGGGCACGGCACCAGAGCGTCAGGATCATGGTTTCTTCCACCGGGCTCAGCTTGACTTTGATTGGGCCCGGAGTCGAGGTCTTAACCTCCCCGTTGAGTGCCATGGTACCCATTCATTACCTAGTCAGTCTAGGAGATTGGGGCATTGGGGGGGTAAGAGGCAGAAAAGCCCAAAAGTCACGCCATGCCCTCTGCATAAATAATACGTAGGTGACCCTACCAATTGACGGGGTATTATAAATCCTAGTGGTGATCTCGCTGGGGTGGGCGTCGTCGGTGCAGTTATCGGCGCTGTCAACGACATCCCTGCGGCAGATGCATTTGTTAACTAACTCAAGGTTGCATATTGGGGCGAACTACATGTTACACTTGGCGGCGGTCTTGGTCTCTGGTTATCGGACCACACAGAACGCCGACGATATGTCAAAAGGACATTAGTCTAGCCATGCCATGTTTTTTATCAAAATCCACCGGGGAACGGAGTAGTTCGCTCGTCAAAGCACCCAATAACGTCGACTATCGGAGGTATCACGAGGGACGGGGCTGACACCGCCAGCCGCGGCGCTATTTTCTCACGAGGGGTTATGTCCGTGGGGGAGATTCGGGATTCTGTTCGGGAATACCCAACCCATCTACCTAGCCTAGGAGAATAAAATAGGAACAGTGCTCTACTCCGGCGGCACAGCGCGCGGGTACGGCGGTTCCCAGATCAAACTAGTCAACCTGCCTCACCATACGTTTAAGAAGTGGTCGATAGCCCTCGAGTACAGTATAGAATAACAACACATGGACATGGATTTATATCCTACGATATGAGGCTGCTGAGTGATACCTCTAACCCTCACAGCAAGATGGGGCGTTTTGCTCACCGAGTTGGCCGAATATAAATAAACCCTGTCCACACCAATGTCGATCAGTCATCTAAGGGATGAACGGTACGTACTATATACGTACCTATATATATTATGCATTAATTATATCGAAGCACTACACCACATGCAGGGCTGGAGTAATTCGCACAAAAGTTCCATTAGCCGTAGCTTCATGAATACCTGGTGCCTCACGAGCTAGACCACGTGTATCGTCCTACTGTTCCTTCTAAAGCCCTCGTCCCACCAGTAGGAGGTATGGAGAATAAGTAAGTCAAGGCGCACGAAATATCTATAACCGAATTACCGACTGAGCATCCGGCGTTATCCGTACATCACTCCCCATCCCACTCTTCAGCCAGCAGTAGTTCAGGTCGGTGCCCTGGGGCCCGACGTTATACCACGAAGCACCCTTGCAGTAGTTGCTCTTCGCGCACAGGCTTATGCAGTCCTGCATCGTCTGAGCCTCGACGTTCTCTATGTCCTGGCCGTTGTGTGAGACGTCACACTCAATCTTGAACTTGTCCCCCGTGCCGGGATCTGTGTAGGTGCTACCATCGTCGCCTATACAGATTCTCGAGGAAGGGGAGGACGTAGATGAGGGCGATATTGGCGCCGTCGTCGTCCTTGCTGGTGGAGCGGTGTTTATTGGCTGCGGAGAAATCGCGTCAGTAGGTGAAGTAGCTGCACCAGCGGCCGGATCTTGACCTCCTACTCCCCCCCTCGCAGCTGTCGTCCCAGGCGAAGCTTGGGCGTCGCCCACCTTGCGAGATGGCGAGGGCTTGCTGGTCTCGGACAGGGTTCTGGAGGTAGTCGAAGCTCCGGCCGCGGCCACGTAGGGGGACACGGTCTTGGTGGTTGTGGTAGGACGGATCGAAGGGGAACTGCTGCTTACTTGTCCGCTACCCGACATCTCCAACGAGGTGGAACTAGGAACGGGGATATGATTAGCGACTATTTATACTGCTCATTCCGGGCGCTGCTTACTGGATGCTCTTCTGCTGCGTCACGCCTACGGCAATCCCGATAACGACGCCAAGAAGGACGAGAATCACTATTACGACAAGGATCCAAAATGTCCGCTTCCGTATTCCCCATACCGTCTGAATCGGCTCGGGCAAAGCGCCCGATTCAGGATTTGATTCGGGATTTGACACAACGTCCTCTTCGCGAATCATGTTCGAGTTCGAGCCCTTAGGCCTCAGCTTTTGCAGCTTCTCCTCGAGGCTGACCACTGGAACACTCGGAGTTAGTTATCGCCATCTCGAGTATCATTTACGAGGATCTTGGAGGTATCTAGGCGCGGCTTTCGTCGAAACGGAAAGTCTACTCTAGAAATCGCCGAAACAAGAACAAGATAGCCCCGAGATATACTCACCCTCTGGTCCGTGGACGACCTCGAGGCCATCTTCTGGCAACTGTACCTCCGAGCCCTGCGCCCCCGTGGAGGGAAGGGTGATTTTGTTAAAGTTGCTGTCCATGAACGCGAGGCTGTTCCGAAATCTCCCGATCTTGTGCCAGGCTGACGACACGCTTCCTCGCCTTACTAGACTGGGACTCCTGAGTTGCCCTTCTTCGATACAGTCCCAGCAAGGTGGCACTCCTTTTCCATCCGAATGCGGACACGGAGGGCTCGACGATGGAGTCTTCACCGCGTCGAGTCCTAGTATATACCTTGCCTTTCCCCCCATCTAGCAAAGATATCGAGACGATTATCTAAAGTAGCGAGCGAGAATAGAAGTACACCGACCAATTCAAGTCGATCAGTTATTTAGTTGAAACGTAGGGTTAACGCTCGTGCGTAGCGTAAATAGGTAGGTCCTGTCCAAGAGAAAAAGACTTTTGAAGTTGATATTACCACCCAAAAACGAGAGTTGCCTGTATAAAATAAGAAACGACTGTACGCGGTAACCTCTCCAGAGATGCGAGATTGAGATTTGTTTGATAGAGAAGGCGAAGTTCTATGGAAACCACATACTAACAAGCGGGCATTCTTGTTGTTCCGACTAGGCCATCAAAAGTATAAAAGGGTTGACAGCGTAAGACAAAGACGCGATTGTCATTTGGATGGCAGGTTTTTTTCCTGTCTTCCATTGCTGAGAGCCCTTTCTCCCATCGCCTTCTTCCCTTCCAAAGACAAGGAACTAAGGGAATATATAACCACGAACAATGGAACTGGTATAAGCTTTCCGCCTCCACAGGAACATCACCTAACCTAGCCGTTGAAGGGCGTGCATCTGCTGCGCCGCTTCTTGGCTTTTGTGCCTTCTTTTGGCCCTCCGCCAATTGACTTAGTTGAATAGACGCTTCGACCGGGTGTTTTGTGACGAGGCGTGTGACATGACGCCAGGTGTAACACGAATGTCCCCTGCAAATGGCCCCCCGAGAGTCTAGGCATTTAGATGATATCAACGAAATTAAAACTTTAAAATCATTCGTTCAGAAAGTTTCCTACTTTCGAATTGCTCTTGCCGAGGAGCCCGGTCACCTCACGATGAAGTCACGATCTATTGAGTCATTTCTGACCAGCGTGCTGGATACAAGCTCGAGAAGCTAGAGAAAGGGAATAAAGGTGATAAAGGCGCACGTGGGAGTTGCTTGGTGATAAAAGACAAATCTCAAAGGTTTGTTAATTCAAGGTCTTTTTATCTCGGACACGTCCGATCAGTTCGGAGCTGGGGATGTCAAATCATAAGTCAGGTGAGAAGGCTGGTTGGAGTGCTTCATTTGCATTACCTAATGTCATTTATCGTACTGTTCCTGTTCACGATTGTGACCCATGGCGAAACTACATAGCAATCCCATCCAACCCTTTACCTGTGCCCTGTTCCTTTCGGACACTCTCTACATAGTGCCAAGGTAAAGGGGAGCAGTTCTAACGTCACGTCTGTATGAAAGATCCTAATCCGATCATCCCATTCGCCTGTAGATTGAGAAGTCCTACATATGTATATACCAACTTAAGGTATTGCTCATGACATGTAGCATAGTATGCTAACAAGTCAGTACATGAGGCCTAGCCCGGCTAAGTACTGGTCCGTCGAGTCCGTCTGATCACCTTATATCTATTAGGATTAAATTTCAGCACTCTCCCGCTGCTCCAAGGCCCTTGTTCACTCACATTACGTTATATTTACCTGCAATTTGTTGTGTAGGTTTTCAACCCCCAGCAGCCTGGAGGGCAATGTAACTGACCTAGCACTCCTACAGCTAGGATATTTGCCCCATTTGTCTAAGCCTTAAATCCCACTGTAATCTTTGTTGCTATGAAGGTGGTGATATGGGAAACGCTAGTATGTCTTCTAATAAAAAAATAACGAATTAAGGAATGCATATAAGCGTTTACTGAAAATTTCCCTTGGAGTTCTATAGGTAAGCTACCGCTTGGCTATTGAAGACGTTGCCAGAAACACTCATCTACCCATTTGTAAATTGACCTCGTGGCTCGTAGAAATTTTACACTACGTAAGGGTGTTCAATCTTATTGATATGATCGTTGTGATGTAATATCCTGAAAGGTCCCTCATTAAGGCTATTGTTGGGTACTGGAGCTAAATTTTATGTACATTTTATTCTCAGCCTAGCTGTTAGGTATAAGGATATGGCCTAGAAATCTAATATGAATAGTACCTAAAAACTCCGGATATGCTATTCCCATCTAGATCTCATTATGTGTTCTCTAGCTTGCCGCACTACATCATTGCTATCGAGTGATATTTATTGTAGAAGCCTTTTATCCATGGAACTCGGAAGTGTAAGCCAATTACCATAGCACATCTCGCTCATGTGAAGCTTGGTAGATTCGTTAGATACTACCTAGTTACGGAGAAAATTCTTAGACCGCTTCCACTCTCGGGAAGAGCAGGGTGCATGTAGATTGTTAAAAAGCGTGATCGGTTAACGAACTTTAGTTAGGAAGCTACAAGGGCACCTCGTTAGAATACCATATATTACCCAGAAAGTAGTCGGTACATAAAATATTCATGGCTTTAGTGGAAAAGCTGGGCATTTGTATAGGGACTGGCCTCACCATAATCATTTTCCTCACTCTCATTTCTCCTTCTTTCTATCCCCTACCGTACTATATGGATAGTTGATTATATTCCGCAGTCGTTTGCTGCCTAGGGCTAATTGACTACACTTGGGGGTAGAGATAGAACCGGTTTACCTCATCAATAATTAATCGGTAGCCTTAGAGTACGTCGAATATCTCCGTGTTCTGCTATGTCCCTTAGGTTGAGCGTCGGGTTAGGATATCACCTTCTCTACCCGGCAATCATCTTCCATCGTCATGCTTGCCAAGTGGAAAATGAGCCACCTGCAAATGATAATAAAAAACATGAAGAATGAGACCGCAAACGAAGGAATACCAAAGTATAAACAATCTGCTATCTAGACCTACTTTTGATTGATCTTGTCACTTATGCTTTCTCAGGGCAAATCAGTTTAACGAAATTCAACCATTAGATTATCATACGAGATAATATCACCACCAAGAAGGGAGATTGTAAACTATCAAAAATCTTGAAAATATATTCAAGAGCATAATAATGGTTTCGGAATTGCTAAGCTAACAACTAATTCACCAATTAAAAATATTCATCTTGGTGTTGTGCAATCTTTCTAAATAGAAACTCATTTCATGGAGACCACGAATGCTAGACACCCAGCCTTTCCAACTTAGCTTGGGGGGACACTAGACCACGAGACTCAACTTAGCAACCAACAATGGCCGGGCCAGATTTCTCCGGAGTTGAAAGCCGCCAGTGTAACAATTCCAATGGTCGCATCGAGAGAGATCACACAAGCATAGTAATCCGTAATTTGAGTGGGTAACTTCTGGTATTCTTTTGAGTGTCAGGAGAATATCTAATACCTAGAGAGCGAGTTAAAGCCACATCCTTCAACTAGGTCAATGTCTTGAGTGTAACTGCCGATTGCCAAACTTTCTGATCCAACAAGAAGCGGAGAGTCCATACACGCCGATAAGCCCTTTCCTCATTAACATCCTAATGCACTCCCGAGAATAAAAAAAAATCCGCTAACAGCAAAAGAAGGCAGAATAAAATGAAGATATTGGCAGACACTGAAGAGCAAAAACCTGGGAAGTGTTAAGGATGAGCCCAACCACAAGAGGCAACATTGATAGAACCCTTAATGGGCTTCTTGCCAATGGCCAACCCACTCAACTGCACCGAAATCATGGCGTTTGTCGCGCCAGTTCCAATCTCGGCCGCCCTTGTTCCATTGGTGACCGCGTGATCTTGACCGGTCACGATTCCACTTAAAATGATTCGCATTGTCCCATGTTCCCATTCCGATCCCATAATTATTGAAAGTATGGCCAAATTGTCGTCGTGATTTGGGACTCAAGTCTATCAATTTGGGTTCCAAAGCTGGAGTGACGCCACGGCGCCGCTCCCCTAAGGCGATCCATTTATCCATTACATTGCGCTTCGAGGGTGGCGAATAGCGAGGGGGGGACTCTACGGGTTTCTCGATAACGATAGGTTCGTGAAAGAAGAACCCGTCCGCAACCATGTCACCATCAATGTCGTTTGAAATTGTGTCATTAATGGGCGAAACTTCGGGTTTATAGTCAGACGCTGGCATCTGATCCGAAGCTAGGTCTTCAAGACCGACAGTTACGTCGACGTCGGACTTGCTGTCGTGGCTCCAAGTTCGGTTGTTCAGCTCTTGAAGTTCCTCGAGCTGACGGACGCGTTCCTCTTCTTCTTCCTCGACGTCCTCTTCCCACATATCGCTCCAACTCTTTGACACAGCGTCGGCTTTGCGACCAAACACCATAGACATAGCGTTCGAAATTGGCTTCGGTCGAGACATGTTAATGGGCAAGGAAGCGGCAACGTGACTTCCGTTGGCACGAGTACGGTTAGGGACATCCACGGGACGAGAAGCGGCGAGGGAATTCACCGAAGTAGCAAAGCTGGAGGTAAGAACGGATGAGATCGATGGTGCCATAATCGAACTAGCACACCAATCCGTCGTTCCTTGCGATTTGGGGAATAGGTCCTCAGTGTAACTGTCGTTGTCGGGGATGGCACTAAGTTGTCGAATGGGTTGAATTGTGGTAGCGTGAAGAGCCTTAGCCCATGGGAATGCGCCTTGGTCGATTTGAGGGCTCTGGATAGAAGGGGTTCGGAGAGGTTCCCGATTGGCAGTGGCACGGGTAGTACGCTCGGTCGCGTAAAAGTCTTCAATGCCCTCATCAAGAGTAGTAAAGCTAACTACTCGGAGTAGAGCATATCTAGCACCCTCAAGCGACCGCTTGCGAGGATCCAAGTTCATGCACTGAACAATCACCTCATAGGTATCTTGGGACATTGATGGGAAGACATCAAAGAGAGACTGCTTGTCGCGCGAGAAGTCCAAAAAAAGGGGGTCGGCTTCAGTGGGGGTGGTGAAAGGGTTTCGCGAGAACAGAATATTAAGCAAGCAGATGCCGATAGCCCAGATATCAGCTTGGGCAGGCGAATACCCGGCGCCAGCCGAATCGTACTGTTCGGGTGACATATATCGGTCACTACCCACAGTGGTCTCGTAACTCCATTTGGACGTGGTTGCCAAGCCAAAATCACCCAATTTCACGTCACCCGATTCCGTCAGGAAAATGTTTTCAGGCTTGATATCTCGGTGATAGATACCTTTCGAGTGCATGTAGGAAACGGCATCAACAAGTTGGAGCATGAATAGGCGGACATGTTCAGTTTCCAAAGGGCCATACCCAGTCCGGATTGCCTCGTATAGATCGCCACGAGAGCAGTATTCGAGAACCAAGTAGAAATGAGCATCGGTCTCAAAGGAATGAACCAAGTTGACTATGTTCGGGTGAGGACCAAGACGACGATGACTAAAGAGCTCTTCAGACCGATCGTCAACGGCAAACTCGAGGCCAGCATCGTTGGCGGCTGCTTGCTTAGTCATGCATTTGATAGCAACAAGGCCATTCGTCTGTAAGTCCTTGGCTAGGAAGACCAATCCAAACGAACCATGGTTGAGTGCAGAAATAGTCTCAAATCTCCCATCGAGTACGACGCCACTGTGAAAGTTGTTCCGCAGGCATTCCATGACGCTGTCTCAACGGGAGACGAGTAGTGAAGTGGAGCAAGAGGAAGTGGAATCTTCGTTGAGACCACTTATGAAAGCAAAATGTACAGTCCGTTTATCCCCGGCCGTCTATTTTGTTGAGGGTATCGAAGGTATGATGGAAACCAATATGATTACTTTTCAGTCTTTGTGTACAAATTTTTGGAGTTTAAAGAATCGTAGAAGTCGACGAGCGGTGTGGAGTGTGAGCGGCCGGGCAAACAAATGATAATCGTGTCACAATGTGACTAAATAGATGCAATATACAGGTTTTTGATAGTGGGAAAAGAAAACATAACACTCCAGGTCGTTATTCGGTCAGAGGCTCATCGAGGGTATTCAGTATGTGGACAAAAGGAAACGAAATAATCGTGAATAGTACTGGTGGACTAGGGTCCGAAGGAAATGAAAGTGTAGGTCGTTATGAGGACATGAGTATGATTTATGAAACTTGAAAGAGTGTCGAAGTGGTGATAGGCAGAAGCGACTTGGCTCAAGTATGAGTTGCCAAGTTGCTGCTCGGTCGTGACAGAGGCAGGCTTGTGTTATCGGCGAGTATAAGTCAACACAGTTGCTAGGCACTGAGGCCCGATGGCGGAGCTCCTGCAATATCAACGCACCAAAACCGACTCGATCAAAGCTTCATCCGATGAGACGATCACACGAGGTCGAGGGTGTGCTGTTCCGTTTACTTCTGACCTAGGTGAGCCGAAACGGCTCTTCAAGAGTTGAGTTGCAAAAGGGTCTAGGTATAGATCGGGCGGGGCCAAGTCGAAGATAGTCAACGCGGGCGGTTTCAGGAGCTGACTACGGGAGCTATGACTCGACAGGCCGGACGACGGTAGATATGACTCCTCAGGTCCTGTTCAACTGGAGACTGCGGTAGTCGTAGGTGTTGTCGTTGCAGAGTGGACCTGGCTCAGGGGCGGATCCGAGCTGGCAATGGAGTCGGTACGGGTGTGACGTGGTTAGCACGCTATCCGATCGGAGTGGATGTCCTTGAGATTGAAGTGGCGGGCAGCGGTGCTACGAATACACGGACAGGCGGCGTATTGGATGATTATTAGGAGCTATTTCGACAAAGAGGCCACTACAGTCGACGAAGGGCTTGGGTTGAGCTCGTGATGCAGGAGCGGAGCTGCTAAAAGGAACTTCACGTTGGCTCAAAGGAAGGAGAGGCTTGTTGTTTGCTAGGTACAGGTCTGTCTATGTTAGGCGACTGAGATTGGCATTGACTGGCTGGCTAGCTGGTGAGTCAGGCTTAAGTCTCTCGTTCCGGGACAGGAGGTGATTGTCGAACCCGAAGCACTACTGAGCTGCTGGTAGATGGCGAAGGGGGAGAGAAAGGAAGCAGAGAGTGACGATGTGAAGGATAAAGGTAGACAATGGCAGGTAAAAGAGGAAACAGGTCGGCTGGCTAAGGATTCGATAAAGAGAAGAGCGGTAGGAAAAGGATGGGATGGATGGGATGGAAGAGATACAGCGCGGGAGCTGGAACGAATGAACGTACACGACCAGCAACGAACGAAGGCACTCGAATGAACTAGGGAACTAGCCATGGTGCCAGTGGAGGTGGGTTGGTCATCAACTGGATTGGGTGGGAACAACAATGAAGCCCATGCAGGCGAGACTGGGGCCCGCCCAGAAGAGGCATAGCATGAATGGGCTCTGAATAGCACCGCCCAGGACAGTACCAGGAGACTGACTGGCGGGAGACATATGGCTGCTGACATGGCCCTAACAGGACAAGGAGACGAGTCGGGAAAAAGTGACCTGCTTTGTTGCTGGGTCCGGAGACCAAAAGGAAAGTCACTGACAAAGGTCAACAGGGATTCCAGCGATACTGTAGACAAGTAGAGAGATGTACCTACCTAACTACACTCCACCCAAGCAGCTGTGGGGAGAAGGGAAGTACGTATTTCAGTAGGGAAGTAGGTAGGTAGGTATACTGTAATCTGCACATTGCGTACCTAGGTAATGTACTTGCCATATCTCAGGGTAGGTATGTACGCATTCCGTACCATTGCAGGTACAGTAAAGGGCGAGTACCGTATGTAGAGAAAGGGCACGCGGAGGGAGCGAGTACAGCATACAGGGTCCCTCGGACTAACGCGACAAAGGCAACTGTCGACTGACTGGTCATGCTCGTTCTGGCTAGAGCCTGCTGGCTGGGCAGAGAACTGGGGAAACGCTGTTGGCTGATTTGAGTGTGGCCTGAGCTGTTGTCGAAGGAACAACAGTGCAGTTCACTGTAGCATGACAGCACCCGAGGTCAAGATCATCGTGATGATGCCACGCCAGCAGTAGCGAAGTACGCGAGGAAGACCCGGGGGCTAACAGGCCGGCGCCAGGAACGCCGGCAAGTGCTGATGTGTCCTCAAGTACAGGCCCGTACCACAGTAGCGAGCCCTCCGAACTGCTGAAACCGGGCTGTGTTGGTGTGTCACAGTGCCGTGACTGCCGCGCGAGACCGGGTCGCGCATTCAGAGCAGATTCAGAGACAACCGGCTCTGACTCTGCACTCTGCAGCGGGGGCCAACTGGAAGTCAGTGGAAGGGACAAGATTCACTGGCGTAGACCTCCCTGCTGTGCCTGCCCATACAGTAGGAAGGGAAGGAATGAAGCTAGATCATGCACCGTGTACAAATAGTCTCGCCTGCTTGCAGGGGGCGAGAGTCCATGATCGCCACACCGCCAACTACCTTGGATCGAAGTAGCTTTTCGGGCGGGCTGCAGCATGCGAGAGACCGTACGGCAAGGTACAGAACTGTGGTCACCCCTACCTTCCAGGCAACGCTAGCCAGCGATTATAGCAGGTCGCGTTATCGTTCAGGCACAGAACGAGGCCTGGACACGTTGCCGCGACCCAATGCCGCTGGCCAACTGGCCAATAGAAACAGTCCATGTCCAAGACCCTTCTAGCGTCTTCGGTTTCACTTGCACCTCGCAGCATAGACCATTGGTTCAAGATGCCGTCAGGACCACCAAAAGTATGCAACTCCTTTTCACCTGCAGCTTGATTGCTTCACTCGTCCAGCAGCTTGTTTTAGTCTGGTCTTGATCGCTTTCCTACCTATAATTTGATTCTATAAACCCATCCAAATGTCCGCCGCAAATGTCAACTGTAAATATGGAAATGCCATAGTACCATTGTGTAAATACCTATGTAGGTAAGGCCTTCCTGTTGTACTCCCCGCCTCAACAAATCAGATGAAATGTGGTAGTATCTAGAGTACCTAGTGCACGGCATAATGCCGTATACTTTAAAGACTCAAGATACTGAGGTACGGTACCTAGTAAACACTCAAATGCCAAGAACACATCACCCGACCCCATACACACCTAATGAAACGGGTCTTGTTATCAGAGCGATCGACCATGACATATTCCCAG
This sequence comes from Nemania sp. FL0031, assembly GCA_022432375.1. NCBI lineage: Eukaryota > Fungi > Ascomycota > Sordariomycetes > Xylariales > Xylariaceae > Nemania > Nemania sp. FL0031. The sequence continues at coordinate 260,539 of JAJKKK010000027.1, forward strand.
CAAAGCCTAGACGGTGTAAAGTATGTACTAAACCTACCGAGGGACCACCAAGAACCAACAACGCTATCGATAATTAACTTCCCGGGCTGACGACCTAAAAACTCTACTAAGTAGGAACATTGGCGCAAGCCTGGCGCGATGGATGAGAGTGCGCGTGGCCTCAGCCTAGCCCTAGTCCAGGACCTAGCACATACGTACTTGAAGGTACCTGTATTACCTAACCATCAAGGTATTATTAGTCTGTTTTAGTACTTGACTGTGGCAGGACAGAGTCGGACAGAGACGCTCGTGTTAAGTAGGTAGGCATTATGATGCAAGCTGGCATCATTCCTCTGTAAAATCGACTAGGTACCTAGGTAGAGCAAATTACACGCAATTGCTAATGACTTGTTGCAATCCCACCAGATGGGGATTGATTATGGGGATGGATAGTAATGGCAATAATAGTTATGTAGCAGAATGATGCAATCGTGGTGATCGTTTCACCCGTTCGGGCAGGACTGGAAGCATCTGTTCCATGAGACCACAGAGATTACCGCTGCTGTCTGACAATTTGCTCGGCAACCCCATTGGCATTGGCATTCCAGTAAGTAGGTAGGCCGGTAGTGCAACGTGTCAACGGTGTTATTTGGAGAAGTACCTATAGGCGTTCGTGGTATAGTCAGGGTACCTAGCTACAAACACTCCGCTTGAACACTGGACACTTGTCTTAGGAGACTCCTATTTTCGGTTTGACAAATGCCATGCCACAGTCCTACATACATACATAGGTAGGTACTCCATACTACAGTAATAGTATGCTGTATACCTACGTGTAGACAGTTCAGTAACAGTCGTCAAGACACCATGGTTACTTTATTGAACCCAGAGCGGCTGGTCTCAGTGGTCCCGTTCCAATCAGTGACGATCTTAGAGATTGGCAAGTATCTGACGCAAGATACAATCTAGGCAAATTACCGTTGTCCCCTCTCTTATGGAGGACGCGCATTGTTTGACATGTTTGAAACAATTGCTCCCAGCAGACTCCCAGCAACGGCTGGATGGAAATGGTATTAGTCGGTAACAGCCCCGATAAGCGCTGGGTAATAATAGATTAACGAATATTGGGGCGCGTACTCTACATACAATGACGGTCGGGACGATCATTGGCATTCGTCAAACCAATAATATGTTGAATCTGGCGAATGGGAGTCCGGTTCTGTGTTATGCGACCCCATGTTTGAGGAAGATGCTTGCCAGGGTTCCCATTCGAATACTAACACCTAATACATATACTGTAAATACTGTAGGCACAGTAGGTACAGCATAGGTACGGAGTATATCAACAACAAAAGCTTACGAGTATCATCAACGGTTCGGATGTGCTGCAGGGTTGTAACAGGTTTTCAAGAGCCATCAACAGACCCCCATTTTTTACCGTACTATTGTCTAGACGACGTCGTAGCACAGCCAAACCACTCGCAGAGCGTACTGTAACGACGACCGCGCGCGATCGATCATGCGGACCTGACGCACACAGCCGCTGGAAATGCACGAATATCGTCCAAGAGAACGTATGCAGTGTCTACGCATAGGTAGTTCCTATAAGCGCCCTCATCATTAGACCTAAAACGTCTGAGGATGAGATATAAACAACCAACTAGGTTACTAGATGCCTCGTGGCGGACAATAAAGCATGTTCGGAGAATGCCGTCCTCAGTCACGAGCACTCTAAGCTTGCGTGGTGGCTGGCTAGATGCACGACAGTTACCTACAGACATACCATTGGCATCGCCTGGCCGGTTTTGCTCGCTGCAAGCTAACCTACATACATATGTAGGCCGTTATTAAGGTGTTTTCGTCTCCTTTTGAGTTACCGGAAGTGATTTTGATGGCCTTTGCAGAAGGTTTGTACCTTAGAGTATGTATGCATTTTACCTTTGCAATGCTTACCACCATAGGTATCGAACAAAGTAACTTAAACAATACCAAGCATTTTATATAGATAGATAACTTCGGAATCATGCGAAGTTGCTCACCGGATATTTGATGAGTGTCTTTATTGAATTGACGTCTTGATAACTACCTATATGTAAGTGCTATCTACCTAGATACCTAGGTAGGCATTTATACCTAATCGGCCTAGCTACAGCCAGCTGTGTTACCTAGGTGCCTGCTAGGTAAAGGATATCGTGGAGAAAAGCCACCCAACTTAAATTTGTCTTGGCAGCAATGCCTATGCATATGCAGTCTTTAGTGTACCTAATGCGTACGGGTTGTGGACTGCATGTTGTCCATCATCACAAGGGTGGCCTCATACAGTAGTACGCAGTAGTTCCTTTAAGTGTGGTTGGTACAAAACAATTGGTGCACAATTCATGTAGAGTCATATAGCCTAGTCCATTTGGGGGCTATTCCTATTTGACCAGCCACAGCAATTGATCTCTCTACTAGTAGACTCTCCATGTCCGTTTTAGATTTCTGTACCTGCAAAAATAACCAACTGCCATCCCAACTTGGCTAGTTGCACCACCAAACCGTCCAATCTTGTCTGCGGTCTACTGCGTGTGACCAGGTCTATCTAAGACAACGCACTACACGCCTAAGACCACCAGCTGCTGACAGCCCCAGACCTCGTACGTCCCTAGGTAGGTATTCTGCACAGGATTTTTTAGTACAAAGTAGGTAGATACGCTCCGGATATCGTGCATTGATCGGGTGGGTCAGTCTGGGGTACCGTACCTATTAGGTATTCTGTTTTGCAGCTTGACCGCCTTCTCGCCAATGCTCACGACGCAACGTTCTTTTCACGTCGAATCAATCCACTCCCACTCGAAGAAGGAAGAAGACGACTCCTCGTCTAATCTGGTCATCATCTCCGGGTATTTGCGACAGGATCGAAAGACAGGAGAACGCGAAAACTTCCCCCCTGCGGTAGGGAATTTTAGCCATCAACAAAGTCGACACTTCACCGCTCTCTATCCGACTCCCACCAGTCGTATATTCCAGGACCCGTGAAAATTTTTTTTTTTTTTTTCGAAGAGTGAAGACCTGCCGAATAATAATCCACAGGGATTCTCTATACGATTAGAGCTGGCTACTGTTACCATGACTGCATCTACTAGTTCCGGTGTAAAAAAGGTCATCTTGCTAGACATCGGTAAGTTTTCTTCGTCGACAATCTTATCATCGGTACCGTGTTTCTTATCGTAAGGGGCCGCCTGCATTAGCCCAGCATGTTGGCTAATGGGATCGCAAACAGAGGGCACTGTTTGTCCAATCTCCTTTGTCAAAGATGTCTTGGTAAGACCCAGCGTTTTTCATAGTGAACATGTCGCCTTGTGTCTGCTCCCGAGCAAGTACTGCCAGTCTGGTTACCGCCGGCGGCACTGGCGCTACGCAAAATAGGAGCCGGGGATCAGCAGCACTTGCAGTGTCGTGTCCTTGTGACCGTTCCGTCCGCCGTGGCTTCGGGTACTAGCTAGCCCCCTGTCTCGGGACGAACAGATCCTTATACGTTACGCCGTGCCGATCTTAGATTGGATCTTGCGTCTTGTCATTTGCTACCAGTGTTGCCGCGGTGGTGTGCCGGCGATGCTGTCACAGAATGCTCACATAGTGCTGCGAGCTAATGACTCGTTCTAGTTTCCCTACGCTCTAAGAGTTCTCCCTGAAACCCTTGAAAGTCAATGGGGTAGCCCGAGCTTTGCAAAGTATAAGGATGCATTTCCTTCAGAGTACAGAACGTCCAAGGATGGTCTAGCTGCCCATGTTCGGGATCTCATGAACAGAGACGTAAAGATTGCATATCTAAAGAGTCTCCAGGGATATTTGTGGGAAGAGGGTTACGCCGCGGGCCATCTAAAAGCACCCCTATTTCCGGACGTAGCTGAGAAGCTCTCAGTGTGGCATCGGAATGGCTTGAAGATCATGATCTACTCATCTGGATCTGTACCAGCACAAAAGTTGCTGTTTAGACACACAAATGCTGAACCGTCGGACCTGACCCCCCTCATCTCGGACTGGTTTGATACCGTTAATGCTGGACCGAAGACAGAACCCAAAAGCTACCAGGTAATCACGGAATCCCACCCCGACATCCCCGCCGGGCAATGGCTTTTTCTTAGTGACAACCCTAAGGAAGTTGAGGCAGCTATATCCGCGGGGATGGGGAGTATGGCTGTACGACGTCCTGGCAATCCAGACATACCTCCTGAGATCTTGGAAAGACTTTCCGTCATAGAGTCTTTTCTTCCTCTTGGTGAGAGCCCTGACACCGTCACCTCCGGATAAGATACCGAGAATCCTCCTTAGCTACTGTTTCTTATGCAAGTCGCTCTTGATAGCGTCAGTCTCAATTGACTATAGATCTCAGTATATCCTATTCCTAAATGCGTACCGAGGGCACTGGAGCGCATGACTATCCTCCTAGATCCGGGCCATCACAGGTAGTTTGTTAATAGTTAGTCCATAGAGCGTTCATCATTGCATGTATTTCTAGCACGTGACTAGCTTTAGATGTCCGCTCGGAGACATTTATGAACATAGTGGTAAGACCAACTACCCGAAAGGTTTAGTTACTAGAAGTCTAGAAATACAAATTTAAGATAAACAGCCTCGCAGCACCTTGTGCATGTCCTGCCTGTTACACTACCTAATAAGTCAGCGAGTCGCCCGGGCGCCAGGCAATATGCAGGGGGCGCAGTGTAGTTGATGTATGCTGCAGGAGGTGTAGTAATTGGGTGTGATATAAAATTGATAGAATAAAATTCTGTGGCGTACCGTATATACCGTTATTCCTAGATGGGGAATAACGGCGTCGTTTTTCCTCCGTCACAAATTCAATTACCGACGAGCATCAACGAGCATCAACACGTGAAAATTAGGCGTTCCAAAATAAATAAAAAAGGATTTATACATGATGAATAAACCATGGGACTTGCACAAAGCCACAACAAAGGAGTTGTATGCGGAGCACACACTTCATCAGGTTAGGGAAACCATGGTCGATAATTACAATTTTCATGCCTCATAGGAAGCCTTCTGTCCGTAAAGACATTCCCAGCTAATCAAGACGGAAACAGGATACGCGCGTACAGGGCACGGCTAGTTGAATAAGGATATGAGCGGAAGTATAAATCTCAATGTATTCAGGAACCCCTCGCCGAGACATTACCTCTACCTACAACATAACTAGCACTCCTAACGGATATAGGCGCTTAGAAATATAAATGCAGAAGACGAAGCGACTGCGCCTCGATATATGTTATGTCACAGTTCGGGTAGTTTCGGATACGATATCATTTATCGTTGTCTCAATCTACCTTTGAAACAAGGTATGGTCTAGAAGCTCGGTATTCAACAAATTGATAGGACTTATAAAGGTCATGAGGTGTATTGTCATTTTAGCTAAGGTCACATTACGGAACAAATTGTTGTTATGGCGCTCGTTGAGGCGTTACACCTGTGACGCTCGGTTATGCACAGTTTCAGCGAGTCAGACGATTCATTTAATGAATGATACTTCAGTGCTCAACCCACCGGACTTTAAATGTGATGGCTCTTAATTACCTAGAAGGAAAATCCGCGGAAAATCCGTGTATACATACGGACTATTGTATTTCAAGGCAGAGAAGGCTGATGTGACTTCAGCGGTACCTACTGGACTGTCCTTTTGATAAACGGCCACCGGGGAGAGCCTTGGGCTGCCTTGAACAAATCAATATAAATAAAATGACTGCCCGCCCTGCCTTCTGCCTCGCATATGCAGGCTATTAATTTGGGTAGCTATCGACTCGTCAAAATACGCCTAGAACACAGGAGAGCGTCACCCTATGGTAGCCTAGCTTTCTCATATAGAGAGGGGGAAATTTCCCCCATAGCTCAACTTGAGAATGCGTCCATATAGCCTACTGCATAGATTCGCGTGCTGGTGCGACCGCGCCAATGAACCTTTCTGCCTTGGCTTTGAAATTCAACTGCTTCTATCCTAGCGAGGTGATAGTTTCATGCCTTGCGTGTGCAAATAGAAGTATTGATGCCAAACGATCTTATTTCCACCACTGAATCGGCGGAAATGAAGTTTCAATGCCGGGCGTGTTACGTACGACACCCAAAGGATCACTGCATACCCTTCTCTGTAGTTTGGCAAGCATGTCTCTTGCAGAGTGAAGCTCTCTCGATCGGCATAGCAGGTCCTATGAGATCACGATCCAACACACCATTGTCGGGCTTCCAACACTCTACGAACAGGTCTATGTATCAAACACACTAGGTAGGTTAGGTGACCTTCATGTTCCCGGCGCCGATCGCGCCGGGGGATGGGGGATGGGAGCTACTAAGCTCGCCTATGTCCACCCTAGATAAGACATCGTAGTCGTATAGTCTATCAGTGTTTCAATACCTAGTCGATCGATTGATTGCGCAACAGGGAGGTTTCAAGTCTAGGTATTAGATCTCGCAGAATGAGGTAAGGTTAGTTCGGATAACCTAATGCATAAAGGCGTCACGCGACAAACGCGCATTCAGTTAGTCGGTATCGTTCCACGATCGCATGATACGGATCTCTGGGGTTCTTTATCTATCTTAATCTTAATTATCTGCTTGTAGTGTATGATTAGGCTTCTTCATCACAGGTGCATGCTTGATAGCCTATTCACAATGAACACACCATCAAATGGCTAAGTGTGATGAGGATTCATCAAGGTTGGCTACGTATATACCAAGCCGAGCTAAGTAGACGACTCCTGATGGTTGCTTCAAACGGCGAGCTAATCATCGATCGTGCCGTTCAATCCCCGTCTTTGGTATGCCTCCCATCCATGCGTGGCCAATTGGCCTAGGTTCAACGATAGAATCGATCAGAATGTGCTAGAAGAATAGTGATGCATTCCTATTCGTTCCCTAGTAGTAGGGTGACCATATACTGTGTACTTCAGGTTTTGCATCTTATGCTATGGTATTAGGGACCCTGATCGCGCGTCTTCTCTTTAAGTGTGAGGGAGACCGACTCGGGTTTTCCGAATTGTCGAATGAGCAGACAAACAAGTGATACCTAGGTGCCGGCATTTCGAAGTCGCCTGACCCCAATTTACGCCGTCTCGTTGGTCCAGCACTCCGCCCCAGACCCCCTCCATATGTAAAGGTTGATGTGGTTGCGGGGTAACCGTCGAACGGTTGATGGCCCCAGTGGCGATCTCATCAAATGATGGGAGGTGGGACCTGTAGGGCCATATAGCTGTTGCAGGAGTTCGAGTAATTCCAAACAACGATCGCAAATAGATTACTGGGCTAGGCAACATTGAAAGTTCCCGGAACTGGCCGATGGCTACGCGTTTCAGCGGACCTTTTCGCAATCAATTCCTGCCCGACAGTTATCGGTCGAGCGTTACGACGAATTGACGCAAGACTAACACCCTACCGAAACATCCGTATTGGCACGCGATTTCAAGGTTGAGTGGCACGGAGGGTAGTTCCGAATACCGGACATCTGACTCGTTCGTTCTAGCTCAAGTCGTCGAGCCACAAAGAACGATCGAGAAGTTATTTCTTGTCGAACCGGAGCGTAATTCTGCCTTTTTGAAGGCGGGGAACCTAGCCGGCATAGGTACTGTCCGTCTCCAGAGATAATAAACTAGTTTTTGCGTGATCTTGCTGTGCGTCTTCATGTATCCGAGGGCGTTCATTATTCTCTCTAATAGAGGTTCATCCATGTACCTTGAATTTGTGACGCAAGGCGCCGGCAAGACTAGAAACAAGCACGGGAATACGTCGTGCGCGTCCGCTGTATAAGGCCTCTTTAGGAAATCTAACGTTCTCAGAAGCATATCGCCTCGGGTCCGGGCATCCGGGACAAAGTTCAGGACCAGGGATAGGCTGATAATATCGAAAGTTTGGGTGTCACCAATTGGTAGTGGCCTCTTCATAAAATCCTGTTGCAGGATACCGTCGCCTTGGCTGTTGAGGTCGATTCTTTCCATGTCAAAGAAGCCGCTTCTGGAACACTCATTCGTTGTGCTAAGGGCTCCAACTTCGAGCATACGCACACGCACTGCGCCATCTGCTGCGAGGCCTGATGCAGAAAACTTGGGCTTGAGCCATTCCATCAGGACCCGTGAGCTGTCGCCCCCACGGTCATTGCGTTGCCCTTGGAGACTGGCCTGTTGATACTTCTGGATACCACCCAGAGCAGCAATCTCGGCATCGACTGCGACCTCGGCAGCCTTGTCCCCTTTCGCAGCAGCTTGTGCTTTTTTCTTCTCTAGTTGGTGAATAGAGTTGATCAGTCCTCTTGTCGCTTTGCGTGATATGGATCCCGGTTTTTTGACTGTAGGCGGTCGCCCTCGAGCCAAGGTCTTCACAGGCCGTTTCTTTTTTTTGACGATCATATTCCTAGAAATCAATCTAGTTTATATCTGTAGATTATGAATAGAAGTTTTATCATGTTGACGTTAAATGTAATAATTTCAATCGATGAAGCTGCAATACCTATCTACCTAGTCTAGATAATAGATACGCTAATCTAGATCACTGGGTGACGGGCAGTTGCCAGCTGTTATACAGGTGATCGATCTACTATCGTTATCTTACGCTCGGACCACTTGATACCCAGGCTACCCTACCCGCTCCTCCACCACAATTATCGTAAAATATCAAAATTGGCTTTTGGCGATTTTACCTACTCTTTTCTTCGATCGACCATCCGACCGACGACAACTAACGACAGCCTCACCACCCGGCCCGCCAACACCCAATTCCGACACAATGGCTTCCAAAGTCTCCGCGAAAGGTACTACCTGAACCTGAACCTGAACCTGAACCTGAAGTTCTTCCCCGTCGAACGACATCGTCGCCTCGCCGATATGCCTCTCAAGGTTGCTGCCCGCAATGGGTTCGGCCTGTCCGTCGCATCAGCAGTAGACAATGTTGCGTAGTTCTGTTTTCAACAGGGCGTATGCTGATGTGATATTTTTCAACAATAGGCAAGGGCTTGAAGCAGGCTTCTGCCGCTGCCAAGGCTGCTGTATGTTTCCTACCAGCTGCTCGTCCCTCGCGAGAAGCCTGATTTTTGATATTATACTGACCATCCCCAAGCTCAAGGGCGACAGTGCCCACAAGACCCGCAAGGTCCGCACCTCGACCACGTAAGAAACCAGCCTCTGATACCTTGAGATGGAGTGAAAGCTAACGTTGTGCTCATAGATTCCACCGCCCTAAGTGAGTCGACCGCCGTTCAACCTAATCGAAGTTTGGGACTATTCGAACGCGACTTGTACTAATACCATATACAGGACCTTGACTCTCTCCAGGGCTCCTAAGTGGTACGTAAACTCTACTATCCCTACTACGCTACCCGCGTTTAACCGTAAACCATGAATATGAAGCTAACATTGGTACAGTAAGTGGATTCTTCCACACCTCGGGTCGCAGGACTATACCGTCGACAAATCGAGAAAGATGAGCTTGATACGGGCGCCCTATACTAACTACTAGAAGACCTGAGGAAATCTATCGCTCATGCCCCGCGCCTGGACGAGCACAAGGTAAAATTCCTTGAAAAGCAGAGTGCAATCAGTCGCAGTGTATACTAATGTAGATGCAGATTATTGTTCACCCTCTTAACACCGGTACGCATTTTAAATAGCATACTAGCGACTCATTTAGTCTTGGTTCCACACTGGATTCTAACACTGTAACCAGAGTCGGCGATGAAGAAGCTCGAAGAGAACAACACCCTAGTCGTACGTATCATGATATCTTGATGGCCGATCCTCAGGTCACTCCACTATATCAGAGCTAACTTTTTTTTTTCAGTTTATCGTAGATATCAAGGCCAACAAGGCTCAAATCAAGGAAGCTTTGAAGAAGCTCTACGAGATTGACGTCGTTAAGATCAACACTCTTATTCGCCCTGATGGCAAGGTATGTTGATAACCGTTCTCTTTCCCCCTCCTCTACCCTACTCTGTAGCGAGCACTAGCGAGCACCACTGGTCAAAGGGCTTTGGCCCTCATTATCTTAATGAACCCCCTTATTTAAACGAAGAATTATATCATGAGAAAATGCTAACGCTGCATCCCCCAATGTAGAAGAAGGCTTTCTGCAAGCTTACCCCCGACGTTGATGCCCTCGACATCGCCGCTACCAAGCTTGCGCTGGTTTAGACGATTTTTTCATGGGATTGGACATTGGGCGTATAGGGTCTATGGTGCTCGTACCGAGTGTATTAGATACGCTCCGAGCTGAATGAAAATTGCATTATGAACGGCGTTGCCTCGGATCAGGTTTATGTGTTTAGATGGACGCTAAAATGATCCTCGACGTGCTAAAGAACGTGAACGAGACTTGCGGCCTGCCATTTAATTTCTATTCTACTCGTACAATGTGACCGAGCAGTATCCGTGACCCCTCGTAATAGGTTCGCATTATATATAAACGCCGAGATGCCTATAATCCCAAGCCCCTAGCCAAACCGTGAATTCCTACTAGAGCGGGGGGTATGTGGTAGTGTATAGGTAGTCTGTTGTTTCCTGTGTCTTTGCATATCTATGTGTATATATTCAAGTTTGGGTTGTTCAGTCCTGACGCATGTCCTGCAGGTGCTTCACGGTCAGCGCGCGAAGGTCGAAAAAGCGCTCAGCACAGTTGGCTAGGCAGCCCTCCTCGTTCTTGTCGAGCTTGTCGTTTTTGATCGTGCCCGTGATGCACTTGCGGAAGCACATATCTGTCAGAGAGTGGACGGCTAGACAGAGGGGAACGTAGTGTTAGCGGTGTTTTGTCCGGTGCAATATGTATATATATTTGAGAGAACCTAGTCTAGGCCTTGAGAGGGAAGGGCGGGTGGCAAGGAGAGGAGGGAACACACAGGAATAGATGCGGGCCTTCTGGTTCTCGTTCTGCAGGAATTGCCGGAGCTGGGCCTTGTCGGTCTCGTTCAGCTTCTCGATGTCGAGTGAGGCGCTGTCTAATTTATCCATTTTGGCCTGGTTTTGTGGGGCCCGCTGTTCCTATCCTGAGAAGTGGTTTTTGTTGTAGGAGGGAATTAGGCTGAGCTAGAGGTTCGTGAGCTGCGTAATTGACGGGTTTGGCGTGGTGAGGTTATGTGGTTATGTGATGTGATGTGGTGTGGTGGTGCCTGTTCGCGGTCTGTTCTGAGGAAAATTCGAGGTTGCGCTTATCTTATCGCCGATGTGGGAGGCACTATCTATCGCAACTTGGTATATACTCTGATGACGTCGAAGGAGATATGTAGGAAGCTTGGAACAATTGCTAGTCAATTCGACCTATGGAGGTATCTAGCTAGAATAATATCCATGGCTGAGTTCGAAAATAGAAATAAGTAAATTGCAAAGGAAGATTACAGATCACGAGGCGGAGGTGAAGGGGAAAGTGTAGGATACCGGTCAGCAGTAACACAACCAACTCTACGGGATCATGAAGCGGGCTAGGAGCTTGAATATGCCTTGGACCGGAAGTTTTACAAAATATACATTTTATTTTTATGTAATGACTTGGTATGTAAGCTATATATATTTGTAAGGATTCATGATACCATTCTATGTCTCATGTTAGTGATTTCTGTTCATCATTAAAACCCATCAAGTGGAAACTTACAGGATCATATAGCTTCTTGACCTGCTTCATGAGGCCAATCATTGTTTCGTTTTTGCTGAATCCAAGGTACTGCTTCTTAGCTATACCGATGCCGTGCTCGGCACTGATGCTTCCGTTAATCTTGCCGATCCACTCGTAGACGAATGGCTCTAGCACCTCCTCAACGCGCTTATCGTATCTCCTGACTGCGACGTTGAGGTGCAGGTTGCAGTCGCCCATATGGCCATACCCGACAACCTCGACGACGGGGAACTCGTCGGTATCGCCCTTTAAACCCGCTGCCTCGATCCTTTCCCTGGTCTCATCTACCAGCCTATATAGATCCTTCAGGGGTATAGAAACGTCGTATTTATAAGTGCCCCCAAAGTGCCCAACGCACTCCGTGATGCCCTCCCGCTGGCTCCATAATGACTTGATCTGCGTCTCGTCTTGCGCTAGGACACCGTCGGCGATGATCTCCTTGGACATGACGTCCTCGAGGAACTTCTCCAGCTTTTCAGCGTCGTGCTCCGAATTGGACCCGCTGGTCTCGATGAGGCAGTAGAACGGGTGCTCGCCGTCCAGGGGCCTCTTGTTCTGGCGCACGCGGTGCACCATGTCCTGGCTGTACGAGTCCATGAGCTCGAAGGCGGAGAGGATCTCGGACAGCTGGGCCTTGGCCTCGCGGAAGGCAAGCTGGATCTTCTCGAAGGAGTCGGCGCCGAGGAAGGCGACGTTGACGGCCCTGGGCCGCTGGGGGCACTGCACCGCGACGGCGGTGATCACGCCGATGGTGCCCTCGCCGCCGATGAACAGCTGCTTGAGGTCGTAGCCCGTGTTGTTCTTGCGCAGCGTGCAGAGGTCGTCGACGACGGTGCCGTCGGGCAGCACGGCCTGCAGGCCCAGCACGTTGCCGTGCAAGCTCCCGTACCGCAGGAGACGTAACCCGCCGGCGTTCGTGGACACGTTGCCCCCGATCTGGCAAGACCCCTTGGCGCCCAGGTCGAGGGGGAATAGGTACCCCTTCTCCGCGAGGAACTGGTCGGCGACCTCCAGCACCACGCCGGCGTCGACCACCAGCACGCCGCTGACCTCGTCGAAGGACCGGATCTGGTTCATCCGGCTCGTGCTGATGACGATCTCGTCGAACACGGGCACCGAGCCGCCCACCAGCCCCGTGTTCCCGCCCTGCGGAACGACTGCTAGCATGTTGTCGTTGCAGTACTTGAGGATCTGGCTGACCTCGTCCGTGCTCGCGGGCTTGAGCACGAGCTGGCAGTGCCCGCGGTACTTGCGCATCCAGTCGCCGTTGTAGGGCTCCATGTCGTCGGCCGACACGGAGGCCGTCACGCCGTCGAGCACGGCCGAGTCCTTGCCGAGCAGGGTCCGGAAGTAGGCCACATGGTCTGCTGTGAGCTGTGCGAAGCGCGGGTCGCGTTGTAGCGAGGGGTAGCTGTCCGTGGTGAATTTTCCTCCGGATGCTGCGAGACGCGGGGCCGAGGATCGGAAGTGTCTTGTCGCTGTCGTCGTTGGCGTCCTCGAGAGTAAGCTACGGCGGAGGAGGGCCGGGGCGGTGCTGGTGCTAGTGCTGGTGTTGTGCAGCAGTCCCGTTGTCGCCGTCGTCCGCCGGGAGAGCGGTATTATTCTAGATCTGCAAGCCATCGGTCGAGGGCTTCGTAGGGACTTGTCGCCGGCTCGGTGGGAAGGCAACGTAAATCTAAATAGTAACTAAAAATTCATAGTTCGGTACTATTTTAAATTCAAAAAGCCGCTAAGATACCCGCTTGTTCGTTTGTCTCCAGCGGTTTCGGCGATCCGTGTAAGTGGGGTGCATTGGGGATTACGCTAGGGAGGAATCCCGCGTCTTAAATTCCGAATTCTATTTACCTACTTTGACAAGGACCATGCATTCATTCTTCTTAGGTAGGTAGAGTCGCTCAACGTTTTGCTCGGGGTTCTATGAACGATAGCACCTGATGACCCATTAGCCTAAAGCATTCTCAAGCAGATTATTAGAGCTGTTATATGACGGTTCGGGATGGCCTCGAGCTATTCTTGCTAATGGCAATTTTGTTTTGCATGTGCACATCAAACACTAAGTTAACATCATTCTATCTAGGCAGTTTTCAGCCCTTCAGCTGCTGTAGTGCAGATGACTACTAGCAGATTGATCATTTATTCGTCTAAAGATGCTTAGCTTGGGTAATCTTAAAACTCAGCCCTACCCATACCGCAATAGGGGATAAGTTTGTTACGGCAGACTGAACTTGGGACGGCAGGGGGAAATTAAGTTGTCACCGTTCGCTTTGAATGACTGATGTGTAGGTACCTCGCCGTTGTTTGATTAAGCATAAAGGTTCCGAGACGTTGGACTGCGCTTGATGCAGGTTTGTCATGTATTAGCCTGCTAAGCTATCAAACCTTCGTGCAATAAGACCACTGCTGACCATTAGAATAAATATAGAGGACTATGTACAGGATTTGTTTCTAAAACTAATAGAAATGCATTGTAGGACAACAGAAGGATGCGAGAGTTAAAGCCAACCCTTGACAAAAAGTGAGGCTTGACGACAGTGTCTACAATGCGCACCACCAGCTTACGACTGGGGTGGATCAACGAATGACTTGCATTGACGCAGCCTAGTAGAAGACAGTTCCTTGCTTTACGGCTTTACGAACCAACCATCATATTATATACCTACCTGTATATTATGGGATGGCGAATGCGGGAGAGCTACGTGTTTCAGATGGCCAAGAGTGTCAGGTATATGCCCAACGAAGGCCATGCTTGGACGCGAGCGACATGGATGCTCGGCTTGAATATTCTCGTTTTGGGAGATAGAGAGAGAGAGAGAGAGAGAGAGGTCGTAATGCTTTACGCATACATCAGTATTTGAAGGTCGTGCACCGCCCATCGTAGCACTTCGCGTCTGGTCTTGAATGATCTTCCTAATTTCTGATTCTGGGAGGCGTGCTTACACCTACTTTGCTCACCTACTTATTTCGTGCTTCTTACCTTAACAGTCAAACCCGTCAATTACCTTATTTGGTTGTCTGCTGTCCACCGCCTCTCGCCTCTGCAAGCTCTATAAGTCGTGGCCCCCACTAGGACCATCCACCGCCTGGGTACAGCGTGGGTAAAGGTACCTAATTCCCCATTATTATCCCTGGTCTCTGCCCTGGTCTTCCCGTATCCCGCCCCGTAAACAAAGGGCTTATCGATAAAACACAATGTCGGCACTGGTGGTGGCACGACAGGGCAATCAGGGCAATAGCGGGGAGGGAAATAGGGGTGTGAGCCTGGACACTAGCTACAGGTCCCCTGGGCAACCAATGGCAGACGTCAGATGCACTCTGGCGGAAGCATTGCCAATATTGGCGCCCGATGCACAAGCACAAGTACCTCGACCAGACACACCAGAGACACCTTCTCCAGCGTCTTCAGCGTCTCCAGCGTCCTCAGCTAGAAACAGCGCCTGTTATGGTTTCACGAGTGTATACGTATCAACACCAGAGTCCTCTCCCATTTCCACGTCGTCGTCTTTGTCGTCCAGATCGGGACATTATACTACAAGCTATACAAGCTCCCCCGCGCCAGCCCACATCAACGTCAACAACGTCAACAACGCCAATTCTACTACTAACACCAACCCTACTAATACTAATACCAAAACCAAACCTCAAAATCACGCCTACTCCTCTTCACCACCGAGATCTCGAAGGACCAGCAGCGCTGTCTCGAACCGGTCCCACCCCGAACTGCATGCCGCCCGTCTCCAGAGGTCAGCAACTCTCTCGGCTTCGACCCCTGCTCCCGCGAGGAAAGAGTCTGTGAGAGAGCCAAAGGCCAACCACCCCAAGAGGCGCTCCCTCTCGTCCATCGCATCTACCGATTCCACATTTGAGCATCCCGGCTCCAACTTAACCAAGATGGACGATAGATGGATTATCGTCCAACAGAAGACCTTTACAAAATGGTCAGTTGCTCATACCCGCTACCTCGCTTGAGACAATGTTTCTCTCTCTGGTAATTGAACCACGAGGACTTACACGGCTGGAATGCTAGGCTCAACACCAAAATCGAACCGAGGGGGGTACAAGTCAAGGATCTAGTAACTGACTTGAGCGACGGTGTAAGTGGCCCAAGATACCTATTTTCATACATCTCTTTGTTCTATATTAACCGAGTGTACAACCCATAGATTCTACTCATACATTTGCTCGAATGTCTATCAAGCGAGTCATTAGGAAGATACGCCGCCAGACCAAAACTCCGAGTTCAGAAGTTTGAAAATGTTGGCATAGCTCTCAGCTTCGTTAAATCAAGGGGTATTGCCATGATCAATATTGGCGCCGAGGATATCGTCGACGGCAATAGGAAGATCATCCTTGGTTTAATATGGACCCTCATTCTACGCTTCACCATCAGCGACATCAACGCCGAGGGCATGACAGCCAAGGAGGGCCTTCTGTTGTGGTGTCAGCGAAAGACGGCGTGCTACGACGAGGTGGAAGTTCGTGACTTCAGTACCAGCTGGAATGATGGTTTGGCGTTTTGCGCATTATTAGACATACACCGACCAGATCTGATTGACTACGATGCGCTAGATAAGAGCGATCATCGTGGGAACATGCAACTGGCCTTCGATCTGGCTCACAAGGAGATTGGCATCCCTGCCCTGCTGGATGTCGAAGATGTTTGTGATGTGGCCAGGCCCGATGAGAAGAGTTTGATGACCTATATCGCTTACTGGTTCCACGCCTTCTCGCAGATGGAGAAGGTTGAAAATGCCGGTCGACGTGTCGAGAAATTCGTAAATAACATGCAGGGTGCATGGGAAATGCAGAGCGCCTATGAGAGGAGGATGGCTGCATTACTAAAGCAGATCAGAGAGCAAATTGAGCAATGGCAGCATGCTACATTTGAGGGCACCTATATAGATGCTAAGCAACAGGCTAGCGAATTTGCTTCTCACAAGAAGGGCAAGAAGAGGGATTGGGTTGCGGAAAAGAGCGACTTGGCAACGCTTCTCGGCAACATTAAAACTAAATTGGGTACATATCGACTGAGAGCATACGAGCCTCCACCGGAGCTCTCATTGGAGACTATGGAAACAGAATGGGCGAATCTGACCAAATCAGAGATGATGCGTGGTCAACTCATCAATGAGACCATTAGAGAGTAAGTTAAAGCGAGATTACTCCCATAGAGGTCTAACTGACAAGTGTTGCAGCATCAAAAATGCTCTTCGTAAATCGTTTGCGGACAAAGCCAACGACTTTGCTTTGGCCCTCAACACAATGCAGGTAGCAATTTCAGGGCTAGAAGGAGAAGTAGAAGACCAGCTCCTCCACGTACGGAGGCTCAGTAGCAGCTTACCGCCTCTTGATGCTTACCTCGAGAAAATTGCTGCTGTCGATGAGAAATGTCGGGAGGCGAACATTGAAGAAAACGATTTTACTACCTACACATACGACGAATTATCTTACGAGCTAGGACTCGTCAAGTCTTCCGTCCAGAAAAAGCTAGCATTTTTAGATAACCAGATGGTCGCCCGAAGCATGACAAACTTGACACCGATTCAATTGGAAGAGTTCGAGTCCGTGTTCCGGCACTTTGACCGAGATGACACAAACTCACTCTCCGAGCTCGAGTTTTCAGCTGCGCTCGCGTCCCTCGGCCTGGTGTTTAGCGAGGACGAGATGCACGACTACTTCCTCGAAACATCACATGGTCGCGATCGAGTCTCCTTTGAGCAATTCATCCGTTTCATGGTCGATGTGACGGAAGACCAGAATACAGCCGAGCAGGTATTCCAGTCATTCCGCGAGGTCGCGGACGGGAAACCGTATGTCACCGAGATGGATCTTCGGCACTCTCTCGTCCCCGACGAGGTCATCGAGCAGTTATGTAACATCGTACCGCTCCACCACGGCCCGGATATGGCCGAGGACCGTGGCGTGCCCCAGTACGACTATATTAGCTTCATGGAGAAACTCATTTCGCCTGGTACGGAGGCCGCTTTACAAGACATTACGAATGGCAGGAGCAGTCCTACCAAGAAGTCGAATGGCTTCCATTAATAGAATTAAAAAAGGCTTTATTGCTCTAATCCATATACTCACTCCCTTGACACAAGCTCCTCCCAGTACGATAGACAGCATTCACCTCCACGGGGTTGGTTGTCTTTTGCCAGGTCTTCTTCGCATAATAATACCCATCGTATAAAATAGCTACATATTCTAATCGCGGATACTAGGGAAACGGGACCCCGCTCATTAACCCCTCTCCGTCCCACGTTACTTACTGGCTGTTCAGCCCACCAACAGACGAGCGACGTTTTGCTTTCTTTTTTTCTGTTTTCTGTTTCACCAGCATTCGCAAACGACAGCATAGAGAACCCGGAGGGAATGAGCGCTGTCTTTTGTTTCCCGTTTTGGTATCCTCCCTCTCTCTACCTTTCGGCCGTTACGTAGGGTTCTCTATAGCATTGATCGGGGGTGGTTTTTTGCTCCCTCTTGGTCCCCTCTTGTAATCGATCATCTCTCTTTTTTTTTTTTGTGTCTGTCTTGCATTGGGAGGAGGGGAAAATTAGGATCCAGGGGACGGGTTAGGGTCGGGATGGAAATCGAGAAGGTGCTCTCTCCGAAATTGTTTTTTTGTTGTCTTCTCGGCGCTCGCTGTCTTGAACTTGGCGTTATTTAGACAGACAGACAGCGAGAGGGACACAGTCGCACACTTTATGAAGTTAGACTTGCAGACGTAATATATCCTAAGCCTTGTATCTATTCTCATGCATAAATGTCCGCTGGTAATTCGTCGGAAGGATAATAGGTTATAGGAGAGAATAGTGAGGATTGATTGCTCGACTGCATAGTTAGCTGAGTCCCAATACGCCTTACTTATTTACTACAAATACATGAGACATGGAAGCGGAATTTTTCAACCCAGAAAATGATATCTATAAATTCCAGAATACCTCTCCCAAATAGCAAGCTAGATTCTTCGCATCCGTTAAACATCGCATTGTACCCTTTCAGACAAACACCCAAACCATGCAAATGCCCCAACCAAAGTTTCCCGACTCTACTTGCACAGATAAACATACAAACTTCGCTCTAAGTCTAAGCAATAGCGAACCATATTGCGTTGCATTGGAGACGACCATTTCATTCTTTGAAGGCATTCATATCCTTTAACGCGCCTGCTAGCCGCCGATAATCCCGCAGAAGTTCCAGCACTTCACCGATTCTCAGGTCAGCTGGGTTCTGAAGCTCCATGAAGCGTTTCTTCGGTGGATCGACCTTCGGCACGTCCTTTGGCGGCAGCGCTGCGGCGATATCTGGGAATGCCTATATATAACGAGTTAGTAGTCGGAACATATTTTCCTTCAGTATAATGAGTTAAACGGGGCATTTCGTCGTACCGTCGCCAGATCTCCGCCTTCCACAGTCTTTCCCACGGGTTCCCTTAAGCTCGGGACTGATGTGGGAGCAGTCGCCGTTCTACCGAAGCCTCGTATCATACCCATGCCGCTGGAGAACCTGCTTATGGGGTTCAAGGAACTGCCGAGATTACGCATCGACTCAACTATGGCCGGGTTGGAACTGGCCGCAGGGGGTGTCTGGCTCAGGGGTGATGCCTTCTCCCTGTTATCTTCGGCGAATACCACCTTTTTCGAGCTGCTAGTACTTCGACCACTACGAATGCTATCTGTACTGTGGTCCCGTACGCCTCTCTTGCCTGCAACTAAAGAGAAAAGTTTATCGTCCCTGCCAACTGGAGTGTGGTCGATATGGTCGTTAAGTCGTGATAAGAGGGGGTCGTCTATGGATACATCATCCTCGGGAGGTGGTGTCCCCACCAATCTACGAGCATCATCTAATGTGCGTGGTACGATAACTTCACGCCCGTCGGCCGAACTATCACGGAGTTTCCCAAGCAGAAACCTATAGCTTTCATTTAGGCTGCTGCCGATGGTTTTTATGCCCTGATCCGCAGTGTAAAAGAGCGTATCGCTTGCCGTTCCTATAGCCTGAGCAGGTGTTTGGATGAGATCACTCAGCCTACGACGCTGGACCGCGGCTCGAAGGTTGCTGGCCGATTGGGTGGGTTTCGTCCCTAGCGCATTCTCAGGGGTCGTGACTACTGGGCTAGAAGTAGCTGTAGAAAGACCAGCCGTGAAAGCTGGTGGAAAAGTCTCCGTCCGCGATATTCCAGCTTTAGTCGGTGTCGCGGATGCCTCTTCGGCCCTCAAGCTAGCTAAGTCTACCGTCTGCAAAAATGTTATCGCGGCCTCAAGATTCGTTAAACAGTACGCGGCCTCCCCCTCGACTTTCTCTTCCCAGCGGAATCTCTGAATAAAGTTAGAGTCGCTGATGACGTTGAGATTCTCAGGGGGCATTGTTATCAGGGTGTAAATTAACATGGGCATGATTTCGTCAGCCGAAGAGGAGGGATGGAAATACGACAACGTATCGACGATACTCCTATGAGCAGCTTTGAGGTAATTCAGCTTACCCAGGGGATATCTCTTCTGGTTCATAGCGATCAGGTCCTTCCGCGCTTGCTCTAAATACTCGCTAATCTCTTCATTCTTTTTTGACAGCGCCTCGGGATCTCCTTCTAAAGATTCACCCAAATCAACGCCGAGATCCGCTGGACCAATGCCTACGACGGCCAGCGCAGCCGTCTTAGACCTTAGCTTGTCGTCCTGGGCTTCATCTTGCGTACTTCTATGGCGATATATCCGATCATAGATACCTTCGCAAAGCCGCCGTTCTACTGCCTCTTCTAGCAGGACTTTCTTTTGTTCGAGGGCCTTCCTCGCCCGCTTCCTATCAGCGAATTCTTCGGCCGTAAGCATTTGCTGTTCTTGGTCTTGTGTCTGTGTAGTCTTGGTCTTGTCTTTGCTCCCGATAGAGGCGGCCTTAGCGCGCAACAAGCTCGCGGTCGAGGCCCGCGATTGGTTGGTAACACTTAGGGCATGTTCGCGGGTTTGCCGGGTGGCAAGAGAAGCGATGTGTGTCTGTATATGTTGTGCCGCCGTATGGTAGAAGTCTTGGAACATTCTCGCGAGGTTGTCAACGTTGGGCGGGGATGGGTGGACTTTGGCAGATAGAGAGTCAATGAAACTGAGGTACGGTTAGCTCTTCGGTCAGGCTAGTTCGAACAACACCGAGTTGTCAACTTACTTGTCGGTCATGCTGACCAGCTCTATCGGAATGATGCCTATATCGACTGATGCTCGCGGAATTTCCACTTCTCCCTCCTCCTCGGTATGCCCGGATTCGAAAGCGTCGGGTTTCTGCCCTCGGCTGCCCCCTGAATTATCTTGAACCACAACTTCTGGAGTTGTTTCATTTTGGGGAGTATCTGCCCTCTGTGATTTGTTCGAAGGGCTATTTGCCGTATCCGATGGAAATGATCTGGCGGGTTTTGAGGGCACCGGCTTGGGCTCAGAGCCCTTGGGTACGGATGAGGATGACATGTAGACTCTCTATCTATAACGGTGAGGGGCAATTCAGAGAAGAGGTCGCAGGAGTCAAGAAATTAACAGTTGAGTCTGAAGCAGTGGGAATGGCATGAAACGCTAGTAAAGTAAGGCTGGTGATGCGCTCCCTTTTTACACTCGATCACTGCTGTTGCGGTGGACTTTGCGCGGAGGGAAGACCGGAACCACAGGCATATGATGTAATGAACTTGTCATTCCAGCTATGTAGGACCGAGTATACCATCAATCGAAAAGCCAGATGAATGGTATCGTATCAGATTATTAGAAAC
Organism: Nemania sp. FL0031; assembly: GCA_022432375.1. NCBI lineage: Eukaryota > Fungi > Ascomycota > Sordariomycetes > Xylariales > Xylariaceae > Nemania > Nemania sp. FL0031. The sequence goes on from JAJKKK010000027.1 coordinate 281,894, forward strand.
GTCTTGCACCTAAGAATGTGTGACCCGTTCGTTAGTGACAATACAGATATGTAGATAGCTTAGTCTACCTACCTATCTAAATAGATAGATACGTACCTGGGTTAAAGGGTGAGTTGATGAAGTGGAGTAAGAACACGAACGCGGGATGGATGAGCTCTCACGTTCATGCATTGGCGCTAGGTCGTGTCGCACATGCGATACAAGTCCAGGTTACATAGGTACACGAGGGATGCTAGAGATGCGTTGCAAAGGTTAGGTATCAGTGTACATGCTCGACATGGTAGTAAAACGCCCCTAGTACAAGCTACCTCCAGGTGCCTACATGTAGTACGAGGGTCGCTATCGAACCTGGCCTAATATGGGTTAGATTTGTTAGGTGCCTTCGACGTAGGACCTCTTACAATAAAAGTGAAGCACAGATTAGGTAGCATCTACCTAGATATCCTCAGCCGCAGTGTATGCGAGGACAGAGAGTCGAGGAGAGTATACCTATACATCAAATTATGCGACAGAAAAGACTTCAAAGCTCACATGTAAATAGTGAGACCAATCCTCTTAGACTAAGATGAAGTGCTCCTAAGTACGACTGATCATGCAAGGTACTGTATCCTTGCCTGCCTTATCTAATACATAAAGCTACCAGCCGAGGCAATGTCAGTGCATCTCTGGTACATCCATCCAAGGAAGTCTTTGGGTTGATGCATACTACCAAGCTTGAGGTATACTACGTGATGTTTTCCAACATGCCGGTTCCGTACAGAGATAAATACATAAAGTGTCATGTTGGTTGGTTGGAGTTGCTACAGTACGCTTACAAGTTGAGGGTATGTATGCCAGATCGGAACATCTCGCCCAAAGCCGAATGCTGCGAATGTTGTCATACGCTGGGTCACCTGCTATCCGTCTACTATGCCACGCGATAGCACCTTTGGGGACACTGTGGGGAGGTAGCTGCACCACCCGCACCGCCCAACCAAATCCGTCCTATCAGCTCCCTACGATTCCACCACGATGTACACTCCATAGGCCGCCATAGGCAGTCACCTACCGTACCTAAGAGCTAACTAAACCATACCCCGGTCCCTGCCATTCCCGCCATCCTGCTGGCCCATCGTCATCCATCATACCCTTCTTATACACATGCTCATTGCTTGCGTCCATCTAACCTACCCTACCTACTCAACTAAACCTACCTCTTCTTCTAACCACACATTAACATTAACGGACTTGCCAGGCAGCCATCAATAGCACGTCTTATTACCACTTAGGCACTTTATTACAACTTCCTCTAATTCGATTTGTATATTCTTAAACTGACCGTCCTAATTTACAACCGCCGATTATTTGCCTCCACCCCTGCTTGCTTTCGCGGTTGCCTGCCTGTCTGGAGACGGTCACCATGATACTGAACCGGAGACGGTCTTCATCAACAACGTGCGATTCGGCTGGTCGCGTCACCGCCAATCTCATTTTGTCTTTCCTCGCACTATCTGCCTCTCCAGCAGTAGCCTCCATATCAAATTCCGATTCCATATTCCCAGATACTCCGATATTAAGTCCTTTGGTGCCGGAACCTCCTCCCCCTGCTGAACACACCTTTGTATGCTACCTCTCGCCTCGGATGCTGCAACACCATTGCTAACCGTTTCTCCCCAGACACTCCGCCATATCGTCCATCACGGGACCTACCGTCACCCCGGCCTCCATCGAAGACGAGATGTCCGACATCCGGAGGCCCAAGTGTGGCTTGCCGCCGAAGGCTCCCACCCACGCGAACAGATCCCAGCTCTCAAAGCGAAGAGTCGTGCCCAGAAGATCGAACGCCTAGTTGATAGGCGGCCAAGCACTGTAGACCCCATAGTCGCCGCGGCCCGGCAGCGAGGCTATGTACTCGCGAGCTCCCCGTCCGCCTGGACCATTGATGATGTCCCAGCCCCCGACGTCACCGACAAGCAGACAGTCCTCACCATGGCTTTCATAGTAGCAGATGCATACGTCGAGTCTCCCGATCAACCAGACTGGGATGAAGTGGGAGAGCCGTTCAACCGAACCGAAGATTTTGGCTGGGAGTCTGATGGACTCCGTGGGCACATCTGGGGAGACGAGACAAACTCTACTATCGTTATCGGCCTGAAGGGAACCTCGCCTGCTGTTTTCGATGGTGACGGAACAACAACAAATGACAAGATCAATGATAATCTGTTCTTCAGCTGCTGCTGTGGACAGCAGGGGCAGTGGACTTATAAGCAGGTCTGCGACTGTGCTACAGGGACTTACTCTTGTAATAACACTTGTGTTCGAAAAGCCCTGCGCGACGAGAATCGGTACTATCAAGCCGCCAGAGAGCTCTACAGTAACGTTACTGAACTTTATCCGAACTCTAACATTTGGGTTGCTGGTCACTCTCTTGGTGGTGCTGTCAGCTCTTTTATCGGCCTCACATACGGTATACCCGTCGTTACATTTGAAGCCGTTCCGGAAGCACTACCAGCCTCGCGCCTCGGACTTCCCTCTCCTCCTCACGGCAACCCCGAGTTTCCTCAGACTCGCCAATACACGGGAGCGTACCACTTCGGCCATACCGCCGATCCTATTTTTATTGGCACTTGCAATGGCGCTACTGCCTCGTGTTCATACGGCGGCTACGCCCTGGAAACCGCTTGCCATGCCGGGTACGAGTGTACGTACGACACCGTAGGCGACCACGGCTGGCGTGTGGGCCTTGGTACTCATAAGATTCGCTCAGTGATTAACGATGTGATCAAGAAATATGATACCGTCCCAGAGTGTAAATACGCTCCCGAGTGCCGAGATTGTGCATACTGGAAAATGTATGAAAGCAACAGTACAGACGGGACAACCACAACTACAGCCACTTCAACAAGCACGAAGACTCGCACGCGGACAGCGACTTGTGAGACTCCCGGCTGGTGGGGTTGTAATGATCCGGTAACGACGACAACGGGCACTATCACTTCAACAAGTTCTGAAACTACATCGACATCGACCTGCAAAACACCTGGGTGGTTTGGGTGTAAAGACAAAACCACCACTACCACTGACGCAACATCTTCCCAAACCACCCCGGTGATCACATCATCAACAACAACATGTGCTACGCCTGGTTGGTTTGGTTGTAACGACGACACTAGTACAACATCTTCCCAAGCTACTATACCCGTTACTTCAACAACATGCGTCTCGCCAGGTTGGTGGGGTTGCAAAGATGAAACTACTACAACTACGACTACTACATCCCAATCTCATAAAATCACATCACCGCCTCCTATGCCTACACCCTCTTCTCCGGGGCAAGCGCCGGTTATCACGTCGCCTAAGCGTCATTGTGTCATAAGACATTGGTATGGAGGATGCAAGCAGTGGGCACAATATGGCGAAGAGGGCGCAGCCGGGACTTGGGAGAACGACGAGATATAAGATTCGTCGCAGGCAGCATTGTTTTTACGGTTGGATTGCTCTTGTACATAACTTAGAAATTAGAAAACACAGCACACCACAAGTGACTTCACATCATTAACGACTTATCTGACAACAACCTATCTTGTTTCTCTTATAGAATACCCTAATACGAACTAGTGTTATCAAATCGACGACGTCGATTATGTCTTATAATAATCAATGACAACTTATTGATGACCGTAGTTCCTACTATACAGGCCACACCCCTTAGTATGTATGCTATTCTCCCCTCCGTGTTGCCAACGAGTCTATTCTCCAGCCTATAGACATCTACAATAGGTAATCCGCCGTTACCATATATACAACAGTCGAAGATAACGCAAGCGAACAACGTTGTTTTATCACCCTTAACTCTTTTTTTTTAATGTACCGACATCCCAGCCCGAAGCCAGTTATCTTCGTTCTCGCCGTTCCTTTCCCTTTTTCCAAACCAACAACCCGAAATAGTACTCTACCAAGTCTCCAAGCCCTTCAGCACACAGCCCTCGCCACCCTGCGCCCGCTCGACGAGCTTGCCGATGGTATACACGGTCTCGCCCTCCCCGCGCAGGATCTTAACGGCCGTCTCAACGTCCTCGGGGGCGACGACGGCGACCATGCCGACGCCGGTGTTGAAGGTGCGCGCCATCTCGGCGGCCTCGACGTTCCCGGCCGTCTTGAGCCAGCGGAACACGAGGGGCAGGGCCCAGGTAGCAACGTCGATCTCGGCGGCTAGGTGGGCCGGGAGCATGCGCGGCACGTTCTCCGTCAGCCCGCCGCCGGTGATGTGCGCAAGGCCCTTGAGGTGCGCGAGCGCCGCGAGCACGGAGCGCACGTAGATCTTGGTGGGTGTCAGGAGGGACTCGCCGACTGTCGGGACGGCAGATGTAGACGAGGAGGAAGAGGAGGAAGGGGAAGGGGAGATCCACGGCGCGGGCGCGGAGTAAGGCAGGTTCTCGCGAGCCAGGATACGGCGCACGAGGGAGAAGCCGTTGGAGTGCACGCCCGAAGAAGCGAGGCCGAGGAGCACGTCGCCGGGGCGCATGGCGTCGAGGCGGGGCAGGCGGTTCTGGGGCAGCATGGCGCCGATGGCGGCGCCGGCGGCGTCGTAGTCGTCCTCCTTGTACATCCCCGGCATCTCGGCCGTCTCGCCGCCGACGAGCGCGCACCGGGCCTCGCGGCAGCCCGCGGCGACGCTCTCGACGAACTGCGCCGCGACCTCGCCGTCGAGGCGGCTGCAGCCGAAGTAGTCGAGGAACATGAGCGGCTCGGCGCCCTGGACCACCAGGTCGTTGACGTTCATGGCCACGAGGTCGATCCCCACGGTCGCGTGGTTGCCCGTGGCCTGCGCGATCATCAGCTTCGTGCCCACGCCGTCGATGGCGCCCACCATGATCGGGGCGGAGGCTGCCCCGGCGCCGCTGGCGAAGAAGCCCGCCTTCGCCAGGTCCACTTCGCCGCCGAAGCCGCCGATCTCGGCGTCCGCGCCGGGCCGACGCGTCGAGCGGACGGCTGCGCGTATCCGTTCCACGAGCTTGTTTCCGGCGTCGATGCTCACGCCGGCCTGGGCGTATGTGAGGGCTTCCTTCGTGTCGGCCGTGGGCTTGAAGGCCCTGTGTGCTATGTCTTTTCGGTAGTACATGTCCTTGAACTGGATGTGCTTGACACCTTCATAGGCCTTATCCACCGCTGCCCGTAGGCTCTCGCTAGCTGTGGCACTTGCCGCTATGACTCGACCGCCGGCCGTCTGTAGCTTGCCATCTGCCAGCTTGGTGCCGGCATGGAAGATGTTGACAGCTGGAGGTGGTGTTTGAATGGTAATCCCGTCGCCCTTGGCATAGGATTCAGGGTAACCACCCGCAGAAACGACAACTGTTGTGCTAAACTCGTTCTTGATGTTGATTGATACGCTATCAAGATGTCCTTTTGAGCAAGCAAGCATGATCTTAGCCAGATCGGTGTCATCAGATAGCAGGGGCAAAACTGTCTGAGTCTCCGGGTCGCCGAATCGCACATTGTACTCTAGTACTTTGGGCCCTGAAGAGGTAATCATAAGACCAGTGAACAGAACACCCTTGAATGGCATTTCGTCCTTGCGCATGCCGTCGATTGAAGGTTGTATAATATCGCGGTCAATCTGCGCAACAAGCTCCGGTGTAGCGATGTTTGTCGGCGCATAGCAACCCATGCCACCTGTGTTGAGACCTGTATCACCTTCGCCAATTCTCTTATGGTCTTGAGCAGGAGGGAGAGATTTAATAGTATATCCATCGCTGAAAGTCAAGATGCTTAGCTCATCGCCGGTTAGGAATTCCTCAATGACAACCTCGTCTCCAGCAGAGCCAAACTCCTTGTTCTGCATGATATCTTTGAGTGCGCTATGCGCCTCATCTTTTGTTGAGGGGATAATGACTCCCTTTCCAGCTGCGAGACCGCTCGCCTTGATGACTACGTCGTGTTGAACGCTGTCGAGATATTGGCGGGCCTTCTCGTAATCAGAGAAGTTCTCATAGGCGGCAGTTGGGATTTTATGTTTCTTCATGAAGTCTTTAGAAAATGTCTTGCTGCCCTCCATATGCGCTGCGGCCTTGGACGGGCCAAAGCACCTGATGCCTGCATCTTCAAAGAAGTCCACAGCGCCAGCAACAAGAGGCGCTTCAGGGCCAGGGACAACGAAGTTGATGTTGTTCTTCCTTGCCAGGTCCAGCAGTGCAGGGAAGTCTTCGGCGGATACTGAAGTGTTATTGGTGGTTTTGGAGCAGGTCGCCGTACCTCCGTTCCCCGGAACTGCTATTATGGACTCAACCAAAGGAGATTGGCTCAGCTTCCAGGCAATAGCGTGTTCCCTGCCTCCATTTCCTATAAGCAGGACGCGAAGAGGGCTAGGTTGTACACCCATATCTGCTATGGCAAATCCGAAGGTTTGTTCTGTTTAATAAATCGCGAGTTGCCTTGTGGGCAACTATTCCGAATTTTCTATCTCCTTCTCAAACTTAAGAGAGAGGAGTGATTGCGATCACGTTTGGGTCCTGTAATTTGTGTAATTGTGAGATCTCTGCATGCCAGCACCAAACATGAGATTCGGTAAAAATAAACCACTTTAGCTGTGGACTGACGATGTCGGACCTGGTCCGCGAATATCCTCAAATTTTTTGCGCGCGACTAGGAAAATGCCCCTCCAGTGACTACGCATAGGTACAGGTACCGTACCCCTCCCCCGCAGTGCTGCGCTTAAATGCTCCATTGCTGCAGCCCGATAAGCCGATAAGCATGCTGATGAATTGAGGTGGGACGCGGTGGATCAGCCTGCGCTTAGCGTCGATCATCCCTGTCGTCGTAGAACTCCATCTCGAATTGAGCCTCTAAGAAACTCAACTTCATCTCATCGAATATCCACTACCAACATGATCTAGACATCTTATAACAATAGAATTGACTCTGTACTGCGTATACTATCCTACAGAAACTAGATCGATAAAACATCGAGAATTCAGCCGACATGCTATTCATTGGCCTGACCGGGTCAATTGCGACCGGCAAGTCCACAGTATCATCCATTCTCTCATCGCCGCCTTATTCCCTGCCCATCATCGATGCCGATATCATTGCACGGCAGGTCGTAGAACCCGGCACCAATGGATACAAGGCCATTGTCAAAAACTTTGGCCCCGAAATACTAGTTCCCGTCTCCGAGTCTATGCCTGAGAATGGAGTAGACGGAAAAGGCAGACCACTGGATAGACCGGCGCTTGGCAGACGTGTATTTGGGGACGGCGAGAAACAGAAGAAAGACCGGGGCGTACTCAATAGTATTGTGCATCCCGAAGTGCGAAAGCAAATCTATAAGGCTATTCTACAGCGTTACCTAAAAGGCCATTGGGCAGTGGTGCTTGACGTCCCCTTACTGTTCGAGAGTGGTTGGGACAAGTTATCAGGTGTAGTCATGGTGGTTGCAGTTAAAGATCCAGAGATACAGATGAAGAGACTAAGGGAGCGTGATCCCCACCTCAGCGCCGAAGATGCGAAAAACCGCGTCCTCAGCCAGACGGATGTTAGGCTGAAAGCGAAAAGATGCGAGGCAAGAGGAAAGGGGAAGGGCGTGGTTGTATGGAATGACGGATCCCAAGACGAGCTTAAGGCCAATATCGATATCTGTCTACGAGAGATCAGAAAGAGCAGTCCGCCGTGGTGGAACTGGATGTGTCTTCTGTGCCCACCATTAGGTGTTGCGGCAGGAGCTTGGGTGTACTGGCAGAACATTCGGATCAACAAGAAATGGCAGGACCTAGAACTGAAGGAGAAGGCAAGGCTCTAGGCGACAGGTAGGTATTTTGGTACCTTCCTTGGATTTAGATTTCATATCGTTTGTGGAAATCGCTACTAGAATAAGCAAGCGAACGTTACGTTTATTCCTAAATTAGATACTGAGAGAAGTATTACCTACATCATGTTGTCATTGGTTCTTTGGCTCATCACCATTGTTGTTGCCCCCGAACACTACCTCTCCACATAGGTATTTTTCCCTCCAAACACCTATTGTCTCCATTATTCAAATCTCCATTCAACACACTATCTACGTACACATTGTATTCACTGCACACCTACCATTCACTGTTTCGCAGGCAAACTAAATCGCACAATGATCAGATGACAGCAGGGCAGAGCACTGGCAATAGCACTTTTCATTCCATATAATAGCCTCGTCGTCGCTAGTTTACTATAAAGTCAAGCGATATCCCACCATCATCGCAATTTACTATAAAGTCAAGCGGTATTCCACCAGCACGTCACCTTTTCGCATCCCATCCTTTTTTCACCTCCATCCAGAGAGTGATCAGATTTCCAAACCCAGACCTTTTCTGATCGGTTCCATCTTCTCATCCCAATTTCATCACTTGCGAATCACTTCATACCTCGAATACTTGTCACACTTTCTCAACAAATACCTACCTCCTATCTAGCACACCGTCACTTGCGTCAATACATCACCGACAGACAATATGCCACCCCACTCCATCTACGAATGGATGATAGGCCAGAACCTTAGTCACCGGAAGAAGCCTAAGCAACTACGCCGAGTGGTCTCCTTCGAGGTTCTTACAGACGACGAATCTGGCTCGGACTTTTATAATATTTCCGTACCAAGAGGGAAAGCTTCAAAACCTTCACAACCTCCACGACCTGCAAAACCTACCAATGCCCGGGTCGCCAGTGCACCTATCAAGTCAGCCTTGAAGCAACCTACGCCCATATCCTCGGACTCTCAAACGGAGGCTACTACGGATGTGAGTGAGGATGAGGAAACTAGCGAAGATGAGGCGGCCTCGGATGAGGAGCCGGATTCGACTTGCCCATGCACAAGATGCATTACAAAGCGAAGAAGGCTAAAGCAAGGGCAGCAGGCGAATGTCAAGGCGAAAAGGACGCGCGCTCCTCCTCCCCCTTCGTCGGGAGAAGAGACCGAGGATGAGGTTGCCGCTCAGGTGCACGCAAAGCATCAAGAGAAAAAGTTGAAGAAAAAAGTTTCCTTCGCTGATACGACGCCCGAAGAGAGCGAGATTGACGCACGTCCTGTCAAGGCGAAATCTCAACCTAAAAAGGAGAAGAAGAAGAATGCTCATGCTGTTTCTCCTGCCTCATCTGACGAGGCCAGTGAGAGCGAAGCTAGCGTCGTGGAAGCGAAACCTCAGCCGAAGAAGAAGAAGGCTCCCGCCCCTACCGTTTCTTCCGCTGAAGAAAGCGAAAGTGAGGCCAGCGTAGTCGAACCAAAGCCTCCAGCCAAAAAAAATAAGAAGACCGCCGTCGCCGTTTCTGTGTCGTCTGAAGATGAAAGTGACAGTGAAGCCAGCGTTGTCGAAGCCAAAGTTGAGACAAGGAGAGGCAAAAAGAGCACCGTTTCTTTGGCCATGGCTGTATCATCCGGGGATGAAAGTGAGAGTGAAGCTAGTGTTGTCCAAGGGAAGTCCAAAGCGACTTCCAAGGCAAGGTCCCAAGCGAAGCCCCAGACGAAGAAAGGGAAGAAAACAAGCGTCATCCTTACTCCCGAATCGTCTGCTAGTGACACTGAGAGTAAAGCCGCTCCTATTCCTATTCCCGCGAAACCGAAGGCCAAAAACAAAAAGACAACAGCAAAAAAACCTAAGGCACAAGAAAAAAAGCCTAAGGACTCCACACCTGACAAGACAAAAAGCAGCAAGAATAAAAGGGAGATTGTCAAGATTGTCAAGATTGTTGAGCCTATCGAGATCGAGAGTGAGTCGAGTGATGAGGAGACGCTTTCGGAGACTGAAGCGGAAACAGAGGTAGAGGCTGAGGCTGAGACCGAAGCAGTCACTGAGTCAGAGACCGAGGCGGACACTGAGAACGAGGCCAGAATACAGGCCAAGAAGAAGCAAAAGGTCACCGGTAAGAAGTCTAAGCTTCCTAGAAATGAGCAAGAAACCCGGGAAAAGGCCAAGAGCAAGAAAGCCGATAAGAAGGACCAGCCAAAAAAGAAAGCCGGCAAGAAGGATCGCAAACCTACCCCGGAGCCGGAATCAGAGCCCATCTCGGAAACTGAGCCTGAATCCGAAATAGACACCAAGGTCCGCCAAAAGGCCAAGTCCAAAAAATCAAAGAAGTCTGTTCCCCCGCCTGCACAACCCTCCCCTCCTATGCGTCAACCGAACTTGCTCTTCCCGCCTAGAACTTCCGTCATGCAAGTGGAGCATGCAGTAGAAGCTCCCCAGGATCCGCGACCTAACGCGTTTTACGACAACGGCAGTAGGACTACACGTGTCTACCATGGTCCGGCATACGGAAATCCATATGGGACACTGTACCCCAGACGCGCTCACGAATACCAAGATTTGCCAGTCGGGGTACCGCACCCAATGCAGAACCCTTGGTATAATGGGTTCCAATACGCCAATGGACAGCCTATTCCTCCTAACATGCCACCCCCTAACATTCCTCCTCCCAACATGCCTCCTCCACACGGGCCGCCTCCACACATACCGCCCCAAGGAGGCGCCATCGATGAGACGAACCCGTGGTTCCAAGGCTGGGGTACGGTAGGACCGGCGCCGATCCCAGGCACTATGCCGCCGCCCCCAGATTTTGCTGCACCGAAGGACGGAAAGGATCGGAAACATCGTCGTGAGAGTCACGGCATGTCCCCCCCACAATCCCACGGGTCTAGAGACCGAGACGCCGGCTGGAACTCCAACGTCATACCGATTCCGTCCGTTGAAATCACTGCGCCAAGCGGATCACCCACCCAGGGGTCACAGCCTGGGAGTCCTTCAGGAAGTCGTTGGGGTGCTCAGGGCGCCTCAAGCTCTAAGAAGAGCCCAGACAAGCAAGCCGAAAAGAAAAAGAAGAAGAAGAGAGATGTCGTCTTTGGAGGCGCAAATCTCGATGCGGTTAATAACAAGCTTGCTAACCTTGGGAAAGCGCTGCAGAAGGCAGCGGCAAAAGATTCGGCCGACCTGCGTGCTAGAGAGGAGCGTTGGAGCAGTCGAAGTGGCAGCAGCAAGGAGCAGAGCCCGCAACCGAACGGTAGCTGGAATGGTAATGCGAACGCTGCCCCGAATAACAATAACGGCGGTGGATGGGACACGGCAGCTGCACCTACGAACGGGAACGGCTGGAATAACAATAATAATACAAGCGGAAATGGCTGGGGCGGTGGGAATGGAAACACGGGTGGTGATTCTACCTGGGATAACGCAGCGCCAACAAACAACAATTGGGATACGCGGCAGCCTAGCCCACCAAGAACGGAGCTTGCCGGAGGAGATAACAGTTGGAACAACCCAAATACGGGAAACAACGATGGATGGTCCAACAATTATAATAACAACAACAACGGCGGGTGGGACAACAACGCTAACAACGGTGGCCCGAGTAATACCAACGGCAATAATAATGACGGCGGATGGAATGACTATCCGGCCGATAATGCCAATACCAACGGCACCACCTGGGACCCCCCCAACCCGCCTGCGTCTCCGGAACCCACTCACCGAATTCCAGGGACTTGGGCAAGCCCCGTCCCTTCTCATGCAAGCCTCCCGGCCACTTCGAATTGGAGTGGTGGTAATGTTGGCGGAAACGTATCTCCTATGTCTAGTCCCGGGAATCAAGATAAAGGAAAAGGGAAGGCCGTCGAGTCTGGCCCTGGTTGGGGAGATGCCACATTGGCGCAGAGTTCCGGAGGATATTGGGGCACGAAAGAGGGCCAGGACGACATTGCTAGGGGAGCAACTAAGGGGAAGAAGGAACAGGGAGGTAATAATTCATGGTGGTGATAATTGAGTGAGGAGGGTTGAGTGGTCGCCCGGTTTAATGTTGTTGCTCCATGTTTTATTCTGTTGACCATTATAGTATGTTGAACTGGAACTCGCTCGTACATAGCAGGTTTCCTACGTTGTCCCTTATAACATCAATAGACATTTTCCTAATAGATTGATGTCCTCACTTTTCTACATCATCTCTAAGTCGATAGATATGGCCAAATTAAACAGTGTTGCGTAGACTTACAGCGCAAAATGATGCCTTACTGACCTCGAGTAGTATTATGTTAATGGACGGGACGAAAAGATAATCGCTGCCCCTTTGAACAAATACCCGAGGAAACTTGTTATTTACGAGTACTATATTAGATAAGCTTTTTCTATAGTTCAATTAATTGCTGGGGCGTAGTTTAGCGGGGAGAATAGAACTTGTCTATTTAAATAGTCAGGCTTTTCAATAAGAGCCGACTGTGTAATATAATATCAGCACCGGAATGTTTCCGGCGAGATTACACCCCCGAGCATCAAACACATTTGAAGCGGAAACGGGACGATACTACGAGTTATACCTACTAGGCAGGGTGGCTCTGGTTGGTCGGTCCTACGCCTAATATATTACTGAAGGGACGATAATTATTCGTATAAATCTTCGCTCCCATCTAACGTAGTTATTCAACGAGGATAATATACTCGTGGTGTTAATGAAAGATTTATGTAATGTTGGTCTGAACAAGGCTAAATTTAGGTCAGCTTGAGCTATAGCAATAATATAAACAGTAAGGATCGAAGAGACCCACAACCCAGCTGTAATAGTGTAGTGGTTATCATTCTAGCCTTCCAAGCTTGAGACCGGCGTTCGATTCGCCGTTACAGCATCTGCTATGGTTTATTTTGGTTTTGGTCATTATATTGTTTTTGCTTTTTTTTTTCTTTTTTTTCCCAACTCGAAAAGGCTATTAATCAATTGTGGTCTTCGTGAGTGACTTTATATCTGGTTCAATAGGTATTCCGCTTCTTCGCTAAAAGTTGTATCTACTTGAATTTATTTTTTAAGACCACAAAAAAACCTTAGTGAGGAAATAAGCCAAGAGACAACTATTGAATTACGGCTTCATGCGAGGTGAGAACGGAGTATGAGTCGCAACTGGAGCACATAAAAATCCCGCCATTTGTTTGACGAGGTAAGCTGAAGTTATACATTCTTACGTACGTATTGCATGCCGCATAGGGCACTCCTTATTTGATTTCGATTCATAGGATTGAGAGGCGAATGATATTTCCTATCTGAAGACTACTAGCTAGCCTAACTACAATTATTAGGCCCGAATCGTGCGATCTGAGTCAGAATCTCAAGGAAATTACAGAAACAATGTCAATACAAAGCCTTATGTTTGCGCTAGTCTGCCCTTTGAGGCTGGACGACAGGAAGACCTAACCGATTACAAAATGAGGGTGAAGCGGGAAAAGCATGCCCAACTAGAAAGGAAGCTAAAGGCTCCCACATATACTTGACGGAATGACGCGACAATTTCCATGTTCCATCCTTACTCTTCATCCGAAGAGTCCTCCTCGGCTTCCTCAAGCCACTTAAGGAACGGCTCGGCAGCACGGCGGATCTTCTTGGAAGTTGGGAGATCGACATATTTCTTGCTCGCCTTAGTACCCCACTTTGTCACAGTTTCCTCACTGACGAGATCCTTGTCGTATAGCTGATGAAGGATCTTGACAATCTTGTCACTTGTCATGAGCTCGGGGTGGTCCTTGCTGAGGTTGGCTAGGAGGCGCTCAACACCTCCAAGCAGAGCCTTCTCATGACGTTCGGACGTGACCATCTAATAGGAGTTAGCTCGGCCACTTGCAACGTATGGATGGGATGTATAATCTACCTGTTTGAGCATTCCTGCACGCTTGGGAATCTGCGTGATGATGTTCTCATCGAAGAGGGTTTGCACGAGGACCAGTACGGTCTTGTGCTTGCCTTCAATGCCGAACTCCTTAGCTTTGATATAAACCTGAATATCATCGACTTTGTTAATACTACCAGCCTTTGTAGCCTCCTCCTGAATCCAGTCACCCAGTGCATCATAGACGGTGTTGCCACCGCCTTCTCCATCTTCATCCTCTTCATCGCCGCCGCCACCAAGAGCGAGTTTCTGACGAAACTGGTCTGGGAGCTGGTTTTGACGGGCTTTGACGGCCTTTTCGGACATGTCGACAGCCCATTCGTCGTCGTTCACTTCGACGGGAGCATCAATACCTTGAGCGTCAGCCGTGATCTTACGAGTAAACTCGTCGTCACTACCGGCGCCGTTCTCCTCGTTGTCATCGTTCTCGTTGGAGGCGTTCTCGGAATTCTCTCCACCGCTTCCATTTCCATTGCCATTTTGTTGGGCCTGCTGCTTAGCCTTGCGAGCAGCTTTGCGTTCGGCCTTGTCTTTCTTGCCACCTTTCTTGGGCTGGTTCTTCAGGATGAAGCCACTGAGCTTGTGGCGAAGGTCTACATCGGTGCGTTGGCCACAGGCCTTGCAGTCGAGCACAATGTGACCATCCTTGATGACAACATCGGTCTCAGGGTTCTTGCACTTCTTGCAAAGAACAAACTTGTTGATGAAACCATCTAGATAGTCCTGCAGCTTGGGAGCGTCATGACTACCGTTGATGATCCAGCGGTCGTCGGCTGGATCGATGTTGGTTTGGGCACCAAGCTCGAATCCGAAGTACTTGATGACGTACGAGCCAGGACGGGCAAGAGAGGCAGCGACGCTGCTTAGGTTGACGACAACCGTCTTGATGCCGTTGCCTTTGCCTTCAATCTTGGTCTGGATTCTTTCCATCTTGTAGCGATAGAAGGCATCGGTGACATCGCGGCGAACGTTGATAAGGGCCATTTTGACGGTATTGTTACGTACGGCGGAGGCTATTTGGGGGTATTGGCAATAGTGGAAATGCTGGTGATATTGAGGGTCGGAGAGGACGAGTCTCTTTTGAGTCTAGACACACGAGACAGGCGGTATAGTCATTCGTGAGCTTTGGCGAGAAAGGCAAGAGAGGGCGAAGAGAGCCAGGAGGTTAATTATGCGAAGGGTTCCAAATGGTGGACATAGGGGTGACTGGTGAACAGCTTTGAGCGTTGGAAGGCATTAACTCAGGCGATGTTATCGCGAATCGGCTCAGCCAACTGAACTGATGCCCGGATTACAAAGTTTCCGAGGTATACGAAGCGATTGCCGCGTGAGAGGGGCAAGGTGTCTAGACACAGCGTTCTTGTCGTGCTGATACATAAACAACAAGTGTATGGTGAGCCCTTCTATGTGGGTGTGTGTCTGTGTATAAATCCGATGGGACTGAAATCTCGTCGGGGAAGAAGTTGAATGGCGGATCGTCACCACGAGAGAGGGCGGATTGGGCGGGGGGAACGTGGATGAGTGCGCTAGGGAGTGGTGTTTTTGTGGTGTGTATTAGGTAGATGTCTCTAGGACGAGGGCTGCAATTTTTGCTTGCTTTGCCAGACGACGGCCTGGGAGAGTCGTCTCAACAAGAGTGATTGTGAACAACGGTCAAAGGCCGCGTATTCCGAGAGCGTGTGGGAAAATAGAAGAATAGGTGTGCGAACACTGAGATGTTGTGTGCGAAGAGTGGATTTGGTGTTTTTGGGGGGGATGATAAGATTGTGGTTGTGAGTGATGGGGAAGAGAGAAGACTGGAAAACTTAGAAGAGAGCATTTGAGGAGGGCCGCGAGGGAGAAAACAACGGGGCGATGGGGCTGACTTGGTAAGAATGATGGACAAGGGGCGAATAGGAACACGCGGGCCACTGGCTCCTCACTGGCTCCTCACTGTGGCCTCGCTTTTAGATGCCGCTACGGCATAGCGACCCTCTAGTACAACCTTACGTCCTGTTTACCTGCTGTTTACCTGCTGTACCTACCTAAAGTACCTACTAGAATGTGCCTCTAGCGCTTCTGAGCCTCTAGGGCACCTACATAAACGCCTGGCCAAACCGCAGGTGGCAAGCTAAGTGTGGCCCTGTGAAAAATTTCTGGTGGGGACTAGCACCTATTGGCTCTCTAGTTAGCGATTGGGAGGGGCAAATGCAATAGCCAGTTGCATCGACTTTTACCAACAACTTAACCACGGACCAGAACCAAACAGTGGTTGAGCATCACTCATCACTCGGAGCCGTGTTCGGAAATCCGGAAACAAATAAAGCTGCTGCACCACCGCGGATAGGGCGGGTGATAAAACCAATTCATTCTTTATTCTGACCTAGTATGCCCTAGTGCAAGCTAGTACCCCAAAAAAAAAAGAGAGTAGTATGCTAGACAAAGGGGGGGATTTAGAAAAACACCAGCCGCAAGTAGGTAATTAAGGTTCGAGCATACGATGATGTATCCTGTATTACATGTATTTATTACAGGACACAGTAAGCTACCTAGTTAACCTAATGGGATCTTGCTGCCTAGAACTCCCTGACCTAAGCCATGCTTTAAAAATAACCCCTCATCACTTCAGTTAAGGGATATATATATGGTTTGGATATCCCAATCCACCATGATCATCTTTTTGCACAGCTCTAAGTGTAACTTGCCATTTTTAGTCTAGCAACTACCCTGTTTGAAAAATGATCTTGTTTGCATTTGAACACTAATTGTGACCATGTGTGATGAGCTTTGGGGACCATCATGCAATGCTAAAACATTGTATATTTTAGGACTTAGAAAGTTCGGTAGGAAATTCAACTACCGCTAGCTCTATGCTACCTGACTTGGTCTCATGAGTAGGTGCAGCTAGAGATAAAAGCCACCGATACGCCTGCCATAAACGCCAGAATCTTCCAGATTTCCACCTAATCGTACCCAGGCCTGCCAAACCCCCCAGTTCTTCGCTCAAGTCTGTACACAAGAATAAAACAAACATAGTAGATAACGCCTTCGCTAACTAGGCATCATCTGGAGACTTGACTATGCGAATCCCGTAGTGGTTAGTCTCTAAAGGACTGTCCGCCCGGTAATAAATCATCGAGGGCTGTCATTAAGGTCATCCGTACGGGGAGTCAATTGTGCAATTGCCTGGATATAGCAGTTCTTGAGAAGCCACACGCATCCTCGTTTTCGGAAGCCAAGGGCAATAGATATCGATACTGCCCAGACGATAGAGAATCCGTAGACCTACATCCATATAGCTGATTCCCCTGAGACGAGTTGTAATAAGCCTACGGTTCATTCTTCGATTGGGGAGGCTCAAGCCCTGCATTCTGGGCCACATTCTTCCACATAGTCAGTTCCCGGTATGCTCGCTCGCACTCCATCTTGAGCTTGTCATTTGAACTACTGAGTTCTTGGATAGCTTGCTCAGTGAGTAGTTTTTCAAGGGTCCACTTCTCGATATTTGATGCCTCGTTCTGCTTAAGTTGGAGGATGTAAGAAACCGCCCGCGCAAGGATTGATCCCTTATTCTTTTCACAGCCAGGTACGATTTTGGCCAACTCGTTAATGCCTTCATTAATAGTCTCACGACGACGTCGTTCAACTACGAACTAGTAAGTATAGAAAATATAGAAACATAGTTACTAGAGGACTTTACCTTCTTTGTGATTATCTTTCCTTTGCTTATGCCATTCTTCTGAGCCTACTGCAAGCTTTGGATTTGATCTAGGGGGAAAAGGTGGTAGAACTGGTATAGCACCATTCTGTTGTGACTGCTGCGACAAATCATTTGCTGATTGTTCCGATAGAGAATGGGATTGTAGTATGTCATGGTGACTAAAGGGCGACTCTTGGTGGACTTCGCTCTCTGCGTTTGTTGGGGCGACAAAGGTTGCATCAGTTGTTTGTGGAACATGTAGGGTTGGATACATTGTGCCTAGAGCAGCAGCGGCCGTACTTGACGCATTGGCAGGATCCGATACCTCAGGATGATCAGCTGTGGCCTGCTGGAGAGCAACAAAATTAGCAGTAGTTGCGGCTTGGGCGGCTGCTTGAGCAGCCTCTACAGCACTTTCAACATATGCCGCAGATGGATCCGGAGTGTTGGACATGGCAGCCACAGGAACAGAGCGTTTTGAGCGTCTTGAGTCCGGTGAGGAATCAGGGCCACTTCGCTTTCGCTTTTGACTAGGACTTGACGGGGCCGAAGTGCCATAATCATTATGATGATCTGCGATGGCGGCGTCTGCCATAGCTGTAAGATGTTCACGATTGAGATGTGTGAGAGGATCGAGGAGCGCAGCATCCCCTTGTGAATATCCGTTGGTTTCCATGGCGACCTAGTTGAAGAGAAGTATGTAACTATGCAGCGCCACGTCCCGTGGCCAGTCCTGAAGAAAACAGTGGTCTAACAAGTCGTGACAGAAATCACGTTGTTGGGAAGTCTGCACATGTCAGTACTTGGAATCAAGCGTGCTACTTGTGACAACAGGAAACAGCAAAGTTGCAACATGCTTGACTTTAGCAGCAGAGGGCATCAAAATAGTCGCATGTTTTGTGCGCCCATAGTAAATAAGTGATGAGGGTAGCTGGATAAAGAGGAAAAAGGAAAAGTCTCGTTGCGGCATCCAACACCATGGGATCCAATTCACTAAAAGTAATGGAACCCAAGTCCCCGCGCGCACGGAACCACGTTATGTATGCAGAACCCTGTCAAGTTGTAACATTGTAGCCTTGCTTCTTCGATGGAAATTCATATAGTTGAAATTTGCTTGAAGTGCATAAGGGTCCAAATGCTGCATTGGAACCATGGTTTGTTGTGCGCAAGAACGGGCGCTCAAGTACTAGGTAGGTAGGTAATGCAGAGTTTTCAACGGGTTATGCGCGTGCGAAATTATTTGGATGGTGCCTTTTGAGGGACACAAATGACTGGAGGCAATGCAGAGTGACAACGATGTGTGGGTTCCAAACATGCGAATGGGAATGGGAGATGTAGATGAGAGAGGGTGCAGAGTAGATAGAAGGTAGATAGATAGCAAGATACTGGATATGGAGATGAATGGGATATGGCAGTATGGCAGTATGGAAAGCAGCACGGCATACCTGAAATCATGTGCCAGATCTCGTGGCTGCGCGCGCGGTGCTTGGATCCTCTGGGTTCGCCCGCTGGTCAGGTCAGATGACTTCACGTGCTCACGGAGTGTCTAGCCTCGAATTGCGCGCTCGAGCATATGGGGACTTATCCAGGATGGAGAAAGGAAGTGGAAAACTCGAAAACCGCGTCTGCGTTTCCACAAAAACGGCGCGACAAAAACCAGGAAGTTGGCGAGTCCGAAGGGGGTCTTTTGCGTTATAAAAGAATAGCTTTGCTTTGCAGTGGAAAGGCGAGAGAGTGCAGCGAGCCCTGAGGAGTTGAAGGAACAGAAGGTGGCATGCCTCAGACTCATATGACCGATGGGCGCACGGTCCAGCTCGACATCACCTCCTACCTACCCTACCTACCTACCTACCTACCTACAAACATACCTACCTACCCATGCTTGGGCTTTGGCACGGGCCACTCTTTCCTAGCAACAACCCAAGGTACAGACGGACGGTACTAAGGCTCGTACCTACCACACTGTAAGCTTGTGCACTAACTAAGTTGCCTAATGTGCTAGAAAGCATTGCACAAGTGCGTACCTACAGTGCCTATACAATCTCCCTCACTTGTACACTTACTTGTTCTATTCTACCTAAGGTACACAAGTGGGTAGGTTAATGGGCACTGATGCACTGCACTGATGTAGGTACCCCACTACAACCTTTTGGACATCTGACGAATCAGCTGACCCTGCTCTGCCCTGCGTTGCCTATTAAGAGACAAAGGAGGGTGGGCGGGGTACCTTGTGTAAGTACTTTATTACACGCGTCGAGGATGCATGAAGGCGTCGGTAGGAACTTTTGCTAGTCGCGTATGCTATGCTCTTTTCTCACATCTATATACCTAGTGGACAATAGTAATTGTGGCCAAAGTAGGTATCCTATCCTGTAACGCATCAGATGTATGTAAGATGTGTTTTAGGAAAACACAAGAAGAAGACCATAAATGGTGTCTGCCTCTAGGTATGTAGGTATGTATGGCGAAAGCGCTAAAACGCGTTGTCTCAACCCCTGCTAAAGAAGAGTACTGCAACGCTTTGCAATACCGAGAGGTTTGAAACCTGCAGCCCTGGTGCATCTGTTGAAATTGCGACTGACTCTGTCGATGTAACCCTTTCTGCGAATTAGTGGTGTCGTCGGTAAGCCCCTGAATGCTTGTATCCCCTCCCCTCTGCCTCACCGTGGGGGAGACGATGTACAAATCCCGTGATGCGTACTCTCGTGACCGCATTCGGCTGTGTGTGACTGCATATCATTTCTGCTGGCTTTCTTTTCTGGCTTCCTCGTACAGTGTTCCATTCTTCCATTCACAGCATCCCCAACAATAGAACTTTCGGGATGAGCCGCTCTTGGCGCGCTGGAAAATGGACAAACTGTTGGACTTGTCAGAATAGGCTTAGGCAAGGGGGTTAAATGGGAATGCATGACACTGGAGTGACACGGCTTCCCGATAACTGCCGAAGATTCAAGATGGATGACATTTATAGAAATATGGCTTTTCAGCACTTCAAACTACAAAGTATGATGATATGATGTACTTGCGAATGTAGGTTCAATAAATGAGAGACACAGCTGACTACCTACCTCCCTAGTATCTTGAGATGACCCACTATAGCCTCAAAAAGGTGGAATACCTACCCACCTTACCTATGTATGTACTACCTATCTATCTAAGTGCTGAGGTTATGTAGATGCTATATTTCTGAGTCCAACTTATTTACTACACTTCTCAGCCAAGCCTTACATATGATCCGCCTGACCATTTTTCATGTTGCTTACGACTTCCAAATTTGTAAAGAAAGTCTACTGTAGGAGGGAATATAGGGATACCATAGACATAACACGACAAGCCGGCTTGTTTGACTTTCCCTAACCGGAGGCACATGTAATGCATCTGGCCTGTTACTGGCTAGGGTCACCGGACCGGTGTGGAGGTTCTCAAAGGGCCCACACGCCCTTACACCCCAACACGGTTCAGTTGCTATTGGAGCTCCCCGCCGCTATCTCGCTATCTAGGCGCGCGTAACAGCTTTATCTCAGTGCCGATAACCGCCAAGCTTATCTCCCTACCCAACACTGCCTCGGTACCAGCGAGCGCGCATATATATGCCGATTATGTAATGGAGTTTTGGAATCCACCTAGAGTAGCCACCTTTCACAGCTGGAGTGCGGCCCCTGTAGCCCAGGACTAATATTGACGATCACTTGCTACGTAGTTTATTACATATTCCATACTTAAGCTAGTACATAAGTTGATTGCTGATATTATTGTTGTTGTTAATGATGATGATATTATGTTTGTTATTATGTTTGCTATTAAGTAGCGATCGAATAAAAACAATACTTGTCAATTAGGTACTTTTAGCGGGAAGGTTGGCACTGGGTACAAATAGGTAGGTAGGTTTAAATAAGCAGGGGCTTCACCCCAGCTATGAAAGGTGGCTAGTCTAGGTGGGCTCGAATTTTACGGTTAGAACCGTTTGCTTTGCGGTGCATAATGGCGAAAAACCTAACCAACTATTGCTAACTAAACCACCTAAGTCGCCTTTCTGGTATCATCACTAGAGGACTTCTTGCTTAATCTTAACACGGTCTTTTGATACCAAGGCCAATACGTTTCGCGTATCCATCCTGCGATGTACCGTAACGCATGGACGATTTGAAAAACGCCGAGGACGGAGTCAGTCTTCCCAATATCCTACTCAAGCCATAATACCTAAGACTAATCGTTAGTCAAAATCACGGTTGAAGGGTGAGTAAAGATGTACTGTCTGTTTGCCAGACCTTGTAGTAGCGGCGAAAGACCATTCGTGGCCTTGAATAATAAGAGCCGGAAGAAAGGGGATTAGTGGCTGAGTAGCACCTTTCCCGTCACCCTTGGTTATCTCTATAAGACTCTCTAGTAGAGCCCACTGCGCGCCTTGCCAGACGCTCAACTGTACTTGCGCCTCTTTAAATCCTTCGCCGGGCTTCCTAGACCCAGCGCTGAGGACAATAGGCTTTTGTCGCAGCGGGTAGTGGTCGGTGTGGTTGATATTGTAATCCAGCCGCGGGTGTTTCCACAGTTCGATGAGCTTTGCTAACTCTTCATTTTGAGGCTCAACAAATATGCAGTAATCAACCATCATTTTGCCACGTTGGCTCCCCTTCAATCTCGCCGTGGTACAAGGCATAGCGCGAACACGAACTTGGTGCTCTTATTCTTGGGTTCCGTCCTCTTCTGGGGGCGCTTTTGGCACCTCTACCATAGCTCCCAGGGCTAATTGAAAGGTA
The DNA here is from genome assembly GCA_022432375.1 of Nemania sp. FL0031. Taxonomy (NCBI): domain Eukaryota; kingdom Fungi; phylum Ascomycota; class Sordariomycetes; order Xylariales; family Xylariaceae; genus Nemania; species Nemania sp. FL0031. The sequence continues at coordinate 303,969 of JAJKKK010000027.1, forward strand.
GGCCAATGAACAAGTGTATTCCATGTTGCCTCTGGATGTCCCCCGTTAAAGCACTCGTTTGCTGCGAAGAAAACCTCCAGAACCCGATCTAGAGACAGCTTTGGGTCGAGGGCCGTCGCCTCGTTTTGAAACGTCGTGGGTTGGAAATTATAGAAATTGTTATCCCATTTCGCACGTCTCTCAATTGAGGATCTAAGGTAGAATGGCACGATGCCAGCCCGTAATTGGAAGGTATCCAACGTATTTAACATCACCTTAAGCTCTGCTGGCATTCGGGGATCGGACCTGTTGATCTGCGCCACGATGATTGGGTTGTCCGCGCCCTCGAGTATCGCCAGGCGTTTAGTCGGGGATGTCCTAGAAACGCGTGATAAAGAGCTGCCCGTTCTATCCGAAATTGACCAAGCCTCGGCCCTTCCTCTTAGCGTCTGATCTATATCTATATCTTCTTCTTCTTCCGCTTCTTCCGCTTCTTCTTCTTCTCCTTTATATTTGTGCGATGGTCAGGGGACCCGTCTCTTTTCCTAGACAATCGTAACCGTAGCTGTTGTCGCTTGCGCTTCCGAGTATTAGGTGCTGGGGCGCCGACTGAGTCTTGAGGCCCAATGCCTCCAAGCCATGATAGTACGTCCATCCGGCCGTTTCGAAGCGAATTGTAGGAGCACGCAACGTATTGGGTATGAGAGCTGTTTAGAGAGATAGGAGATTTCAGTGCACCGCCGACTTAGCCAGTGCAATGGCTATACACCACACATTCCCATAGAATACCTAAAATCATCTACTTCAAGGTAGTGCTATGAGGTATTTAATTCAGCTTTTTCGCAAAATATCTATATAAATATAATTCTGCTACCTTTTTTTATATGATAGTGCCATACTTTTATTTTTTCTGACTTTAGCTGGTTGTTTGTTCTATTCGTCTTTAAAGTAGGTGAGTTTGGGTGTACTATGATATTTTCCGTGACTGATCACAGGCTGAGCCGAGCATGAGAGTAACTACGCTAAGCCCAATTCGTTTAGTCCTTGGCAATCAGTCTTACCCAACACTACCTCGGTACCTACCTATCGCTGTATGTAGTGTAAGTCAGGTACCTAACCTAATTATCTAGATACGACGTCACACCATCAACAACCACCATCTCTTCAACAACAAAAATTGAGTAACATACCGGCCCGGGAACCCTCACCATGGGAGACCACGAAAGCTCCAAGTTAGATCACGAGAACCACCTTCTACTAGTGAGCTCCACCACCACAACTCCTCCAAGTTCCATCCCATCCCATCCATCCATTCATCCCACCTTAGAACATTAGGACCGGCGGACCCCCACGATATCCGCTCCGTTCATCTCACCGCCGACGGCCAGATATCAATCACTTCACTAATACACGGGCCGCCGGCCTGTTTTCTCTATTAGGACCAGCCCCTCCTCCAGCTCCCCGTCGAGCTCCTCCGCAAGAACCTACGGTCCGCGCGCTTCGAGGTCGAGAAGGATGGCAGCTTCGTGAAGGAGACGCTGAAGAAGACGGCCACGGACAGCGTCAACGGGCGGGTCTCGCAGGCCGACGTGGTGAAGACCCTCGACTCCATGATCGCGCGCATGCGGGGTGTCAAGCGGAAGCTGACGGCCTTCGCCGAGGAGGAGAACCGCCTGCACCGCCACGAGGAGGCCCGCGCCAGGCACCTCGCCGAGCTGTACACCATGTACAGCGTCGATGATGTTAAGTACGAGGGCTGGAGCCGCACGCGGCTGGACCGTTTGTTGATCGACTACCTGCTGCGCCAGGGCTACGTCGGCAGCGCGAGGGAGCTTGCGCAGGCGCGCGACATCGAGCTGCTAGTCGATATCGATACGTTTGAGCAGATGAACAGGATCCGGCAGTGCATACTCAACGGCAGCGTGCAGGAAGCGCTGGCGTGGTGCACCGCTGGAGATACGAAGAAAGAACTGCGGAAGATGGATGTATGCTTGAACCACAGACCCGGTCTCCGGATTGACTTTCTTGGCTAACCTATAAACCCTACAATAGAGCAATCTCGAGTTCATGCTGCGCTACCAGCAGTACATCGAAATCGTGCGGAATCGCAAAATAGACGAGGCGATAGCCCACGCGCGGAGGTACCTCGCCCCGTATAAAAAAATATATACGAAAGAATATTACAACGCCTGCGGTCTCGCGGGCATGAACCAGCGGGACTCCGACCAAGTCGAGACGTACAGGGAGCTGTACTCGCCCAAGCGCTGGCAGATGCTCGCCGATCTCTTCACCTCGACCCACAACAGCCTGCTCTCGCTGCCCCCGATCCCGCTCCTCCACATCGCCCTGTCGTCCGGCCTGTCGGCGCTCAAGACGCCGGCCTGCCACTCGATCCACCCGAATGCCGCCGCCGTGCCCTCCCACCACACGAGCCTCTCCCTCGCTACCAGTGTCTGCCCCATCTGCAGCAAGGAGCTCAACGAACTCGCCCGGAACGTGCCCCACGCGCTCCACAGCAAGAGTCACGTGGAGCCCGATCTACTGCTCCTCCCCAACGGCCGCGCCTATGGCGAGGCCCGTCTCCAGGAGTGTGCTAAGCAGGCGGGCTTGCCTCCGGGCCAGGTCAAGGATCTGCGGACAGGCGATGTGTACACGGTCGACCAGCTCAAGAAAGTGTTCATCTCGTGATCGAATTAGGGCTACTCATGCATGCATTCATTTACTCATTTTGCAACTTTAGGTTTATTCATCAGTTCCAAGTACCAGTCAAGACTGCTTATCCGCTATTGGGTTGGTAGCTTAGAATGTGAGAGGACGGCGGCTAACGATGCAACTTACTCATGATTATGTACATATCATACGCATGGTGTCTAGGGCGTTTACGGTGTCTAGGACGAGCATATCTTTCTTTACAAGGGATCAGGGCTGGGTATTCATTCATTCACGGAGAATAGCGTCATGGAATTGATTTTTTGGTCTGCTGTATTTATCAGAAAGCACCACTATTAGCTATTCGCTTACTTCTAAGCATACATACTTCTACGTTGTCTATTACGTCGTTCTACTCATTCTTGGTTTCCTGCTAGGCAAGGCGAGCTTGGTTTTCACTGTTTCATCTCACCTTAGTTGTGGAGGTAGAAACGTAACTAATAAGGTAATTAGGTAATCAGGGCACATATGAATTAAATTCGCCCTGATGAGTACAAATAAGTATGTGAGTGTTATGCTTGATAAAAAGAGAGTAGCTCTTAATATTAAAGTTGGTTGAAAATTACAGCTTCTCGAATCTAAGTCTTGTGTTTCCTTAAAGCATGGATGACTCAGATATTATATAACCACCTAGATCGTAAATTGAAATAGGACTTTCGTATCTAACCGAATGAGAGGTTTCTAATCGGCCCTGAGAAGAGATCATGATTTGATTCATCTTGTCCAACCTTTGACAAAAGCACCAGAAACAGAAAGGTCTTACCTCGGCGTGCACAATTTAAGACACATCGCTGTTAGCAGTTACTAAACGAGATCGCACCTATTCACGAGCACAAAGAGCCAAAATAAGACCATGAAAATGCCCGTCAAACGTCGTATGGACATAATTGTATTCCGCGTCCGTCCGATATGCCCAACCCCCCTAACTTCCAATACCTACACACGCGCACCAGTAAATAGTTCCAGACGCCTCATCGTCTCCTAATACTACACTGTACACGAACGACTAAACAGGGTGTCCAGGAGGGGTTGAGTCCTAGTGTCTAGCCGTCTGACAAAAGAGAGCTATGGATTGAGATAAAAAAACAGATCAAACCGCCGGCCAGAGCATAGCATTACCAGACAAGACCCTTACTCCGCCGACTCTAGCCTCAGTACTCCGGATGTTGTGTATGAAAAAAACGAACGACCCCTCTCATCGGAAACTCCTGGGAAACCCTTTGCGAGATGGAAACGGAAAAAAGCAACTCTCCCGTTAGGATGGGGATGGAAAAGCTTGTGCTAGCCCAGCGCCCCTAGATATATTGATGTATCGGATAGGCTCGCACCTTTTGGTGAGTGATATGAACGTCTCCTCCGAAGGAAATGCAGGGGGCCGGTACCGCTGCTTGTCTTGGCCGTACAGGGATTTCGCTCAGAATTGGTTTTCATATGATTTGATTGCTATTGCCGCGGAACAAAGTTTGGCCAGTGGAGAGGATTGGGGATGGTGCCTCGCGGTTGAAGCTGATTAGGTTCAACTGGAACCATGGCCGGAGTATTGGGCCACGAGGTAGAAGGGGGTCGTTGTGAGCGAGGACGGGTTGGTGGATTGGGGGTTCTGCCGCGCGGTCGATGCATACTTCTGGCTAGCGGGCTTGCTCTGGTTCTTGCCGGCATGGTTGGCTGCCTTCCTTCCAAAGGATTCTATCTGGCATTAGAAGGGAAGTTGAATTGACCAAACACGCCGCCTCCTCCTCCAGGTGTCATTGGACCCATACCCAGACCGTTCGTATTGTGCGACTGAGCAGCAGGGGTACTTGCTAACCCAACACTAGCGGTGCTAGGCGTACTTGGGCCGCCGTTGGTATTACCATTTGTCCCACCCTGTGCGGTGTTATCCGTGTTGGCTGTAGGTTGTTGTGACGACAGTGGCATCTCCATGCCACTGAACCCTAGACCCCAAATCTTTCCAATGTGGTCATCAGATATTTCTCCATTATATATCTTCTCTCGTAACTGGAAAAACACCTTGCCAGTAAGTAAACTGTCAGACCCGGCTTGGTGGGCCGCCCCAAGACGTTTAATCTTGAGTGCCTCAGCGATACTTTCTAAACCAGACTTTTGTTCAAATTTCTGTAGAATTTCTGTGGTTGAAGGGTCGGTCGGTGTGACTAAACCACTATTGTGGAGCTTGACAGCATACTTCATGAGGTGCTTGACATCGTAGGTCTGAGGAAACCACTTCTTCATGACTTTGTCGAATTCGCTTTCATCATTAGCGAGCTTCATATCCGACAGGAGTTTCGTCAAATAGCCGAAGTCGTATCCGCCGTGGAACGATAGCCACTTAATATTGTCGAAGCAAACGAAGCCCGAAACGACAAAGAGCGCAGCGAATTTTCTGGGGTCGATGCCGTCACGCTCGAGGAGGCCGAAATCAATACCAGCTTGTTGTAGCGACTCGATCGAAGCTTGGTTATACATATCGTCTTTCAGCGCAAACTTAAAGTTGAACTGCCACGCGAGGGGGATCTGCGGTTGACCCTGCCGCCTCGCATTAGGTCCGATATCTGCTAGGGAGCTCTGTGCGCGTTCTGCGGGCGTTTCGCCATGCTCGTTGAATAGACTAATGCCTATCTGTATGACCTTGAGCATGTCGACGTTTACACGGAGACATTGGTAGTGATAATCGCTCTTGCCTCGGAAGTTGCCCATTGGCCGCCCAACAATTCCGGGAAATTCAGTATCCTGGATTGCCACCATGGTCAGCAAGCACATATCACGCACGCGGTACACCGGGGATTCAGCCCTACCATGGCGATGTATGGGAAATCCTCAGCCAGCTCCATAAGCACGGCCATCTCTTCCTCAAAATTGTGTCGCCATACTTCTCGTATCCGGCCTTTCGCCCCGCCTCCTGTTCGTGCTGCCCGTTCGCTCGGCTGACCATGGGACTGTTGGTGGGGATGTTGTTGCTGCTGTTGTAATGCGGCGGCGTGCTGGAACCCAGTCCTGGCGGCTTGACTTGCGAAACCTGTCTGGTCACCAACCTGAAAGCTCGAAGCGGCACTAATGCCACCGCCTAGGCCGCCCAGACCGTTGGTTGCAAAGGGACTAAGTTGTTGTGTGAGGTAGGGAGGGTTCGAGAGCGGGGTTTGTTGGTGTGTGGCGTGTGAGGTGGCAGGATGTTGCGTAAACTGGTGCTGGTAAGGATTTAGAGCCGGCGGACCGGCGCCAAAGCGCGAAGGAGGCGCCATTAGTGATGCCGTTGTGAATTAAATACGTTTTAGTCAACCTCACGGAGTTCCCCTGGATGTATGTATAAGGAAAGTTAAACAATCGGTCGACATGGGAAGCGGGAGTGGGATGCACAGGCGAGCTCGTGAACCGATCCGCAGGGTGTAAGGCGTGGAGAGGCCAGGCTTGAGGCTTGGCGTGGGTTGCGCTGGTGCGCCCGACTTCGTAGCGACGTGCACAGGCGAGGCAGGGGGAAAAGATTCTGGGTGGTTGTGAAATCGACGGTCGGGAAGGTAGAAGGAATAGCTGTTGTTGTTGTTGTTAACCTTATGTAAGCTGGTGAGGGATCTGGGTTGATGTCGATGTCGATGTCGATGTCAATGCAGAGGTGAGGGACAGTCAGTTGGAGGAGCCGTGTTGAGTCCAATCGCGATTTGGCACGATGGACGGACTTGCATGAATTCAACCTTAGATGGACTGGAGCAATGACCTCCTGGACCGGGGTATGGAGACCTTGGTGCTGGGGCCTTGGTCCGTGCACTACCTCTCTACCTGGGTGGAAGCCTGGAAAAAAGTAAATCCTCTCAGCTTTACCCCACAAATGTAACAGTCCACCAATCAGGAGCCAATCGTATCGACCTGTAAGGCGCTGTAAGCCGAGTGCCATCAATTCACTCGGACTCCAACCAAAGCTCCTGGCGTCATTCATAGCTTCGCCTAACTTGCTATTTGGGAATCTTATTGAAGCTCTTAGATCCTCATTTACCCCTAGTACCAGACACTCCGACACGATGTATCCTTCAAGGTATGACTACATAACCTATCATAAGTTAGTCACTACAATTTACTCACGTCGAACACTAATTAGGATACTCCGAGCGCACCACGGCCCAAAGCCTAACATCACCGGCTTCGACGTCAACAAGTTCGCCCACGCTGCCGGCCAGCCCCGTTACGATCCTTGGGAGCGAGCGTCAGTCCAACACTTCCAAACGACCAACGGTTAAACTAGCTCTTCATTATACTAACAGAAGGCACGGCGTAATAGTGAGGCTTGGCGATACACAGGAACTTTCTCACGATGGAACCGATTCAATCGTGCATTGCCGGGTCTAGGCATAGCGACAGTGGCTTTCGCCGTATATCTCGGATACGAGCAGCTATTTCTGAAGGAAGAGCACCACGGTGAGGGGCACGGCGAGGGACACCACTAAAGTGAACGGATGGGCGGGATATGCCCTTTGAGAGCGATCCGAACCCCATCGAGCAAGCCAAATCAAATATGGCGGCCTGCTAGATATTGGGGATGAATAAAACTTGCATATACGTGTACGATCTGCTCAGAATTCTGACGCAGGAGAGGCGCCGCGCCTCCTTGAAAGAGCACCGAGGACCGAATCGACCGATCGGTGGTGTTACCCCCCTTTCTTACGTCTTTGGTTGTCTATATGGGGGGGCCACGGTGTGATTAGCCAATGGAGATACTTCACGGTGAATAGACGAAATTCTCACGCACCTAAAACCGAGCGTGCGATCACTCGGGAAGAACAGTTTGTTAGCTCTATCGACGAGAAGGGCCCAGATTTGACTCCGGAGCTCGTCGAAATTAGATGAAACTAGCCCATGCTTTCTCTTCGATCTTAGGTGAGGGGATAGGCGGCCTCGTTATTCTTAAATAGACTACGGTCATGAAGATAATAAGTACGTAGAGCGGACTTAAGGTGTAGTTGTATCAACCTTGTTAAACAGATTCATTGCCGTAGAGCTGGCTACTCCTGGTTTAACCTTCCTAAGCGAACGTGACTCACGAATAGGGGGAAATAGGTGGAGTGTGACCAAGTATAACTTGTTCCTCAAAAGCCTAATAGAAGATAAGACGAAATCGATGATGTGGATTTCCAGTATTCCTATCAATGCTAAATTTGATGCCATCTGTCTGCCTGCTTGCCTGTCCATGCGCCATATGTCTCTATCACGTGGTACAGCCAACCTAACAATTTAGTATCGGATGCTAATCTTTGTGCAACCTTATGCGGACCCCCAAATACCTACACACAACACAGTTCCCGACCATGTCCATGTCCATCCTTTCCCTTCTCCCCCAAGTCTACCAGGTAAATTTCTCTGTAATGCCAAACTCCAAACAATGATGCATGCATGTGACACCTCCCACCCATAGATAGATAAAATAAGATTGATGAGATAAATATGAGATACGATGAGATGGGATAAGATGTGAGACACCGAGATCAAATCTTGATCCCGTTGATAACATCCAACGCCCCCTCCACAGCAACCTCAAGGTGCGCGACGCGCTGTTTCAGCCCGCTGTTCTCGTCGCGCAGCAGGCTGACCGTGTTCCACGCCACGCTCGAGTCCTGGCCCCTGCAGTTCCGACACTCGCCAACACCTACGCCGGTGTGGTTCTCCCCGCCCTCCCCCTTAGTAGTTGAGATGCCCTTAACCAGCCGCTGGAACGCCGTGAGCTGCTGCGCCGATTTCGTCTTCGGTAATGCCGCGGTCCGCGGGTGAAGACTAGGCGGCGGCGGCAACGGCAGCGAGGGCAGCGAGGGCGAGGGCGCCGGCGCGTCGAGCACGCTCTCGCTCTCCGTGACGCACGTCATGGCCGTGGGGCTGCGGCTGCGCGAGAATATGCTCTCGCTCTCGGCGGTACTATCAGCGTCCGTGGTATCAATACTAATATCCGACTTGACAGTACTATTGCTCGCCCTCCAGCGCTTCCTCTCGTCCTCGTCCACGCACAAGTCCTCGTTGCCTACGATGGAGCCCTCCTCCCCAACCCCTCCTACCCGGAACATCTTCTCGCGGCTGCTCATAGCCCGCCGCTGCTCTTCCTGCCGCGCCCGTCTCTCGGCCTGCAGCTCCGCCACGAGCTGCTGCATCGCCAGCTCCTGCTCCGCGGCCTTGGCGGCCATGCTCTCGAGCTGACTCTTGAAGTTCCTTGTCCTCAGCTCCATCTCCTCCATCTCCTCGCTGCGCGCCTCGCGCTCGGCCTGCATCTCCCGCAGCGCCACCGTCCGCCGGCGGTACGCGTCCTGCATCCTATGCAGCAAGCCCGTGGCGTTGGTCTGCAGGTTCTTGTACGCCGCGGGCGAGAAGGCCTCGCCGTCGAGAGGTGACTGTGCCGGGTAGAGCGCGGCCTCGATGTCGAGGTCGCAGAGCTCGTCATCGGTTCGCGCCGGCGGCTGCGTCGGGCTGGTCATGCGCGAGGTGAACGCCGACACTGAGGATGCGAAGAACCCCAGGCGAGACTGTGCGGCGGCGCTTTTGGGTGTTGTGTCTAGCGGTGTTCGGGGTTGGTGTTGGTGTAGGAAAGATGAGGATGATGCGTCATATTCCACCGGCGTTGATCTACCGCTGGGCCGGCCGCTAGGGCGCCCGGGCGAGTTGCCGCCCCGTCTGTCGCCGGTCAACGGCATAGCTGGCGAGTAGTGTTTCAGACTCTGTGGTCGTGAGTGAGGAGGTGAGGGGGCGTTGGTGCGCCTATCTGAGAAGCTCGGTGCTGATAGCTGTCGTTGATGCTGTCGATAATTTGAGGCCGAGTTGTTGCTCTCTATCGTCGAGTTCGTGGTCTGCCTTAGCGATAATCCTTCTTCACGTGGTTCGAATGTCAAGGTAGGTGGTTCGTAGACTTCAAGGTGTCTACTACTAGTAGCATATGACCCGACGGAATGATGTGCTCCAGCCCCTGCTTCCAGCCTCGATGGAGGAGGCGTGGCGGGCCCCCTTAGCATTGTTGATATTACAGTGTGCCGCGTCAGGAAGGTCTCGACGGTGCCGGGAACCAACAGCTGAGAATGGAAAACTCTGGGGCTCCAGGGGTTTGCCTTTGACGTCGATGTTTCAAACGGTAATTAAACAAGAACAATCCTTGTAGACTTAGATCCTTGCTGAGTCAAGTCCAGTCAATCTTCGAGATTCCAAGCACGAAGGCGGAGGAGGGAACAGGCTAGATCAAGAGCTATCTCGCAATAAAATGAGCAAAGGACTAAACCGATAGCAATCGCAGTATCGAGAGGTAAAGGGTAATCAATAGATAAGTGGTGGCTTTGTTTTTGTTGTTGATTTTTGTGCCGAGTTATTATTATGGCATTGGTTGACTAGTCTAGCATCCGCAGCACCATAAACAAGGCCAGTTAGTGGTACAAGTTGTCGATTTGCCTAACCGACGCGGGCATGTCTCGGTCCCCACTTGTTGCACGGGAGGGTCTCACGGGTTCCTTGGCTTTTGGCTGCACTCGAACTCGAGCGAGCTAACTGTGTAAGTATCTTCGTAGACGTGGATCCAGCAAGGCGGAGACCCAGTTGCGTTGTGCAACCGGTAGCCAACCGGTCGATGGCTGTTAGCGTCGATAGTTGATGAATGATTGATTTGCCAAAGATACCGAAGCTTTGAGCTAGAGAAAAGAGCTCAAGTGGAATGGCAATAGTAAAGCTGCAATCTGGCTCAAAATAGTGCTCAATACCTAGGTAAATGGATAGATGGATAGCTGCTCAGGCTGTCAGACTCTTGTGTGTTCAATAGCCAATCCAGAGCTGAATGCTGGGTCAACGCATGACAAAGCCAAAAATAGGTAGCACTACGTAGTGTGCATGACCAGGAATGGCGGAAGCAGATACAGTAGGGGTGTAGATAGATAGATGGATAGATAGGCGTTGCGGAATGCGGGAGATCGTCGAGACACCAAATTATGATAAGTATGTAAATCGAGGCAATCGGAATACTTATGACGGTAATTTCGATACCATTCCGGTTCAAGTTTAAGATAGAATGAAACTAATAAGACCTACCCGTCTGCACATACTTCGTCGAATATTTAAAAAGAGACGCACACATAAGTATTACAGAGATACCAGCCATCCAGTGGCATGGAGATCCAGCCCAGTACCGTGGCTGGGTCACTGTCTAAAGCCATCCAGAATAAGCATGGCTGGGCTTTGCAACGTCAACCATCTCCACACGCACGCCTGCGATACATACGTAAACAGTACATCGAAAGAGGTAGCTATCACCGAAAAAAGCCTGGCCTGCTACCGGATACCGGGAACTGAGAAATAGCGGCTCGAATAGTAGCTGCTTTCTCTCTATTCAAATACGAATGCAACGGCATACCCTCCATTGTTGACGTGTTCGCAGTTTACAGCCTAGATGTCATTCTATGAGGTGGGTAAGCAACGCTAAAAGATTATAGGCTAAAGCGGCGCGTGGCAATCCAAAAAAGAGCAGCGCAGCTCTTATGCGTAGAGTAGATGTAGTCGGTGCTGACGTCGTAAAATGTTCTCGAGAAATCTTGATATTGTAATCATATATGCATATATTAAACGATAGGCTTTGAGGATTGAAATACTCCCGATCGTATGTATAAGTAAGGAGAGGTATACTACATATATCGAATGTACCCATAATGGAGCACTGGTGTACCAATAAATTTTGTCTATTATACTAGGTTAGGTAGCGTAATGCTCTCGAAGATAAGTTTATATATGAATCAAAGATTTTTAAATCCCCTGTAATAGCTCTTAATAGATTGCCCCATCTAAAATTCAAGAAAAGGCAATACTGAATAGAAAAAGAGAAAAAAATGACTACTTGAACTGATAGGCTTTAAAGTGCCAAAAAGAACGCACCTTCCAGAGGAACTGAGTCTTAGCTGGTCTGCGCCGGAAAACTCCTGAATGCCTATGGCCCTGCCTCTGACACAGGAGTTTGTCCTAGCGACTACTTTACCATTAGACCATTTAGGTCTTTTGGGAACGTCTGTTGAAGAAGTGCGCACATATCGAGGTTTATATCCTGTCCTGTCCGACTAATCTACCTACCACACAGCTTAACAATCGTTCATCCTCAGAGGCGAGTAATTTGGCTCAAAGCTACGCTTTTGGGACTCGGTTAGCATACACATGTAGTCGATTTAGTAGTGTCACATCGTTTCAAGCCGTCAGTTTGAGGCAGGATCAGGACATTTGATTTTTTTTTCTCCCGAGGAGATCCCGAAGACTTGTACCTAGGCTTCCGATATCGAACATGATAGCTGGGTACATATATGGCATATACGGTACCCAGTCTCCCATAAAATAAGAATATCCGCCTAATCCGTAGAATAAGTCATTGCGACAAGCGCGCGCGGCTTAGTATTCATTATTCATATCCCATGTCCTCAAACAAACCAATGTCCATTTGGCCTGCACTCCGGGCTTTTATAGTAAAGCCCAATAGCACCCCATGGTGCCTTCTGTAAATTATCCACCCACCATCTAGCACCTCAATAGAAGCTCTCGACCATAGTATCCTTTAGGTTGGTATTAATATTACCCGGTGCCGCACCCTCGCCCAGGCGGAATACACTTTCGATAACGCTGAGCTCGGTGGCTGTTGTATCGAGGCCTGTGACGGCAAGCCAGTCGTTGACCACCATACCAGCACCCACCACATTACTTCCGCGATTCACACTACCGGCCACGAGGGGCACTTGTAGCAGCGAGGACAGTTCGTCCTGGTCCTGTATGCTAGTCTTGGGGTGGACGAGGCCGCCGCGGTTACTGAGGGACATGTAGCTGCCGACGAGCACGTTGTCGGCCACGGTCTGGCGGAAGACCTCGACACCAAGCACGTCGGCGATAATCTCCTCGGTTTCGCGCTCCAGGTCGGGATGGACTAGCGCAATATGGTCATTTGCTACGATCACGTTGCCCAGCGCCGATAGCCGCTCCTCGATCCGCTGAATCCGGATCTCATCTGGTAAGGAATTCCGTAGATGCTGTAGCTCTTGGTCTGTCGTTGATGTGGGTACGAGGAGGCCCTTGCGATTACTGCCCAGCACAGGAGGCAAGCGGGTTAGCTGATAATTCTAACATTTGATTTTGCGAGCCATTGCGAAAATGCTCGACACGGTTTAGGATTAAATAGGACCGCCAAGAACTTGATTACTTACCCCGCCGTTAACCGCCCGATGATGCGAGTTCCTGCAATTGTTGTTCGGCAGATGGGGATAACATCTTGTAATTCGGCCTCGAAAACACTATTCGAGTGGAAGGAGTTAGCCTCGTGTGTATATGTGCGTGTGTGTATGTGTGCATGCGTATACGTTATGGGTGTCTGTCTGTCGTGTCGCCATCTTATTCTTCGGCTTTTTCGTTATCGCACATGCAGTCCAGTCCACCTCTGCACCACCCCTGTGCTTTGGGCTTCTTCTGTCTCAGGCGTCCGTATGGCAAACGTACCTATAGAAGTTCTCACTTGCGCCTATCGCGGTGAGAGCATATGAATTGGTGAGAGTAGCAAAGACGCCAACCCTATGAAAACGCGAAATCGCATGGTCAGCTATCGCGGGGTTCTCTTATCTTTTTTTCGGCGGGGCACTCACTCGTTGGAGTTCTCGAACTGTGCGCGGACCGCCATAATGCTGTTTGGGACTTTGACACTAGACACAGAAGTAGGTAGAATTTTAAGAAGGAAATGAGACTGCAATGAAGTCTATGAATTAGGGGTATCTCGTGATTTGTCGTCGAATTGACTTGTTGCTGCTGCTGCTGCTGCTGCTGCTGCTGGGTTTGACTTGACTGAGAGTGTGGAGGGAGGTGGGATTAATGTATGCCGTGGTCCGGGCTGTGGATCTCGAGCAACTAGCTGTAATGTCGGGACCCTCTTCTAGATCTAGTGCCGATGTGTCACTGGTCAGCCCTGCATCTCGTTCGATCTCCTACAATGGCCACCTTTCACAGTTGTAGCAGGCCCCCTACCCACTGACATTTAGAATAAGTATTCTACCTATAGTTTAACTAAATGTTATAGCAACTAAACAATCAACAATCAAGCAACAAGCAGGTAATGAATTAAAATTAAATCAACGAACTTTAGTGCCGTAAGATTAGCCTTAAGTTCCAGTTAAGTCTGTAACTTCTGGTAGATTTGATCCTGGGTTGTCAAGTTGGTAGGAGGTATATTACAGCTATGGAAGGTGGCTACTGTAGGTTGGTTGCATCTCGTCCCTGTCTAAGCTTAACTATAACCATTTCTTGTCGAAGCTCTTTCCGATGACTCAGATTCTCTTGCTTTGCCACACCACGAGTGGCTAGATAAGGTTACCCTGGACGCAGCTCGAGGTCCCCTTCTAGCCTTAGCTGCCGTATGCTTATGCGCATCCACCATTAGCCACTATGATTCATTTCTCATCATCAGGGGCTGTGACTCGTCCTGCTATCCACTTTCTGTATATTTTTCATACTTGCTCAGCTTGATCCTATGCGCCGTACATATGGCTCATGGCGATCGCAATGAGTATTAAGTACTAATCTACGATCTTCTGGGCTTTTAGCAGATACTGCAGAATTATTGAGGGTGTCCCTGATGAATCTATCTAGGGTAGGCCCAACCAATGTCTCCAAAAGTATCAATAATTTATCAACTTGACGCCGAGTAAAATTATTGTGCCCAATAGGGTGGGGTACTGTGAACTCCTTCATATTGTGCCAATCAGTAGGCCTACGACCTTGGAGAATCTGACGTTTTCACCGTACGTCTACCGATGGAAAGAATCTGGGTCCGGCAAACCCCCTCGCGATAATAGCCCGAATATCGATATTGGCGTGCGCACCGCGCCGTGGATTCCACATCTTCAACAGTATAAACCTTCCCGATACTGGTGGGTTGAAGCGGATGGTACACCTAGTATTGTCCGGCTCGATGTAGAAAGATGCATTAGGCGTCATGAGCTCACCGCCAACCGCATGAGCTGTCTCTTGTGTCGCGATGTGCATCGCCTCTTCTGCCTCTGCTAGTGCCGCGCTAGATCGATTCCGCTGCCGTCTTGACCTATAATCTGTTCCGCTAACCCAGAAGTCGTCTGGCCCTTCGTCGTCATCATCATCGTCGTCGTCGTCGTCATCACTGCTTCCACTCTCGAACGGTAGGGCCCCGATCCGATTTGGTGCTCGCCCATTCAGTCTCACATCCAAGCCGTCTTCTTCATCGTCACTACATTCAGTTGTAACCTGGAAGTGTGGCGATGATATGTTGAACTCGGACGGCATCTGAGCAACACCGCCATCGTTATCCTCATCGTCTAACCCTATGTTATACAATCTCCTAGCTCGCACCTGCGCTCGAGTCATTGTAGTCCCATCCTCGTTGTGTCTGATAGAAATGATGCGGTTTACAGGCATCTCTCGCTCCATACGCCGAGACGAGCTTCTGCCAGGCGAGTACTGGATCTGAAACTGAGCCGTTCGATTTAGGAGATGATCCGAGGTCATCGAGACGAAGACCATTCCCTTTTGAACTCTAAACGTACAGAAGTCAGTATAGCAAGCTGGGTAACTCTTGGGGCTAACTTACGGTGAAGTAAAGTTGGATCTAGGCCCCTTAATTACCAATTCTTTCAACGTGAATACCGTGGCGCCCTGATGTCTTAGCACAATATTACATCTCGGCCCCTCAGTGCAGTAAACAGTGTTGTCGTCCTTAAGTATGTTTTCGGCGGAATATTTAGTAGTATCATCCGAATAAATCCCTCCATCACAGCTAACCAATTCCATCTTTAGGTGGCCGGGCTCAACCTGGCCATATTTCCCATATTGAAACCCACGAAAATTAGAGCACAGCCGATCTGAATCCAGTTTGCGTCTCTTAACCCGTCGATTCTCCTCCGGCGATTCGTGTCGTTGAGGGGTCAGTGAAGAGAAGAGGTCGGGTAGGACAGGTGAGTGGGGCTGCGTAAAATCTAGGAATGCTCGTAGCATAGATCGTCCACTCTCTGTTGGTTCCTCTAAATCCCACGAATAATCACTCTCCATCGGTTGTTGCGTGTCCGCATAATCCTCCCAAAAGGCGTCGGACACATCTCCGTCCACCGTGGCCCATGGCTCGGGTAGGTCGTGATATCTACTCGACAGTCGTTCCGGCGCTCGTGCTAGAGCTGATGCACTGGGATTATTTGGGGCAGACGTGGCGGAGGGCCGTCGGGTGCTCAAAGAGCGCAAGGGAGGGAGGACCGAAGGTAGATTCCCCCTTGGCGACGGGTTCAAAGATCGCGGGCCTCTTGACGGCGCTGGTCGCGCCTCGGTGTTGTCATCAGAAGACATTGGCGTTGTAGAAGCTCTAATAGCCTGACTTAATGATCTAGGCAATCTAAGCTAGTTTTTGGGCGATGGGAATGCGATCGTTATATGGCGCTTCACAACTCCCCTAAAGGACTTATATCGGCGGGTGAGGCTTTGTCGTCGTCAAGGACGGGTCGAATCATCCCATCGGTAGAAGGAAGCGAAAGCTAATTCTCGGAGGGGCACCCAGGCTTTTCGACGGCCAACGCCAGGCAAACGCACCAAACCACGGCGTTTATGTGAGCCCACGAAATTTCACCACAGGGGAACAAAGAGATAAGCCTTTGTTGATGACACTTAACAAGCACCAGTATATGTAGAGGAGACAGCTCCGCCCGAAAAGTGATTTATATGTGGAGAGCGATATGTGCTGCTGGCTTGGATCAAGTAGGAAGCCGGATATACAGTTTTGCTATGTAGAAATGTGGGTGATGCAAGATTTACAGATTCCTGGAGCAGAGAGAGGAAGACGATTCGCATATGACTGTCGCTGTGCGTAGAGATATACCTTGCGTAGGTAGATAAGTTAAATGGTGAGGTGATGTTAAATGGTTAAGATGGGACTGGACTGGACTGGGGCAGTAGGTAGCATCGGATCCAGGTGGGCATTGGTTGGTTGTTGGACGGGGACCAATTATAGGCGGGGGACCAGTAGAAGCTACTGTAAGGAGAATTGTTATAAGGTGACATAAACAAAGCCTGATGATGACTCTACGTGGTGCCCTAAAGGCAAGTTTATAGGCTAAGATTCTGCCGATGCGCAAGGGATCTCGGAGGTACCACTTAAACAGCCCCGGATGAGAACCCTGGCGCTACTAGGTACCGAAATAGTAGGTACTGCCGTACCTTCCATGTGCCCAGACTTATACAAGTCCACATAATAATGTGGATAGCCCACATGAAGTGTAAAGGAATATTCATTCTAAGGTCCGGCAACTAGCTTCAAATTACACATAACATGATACTAGTAATACCTATATTGCTTGAAACACAGAGCCGTTCCTTCATAGATACGGACGGATATGTTAAACTGCTAAAAAAACATTTTCTACTTGCTAGGTATGCGCAGGTACCTAGTAATAACTATTAGCGTAAGTACCAAGGTACTTATAGGTATGGCATTGTTTGAGGTCATTAAAGTACACTACATATATCTACTTGTTGTTTAATACATTTTAGGCATAATATTTAGGTATCCCAAGGTTCCTTCCCAATATGCTATCTAGGTACCAGGTACCTAGGGAGGTGCACGCATTGCGCTGTAACACGCCAACCATACCCGTAGCCGCACGCCGCAGACAGTCGCCGTACCTACTAAGTACATACCTAAGGAATAAGGCTCTCATAGCCTAGTGCACAACGGCAGCCACCCTAATCATCACCTCTCGACCCCAATCTCGTGTTCCCAACGTGAACCCAAACGCAAATCCAAATCCTCGAAACTACAGCCTCGGCCAGGATGGTATGGGAGTCGGCCGACTGACTATCAGCGAAACTCCACAAGAGCTGCCTCATTCTTACATTTCCCTAAATCCTCCGGCGGAATTGGACTTCCATGTGCACAACAACAACTATCACCACTTGACTTCACCTATCATCTATCTCCTGACAGCAGTGAGTGAGGCCACAGCTATCTCACTCTATCTCACTCTCACGGTCCCTAAACAAGCTGGGCCACACCCGCCATTTCCGATTTAGTGATACCCTCATTTCGTTTGAATTCGAGCACGGAGTCTGAGACTAGATCACAACGCGCTTTATTCCCCCTACTCTCTATCTAATATAGTCTCACTTTCATCCACTCGCCTGAGCTTTCCCGCGCCGAAGATGGACACCCAAGACACAACCGCGCCCTCCGACACAGCCGCTCCTCCTGCTGGAGAGCAGCCTCTACAAGTACCGAGCCAGCTTGATGTACCGTCAGAGCTATATGTCCATGATCCAGCAACAGTAGATGCCCCCTTCGTCTTCCCTAATCCAGGCACCGATTTCATCCCCCAGGCACATGATGGTGGTGTATTCACCGCCGTAGATCATACCGTCAATGGCAATGGAACCCTTCCCTTGGGCATGATGATGCCTATGAACGCACCGCTACCAGACCTTGGCGCTTCCCATGCGCTACAGCCCACGAATGGCCATGCAATGAGCGCAGGTATGGAAGTCCGCATATCTTCTTATCATTTACTTCCCTAACCCACCTGTCAGATGAGATTGCGCTTTACGACCGCCAGATCCGCCTTTGGGGCATGCAGGCACAGCAGAAAATACAGGCCGCCAATATACTTCTCATTTCCATGAAAGCTCTTGCCAACGAGATTGCCAAGAACCTGGTCCTTGCTGGTATCGGATCTCTAACTATTGTAGATGATCACATTGTCACCGAGGCTGATCTAGGAGCTCAATTCTTTCTCACCCAGGAGAACGTCGGCCAAAATCGCGCCGAAGCCGCTGCCGTCCAAGTGCAGAAGTTAAACCCTCGCGTCAAGGTCTTTCCCGACTCTGGAAGCATTATGACCAAAGGAGCATCCTACTTCGCTGCCTTTGATATCGTGATTGCGACGGACCTTAATCCCACGCTTCTAGCATTCATCAACACCGCCACTCGCCTGCACAACCGACAGTTCTACGCTGCTGCGGCGCATGGCCTTTACGGCTACATATTCTGTGATTTAATCGAACACGATTACGTCCTAAAGCGTGACAAGGGGAATATGACTACCAAGGTTGGTCCTGAGTCGCGCTATCGTAGTGTGATTGAGATAAAAACGCAGAAAGAAAGTACCAAGACAATCGAAATGGTCAGCAAAAGAGACTTATACTCGACGTGGGACCTCGTCTCTGAGACAAGTATACTACCTGAGGAGTATAAAAAGTCAAAACGACGCCTCAAGGCCGTTACGCCCGCTCTCTCTTGTCTGCGCGCCCTATGGGGGTTTCAAGCACAGCATAACCGGGAGCCTGGCCGCCGCAGCAAGGAAGACCTAGAATGGTTCACTAGATCGGCTACGCATCAACACGGACTCCTCTCCCTACCACCCGAGACCCTCCGCTCCGAGTTTCTCCGGAGCTTCCTGCAAAATATCAATAGCGAAGTTGCTCCAGCAACAGCCATCCTCGGGGGCCAGCTGGCCCAGGATGTTATCAACGTCCTGGGCCAGAATCAGCAGCCCATACAAAATATGGTGATTTTCGACGGTGAAAAAATGGAGGCGAACACCTACCCATTGCATCCCGAGGGCAACCTCGGCCGCTCTCAATTAGACTTCGGTAACACGTTGCCGATGAATATCGCGGAGCGCCCGGCAGATATGTCGCAGATGATGCCAATGGATTCTATAAATACCATCGTTCCACCAAACACCCTAGGGGCAACCGATGCAGCGTGGGTGGCTCCGGCCGATGGTGGGGAACGGCCTGGAGTATAAAAGGTAAATAAAAGATCATCCGGCGTTTAGGGCATGGGCATGGAAACGAGCACAGGCATAGGCGCAGGCGCGCAAAGAAAGCAAGGCTTTTTTGTACAATAGAATCTCCCGGTGGATATCCCGGACCACGAGTGAAAAATATCGACCATGCTGGTCTCATTGCTTCAAAATACAGTCAGTCTACCTGACGTACTTTAAGAATGTGACTTAATTTCAATTATAACTATTTAAATACTTGAAGGCATTGTGGCTTTTAATTGCTGAATACCTCGGAAGGATTTTATCTCAGCTTTAAGCTACAGATGATAAAATCCAGTCACAGCGAGTACAGTACGTATCACGGATCAAATCTCAAAGTCCCTAATATAATGCAAATGCAAAAGCTCTTTTATATCCTCATTGGTGCAAGAATACAGTCTAGTCCAATGCAGCCAAACATGGCTGCTCGACGACGTGTATACGGGCATTCCTGCCATGCACCATCACCCGGACCGCCTTCTATACCCCCTCATGAACATCTCATCACTCTTGAAAATTAAGCCTCCGGCGGCGACGACAGCCGAGCCGAGAGGATGGGGGGAAACCGTAGATGTAACAAACATACATCCAAGTACCTTCTTTCCTTGCTAATGATCCTGGTGCAACAACAGACTGGCTACCAGGCATTGGTAAAGAAAGAAAAGAAAGAAAGACAAAATTACATCCTCGAAGAAAAAAAAACAAATATGCAAGGTGCCATGTGGTGTGATGTGATGCCGAAAGAACGCCGTGGATCCATGCATGCAAAGACTCCCTGTTCATTTTTTATGTGTGTATCCTGGGTCCCGTTTCGCACGTTGATTTTTGTTACTTCGCTATCAACTTGGCCAGACTCCTATGCAGCGCTATGCTTCCTATGCTAATCGAGAGAGAGATAGAAAAAGAAGGAGAAATGGAGAGCGATTAAAAGAATTTTATGTATAAAAGAATCTTGAAAATTGTGCCAGGTTTTGAGAGGAAAAGCCTAGCTCACGATCGTGCCATATGCCCCAGGATGAGAGCACATCATGACGTAGCATGACTACTTCTCTGACGGATTCCACTTGTTGATGAATGTGGTGATGCTGTAAACCGATTAGTATATGGTGGCATGCCGTCCATATCGTTCCTTGGACTTACCTGGGTGAGTCCTTCTCCTCAGAGTCCTCTTTCTTGAGGCCCTTGCGCCCTTTAGAGCCATTGTTCACATTCCAGCCTCGGATGGTTGTAGGTCCGGTCCGTGGGGGAGGTTCATTTGCTCTATAGTCTTTTATAGCCTCCTTATGATCGTAGTGTGCAAGACGGAGCTCCGCACCGCCATTAGCCTGCCAAGGTCGGTTGTGTGGAATGGGAGCGGCCGCTATTTTGCGGTATTTCCCGTTGCCGGGGCCGTTACTACCCGATGAGATCGAGGATCTATGGCGGCTCCCGTGGGGTCCCGTTGGTGATCGTAATCCCATAGATGAGCCCGGCGGAGACACAGACGATCCGTGTGGCATGTGCATAGGCATAGCTGCAATCTGGGCATGACTTGACATCGTTGGGGAAGGGGGCTGGTACGACGGCCGATGTGATGTAGCCAAATGAGGTGAATGCTGCGACGCCATTCCATAGGGCATTCCCATCATAGGACTCTGCTCAACTAGAGTATACCCTTGGTGATACGGTCGCGCGGGGGCTGGAGGAAAGAAACTTCCTGAGTTAGATTGGATCATACCTAGAGGCGGCGGACCATAATCTGGCGCTTGCTGCATGAGGGGGGGCGGTGCATGAGTGGGGTCTATGCCCTTTTCTCGTCGTGAAGGGCGGAGAGGAGGGAGCACGGGGCTCACTTTTCCACTCCCTTGGTTTGTGAATGGAATTCTGCCAACAGAAGCTTGAGTTAATGACTCTACGCCATGAGATGGAGCTGGAGCAATGTGGGCCAGCGCTGGTGGTGGATTTAAGGCAGTTTGCAAAAAGGCATTCGGTGGAGGGATGGGGTTTGAGGGGCCGAGAAGGCGAGGGTCAATCATCGAGTCGCCCATGGGCGGGAGTTCTGGTTGATCTAACCGGTGCTCTAAGTGATGACTATGTCGATATTCCTGACTATAGTCAGGGCGGTATTCGAAATGGCTATGAGGGTGATGCTCCAGATGATAGTCAGAGCGATATTCAATTTGAGGCTCAAGACGATGGTCAAACGCCAGGTCGTACTGGGGTTCGCGAGCAACCTGTTCTGACACGTCTGCAAGAAAAGAAAGACCGTATGTGTCTATTTCAATTGGCAGCGAAGGTGGGGGTACTGGCTCTGTATTGGTGAATACGTCTCGAACCGCGTCGTAGGGCCGTGATGGTCTCTGGTTGGGCGTGGGATAATTCGGTCGGTCCCGTTCAAGGTAAGACGCGGCGTCGAGAAGAAGGTTCGCATTCTCTCTGACGATAGACTCATCGACTCCCCCGTCTGCCTTGTCAAGCGCTTCCTCCGCGGTATGCTCTTCTGCGCCGTCGCTGGCAGGAGGAAGCTGCGCGACAACGCGACGTTGCCTCTCACGCTCGCGTATCTCTTCGGTTGTGATATCATCTGGCTCAATGCCGGTCTCTTCGCAATATTGTGTGAGTAAAAAGGATAGCTTGTCCTTTTTCACATCCTCGCGTAGACTAGCATCCATGTTATAGCCTCTGACTGACCGGGAGGCTTGTAGAGTGGCACCACTAGGGGTGATTACCACAATTGGGTGTGATCCGGAGACCGGAATTTTAGGAGGCTCTTGCTCGTTATGAGAATCCGGTAAGAATAGACCGTACTTTGGGTGAAGGTTATGCTTCTGAACAAGATCCGAATCCAAAGCATCATCTTCATAATCAAGACAATCGTACGTCACTATCGTGCGATCTATATGGAGATTCTTGGAGTTTGGATTGTCAAGAAACCTGCCCCTCGTCCCACGCGTAGCTTTCTTGCTTGAATCGTTGGTAGAATCCCGGAAACCGATTTCGTCGTCGCCAAAAATGAAGGGAAGTGGTAGAATGAGGCGATTATTGGCCCTAGGGCCCCTTCTAGCTACTGTACGAACACCCCATCTATCAGGCTCAGAAGCACCATTAGGGAGGTCTGGGAGATCTCTTCTTCCCCGCGAAATCTCTATCTTTGGGTCCGACTCGGGAGAAGGAGAGGCGGCATTTGACTCGGGCTCTCCGTCCGGTTCGGTCTCGGCAGAGAGGAGTCCCTTGATGTGCCGTGGTTGTGGAGTTGACGTCTCGTCTCCATTGTCCAGTTTAGCAGATCCAGAGGGGCCTGTGGACTTCTTGGAGTCGGGTTGACCATCTGGTTGGTCTTCTGCCTTCCTCTTGGCAGGCGGCTTACCCTTGCCGACTTGGGCCTTGGCTACCGTCGCTTTCTTATTCTCTTCCAAGAGATGCGGGTATGGGACCATGATGCCATTGCGGATTACAACCCAGGGGCCTTGCTCATCCAGGACCTCGTCGGGGTTCTCTACGTAGGTATAGGTAGAATCAGGTATCTATGGTCGTTAGTCGATCGGATAAGGCAGTGGGAGCATACATTCATTGATACAGCATGCCAAGCGTTGGGACAATTGAACGTTGTCAACAATACAAATTAGCGGGGATAAGCACTTACGTTTACGTCGACACCTTCATGTCGTAGTTCAGCAAGCAGGCCGGCGCGCTTGAGGGATGCACTGTAAAATTCGTCGGCTGCGTAATCGTAGCCGTCCTGTGCCAGCGTGTAAGTAAATAGGTGGTGCGGCTTGTGTTCGGGTCACACATCCGGATAAGTGACAGAATTGAAAGCGAGGGGGGGAGGGAGGTGCAAGTGCAAGTGCAAATGTAGATACAGGTGCATGAAAAAACTTACAATGAATTTCTTTTCGGTCACAGCCGTGTTGAGCCGGTATTCGTTAAGGGCGATTTTAGTGCCAGCAGTAAACTCACGTTCGGCAGAGCGCTTGGCTTCCTCGAGGTAATCGTCGAGTTGGCGTTGCAGGATGAGGTACTCGGGAACCTCCTGATGGGCCGTGGGGCTTTCAATAAGTTTTTTGACGTTCATGTCAGCGAGGTCCTCGAGCACTGGCTTGAGAGCACTGGCGACCTCTGAATACAGATCGCGCAGGACCTTCTGGCGATCGTAGGCAGCTTGGACACGAGGGTCTTCGTAAGTCTTGTTCCGGCCACGTCCTTTGGGGCGGCCGCCTCTTCTGGGAGCGATGGCATTCTTGCGCGCATTTTTCTTCGCGGCGCCTCTGCCCACAGCCTTCTTTAGGTTACTGACCTTGCCTTTAATGGGGCTAGGTGCCGGCGACCCAGAAAGCTGCACGCCGTCCATGTTGGGCGGTCATGCAAGAGAGGGAATGCGGTGCTGTTGGTGTTGGTGTTGGGTTATGATGCGTGTATGAGAGAAGATGAGAGAAAGGGATTGACACAGGGTGCGCGAGAGATGTATTCCCCCAGTAGCTGAAACGGGAGGGTAAATAAGGGTTGAAGAAAGACCAAAATGGACGCAGATGGGAATCTAACGATGCAGGTCGAATTAGTAGTGATGAGTTGTGTAGGTTGTGGGAAAGAAAAAAAAAGTCATACAGATAGGTAGTAAGTAGTAGGTAGGGTGTGCGTATGTATGTGTGTGTGTATGTATGTATGTGTGTAGTGTGTAGTGTGTGTAGGCGTGTAGTAGTAGTAGTAGGTAGTAAAGTTGAAGGGCTGGCCTTGCTGGGCTGGCTGGCTGGCTGGCCTGTGAATGAATGAAAGACCGGGGAAAGGGTTTTGGATTGAGGTGCAATGCCCGGCTACCAAATCACTCCTTAGTTTTGTTGACCCTCGAGACAAGCGAAGAGACACACAGGCAGAGAGAAGGAAAATCAAAGTGCCTGACGAGCAGCCGCAGCGTAACGTGAGATACGGCTTGCCCTGACCTGTTATTGCGAGGTGGTCGTCGATATCACCATCAGATTTTCTTCGACCCAGCCAAGCAAGCAGCCAGCTAGTAGCTAAACAGCCCAGTCCAGCAGCAGGTAGCCTGCAATAATTCGAATTAGACCACCCAATGCAGTCTGCACGTCGGCCCCCAGTTAGGACTTCCCGATTTGGTCAAGTCCACATCTCTAATCCCTTAGTGCAGGGTTTCTGTTGTCGCTGATTGGCCCGGGATAACCTATAATCCGCTAAACGTTTCTGGCTCACACCGCGAAGTCCGGCTGTCACTGACCAGTAGTGCACTGAGAGCCCTAGAAGCTTATGTACCTATTAGGTGGTGTTGGGTCAACATTACGATATGTAAGTACCTACTTCTTAGGTAAGTAAATAAGTAAGAAACTTTGCAGGCACCAGGATAAGCAATCAGTTAGCATCATTATAAGGCACTGAGCATCAAGTAAACTAGGTAGGTATAATAAGAGTTTTCCAGTTGTCAAGTTTACCTAGACAATTGAGTGTGAAGAATAATAAGTGCATGTGCCACTGTAATCCCAATTTGATACCTACTTCCATGGTACCTAGAGGAGGTAGCTAGGTGAGTAGCGCAGCATTCATGTTACCATCCATTACCAACAACACCTAACACCTACATTGTATCCATCCAGTGCATCGTTGCCCCTATCTCTACCCGTCGTTTACTTCTATATAAATAGCTCATTGAACATTACTACCAGTCACATAAACCGCATATCTGTTAATACGGTGCTGTAATCCTAAGAATAGTGTCTGGTCTCAGTGGTTTCCGCTGATCAAGACCACCGATCGACCACAAGTAGAGAAGTGTCGAAAGGGATGAGCCATTGTAGTACAGATGCGCCGCCAGCGCCTAGTCGTTTTATCGAGTAGCTCGAGAGCCAGACATATAGGTATCTTAAATTTTGCAGGGTATGCCCCAGGTCACAAATGCGCACAGGTCAACATTCTATATGACAGTTTTTACGCGGGCAAGGCTCGCACAGGGAGTGTAACAACAGGAGGCTGAATATACACACACAAAGTACGCAAGGGAGGGTTGTATGGGGTATATGCCCTCTTCCGACGAACCCAGACCTCTTGTCATCCGGTCCTAGTCAACACATGAATCACTGGGTGGGTAGTATGTACGAAATACTTATATATGTCAGTTCATTACTCCAAATTGGCCTCATCATAGATTAGATACCCGAAGAACAAGGCAGCCGAGCTAGCCTTCGGGATACTTGTCAACATCCTTCATGGCAAGTCCGCTGACACACTTATTCTGTGGGTTTCCATGCCCGAGGCTGAGGAATGCTACCTACTTATGCCTACCTATATGCGTCTTATCTACACACATACGTACATATGTATGTATCTGGTGTGCAGCCTTTAAGCGTATCACCAAAACAGATCCTGGTCCATTACTGGTCAATCTCTGTCAATCTCTTCTGGGATGCGTGCAGGAGGCACTTACACGTGTATCTGCCATGCCTAATACTAACCTCCTTGAACCTCAGTATTTCCTGATTTTTTTCACCGTTATCTCCCGCCCTCCCCAGCTAGACTGTGACACGTTACCGCTCGACACCGCAATCTGTTGGTTCGAGCTCGCCGCCGTGCTGTGTCAGCAGCGGGCGTTGTACTCGGTACCTCGACAGCCCCCAGCACTCTTATAGGCCACTACCCCTGGACCCTTGCCCGCAGGAGTGCCCACCAGGGCATTTCCCTTTTCGACCTAGCGGATAGCCACATGTGGTTTACCCGCCCGCATAAGCGCAAGAACCCGTACAGACCCGTAGAAGCGTGTGCTCCGCGTCTCCGTCGAGCCCGCGAGCCACTAGAAACTTTTGAAAATTTCCTTTTTGAGCAACCTATTAAACCGGGCACGTCAAGGGAGCCCGTTTCGCTTCCAGGGTTTGAGCCGCCCGCCTATCGCCTCGCCTCGCCTCCGCCTTGCCTTGCCTTGCCTTGCCTTATCTTTGCAACTCCATCCAGATCACCCCTCCCCTCATTCATCCGTAACCGGAGCACCTCGGCCCTCGAGCGCTCAATTTGCAGCCAGCCCATTGAGTTGAGGCGCAGCAAACAGAGCAGTTAGGGAGAGAGGTAGCGGGAGAAGCTGCCGGAATCGACCATGAGCCGGTGACACGTCCGACCCGCGATCCTGGCCCGCGCTCCGCAACGATATGGGGAAGAGGCGGAAGTTGGCGCAAGGCGCGCGCCTCAACAAGCCTGCAAAGCGCCTCCACGCCAACGGTAGCGTAAATCCGCCGCAGAGGCAGAACAACAACATCACCAACACCAACACCAACGCCAACAATAATAACAAAGCCAACAACAGCGCTACCCCTCCGCAACAGAAGAAGCAACAGCAACGTCACACCGAGCCGACCATCCCCTTCTCTCCCGAAGACAAGATCCTGCTAGTCGGCGATGGCGACCTCAGCTTCGCCGCCTCGCTGGTCGAGCACCACTATTGCGCGGACGTGACCGCAACTGTGTTCGAGAGGACCCGCGAGGAGCTGCTGGAGAAATACCCGCACGCCGCGGAAAACATCGCCAAGATCGAAGAGGAGGAGGGCTGCCGGGTGTTATTCGGCGTCGACGCGACCAAGATGGCGCCCTTCACCACCAACAACAAGCCGTCAGGTCGCAAAGCCTCCTCGCACTCCGAGGGCGTCATGGACCACATCATCTTCAACTTCCCGCACGTCGGCGGCAAGAGCACGGACGTGAACCGCCAGGTCCGGTACAACCAGGAGCTGCTGGTGTCCTTCTTCAAGCGTGCGATCCCCTCCTTGGCCCCCGGGGGCACGATTGTCGTCACGCTGTTCGAGGGCGAGCCGTACACGCTGTGGAACATCCGCGACCTCGCCAGACATAGTGGCCTGCAGGTCGAGCGGAGCTTCCGCTTCCAGGCGGGCGCGTACCCGGGGTACCACCACGCGCGGACGCTCGGCGTGGTCCGGAACCGCGACGGCGAGGTCGGCGGTGGGTGGAAGGGCGAAGATAGGGCGGCTAGAAGCTACGTCTTTGTGAAAAAGGATGTGAATGGCCAGCCGTCTGGGGCCCAGAGGGGCACCAAGAGGTCGAGGAAACAGGATGATGATTCTTCTGACGATGAATAACCGTCTACTCGATGAGCCTCTTTTCGAGGACTTGAACGTGATATGCGCAACCAAATCAGTGAATATAACTGATATCTACTCACGACAACGGTAGCTTAGTCTGCTACATAATAACTGACGGAGGAAAAACGACGCCGTTATTCCCCCATCCAGGAAGAACGGTATATACGGTATGCCACAATAACTAAAACTTGTACGCAGTAATAGAAGACTTAAGACGAGGGTACTACTCACGAGTAACAATGCTCGCAGATATATGTTTTCGATAGATGAGCTGAGCTGAGCTCTAAGCGGGTAGTGTGAGAAACTTAGACAAGCAAAAGAAGGCAAGGGTAATAGAGAGGATTGCATCATCTCAATGTATCTCATCGGAAATATAAACAATTCCCGCTTCAGAGCGAAAACCAGAGCGGTCTAGGTATCCTCTTGGCCTTGAATTCTCGTACATAATCAATATCCAGCTATGGTGAGGTGCTCCTACGTGAGACAATATAGTTGAGGTTGTACGGTATCACCTACCCCATAAATAATCGTACTACGCCAACCATAAACTACGTCGGAGAGTATCAGTGCCATGGTTCTTGGACCGGACATGTTTGTTCGATTGTAGCACGGAATGTCTCTTCGTCGTATACCCCAGTATCACTAAGACCGAATGGAGCTTTTGTCAGCAGAGGTGTATAATCGTCAGTAGAGCGAGCTCCCTAATTCTCCCGCATATGTTAGTACAGAGCTAGTTATTTATTTGATGAGGAATCATATTAAATATCGTAGTATAACATATGATGATAACACAATGATTATTTCCTAGCGAGCTCTGATGAAGTTGAGCCTATAGCTAGCGATCTTGTCATCTCTATGCCTAATGATGAGTAAGTACCTCATGACCCTTTTCATCCGGAGTGACGCGATGACGTCCGGCAAGGCATGAGATCAACAGTTGCGCAGGTCGACATTTTACTGTGCCACGTCTCATTTTTGACTGGATAGTTTGGTCGAAAAGGGGTGTTACATCCAGCGGTGAATGTCGTGACACTTTACGAAGCCCGCATTAATACTCTCGCGTCGATAAATCCAGATAGTTGCCTTTCCTAGGGATCTTCTAGCTATGCTAGAGTGACTCATGTGGGTCGGCTGTGCTTGAATTGAACGCCTGAGCAATGAGCTATCTCTGTTAGGTAGGTAGGTATGCGGTCACTGGATGTAAGCACAGCTGGCAGACCAGAAGAACTAGCCAGACGCTGACTAGGCGCCATCACTACCCCAAATATGGGCTCTCAGGACTGCCATAGTCCTGGAGAAGAAGGTCACTTCGAAAGACAATAGTTTGACGGCTGGAGCGGCCACAAGCCTGATATCCTCGAATGATTTAAAACAAATGACTCGGGATTCCCTATTCTCAGAGTAAGCTGCTGCGTCAAAAAATCTTATATCTTACGCCTCGGTGATTACAAAGAGTCCGAACTCCTGAAGAGACGACCACAAAGCATGTTCCTACATGATATTCAAAAGGTGTAATCCGAACTTTCCGACATGCTACCTCAACTTACCTCTGAGAGACGACCGTATTTCAGCAAGGGAACCTTACCCCGTCATCATGTAAGTAGAATTATATATGTAGCATTTTACCCCTTAATTGAGAATGATGATGGCGGAGTTATGCGGCCAGAAATTACCAAAATGATACAAAGCTGACTTGCACATTTGGTAGACAACACGACACGGCCTATCGGCCTCTTCCAGCCATAGTAAAAGGGCGCTTGGAAGTTGGAGTAGTAGAGATAGCGAGGATAAACTGTGCGAATAGTCCGATATCATCATGTCGAAAAGCCACTCGTACGAGATCGACCTACTTGCCACACGACTAGGTACTCGATGACTTCGCCGAACTGATTAAGGTGACCGACTTGACATTCGGTTTCACATTCCCCTTTTCTTATTTGTTTCATATGTACTCTACGTAGTATTTAGAATACCAACACACACACTCGTTTGTGGTACCTCCACATTGCTGACCCGATCCATGATAGTTCTCAATGCAGGTAATATCAATGAATTCTCGACCAACCAGCTCTTCCAGCTCCCCTCGGGGCTAGACACTTTTTGTTTCGTCTCAGTCTGAGTCCATTCATTCTACAACACTAATAGCCTTTCGCTTTAGCCTCACGTCATCTTCTCTTCTCGAAGCCTGATCCATGCAGAGTGTAGAGGCAAACTTATATCACTAAAGCAAGTAGACGCATCGGGAATGGAAGCGGCAGACCCGCGCCGGGCGCTCCGGAGAGGCAGTTCCTCGTTGTCTGTCTGCCTTTCCGTTTGTCTACGCATACAGATGCGTGCCTAGTGTATACTACCTACACTAATCATACCTACCTCTCTCAGGTCAGGATGTCATACACAACAAACTAAACACGGCATTTCCCGGCGCAGTAGGTTCCTGCATAGACTACCTGCAGATTGGCCAATGTGATACCCAACACTTTATCCCAACCAAAGCAAAGAAACAAACCCTGCCTTGTAACTATGAAAGTGGCGATAGCAGCAATCACAAACCGTGGTTGGCTACGCTCAGCTGGGACTTGGCAACGGGGAGGAATACAACGTGGTGGGCATGTTATGTTTCTAATAATAGGGCAAAAGAAGGGGCGAAGAATATGCTGGAAGGAATGGAAATTGAACCATAGGATTGAATGGCGGCCTTATTGCTGTCCTCGACGGCGCTCGAATGGGACTGTTGAGACGGCGACTTACCTGGCTGATGTGGTAATTCGAATCCCTCCGCGCTTCTTTATTGGATGGGAATAATCGGGGGCGATAAACATAATTCTTACCTGCTCACCTTGCTATACCTTGCAGTAAGGTAAGTAGTATTACCTATGTAGGCGTGGCTACACGAAGTATATCCAATCGTCTTACTTGTATTACATGTTGGGGGTCCATCGCCTGCTCTGTACATGAATCCTCCCGCGATGGAGCTAGATAGCTATCACTAGAATAGAAGGATGTCAATTTCCCCGTAATAAGCTAGTGCAAAAGAGTGAAATATGAAAGTAACATCTTCGATCGTCATCTCTTCGTCGTCGTCGGCGCATCTCATTTTTCCCCCCAACCACGAGGTGGTACACCAGCATTGATCTCGGCAGATTGATTGTCGGTATTACCCATACCTAGCTAGCGAACCAGGATGAAGCAGCCAATAGAAATCCGATTTTCCAATTGAGGCGTGGCATGTTGAAAGTCGAGACAGCCCAACTTTTGTTTCATGTTTTTTTTTCTGCAACCCTCTCTCCCGGCGACGACAAGGGGATTGTCTACCTGAAATTGCGCCATGGATGTATGTGTACCTAGATATGTACTGCATGTCGTAGAGATAGGTATGCTTGCTCGCCATGCAATTTCAAAACACCTCGGACAATTTATCCACCCAGCCTTGGAGAAGGGATCTACACCAGCTCCAGTACTGTATACACTGACTCGCGTGGGCATCTCGGCGGGATGTAACCAATAATCTCCAAACTCGGGATAATACCTAAGCCCCGTGAGTGAAGCTGCACCTACCTATGTACTTACCTAGGTACGCTATCTCTCGTCCTTCCACCCATGTGTGTGTGTGAGTTGTGTCATGTTGCGCTGCGCTACGCTACGCTGCGTCGCATTGCTTTGCGTTTGCGTTGCGTTGCGTGCACGTGTTGCGTGGGCATGTAAGTTGGTGTGATATGTAGAAGTCAGTGAAATAAATGCAAGGCCATCAACGTTATCGAGGTACGGCAACACACAACTCGTATGTACTCATACCTACTTACACACGTAAACAAAGTAGTGTCGGCGTCCAGAGCTTGTGTGCACACACAAACGGACTCACCAAAAAACGCCCAATGCAACTCCAGCACTTGGTGCAAGACAAACAGAATGCAACCCTCCTCCCTGCACACCCCTCGAAGCACATCCCCCATCCCCCTCCAAAAGTCCCCGAGCCTCCCCTCCATCCATGACATAGGTAGCGTGGATCAACCAACCAACCAACCCCCCCTTACCGCTATGTATAAGACCCAACATCTACCTACCACGCCGTGATTCTGCGTTGCATTTGGGGCGCCGTGCAGCCGTGGATGCGAGCTCAAAATAAGGGTAGGGTAGCAATGGGATAGACCTCCCATTCCAGGACCAGACCCCCATTGGTCCCCAGGCAGGCCCAGGACTGCGGTTCGCCCCGGTTCTCCAACTCTCGGGGCGCCTTCTCTGTCACCTTTCCCCCCCGGCCTAGACCAAAGTGCGGCTCGGTCTGCAGTTCTCTGGCGAACACTTACTTGGTACGGTATGGTGAGAAAAATAAATCATGAAATAAACCAATGCGACACGTGGGATACAGAAACCGGTGAAGCGGCCGACTAGACATGGTAAGCAATAGAAACAACACTATTGTCTCTTCTATTGTTCAGCCACCTTTTTGGTCTCGATAAACTCGTCTCCCCGGGGTCGTCTTGGTGTGACCGTGGCTGAGTCACCAAGTTTTGTTGAAGATCGGTTTCCCGCTATCTACTTACCCACCTATCACTCTAGATTGGATCCCTATTTCCTGGTTTGTTCCCGTCTCCCAACGGTTCTGGAAATAAACTCGTGGGATATTGGTTATACCGCAGAAACCGCGTGCCCTATCCATGGTTCCAACGGAGACGCCCTTGCTACATATGTAGGTATCTCTTGTGCTCCGTTGTTCCGTTGCGCATTGGATGTAATCGGCGCTATGTACTGCGAGTCTTGAACTTCATTGGCACACAGTGCAGTCAGAATAGTGTTGAGCCTGGCTGCTTGGTACCATGGGTTCGGTACCATCTGACGACCAACTCTCCAGTAATTGGACGAGCATACACTAAGCTCCCAAGCCCCGACTGAATGGAATGATGAGATTGCCTTTTTCGGAAGTACGAGGTTAAGGTGGGCTGCCCCAAGGGTCAATGAGAGCGTCCGGTGCTTACAGAACATACTGCTATTCTCTTGCATACATGTATCGCATCCCCTAACTTGGGAGGAGGATACCTGTGTAAGCTGACTGCTTCATGCCGACGCCCAGAGCTGCAACGTGCGTTATTTGTCTCGAAAGAGCCAGTATGCATCTGGCTAGACCATACCATAGTCTTGCAACACTGTAGAATCCAAAAAATTGTGGAACCGAGTAAAGACTGTATTCACAATCCTACAAACTCGCTGTGCTTGCGCAAGTCAGCTCTGCAATTCCAACTGGTTGGTTCAATCCGAATGCTCAAATTTGTTCTAGAGGTATATCCACCTTTATGACATTGCTGCGGTCCTCTTATAACGAATTTTTGACCACTACATGTCGTCTCGTACATAAAAACACCTGTATCGTAGACCACTCATGGCTAAATCTACCATGAACACACAAAAGAACGCCTCTCTTCCAGGAAGCCTCAAGAATTTCCCTACTATACAAATAAGCCCTTAGCGTGACTCTAGGGAACGTGAGCAGATGCCCCCAACCGTGCATCACTAGAGAAATTAGGCCGGTGAATGTCGTAAAAGGGGCTTTCCAGGTTGCCTTGCTACCCACATGCCAGACGCCTTTTAACATGAAGAATTTAATCAGGTCGCATCGTACAATCGTGCGTAACATTCGGATACCAACAACCGAATATGACCAACAGGTAGAAAATTTGCATCGTTCCGTAAAATAAAAGCCGTCCAGCAGATAAGATTGAAGACGCCGGCTGGGTATGGTATAACGCCGAGTGTCGGTTGCAGAAAACAACGTCTGAATAAGAAGCGAAAATCGAACCGATCTAAAAATACCTAGCTGTCGCTGAATTCTTGGTCCTCGCACCATGACGTTGGAATCGTAACACCAAGTAGAATAAAAAAAATCGTGTTTTGGTGACATTCTTCGTGTTATATTCGACTAACTACTGGAGAAGCCGAGGCGTTTCTAGGCACTTGATCGGGCATACTCCTACTCCTGTCTCGATCTGGGAAAATGGGGTCCGGGCCCCTGTAGGGTTCGTACGGTTGTGTAGACCTTGGTGATGGCTGGATCGGGACGGGGGGAGCTTGCGGCCGTGGAAGTATATGGGGATGGGATTGCGGCTGGTCATGCTGTTGAATTAATGGCGCAAGTGGCGGCGACCGTAGGGTAATAGGGGCCGAGCTATGATCGTGGGGAGACATGTTTGTCCTTTCGATATGCTCCAGAGGTTCTGGAAGAGCCCGTGGCGTCCCGGTAGTGGATGCAGGAGAGGCCAAAGGAAAGGAACCACTGACTTGCCGGGGACTGTCGATCGCGGTCTGTCTAGGGCGCTTCTTCGAAGCCTGGTCAGCACCAGTGCCTGCTATTTCGTATCCAGGTGAGGACGCATATTCGCGCTGCGGTTGGGCCATGGGAGGAGCCGGGGGAGCGGGAGTGATAGGCGGGTATTCGGTAGGTCGCGCGTAGGCAGCACGGGCTTGGGCTTGAGCTTCCTTATCAGCTTTCGACGGCCGTCCACGTTTTTTTCCCGTCATTGATACAACTGGCATGCTACTAATGTGAGTCATCGGCGGCGGATAGCCGCCGTTTACAAGAGGAGGAGGCCGAGGCTGGAGAGGTCGTACTACGGCATGAGTAGACTCGTGAAAAGGGGCCGTAGTAATCTGTCTCTTCGCGGGTTGCTCGATCAGGTCGCTAAGGGCGCTGAGGGACTTGCGCTTTCCGAGGGATCCTCCTACGGTTGGTGGATTGAACTTTGCTTGGAACATGTTGTCGACCGCCCCAACGCACTGCTTCATATTGCGGCCTATCGTCATTAGGATTTGGCACGTAAGGATTTGTTTTAAGGTCAGTACAAACCACCAGGTAGCTGCATCAACATCCAGTCAGGCTCAACCTTGTGAACTTTTATGAACTCGACTAGCGTAGTCACATCTATCGTGCTAACTTTGATTATTTCGCCCAAGACGAATCTCTACGGTCCACGGTGATTAGTCGTGAAAAACTAGTATGGGGGTCGAACAATGTACCTTTTCGTCGTCGGAAAAGTTGGTATCCATGGTGATACTCTCGGAAAGAAAGACCCGGAGACGATGGGTATGGGGGAGAAAGACGTCTTCGGCAACACAGTTGCAGGCAAGTCATTTGTAATAGTTACAGGTAGCATCGACTGTCGTTTGGGAGGCAACTGTATGCTGGGTAGAGGCTGAGTGAAAGATAATAACACCAGGTCGTAGTGGTAGACGCCTGGTCGTCTATCGCCGAGGCGCAGACCCCCCCATGCGAGAGCAAGAGGCAAGGTAAAAAGTAGGCCGCACAAAGCAGGCAAGAAAAGGCTGCAACTCCACCACCTGTGCCGGGTAGGGGTGGGAAAAGAAAGGAGGGTATAGAAGAGTCACCAGAGGCTCGAAAGACGCGCGCAAAGAGTTGACGGGTCAAGCGCGCGTCTCAACCGAGAGGAGCCGGGGCAAAAGTCAACGTGGTTCAACTGTGCCTGTGCCTGTGCCTTGAGTATGTACAGTACCAGTTGCGTAGTGTAGGGCCGGCTGAGTAGCACAAAACAACGGGCAGAGAACGGAACAGGGCGAGTACGGGTCGCGCAGGGCACTATCCAGTGCCCAGACAGTACCCAGATAGGTCGTCAAAGGATTGACAAGGTAGCAGAGAAGAGGCAATAACAAGGTAGGTAGAGCAGGGTTGGGGCTGCGCCTACAAGGATTGGATACCTGCGCGGCCCGAACAAGGTGAACGAACCAACGTGGGAGGACCGTTTCCGTTGGTTTAGTGGTTTTTGTTGCTTGGTTGCTGGGTTGCTGGGGACAGAATACAGGTTGTAGGCAGGCCGGGGAGTTTTGCCGTTGGCCTCCAAGGCTCCAAAGAGCGAAGACCTACCTAAGTAGGTAGTAGGTTGGGCAATGTGGAAACGCAAAATTGTCAAGGTTGACCGAGGGATCAGAGCGTTGCGTTTGACTAAAAGCTCTCTAGGCATCTGCCCAATTCAAGTCCGGCCGAAGAAGAATTGGAGCTCAAGCTCAAGCTTAGATCTTCTTGGAACCCAAGCACCCTTGGAGGATGGAGACTAAACACCGCACTCTCTCTCACACTCATACACTCTCACACACACAAACACGGATAGATAGACACACACACACTCGCAACACAACACAACGCAATTAGGTAGGTATAGGTGGTGGATAGACGAATGAAGAAGGGTGGATAGGTAGGTTATGTAGATAATGAAATTACCTAAAAGAACCAAAAGAACCAAAGGGTCCAGTCCAGTCCAGTATCCTAGGTAGGTAGGTAGGTAGATTGATACCTAGGTTGGCAAGGTAGATAGAAAGGCAGATAGCTAGGTATATAGGCGGATAGATAGATACCTTAAGGTATGTATGTCGTAGAGAACTTCTGGTCGCTCCACGCAATTAGACCAAACGCCAGTTAATGAATGAGTGGTGTGTATTGGTGATGGTGCTATTAGTATTGGTGTAAGACAAGTAATAAGGAGAGAGAAAGAGGTTGGCCTAAGTCGCAAAACAAGGATGGCTCCTGGTTGTCAACCCCAGAATTCCCCATAGGACGAGGAGGAGCAGGCCCAGCAGGTATGTAAGTAGGAAGTAGGAGGTAGGTAGGTGTTCCTCCCCGTTACGTCGCCCGTTGCCCGTTGCTTGTTGCCCATCCACCATTACCTACCTACTAGCCATTCAGCTACCTAGCTTTTATCCCACTGGATCACCGCGGGACGGTACAGCTGCTATCTACAGCATAGGTACAGTAGCTTGCTTCTTTACAGGTGCAGAAGTGCACAAGTGCAGGAGCGCGGCAGTGGAGTAGGTACCTCAGGTAGGTAAAGTGGTAAAGCAGGAGGCAGGTGGTGTAGTGTAAGATACCCAGGTAGGTAATCAGAGAGAGGGCCTAAGCGTCAGAGCGTCAGAGGCGTGCAGGCGCGCGTGCAGCTCGCGGGAACCTTCTTTTCCAGCTGGCAACCTGGCAACCTACGCCTAGGTCGCATAGGTCATATGCTGAGGATCCCTAATTGCCTAGCGACGTCCATATGCATATCATGCAACCACCAAGAATGGTAACAGGCAGCTGAGTGGCCAACGACATGCGGCCTCCTCGCTGCCATGCAGATGCGCCCTACAACATGTTCACCACCAGTAAGCCCAATTCCCGCTGACTACTTGGACGAATCGGGCCACCTGACTCGTCTAATTCCCCATACCATTTCCGGATTCCATAAGGAGTGGTCCTCTCTTGCACCGCACCAGAACTGCCCACACCACCATAATAGGGATTATGACCTCGACTGACAGCTCCTGTGCGATCTTATTATGGTGGTGTGAGCCCCAAGGCGGCGCAACAGGGAGCATTGCGCATTGCGCCGCCTATAAGGTTAAAATAGAGAGGCGATTGAATAAGTACGCATAATTGTTGGCCTGGGAAACCATTAGCCCCTCTGTGCAACCCAAGACATGGAAATCGAGGGCTGCGAACCTGGCCACTCTTATTGGCTGTAATTCCCACTTCTTCGCTGGCCTCGTAGTTTCTCCATCTTATAAGTCGGAAAGCGGTGACGCTTTGAGTGGCCGAGATTCATTAAACATTCGCCAATCAGGCCACTGCGAGCGCCGCCGCCGTGAGATGCCCATTCAGTGGGGGAATAAGCACAGATCACGAGTTCGTGTCTGACAGGATTCGAGCCGCAAACATCATCTGGGGAGTGGCCCATCTTGCACTGCATTGTTGCTTTGCTAGCACTGCTGCTGCTACAGACAATAATTACACCCAAAAGGCGAGCCCGTGACGAACAACAGGATCATGGGGGGAAAAAAACCAGGTATTCTTGAAGAATGCGGTGCGAACGCCAGGGAATCCCACAATTCGGATTGCCTTCTCTTATATACCTATACATCTATATGGCGAATGCCAACTCACACATACCGCCTTTTCGCCTAGATTTCAAGTTCTGTCTATGCACGCTGAGCTGGCATGAGTTGGCATCTCCCCATAGGGCCCACCGGCATGGACAATGATTTATAGCTTTTACTACCGGCGTCCACTGACGCAGTGCAGCCACCCTTCACCCTTGTGTGTGGTGCCGGCAAGGGATCACGAGAACACTTGCGCCGAATTGGCTACTAGATCGGCTTCGTCTGTGTGCAGCTGCCGAGGCGGTGGGTTTGGAGGCGACGCGGCCCGACATAGTGCGCAGCAGAGTCTCATTGCGACACCCTATACCTATCTATTAATCGTGTTACGACTCTTGTCCCGTACTAACTACAGATATTGCTTGCTGAACTAACTCCTTCTTCTTATTGCTTTGAGCGGCAGGGCAAACTGAAAAATTTCCGATCAAAAGGTTCGAATGAGTATGACGATGCTGACAGGATACCTACTTCAATTGGCTAGGTCGCTATCTACATGGAGTCTCGCTTCAATATCCGGGGACCATCGATGAATAATCACAAGAATACTGAGAGTACTGAATATGGCCCCGACGACTTAGACGAAGCTTCAATTTAAGTCAATGCCTATTGAGCGATACATAGAAGAGCTTGAATAGCACAGCATGTGACACAGAATGGTGGGCCGAATGATGTAATGATGAATGTTGCTAGCATTGTTGGATTTGTGGTCTGGTGGCCTGGGAAAGAGAGACATATTTGGTAAGTGTGATTCATTCGAGTTCCCTTCCAAATGCCTACAGCTTAGTTCATATGATCTAGATACAACCTGGCAATATCGAGCACTGGTGAATTTTCCATCGTACGAACACAAATCGAAGATGCCGGACAGTCTTGAATGATGTCGCTATCGCTAGACTTGTTTCTGTATATTAGCGCGAGGAAGTTATCATTAGAGCATGCGCAATGACGATAACTTGTGGAAATCGAGAAATGACACATGGATTGTGTGCTGTACATTAATTCTCGACAGCTATTTGCAAGAGTAGGCTCATGCGTCCGAATAACTAACATCCTATCTATTTTATATAACTTCCAAAGTTGGTCGGCTTGGGGGAGTGCCTAAATAAGTAGGTGGGTTGCTGCGGGGTCCCCAAAGTAGATAGCGGGAAGCGTACGGAGCGCCGCGCTACACCTAGAATAAACCTAGTATGCAACTTGCGAGGTATTGCATAGATCGGGAGGACAATTGCTAATTGGTCACGTTCAGGACCGGAGGTTATAGGTACAGCACTGTACTGTACTAAGTATAGTACTACAGCATGCTGTACAGCCATGGCTCTACGGGCAGTAGCCGCCCCCCATTCAAACAGGTAACGCTCGTTCACTGCTGGTAGGTGTAGCTGTACTGGATGCAGCTGAAGTAACCCGTACAGGTACCTACCAACCTAAGGTACCTGGGCCTACCTGAACTCTTTTTTTGCGACAACGGATTCGCGTAGCATCGTCTTTTTCTCTTCTGCTCAACCACGCGCGAGCAAAAGCAACGCGGGAGCCGAGTGCTGGCACTGAGGATAGTTTGCGGTATACTCTAGGTGAAGGCGCCATCATCGATCACCCAATCCATTGCAATTGGCACGTCCGTCGGCCTGCAATGTCACAAACTTCAGCCGCCAGCTAGTTCCCGTCATCTATTCGGCGCTCTCTCTTTCTCTCTCTCCCTTCCTCTCTCCCACAACTCTCTCCGGCCTCACCCACTCCTCTCCCTCTCTCCCTCCTGGCTACAGGCCTTCTCTCCGACCGCTCCTCTCCCACAGTCACTCACCCGTTGGCCCTCACTCCGCGTATCCTCACTTTTCTTTCCTCTGCTATTCGTGGTTCTGCCGCGCCCTGCATGTCCTCTGTCCTCGGGGGGATCCTAGCACTACACAGCGGTTATCTTGGATGGTGCATCGATCGACCAGGACTGGCCTTTCAACCCACCCAGTGGAACCCAGATCCCTCTGTATTGTCGATTGGTGGTCCATCTCCGTCTGAGGCGCGCCCATACTTCGAAGCCTCTATTTCCCGCGACACCAGCTTCCGATTGCCGAGATGGAGGAAGAAGACCATCTCAAGGATGGCTTAGAAGGCCTAAAGGTGGACACGAGCCTGGGTCCTCCGTCCATTACAACGATCAAGAAGGAAATCGATAGCACAGTTTCAACGCCTAACGATAGTAAAGGTTCTCGACCCGAAAGCCTGTCGCCTATTGACCAAAAGGCTCGTAGCGATAGTGCATCAACCCCTGATGGTATCCAGCCTCCGAAACTGTCGCGCAAAGCCTCGCAAAAATTACCGCCACGACCCACCGCTGTTCTTACGGACTTGCCAGATGTAACTACCGAATCCTGTCAACATTTTCAGGTAATACCTGATTGTTTGTACGGCTCCAAATCGCTTGGCTCGACAGATCACGATTCACTGGACTGCGACTGCAGCGAAGAATGGCGTAAGTGCCTTGTTTTATGTTGGCAGTTCTATACCTGTAGAATACTAATCATGGGGGTCGTGTTTGTTAGGCGATGGTATGAACCATGCCTGTGGTGAAGACTCTGACTGTATCAATCGCGCCACCAAAATGGAGTGTGTTGACAGAAATTGCAACTGCGGAGACGGGTGTCAGAACCAGAGGTTTCAACGCAAACAGTACGCCGACGTCTCCGTCATCAAGACAGAAAAAAAGGGCTACGGTCTCCGTGCAAACACAGATCTCCAGGCCCACGAGTTCATTTTCGAGTACATCGGCGAAGTCATCAATGAGCCTACATTTCGCCGACGAGCAATTCAATACGACAAAGAGGGCATTCGGCACTTCTATTTCATGTCACTGACCAAAAATGAATTTGTAGATGCCACGAAAAAAGGTAATCTTGGTCGCTTCTGCAACCACTCCTGTAACCCCAACTGCTACGTGGACAAATGGGTGGTTGGCAACAAGTTGCGTATGGGGATTTTTGCCGGGCGGAGAATCCAACTCGGTGAAGAGCTAGTGTTCAACTACAATGTCGACAGATACGGTGCGGACCCTCAACCCTGCTACTGTGGCGAACCCAACTGCATCGGTTTTATCGGAGGCAAGACGCAGACAGAGCGGGCGACCAAACTATCTGATGCAACCATCGAAGCCCTGGGGATTGATGACAGCGATGGCTGGGATACTGCCGTTGCCAAGAAACCACGGAAAAAGAAAATCAGCGAAGACGATGAGGATTACGTTAACAGCGTACAGGCTCGCAGTCTCGACGAAAAGGGAGTCACCAAGGTCATGGCCACACTCATGCAGTGCAAGGAAAAGTGGATTGCCGTGAAATTACTGCAGCGTATACAGCGCAGCGACGATGACAGGGTCCGTAATCGGGTAGTGCAAATGCACGGGTACCAAATC
The DNA here is from genome assembly GCA_022432375.1 of Nemania sp. FL0031. Classification (NCBI taxonomy): domain Eukaryota; kingdom Fungi; phylum Ascomycota; class Sordariomycetes; order Xylariales; family Xylariaceae; genus Nemania; species Nemania sp. FL0031. The sequence goes on from JAJKKK010000027.1 coordinate 344,813, forward strand.
CTGAAGACCGTGCTGAACACGTTCATTAAGGATAACAACGTCGTGCTCCAAGTTTTAGACATCCTTTACCAATTCCCCCGTCTAACGAAGAATAAGATCGTCGACTCAAAGATCGAATCCACCATCCAGTCCCTGACCATAGCAGAGCACGAGGATGTTGCCAACGAGTCGGCACGACTCCTGGATGAATGGAGCAAGCTGGAGGTCGCCTACAGGATTCCCCGAAAGAAATTAGACCCCAACGCACCCGCAACCCAGAATTCGCAGCCTGTTAACTCTTTTGAGGAGCGCCGTGGTGCCCGCCCAGAAGAGCCACAGAGGCCTACAATCGCGCTGCCAACCAATACCCCAAAAGGCCCACGGAGCAATGTTCCCCAGCGGAAACCAAACTTCTTCAACAACGGCTTCCCGCGTCGCAAGCCTGTCGCTCTCCCTACAGGGTGGTTCGCTGCTACTGACAAGCGCGGCAGTTGGTATTATTACACCAAGACCGGTGTTACGACTTGGGAGAGACCAATAGCACCTGCATCGGATGTCGCTCCACCCCAGTCTAATGGTCCATCCAAGGCACAGCAAGAGCAAAAGACTCTGCAGGACATCATCGACTCCCTGACGAAACCTGGCGCTGTACCGGGCCGCTCCGCGTCGCAGACCCCACAACCAACCAGCACCCCGACACAAGACACTAAGCAAGAGAAGTGGCGCTCTCTACCAATTGAAAAGCAAATGAAGATCTATGAGAACACTGTGCGCATACCCTATCTCGACCCCTAGTTAATTTGCATGGTATAACTGACCCTTGATAGCTCTTCCCTCATGTTAAATATGTTATGGACAAGTTCAGGCATAAGCTGCCTAAGGAGGAATTGAAAAAGTTCGCCAAAGAAGTCAGCAAGAAACTTGTAAATTCTGATTATAAGAACAATCGGGTCGAGGATCCTACTTCCATCACGGAGAAGCAAGAGAGAAAAGTCAAAGCATACGTCAAAGATTTCCTCGACCGTGCCGTTCAGAAGTACCAGGACCACGAGAAAAAGAAAAAGGAACGCGCCCTGAGAGACAGTTCCAAGAGTTCACAGCGACTGGTTGTCAACGGACATTCTCCTATAGAAACTAGTGCGGCTAAGGACAGTGGGGATGTCGCTATGACGGATGATGAGGAAGCAGGCGTAACACCAGGCAGTGTTGATCTCAAGAGGAAGCGTAAAGACGATACCATTGGATCCCCGGATCTGACACCATCCGAAACACCATTTCTCAAGCGACTAAAGGAAAACGAGAATGATGCGTCCAGCCCGCCTCCGCCTCCTCCGCCTCCACCTCCGGATAGCGAGGGTACATTCGATTCCGTCATGGCAGGACAAGAAAATGCTCTTGGGGACCAAGACGCAGTACTGCTCCAACAGCAGGAGGAAGAGGAACGACAGAGGTTACGGGAGGAGGAAGCTGCTCTTGAGAAGGAAAACGAGCTCAACATGCTCGAATTCCAAAGAGGCGAACTGAAGAATGAGGCGACCAGTGTGATGACTCATTAACAACCCACAGTTGCGCAGTCGGCATCTCTGACATTGCACATCTATCTGCTTTGTCCTCTATATTATATAATTACCCGTTCGATCCGTTTCGGTTGGTCCCAAGCGCGTGCATTTCCCGGCTGCATTCTCCGATTCCAGGTGGATAATGGCTACGGCGTTTCAATTTCAATTTCATCATCATTTCCAGTTTTCCGGTTTCCAGCAGATGGTCGCCAACATCATTTCGACGACCTAACTACTCATTCATCAGGCTTTGCACTACCCGTCGAGCTTTAGCTGGCTTACCACAATTCCCACCACATCGGAGAAGTTTACTTAATCATCAGAGGCTGACCGTGAGCACCTCTGCACAATGATACAGCGACATATACAAACGAGACAAAACCAGGCGAGGCATAACTAGTCAATTGACACATACCCGTTGTTTTTTTTTTGGTGGTTGGGTTATCGGACTCCCTAATTTAATTGTTTGGTCACCTCCACGGTTGCCCAAGAGAAATTCCAGCTCCTCGGAAGAAGAGAAGCTACAAAGAGGAGGTATAGAAGTTTCCGGCCGATTTCATTGCAGACTCAAACCCTCGCGAGGTTAGGTCGTATAGGGACGATCCGGTGGGTGGTTCTGTGATTCTTGTTGGTCTGTACATAGGAGGCAACAGCAGCAGTTACAAATACTACAAATGCTGTATATGAACACTAGATGAGCGCGCACACATGAATGATACCAGAGGTGGGAGGGAGCATAGGGTTTATAGAGAATTGTGTGATGATTATTCATCTATTAATGCAATCTGCGCTTAGATTCGTGATTATTTCCCTCGTCCCTACATATTCCTGCGTCCGATGAGCTGTGCCTGAAGTTACAGGCAAAATGGTTTCCCAGACCCTTCTAAAAATGCTTTCTTATGCAATCTATGCCAAGTAGCGGTAGCAGCAGCAGTGGTAGGAAAACCACGCCACGCCGTCCACACGTCTACTCCAGAGCCAGATGCTGCTAACACTTACTTGCCTTCCTAAACCGGCAATGTAAACGAAACCGTATCATTGGATTTCCCGCCCTTTTTTCTTTTTCTTTTCTTTTACGTATTCTCGTCTCCGCCTACCCGTCTCAGCTCGACACGATCTTCTCCATGGCGGCGAGCAGTATATCGGCGTGCTGCTTCTCGAAGATGAGCATGGGCCGCAGGCGGACGGCACTGGCGCCGCTGCCGCCGATGTTGATGCCGAACTTCTTGGCCTTCTTGAGGAAGCCGTCGCGGTCGGGGTTGTCGAAGGCGATGAAGGTGCCCTGGCCCTTGCCGCGCAGGTTGGCGAACTGGCCGGGGTACTTCCTCGCGAGGCCCTCGAGCTTCTCGAACAAGTAGTCGCCGACCTTGGCGGTGTGCTCGACGAGGCCGAGGCGCTGGATCTCGTCGATGATGCCGCGGAAGATGAGGGCGCGGGCGGGGTCGCCCATCCAGGTGTTGAACTGGCGGTAGGGCTTGTTGGGGCGCAGGGACGGGTCCCCGAAGTAGTAGCCGGCGGTCTGGGCCTTCTTGCTGAAGGTCACCATGTCGGGGGGACTGGGAAGGTCCCAGTGCTCGTGGGCCCAGAACTTGCCCGTGGCGCCGACGCCGGTCTGGACCTCGTCCACGATGAGCAGGACGCCGTGCTTCTTGGTCACCTCGCGCAGGCCGCGGAAGAAGGCGGGGGAGGCGTGGTTGTCGCCGCCCTCGGACTGGATGGGCTCCACGATGACGGCGCAGGGCGGCACGTGGTAGTTCTGGATCAGGTGCTCGACCTCGGCGAGCGAGTCGGCCTCGGCCTTGGCGTTCTCCTCGGCGTGCTCCTCGAGGGGATACTTGAGCTGGGGGAAGGTGGCCTGGGGCCAGTCGAAGGCGGGGATGTCCATCTTGTGGATGGGCTTGGAGCGGGTGGTGGACAGCGAGCCGAACAGGCGGCCGTGGAAGGCGGTCTTGAAGGACAGGATGGAGAGCTGGGAGGCGCCGGGGCTCTGGTTGTTCATGGAGGACTCCAGCTCCTCCTCGGTGAACTCGACGTTGGGGCCGCCGCGCTCCTTCTGGCGGCGCCACATGAAGGCGGCCTTGTAGGCGGTCTCGTTGGCGTCGGAGCCGGCCATGGCGGTGAAGACCTGGTTGAGGCCGGGAGGGGCCACCTTGAGGATGCCGGTCTCGAGGATGTCGGCCCAGTCGTGGGAGGGAAAGTTGCCGAGAGCTGGCCGGTTGATGAGGGCGCTGGTCATCTCGGGGCTCTGGGCAATCTTCTGCAATGCGGGGTTGTTATAACCAATTGGTATGGACGCAATTTGGGCGTATCTTCACACAGAAACGTCAGTCAGTTCAGTCAGTCCCGTTCCAGCACTAAAACCCCTCAACTCAACCCAACCCAACCAAATCAACCCCTCACTCCCAATCAAAAACAGGGGGTTCCCCAACGATCGAAGTCAGAAAAAGAAAAAGAGAAAAAAAAAAAAAAAAAACCTAAATTGCACTTACACGTCAAGTATCGTGTTTCCGTCTGGATCTACGATATAATTGCCTGTGCTTTTTGTGTAGTCGGCAAGCATGTTCAAGCTTCGCGTGTCAAACACCTTGTCTAGCTTGGTGATGTATTCCTGAGCCTTGGGCCCAGGTATCTCAGTCTTGACGACAGGGCCCTCGGGCTCACCGCTGTAGAAAGAAGAAGCCATTCTGATGCCTGAAGCTGCTGTTCGTCTAGACAATGCTGAGGTAATTGACGATCTAGAGACTGAAGAAGAGGCAGTTATCCGCTTGCCGGCAGCACAGAGAGGGCGAACAGCACCCCCGAGGCGGAGCACCGTCATCTTAAAGGGAAGGGAAGGGAGAAGGCGTTATCTTGTCTTGGGATCCGATGACTGATGGTGATTATTATTATGACGCCCACACGATGGAGAAGGTCAATTGGCTCGAGACTAGAGCAGATTTCAAAGAAAAGAGATTTGCTAAGAATAAGTACTAAGGGGAGGCGAATTAAATACTAAGTAGGAGGACCCTTTCCTCCGAGCGAGCAATGAGAACCGTTGGGCACTTCGGTGTCTGTCACGTCTCTGGGTGATTGGCTCGAGGGGGCCGAGAGCAGAGACGAGTCGCCCGCTGCTCGCCGGTAAGGTACCGATATACCTACATACATACCGACATACATACCTAGTGCTGTACCATACTTAGTACTTACCTACAGGCTACAGACCTTATCAACGTCCTCCCGCAGATGGTGGGGCTATTCAGCTTGCTTCTCGTCTAATCAAGGCAGATCCAGGGTTTTGCGGGGTTCCTTATCCAGCCGCTAATTGGGTCGAGCCGGAGCTACGTCAGCGAGTCTCGCTGCTAAAGACCGACTAGACAGCGCCTAGAGAGCTCCAGTCGCTCATGGCAGGCAGGGGTCCCGTCCACCGGGCTGGGGGCAGTACTGATTGCCGCATTAGGCAATCCCATGCGGCATGCTGACCTTTTTATTAGTCTGCGGAAAACTCTCAGTGGTTCGCAGTGGCAATCAGTGGCTATGATAAGCTTGGCCCGAAGTCGGCCTTGTCTTTTGTTTGCGCGCGCGAAGTTGGAAAGTTGTTTGAAGCCATCGTCGAGTTACGTATATGCACGTATGTATGTATGGATGTATGTGTGCCCCAGGTGTACATATGTACATATATGTAATGTAGATGCACGATTCAAGGCATCAAACAACGAGGAAATGTTACACACGCATTCATTAGCAAATCGCAGAGCCGATCCCCCCGCTGCAGATAGCCTCGATTGGCACGATAGACATCCGCCCAGCTCTCGGCACTGGTGCCGTCGTTACACGAGCTAGCCATCACGCGGAGAATAGTTACATTGCATATATCGCCTATTGCCTGGCCACCATGTAGATAGCTATACCTTTAGTCATCACCTCCTCACTTCGCTATCTCGCTGCCACCAACCATCCCATCCATCCCATCCATCCCCCTCGATGGTGGATGCCAGTAGATAAGTTAGTTTATCTCCCTATATCTATCTAAGGTTCTCACCTCATTCCGTCGACAAACCCTTTCCCATTTCTACTCCCTCCTCGACTCATGTACCGCCGACTATACAATACAAATATACAGTATTACATTCCACAGTCATAATCAATGGACTAAGCAAACACGGTCTTTCGTTATCTAGTTACCCCGCTACGATCTCGCTAGATTCTTGCATTATACAATGTGTTACCTAACGACTCTCTCTATCCGAGATTTCGATGAGCATACACACCACAGCTACTCCGCATCGATTTGCCGAGACAGGAATAGGTATCACAACAGGACTCTCGGCACGTGAACATGACGATGACCAGTCAGTACGATTAATACTCAGCTGCGCGAGATCATCGTGCCCGCCTGCGCAGATACCCGAGAGCGCCAAATAAGTCTTCATACCAGTGGAGGAAAAGACGGGGATACGCTTCATTAGACCTCACGCATCTCGCATAACGTAAGATGCCATACAGGACGCGGCGGAAAAACCGCTCTCTCTCTCTCGACTAGGAACATCGACTCGCTGGTGATAGCCGCGAATGCCGTCTGCCGGTTCGTAGTTTCGTCGACGCTTGCCACGTTAACGGCTCTACCTATCACAATAGTGGATTGGTTCATGGCTTCGTGATCATAATGTCGAGCGAAAAAAAAAAGAGGAATTAACTAACCCACAAGGAATCAATAAATACCCATTGGCCCGGAAAAAATGGAATCTGTTACCTGACGCACATCTGATTTAATAATCCGGGGCGAGGATGCCACCTGCCATGACACTGTTCATCGAGCTATTGTCAAACGAGGCGTCACCTCTGCTGCGCATGGCCTGTTTAGTCGCCTCGATCTATCACCCGGTCCCCAGAAAATAATACTCGATTGTTCTGGATCTGGCTGCCGTTCCCCGGCGCATCGCTCGGCGCTTCGAGGGCTATGAGGCATGTTGAAGGGACCGCCCTCTATGTCATTGAGATTTTTGAAAATTGGCTGCTTCGGCGGTCAGAAATCGTGAGCATGTTAATTCTAGTAGTCTTCGTTCTGGAAGGACGACATTGAGAATCAGTACGAACCATTCGGAATCTACAACAAGTCATGCGCAAAGGAATGAACAGCTACCATACCAAGGTTCGTGCAGGGCAAGGACCATCAAATTACGTAGGTTGGATGATAAATCAAGAAAGGGGCGTGCAATGATTGTATAATATAAAAGTAGGTATTTGACGACTCGAGTGCGGAGGCGGGTAAAATTTGTAGGTATCATCTACACGCCTTCAAAATCTAGGCATCCCGCGTTGATAACTTCCAGAGGAAAATCTCGCCGGTATTTATAAAATCGATTACAAACGTCGTCTCACGATGCCAATCGTCTCTCAGCCTCTTCGGCGCGTCCTAACCTCGTTCCTAGAGAAGAAACACGACCTACTGAAAGGTTGGTCTTCTGCTCGGACGGTTCCGTAAACCTCCTCATCCACAAATCCAAACCCAACGGTACACTAGCAAGTGCATGAACACTATCCAAACACCGTCCAATTGTCGCTGCATATTGGTACACGCTGCTATTTCCGGGACGGTAGCGCCAGGAGCTGCCATTATTCGATGCTGATATGCCGGTTGCAGAAAGGTTAGCAGATACGTTAAGACATCACTCCAAGTCATAATCGTCCACTTGGGGCGATTTTTTCTAGTAATGTGTGAGGTAGAATATGATATGCCAAACCTAGGGAGACAAGTATCAAAATAGTTAACTACGTCTCCCGTGATAGCAAGTTGGAGATGGGGGTGGGAATTATAGGTTGAGATCGAATGTGACCGGGAATAAGCAGTATACGGAGTCGCTTCTATGAGAATTTGTGAATAGTTGAGTCAACAGTATACAACCATGAAGAATTACATCTTCCTCCTACCTTAACAGTTTCAAGGAAACTTAACCAATTTTACTTGAAATCAATAGAAGTAGTAGTTTGGGGTTTTAATGACCGATAGCGTAGGGCTTAAATTCTCTCTTTGAGCTAACTTTGACGATGCCGTTGTGATGATGTTGTCCTCAGTATCACCGAAGGATATACCACACGCCAACCACACCGCCAAGTTTACGTGTATTCGTTAGGACAAGACTTAGGCCATTACAAGACTTTGGTGGTGACAGTTACATCCCCAATTATGGGAATAAAGCTACTTTCACGGGTACTACAGCGACTACGGGCGATGCTAATGCGGGATTAGGTACACAAAGATGAGGGTCCCTATTCTGAAGCGGGCCTTTGGACGGGATATGCTTCTTAAGATTGATGACGAGGGCGTAGATACCTTTAAGCTGCTAGGTATTACATTGCCGTTTCCCTAGACATTTCGGGCATCACTGCCATGCCGTGGGCTAGAGGAATTAGTTTGACGTAAGAGCCTTCCTTGCGCTGCGATACACATCAACGTTTAGCTCTGATCTCGTGCCCCGAAGCTCAAGAGCTGCTTTTCGGTACATACTTTTACCGTTAGTAGATTAGCGATTCTAATGCGTCACTGAAGGACAAAGTGATCGGTCTTCCGCAGTTAATAATCTTCGAGTGTATTATTACAAATCCCTATTCAGTATGCTTGAGTTATCCTAGAAGTTGAGAGATTCTCAGTCAAATACCTATGCTCTCCGAATTGCCCCTTGCTGGTGGGTAACAAAAGGTCCCCAAGGTAGTTTTTCCCTATAGTATATGGAGTTAATTGAAGTTAAATTAACGATATCCACAAAGAATATACACCCCTCAACCCGCCAGGCAAGGGTTCGCCTTGTATATCCTCTCCAGGAAACTGGGGAGTTCCACCTATAATGGAGAGACCATGGAACCGGGAATCTACCCCTTTCCGAAAGTTGAACTCTCTAGCAACAGGGAAACGCCTTCTAAAAGCTTATCTCAAATCTCACACCTCACACTGTACAGTTATACACCTTATTTGTAATGCGCTGGTTTTTTGGTGTGGCGACAAGTTTGATTGTATGATGGATATGCTGATGAATCAACGACGAGAAGATTTTGTCATCAACTGAGCCAACAAATTAACGTAAATAATTGCATAGTAGCGTAGACCTTGCTTTACTTTGCAAAGGGAAAAGGAGGCGGGTGTGAGATATCTTCTGTGTACACTGTGTGTAAATGGCATCTATAGAGATACTGGTCTCGTAGAAGTTACTAACCATACACAACCTGCTTGTCACACACCGGACAGTGATAATGGAAGTAGGGAAAATTATTGTGAGTGATCTGCCCACAAGATAAGCGACGTTCGCCTGGCTTCGCTAGTAAAGGATCACAATCAAGATCGCGAATTCGTGCACTGATTAGCCTGGTGCGATTTATAATCCTACGTAACTTCCTACCTGCGACGTAAATCCTTCTAGGCTTCTTGATACCCGAACCAATAACTTCAAGGCTGCTGACGTCAAAGGCATCATATGAATTATCTACATGGGCTCAACAGGTTCGGCATCAACGCCGTCCTCTTTCCCTCACATCTTCGTTAAGGATCAGAACAGCAATCATGATAACGTGGGGGGGGGGGGGGGGGGGGGGCATTCGTGAATTAGCCTAGTCAAGAAAGAAGTTATTATGAGGCGAGCGGCTCTTTAGAAGATAATAGTGTATAGTGGTGATGATTTTACTTGTCATAACTATCAGGGGGGAACATGAATAGATGAAGATAGGGATTAATTACGCTTACAACCCCCAGAGTTGCTAGGATATGGTAGTTATGAGTTGCTAGGTGTGTCCCTACTATTTTAAACCCAACATTAATATGAATGGTTGAAGATACTATACTATCCCACAGTATAGGTAGTCGTCGTAAATATAAATTATAGGAATGGGTGATTGTTGCGATGTTCTCATCGAAATAACAGTCCCAAGCCTTATTTATTATATGAGGTCGTATGGCTTTTCACGTAAGCGCAAATGGTCGCCGATTATTCTCTCGCAGTTTTATGTGCGATTCTCATCAGAACGGAATAAGCATTTTCGTGTAGCAAGACTGCGTGCATCTCTACAGAAGGTTCCAAGACATCTTCATTTGCTAAGCAGTACATTGAACTTAAGGTTCGCTGTTTAGGCTTTCACTTAAAGTTGTTATCGCAGACGATTTCCGTCTCTATGTATATGAGATAAGATTCATAGTCAGCTGAACATACACCACGTACGCTAGGAACGCCCATACTTATGTAATGTCTTAGATGAGAGCGCTGATGCCCAGAGGCGTAATAGTACGCCTGAAAATCTGGATGTACGTGAATCCATGAGGAGGCTCTGGGAGAAAGCCAAGGTCTTAGAATGGGGTTACAATTGCGAAGAGGCGTTCATGTAAAGTACTTTCTCATCCCTCCATCGTTTGTATAGATGGTACGATTTTACCACCCTCCTTTCGGCTCTTCCTTCCTCGGGCGGCTACCGGTTGTAAGTCTGGTATAAGCTACTGGAATAGAGTTATGCCATGACTGCATATAGTACATATACGAGAATGGATAATAATAAGACGTTTCAAAAAAAAAAAAATCTTCCTGTCACTAACAAAACGAGCAAATTTAAGCAACACTAAGGCGGACGTGCAGCGCCGCGTCACTACATTGAACCGGTTGTCAGACAGACTTTGATCCGGCCGTCCAACAGTCAGAACCCGCGATTAGGATCCGACGACGCCTTAGCGAAAGATGAGCTAAAAGGTGAAAACCATATAGCGCTGAAAGGAATCGAACCTAACCCCTCTTAGTAGTCTCACTGGATCACACCTCTAGCTGCGAGTATAGATGGGAGGAAGCTTACTGTCAGAAGCTGATCGATCCCCTGGGGGAAAAAGCCGTTGGTGTGCCTGCGCATACGTCTATGTCAAAGGCTGTGCCCCTGTCTGACGTCGGCTTCGGTGACAGACGTTTGTCTCGATGGCCGTTTTCTTTTGGAGTTGCTTTTGTAGCCTTCAATGTCAACTACTGTATGTAGGCGAATATTGACGCAATGACCAGGTCCGGGCCTACCTATGTATATAAGGTTAAGTTTCTATGAGATTCGAATAGCGGAATACATAGTACCTGATCCAAGTGAGATCGACCGGGAAGCCTTCCCATCGGTTAGGTGGCGATCCAGGAACGCGCTCGGGATTATCGCGCCAGTGGCACGGCTGGACTTATATAATCAAGGGATACTTGTTATTTTTCTAGCATTACGAAGATGTGACAAATCTGTGTAAACAAGCAACACGCTTGTTGTGGAAAATCCACTATGTTCCGGGAAAATGATATATTAATTGGCTTTTTCCGTGCCACAGTGTGGCGTTCGAGCTCTGACCTCCCGGTCCCGATTTGCTGTCGGAGACAAGTTGTACGACTTTCCGGGTGGTAAGGGATACACGTTCGCTCCCTATCATAGGTGGAGGTGAGCGTGTAGCACGGGTTGGTCGCTGTTCTATACGAGAATGCTTCATGGTATGACCTTGCCCACCATGTGCCACCGACAGTTGAGCTGCTGAAGGCAGGTCGTTTGTATCGGTTCTACGCCCTGCTATAGGTGAAAAAGTCGTCGCACTGATTTGCGCTTTTTTCTCCCCTCTTTCTTCTCCTATGCATCACTTATTTTCATTCGGTATTTCAAGTCGCCAAGGGGCTTGTCATAGTTGGCATTATAGAAAGTAATTCGGAATGCCTACCTAGGCAGCTGAATAGGCCTTGAGAAGATCGTCAGGCACTGAACTGCCTGCTAACCTGCGCTTACCAGATTGCGGCTGTGCGGATCTTTCGGAAATTGGTCGTAGTCAAGGATATACGGAAGGCCACGTGAAACCTTGGCGATCGAGCAGACCCCAGGTCACCGTATACCTAGCCCAACCTATATACGGTATAGCGATACTATTCTTATCTCGTCTCAACGGGCGTCGGTCTTCCACGGGTTGTTCTCGAATTTCTCCGCACGTAGTTAGTGTAGGGAGGTAGATGAAAGTAGGTTTCGATGCACGGGTCGTTGCAAAGTAGTCGTCAACATGATACGATCGGTCGGCGCCACAGTTCGCTCCTTGACCCCTCTATCGGTAAAACATGCCCGACTTGATGTGTTCTTTTGCGATTCTGTAATTTGAGAGATATACCTTATTCAGCGTTGTTGCGGGGTAAAGAACACTAGAGATGATGTACATCGCTCTACCACATAGGTAACGGGTGTATGATGACGGGCCATCGCGATAATGTGGTGCAAATCGATCTCGGGTTGTGAGATGGTGAGGCTTTTGGTGAGCCTCGCAATTGGTGATTTCCACAGCAGAGATCAGGGCACCAGCCGGTTCTTCGACTGTATCGGGCAACTAAGCCGAATAGGTAGACTAATGCCTGCCCATCCAGTCTACCTTACAAGCAAGCAGGGCAAGATTCCTTCACCCTTGCAGTAGATGAGTACCTAGAACGAATAATATGATCTGACTCAGGACAGCCTATCGCATCTCAGATATTTGAGCACTGGTTTGCCAGGAGTGAGGCCTGCAGCAGTGATGCAGAATTACCCAGCAGATTGTTAGGATTGTGCCATGCGTATACAGTAAAGGCGTGAGATACAGTCGTACGTATCATAAGTCTTAGGAGAAGATCCTTTTAGGACGTACTTTGCGAAGAGATGGGCATCATGAACAAGCGGGGAACAAATATCTGATTTGACAAGTGTGCTAGCTCGTTGACTTTTTTTTTTGAAGGAAACGTGTCACTACTGCATGCTAGCTCTGAATGCGTGATCTCACTCGCTTCAGTAAGCCGCATTCTGACAGCTCCCGAGAGCTCCGCTGCCACTCACGCAACGCAGCATGCATCCTCGCTGATTGAAGTTGTCGCTGGCAGCGGATTGGGTGCACCAGCCTAGCAATATTTAGGCGCCTGCGATGCCCGTTTTACGCACGTTGTATCCGCCTGATGCGACGGACCACAGCGTGGCTCTTCACCTTATGCAATCCATGGGCGGACCGTGGCACCAGCTGAGAGAGGCGAATGAGTATTTTTAACGGCAGGGTTGGCGCTCCAATCTGCTTCTTGATCGTCTCGAGGCTAGAAACATAGGGCAAAACATGCTCGATCAGTACTTTGCCTCTGAGATGACATGTATTGAATTATAGGTGTACATAATGACGGGTTATGTCCGAGTATGCCTCCGTTGTGTTGGGTGACCGCTTAAATAGGCGTATAATACGTAGTAGCTATGAGTTAGTTTGTTAAGAAAACTAATCGTTATCGTCTTACAATGACGGTAGTCAAGTTACCCTCAGCAATCGAGGCGTGTCCAACTTCCTCTTGACCTTCTCCTTTCCTTGTGGTCTGCTTGTGGCATGGAAGTGACAGTTTTTCCCCGCCATCTTTTCTTCCCCTTCGTGTTGCTGTTGTTGCTGAGGGCGGCCCCCGTCGCACAGGGCTGAGACAATTGCAACGCTACGTAGTGTGATTTCCCCTGCATGCGCCACGGCAGTCAAGGCAGATCGTAGCCCGAGAGGTGAGGACGGGGACAGATTCGGGGCAACCCGTCGCGTGATAGGCCAGATCTTCAGCTGTGTAGTCGTAATAGACGCTCCATTTCTTAGACATGGCTGTGAAAAAGTTTTATCACGAATTTCTGAGGCGCACGTATTGACGTATGAGCGGCCATTGAGAGTCAATTGTCGCCATATCGGGAATGGACAACTTGGCGCTACGCCCCCGGCCCCGAGGGAATCTGTTACCGTCTGCAGCGTGTGTACCTACAGCATATATGTAGATGTAGGTATGTGCTTTGTAGGCACAGTAGGCCTGAAGGATCGAGTAGGGGACGCGTTGCGTTATAGTTACTAAGAAGGAAAAACGCGTCCGAATGGCAAAACTGAAGAGGCCTGAGCGACATTACAGGAGCACTGGGAGTGGGCTTGCCCCCAGACCAGGATACGTCAGGTAGTTTAGGAAACTTTTGCGGTCACGAAATTCAGGACTGACTTACCCTGGATCTCTCATCTCGCCAGTCCTGGCCAGTCTGTTTATTAACAAGGTGCACATATAATCATCATGACGGACGGGTACTATGTAGGTATGTATGTACTGTAGGTAGGGAGACGATGAAGAGAAGAGGTCAAAGCTGTAACCTAGCCGAAAAAAGAAGCTATTGCACTGGAGTGGGAAGCTTCCAAGTAAGTGCTCCGTAATTGGAGAAAACTTTTCTTCTGCTGCACGCAGCACTGTTTACTTATCCAATAGGTATGCCGTATTCAATAGATAGTAGATAGTATACCTAGTAGGTATGGAAGGTCGACACGATGTGATAGTTGGGAGGTTGCCCTTGCTGTGTACATAAGTATATTGGACTGTGCATGCGTTCTTACCGAATAATTTACACCGTACCTGCCTCTGGTCGAATCGAATGCATACGCAGACATACGCATAGAGTGAACAAACGCGGGCTATGTAAGAAACGAATCATCTCTTACTTCTCTTACTGTATAAATTGCCTGTTATAAATACGTGCCCGCATGGCTCATCCCTGTGATATCCATCCACGGCGAACTCTTCGACCCAATTAGGTGTTGTCTGCTATGGGTCAAATTTCACCATCCCTGGCCAATCATGGTTCAACTGAACTCCCGATCTGAATTTTCTCCGATCGCATGGGCGGCATGGGCAGTGTGGCCTTATTACGTACAGCTGGTACCAGACTTTGCTGCTAGTCTATACGCTACACACCACTTCGCCTTAGCGAAACGGCTTTTGATCAGACTAGATGACCTAAGAGATGGAGTAAGAGGGCGTCGCGAAGCAAACCGTTCCTGAGACGAGGAGGCACTACCGGGAACAACGCCGAGTTATACAAGCAAATTCTCTCTTCTCTCCTCAATATATGGGGATATCTCCACGGCAACCGAGCGTGGGGATGCTGTGGTATGTGAAAAAATCACAAAAACCGCAAGGCTAGCAACTGGTTTTGTGGAGGGGAACGGTCTCGAACGGTTAACTATCTGTAGCGCATACATAAGTCGTGCCTTGGTCAACCTGAGAGCATTCCTCACCCAATACACCTACAGTAGGTAGCAATACCGACCTAACAGGCTAACACAATCGTATGACAAAATGAATACTTTAAGTATCCGGTCTGTGTTTAGCAAGTCCTACCAACCATGTAGGACTCTTTCGACGCCCCCCCGCTTACCGATGCCGACCGGTGCACGCACAAACAAACATGACATACCTGAGTAGTTACTAGTAGGTAGGTATCAACTTAGCTGTGCAAGCAACTCATGATTCCAAGACTCCCCTGTCTGCGCCTACTTGCTACTACTTACGTTACCTGGTACCTACTTATGCCTTATCTAAGCGACTAGGTACTACGTATGTTCAGGTATCGCCAATGCGTCACCACCATATTTATTATTATTATTATTATTATTATTAGTGCAGGTCACCTATGAGTTCTTCTCAGAACCTTGCGAGAGTCCACCAATCGGTCCCTCTCAACCCTGTCGGACCAAGCCAGCTGGTTGTCCAACCGTAGCGGCGCATTTCGTGGCCTATCCACCGTCTACCCACCGTGTCTTCCCTGCCGGCGAGCTGCTTGGGGTGGTACCTGCATCATCCTTGCTCAGCCTGTCCAGGCCCGCCAAAAGTGCCCAGCCGGACGGGAGCAAGAGGATCCGCCTGTGCGCGCCGGTACACCCAGACAGAATCCAGACTAGTACGCTTAGGTGGTGCTGTAGTGTAGGCTTTGAGCGGTGGGGTTGGTGGATCGCAGGTGCTGCTGCTGCTGCTGCTGCTGCATGGCATGGCCTGCCGGACCCTGTCTGCACAGCATACCTAGACTACCTGCCTACCTACAGTAGTACCTACATACATGCACACATGCCTGCTGCTGCTGCTGCTGGAGTCGATGCAACTACACCCGATCGCGACGCAACAGACGAACGAGAGCCCTTCCCGCATAACGCGTTCGTTCGCTCGCTCGCTCACTCTTTTTAGCCTGACTGGCCCGCCCTGCCTGTTCCCGCATAGCAAACAGGAATATTCTCACCCTCACCCTCGTTCTCACATTTGTTTTTCCCATCCCACCACCCGTCTTGTCTCTCGTTCCATTCTGCCCACTCTCGCGGTATCCAGGAGCTGGTAAATTGGCCCAATTTTGCGGCCGCCCTTCGCTCGCTGTCTAACTCAATCCTGGATATTCCATCCATTCGTTGCCCGGCTCTCTGCCATCGCTTATATTCGCCGTCCCATTATCAGAATCGTCATCTTTTGCCTGCTTGCCCGCTTGCTTGCTTAGGGAACGCCATCACCTACCCGTCTGATGTTGTACCTGGTGGGAAGTCTTAGTCGAACTAACTTTCCACTCTCTTGGATGACCCAACTACTCTGCAATAAGAGCCGTGTTATCCCGACCATACGGTTTGATGTCTTCTGCTGTTGGCAGCCCGCAGCCCCGATACATGCATGGACATCACCTTCATTTGCACTCTAGGAACAACAAACTCTATTAGGTCTCGGGCTCATTGCAGCAATCCTGCTTCGCGGAGGCGCCAGTACCTAGTTCGGAGGCATTTTTAGCTCTCGCTGCCTCTTTAGCCTCTAGGTTTCAAACGTTATCAGACACGGGACGTTTCGCTTCGCAACTGCTATACTTGCCGCCTGCCCGGTTGTCAATCAGCTCCCCAAAGAGCCGCCGGGCGTGACTGGCTCACACGACGGGCTGATCACTATCAACGCCGGCCGTCTTTGAAACGATCTGGTATCACTTGGTCTCTGATCATACCCGCTGATTACTTCTTCCTGGGAGATTGAACGCTGCTGGCCGAGGAAACAGCATATTGTGTGATTCTGTGCTTCATCGCTCACGTATCGGATATTATCTGCGGATATATCATCGGTTCCAGACAGTCTCGTTCACCATGGGCTTCTGTTCATTTTTCCCGGCCGTCCTCGGCCTCTTTGCTCTCTTAGCCACATCGGTTACCCTCGCTTTGGAGGTCATTATTGCATATGGAACTTGGCCATCCACATCGCCGGCAAGGATAATAGCGGTGGTCGCAGCTGCTTCTGAAGCGGTCGTCCTGATTTTCCTTACCACGAAACTTGCTAAATACGTACGGGGAGCGGATGGACATCGCTCGAGAGACCTTTGGAGTGCATGGTTCGCTTTAGATCTTATCGCGAGTGTGGTAGCCTCAGCCGTGTCGGTTGCACTACTAATAGTGATAAGCAACGCAAGGGATTTACCAAAAGCCGCCTCAAGTGTTCCTTTGGCCAATTTGCTGATCGGATCTGCCGTCGCCCTCGCTTTCGCGTTTATAAGTCAACTCTTCTTTATCGTCGTTTATTTTGTACTGCACCGGCTACCTGACTCCGAACAGGCACTGTCTCTTCACACAAATGAAGAAGGTCGACTGTCACCGCAGCTCCCAATGCGTATCAAATCCGTCCCTTATGATCGAACCAAGCCAGCCGTATCACAGACTAGGCTCAATGAGCAAGGCTCGTCGGAGTACGCAAGTCGCCCTGGAACTAGCAGTGGACGCTCAGCAGCCGAAACCATCACTTCGTTTTCCGGCTCTTTATCCAGCATTGTGCGTCCAATGGGTTCAAGGACTAGGCTGCTCTCAAGTAGCTCGAAATCTGGCCAGCGGCTAGGCTCTCTTGACTCGAATGCTTTTAGAGATCGGATAAGTGTCACGGAAGATGGGTTTGATTCGTGGGATACATCCTCCGTTGACCCCCATAACAGACAGATGGTGCTGGAGACATCTTCGCCTAGCCGCCCTCGGTTTTTAGAAACAATTCCCGCCAGCCCCACAACTAGTAGGAGCCCTAGTCCTGGCTGCCCATTAGATCTCGAACCTCCAAAGCGTGGTCGAAGGAATCGAAGTGATAGCCCTATCCGCCGGGCTCAACAAGAACGAGCATATATGCCATCGGAATCCGAGCTCCATATTCATCCTCTTTTCCGGTCAGATTCCCCAGGGCCCCCACCGGCGGCAACACCGGGGACCGTAGTCATCGCAGCCCCCAATGCCGGCCAATTCATAACGGGGAAATCGGTGAACCGAATGCGAAGTAGCAGTTCGCCGAATTCGTCAAGTCCTCTCAGTCGGCAAGGTAGCTATGAGAGCTTCGGAAACACAGCTAGCCTTAATGGTGATAGGCTGCGACCTGAGGATGGTGCCGTGGAAGAGCGGAAGATGACACCACCAATTCCGGACTGGGTTCTCAATGCTGGATCTAGGTCGAGCCTCACCGAGTATCACAACAAAGTACGGCGCGGATAAGAAGAAATTCCCTTGATTGAGGGCACGGCGGGTAGTGCTCACGAGGGCCACCGAAAGATATGTGAGATGATGACCTTACGTATGAATAATACAAGATGGCCTAGTGGGATCTTAGACAGATCGCGAGCCACCTTGATATAGAGGAACAAAGACATGTTTGTTTGACAAGGTACATGGGAGAGGTATTTAAGGCGTTTAGGGAATACCACTGTTATTTAGCGTGGCGTTAGTTCGGTTCCCCTCACAGGGAACTGTTGGCATATATATTCTTCTATTCACGAAGAAAGGGGAAAACTCCTCGACTAGCAATATGAGCTAGGATAACAAAGAAGTAAAATAGAGAAAATACAAAAACACCAATACAACTATACAAGAAGATAGTCCCAACGATTTCTAGGTTCTATTCTGTCGGTATTTGCTGAATCACAAACACTTTTCACGTGGTCTCAAGCCCCGCAGTCTTAATTTAAGCTACCACTGAGAATTGAATCTGCTTAGAGTCAACTTACAATCATCATGGCTATTATTGAAATAAATGCGCGGGCTCGCCTGCCTGCCTACTTGGGTACTTGCTAGCAGGAGAGAATAGACTAACTATTTCGGTATTGGGTAGGTGTGGAAGACGGCATGGCAAAGAATACTACCCATGTGGTAGTATTGTTTGCGTAAAGCTTCGGGCTGCTTGATACCATTATTAGCATCCATTGTCACGAGCTTTTCTAATGGCGCCTAGGTTTCTTGTAGAAGCCTTGGTCTAGGCCAAATATCTTAACTTTGCTGAACTATTTCAATAGACTAGGCAGGTTTATTGATTGTCAAAAGGTTGATAAGAATGAGGAATTAAAATCTTAATTAGGGTATGATAATGGACGTATAGATGGCAAGCGCAGCAGGTGAGACCAGTGTATTATTGTATCGATCTAGATAGGTAATAAATGATGGGTACCAATGCAAGACTTACCTGGCACCTGCTGCTGCGGGTGGCCGTCATTGGACCAATGAGGGGTTCCCCCTCCATCGGCGAACACATCATTGTAGCTGCTACCTGAAATTGGTGGGCTTCTCTACAAGTACCCATGCCTCTCTCTCTCTTGCCCGCTGGCTGGCTGCCGCTACCTGATCTACCTTGTCAGTTCAGTTGTTTAGGACCATTTTCAACATCTACTACCTATTTATTGTGCACCAACCACCACCAACACCCAACACCACCACTACTCACTACTGCAGCTCGCTCGCTAGCCAAATATCATTCCGTCCAACCCACACTCCCGCCGGCGCAGTATCTTTTTCCTTAGTCGTCACCGCAGCAGCTGTCGTCAAGCTGAGCCCGCCTCCAACATGAAGATATCATTTAGGGTATGTCCGCTGCGCACGCCTTGGCTGGACCACACACGGCAGACGGTGGATGGATGGGATGGATGGCTGGATGGGATTGCGGGGAGTCGACATCAGGCTGCACGCAGCTGGCTGGAGCTCTACCTGCGACAATCCGCACCCGCCGCCTGCCTTGTCTCTGCCTGTTTCGTTTCCTTTCGTTTCCTTTTTCCCTTTCGTTTGGAATCCGTTCGTCTTGCTGACACGTGCCCCGTTGCATTAGGACCTTAAGCAGAACAAGTTCGCCATCGATGTCGAGCCCACGGATCTGGTATGTCGTCATCGCCCCCTGCCCGGTGCTGTTTACTACCTATGGCAACGTCCCGCCACCCACCCGCCACTCTCTTCTCTTCCCGACCTGCCCAACTCGGAACCCCGTCAACGGCGTTCGGCCCGGAGAAACAAACTTTCTAACAAGGTGGTGACAGATATCTACGGTCAAGGAGAAGATTCACGCCGAGAAGGGTTTCGATGCGAAGGCTCTAAAGCTTATATATTCCGGTATGCTCCAACCAAAACATAACGAACGGCCAGGGACCAGGGACTAGGGACCTGTGCATGTGCATGTGCCTATATGTTTGCCCTGGTATGGCTGTTGACTTGGCATAGGTAAGATTCTCAAAGATGAGGAAAAGGTCGAGACATACAAGATCGAGGAGAAGGGGTTCGTAGTCTGCATGGTTAATAAGGTAAGACTTGTACCAGCCGCTTTGCCCATGTGACGATCGTCAAGTTGTTGCTAACCCCGCCACAGCCTAAACCTGCATCGACTTCTGTCCCAGAGACACCTGCCCGCTCTACCACGTCGACGCCCGCTGCTCCGGCAGCGCCGTCTCACCCTTCCGGTTCAACCACAGCTGCTGCCCCTGCCCCTCCCGCAACACCATCTCCCGCTGGTCCCCAGGCTGCCGCACCGAGCCAGAATCTTAGCGACAACTCGATGGCTATGGGCGCTGAACGAGCCGGTATCATCGCCGATATGGAAGCCATGGGGTTCGAACGATCTCAGATTGAGGCCGCCCTTCGCGCTGCCTTCTTCAACCCTGATCGCGCAGTTGAGTATCTGTTGAATGTAAGTCTGGCTATAGCACCGTCTATCGGAATCTGTAACTAATTTTGTAGGGCATCCCCGAAAGTGCTCGACAGCCCGCACCGCAGGCCGCACCAGCATCAAATCCTCCTGCCGCCGCACCAGCTACCGCCCCTGCTGCACAGCCTGCGGAGGGTGCACGCCAAGGTGATTTCGTCAATCTCTTCGACCTTGCTGCTCAACAGCAAGGCCAGGGTGGAGGCCGCGGAAGTGGTGGCGCACCGCAGGCTGGTGCCGGTGCCGGTGCCGGTCCTGGGACCCGGGATCTTGGAAACCTTGATTTCTTGCGCAACAATGCCCAGTTCCAGCAACTTCGACAGGTCGTTCAACAGCAACCACAAATGCTTGAGCCCATTCTACAACAGCTTGGCGCCGGGAATCCTCAGCTCGCTCAGCTCATTTCTCAGAATCCCGAACAGTTTCTACAGCTCCTTGGTGAGGATGGTGATGACGATGCGCCGCTCCCGCCTGGTGCTCAGGCTATTAGTGTCACTGAGGAAGAGCGTGATGCCATCGAGAGAGTGAGTTTCCCTACTAGTCTATTTTCCGCGTAATTCTCGTTAATGTGCAATTAGTTATGTCGGCTCGGCTTCGACCGAGATGCCGCTATCCAGGCTTATTTCGCCTGCGATAAGAATGAGGAGCTAGCCGCCAACTTCCTCTTTGACCAGCCGGAGGATGATGACCCGCCAGAGCACTAATTATAATTAGGGTTGTAGTTCTGCGCTGTCTTTTCTGCATTGCTTTTTTACTCTCATCCTGAACACGAAGACCGATATCCTGGCGATGGTCGGCGAAGCCGCCACGCTACCTAGTCTTCCCTTCGCCTGTGATGTGGCCCACCAGCCTCGACGAGATATACGCACACACGAAACTTAGTACTGCGGGGTTGCGGTAATGAATATTGATGAGGGGTATTGCTACCGACCACGTTAGATTGCAGCCTCGACGGCGATGACGCTCTGAACGACCGGTGGTGTGGGCTAACTAACTAACTATTTACTTACAAGTTATAGCATTAGCTACTCAGCTCATGTATTAGTTGGTAGCAAGGAGACAATGAAACAAAAGGCTGAATATTGCAATTTCTGGCTTACTTTAAATACCGTGAAATGCGTGAATATTGCGTTGTAGGCAGAGTTTTAATTAGTAGTGACTTACCCATTCTATTTGTCATTCTAACATAGTATCACTAGAGCTCGCTAGCTTAGGGAATTTGGCGTGGAAATTCCATTGCTTGCTACGGCACAGCAATTCGACTTTGATTCCTAACCTAGCTTCATATCCTATATTCGGGTGGTCATTATATCGTATCTCGACCCGGAGATTTTTATATAAAAAAAACCCCGGCAGATTTCACTGAAATCCCTCTATTCATCCGTAGCAGTACGTATATTCTACTCTACGCGTGCGATGATACTAATTTAGAACCAATACCTCCTTTTCACCGAGCATAGACCTTCATGAAGCCTGCTCTTTTTAGATTTCCATCTCTCTCTAGAGTGTCAGATAAGACACGCCATGCCATGCCGAGCCGAACCAGAAACGCCTGAAAGTAAAAAAACGTTGCAAACAATCGTGGGGTATCAAAAAAGAAGCGAAGTAAAAAGCAAGCAGTAGCCCGCCCCCGGCTAGTTGGGCTGTCATAATCCATTGCTCACGCCTAGACGGCCTCCGGCTGTGCGTCCATGTCAGCATCCGTATTTTGTTGTCCGCCTTGCCCGAGGGCATCGGCGTCCTCCTCGATCACCTCGACCTCCTCGTTCCCTTGCTCGTTATTATTAGTCGCCTTGGTCTTCGCACCACCCGCCTGCTCGTCGTCGATGAGACCCGCAGCGCGCCGCTCTTCTCGGAGGCGCGCAACATCGCGTTCGTGCTCCTCGGCGAGCCTAGCGTGTTCTTCCAGGATCGTATCCTTGGCTTGCCACTGCCGCTGGGTCGCCTTGTACTCCTCGATATCGATGTTGACTTTCTTCTGACCGCGCACCATCATAGCGGCGTTAATACGGTTTGGACGAAGTCTCTCCTGAAAGGATAAGAAATTTAGTGAGCTGCTGGACTACATGTAAAGGAGGAAACTGGTGGACGGTATGCGGCTAACCTCTTTGTTGAACTTGAGCTTGACGGCTCGCCGGTTTTTGCCTGGAAATAGTCGGGAGATAGTCTCAAAGTCCGTCCCGAACATGCCAAGCAGTCGATAGAATTTCTCTGTGTCCTCGTCTGTCCAATTCCCTGGCGCCTGGACGCGCTTTGCGAAAGATGCTGAGGTAACCACTATAGATATTTTAGTTAGTGACGTTAAAATTTGAAACAAAGTCTGCTGAAGCCTGATGGGATCTCCACGACTTCTAACAGCCACTTTTGGTTTGTAGGAGATCCGCTAGGGAGAGTCGGCTACAACCCGGGGGTTGGGTGGCCGGCAGGGATAGTTAACTTACAATTCGTGAAATCGTTCTCCTCAACCTCTTCTAGGGTCGACATGTCTTGGTTGTGTCTGTCAACAACGAGAGATGCCGCATGTACGACAATCTGCCCGTCTACAACATCGTAGCCAACGCCCTGGCTTGCTCCTGATTCCATTGAAGCTCCTAGCTGGGCCATTGCGGCTCCACGAGTTTCGCCATTTTCATTAGCATCGGCTTGTGATGCTTCTTCGTCATCTTCTGGGGGGAGAAGGCCGAGCTGCCGCTTTTGACGCTCCAATCTTTTCATTTTGTTCTTTGCGCGGGCTTCTCGCGCACGCTGCTCGATCTCGTCTGCATGTCTAAACCGTTTTCCGATCCCAAGATCCTTGGTCAATTCACCAACCGTCATGGTAGAGTGGTCTACTGTTAGCTCC
This sequence comes from Nemania sp. FL0031, assembly GCA_022432375.1. Lineage (NCBI taxonomy): Eukaryota > Fungi > Ascomycota > Sordariomycetes > Xylariales > Xylariaceae > Nemania > Nemania sp. FL0031. The sequence continues at coordinate 367,924 of JAJKKK010000027.1, forward strand.
TCCGCATTTTCCGGGGTTGGCTCTCGTTTCCGCCGCCTGGTGGGCTTTGGGGCCTCAGTACTCGTGTCCTCGCTAGACTTTGCTGTCGCGCGAGTGCTCGATTTTGCGCGTTGCCGCTTTTTCTTGGGTACAGACTCTGCATTAGCTACTTCATCGGTTGTGGCCGACTTGCGCTTTCGAGGTGCTCGTTTCTTCGGAGCAGGAGGCTGAGGCGTTACGGGTTCACCTGGTTGAGATACTGTAGCAGCGGCGCTAGACGCAGGAGGTGGGGAAGGAGGTGCTGTAAGTGGTCCTATTTCTACCTCTTCTTCGGCTTCTTCGGAGCCCGATGGTAGTAAAGCCGTTGTAGGTGTAGCCATGGAAGACTGTGGTGATGCATCGGTCGTACTAGGAGTGTTTGCTCCTATCTCAACACTAGGCACTGGTTGCGCGACATGTCTCCCTACATCTGCGGCTGGCCTAGCTGGCTCTGGACGCGGAGAGGAGTTTCGTACAGAATCATTGGTGGGCTGAGGAGTCGGTATTTGCACAACCGGAAGAGAGGATGATGGGGGTGGCGATGCCGTAGGTTCTGAAGTGGGCTGAAGGGTGGGAATTTGTACGCGGGGTTCGGACGATGAGGGAGTCTGCGGCTCGATTGGCGTTGGCAGGGATTCGGCGGGAATTGGCTTGTTCGTGTCATGGACGATGGTTTCAATTGAGTCGGCGACTGCGGGTGTCGAGGGATTGGAAGGGGCAGGCGTCGAGGCCTGAGATGGAGGCTCAGTCGTCGGAGCACGTGTCGTAGACGTAGAAGTTGAGCCGACGGATGGTTTGGCAGACCCAGCCCCGGGTCGACGACTTGCCTTTGGCTTGAAGGACAAGCCTCCCGTCTTCTTCAACATAGAACTCATGGCTACACTCTCCTTCTACTCCCCGAAGTTGTGGATATTCCGTAATCAATCAGATGCGCAGTTGACATGGCCTTTGGAGGACTAGGTGGGGTGGCAGTCCTCACAATTGCGCAGATGAGCAACTACCGATGCAATGAAACTTGATAGAACAGTGGTTCTATAGGAGGAGAAAGCATGGGGTACAACACTTGAGATGCAGGCGCAATGAGTGGGATGGAAGCGAAGGTGGGAAAATATCATACAAAAGCTAGGTAGTAGATAGGCAGTTAAGTGGTTTGCATGCCACTCTTTTTTTTAAACAGTCATCGGAGGGGTCACTTTTTTGGCGCGCGAGGGGACAAATAGCGAGTAGGTACAGCAGTACATGTCTGTTAGTAGCCACATGCCAAGCCACTATCACACTGCCACAGACCACATGGCTCGCCCCCCTTGCCCCTTACCTCTGCCCCTACCAGTTTACCTGTGGTTGCTGTAAGGAGAGGCGAGGAGACGCTAATTCTACCTAATGAGCGTCTCTGATAAGCGTCGCAACTCGAAACGGTTAGCGTTCTTTTCCCGGGTGCTGAGAGTCAATCTGCAACCTGGATTTTTCGTGCCAGTGTTTCCTTCTGGCTGGCAGCCAGTCGTGCTCTCATCACTCACTCTCCTTCACCCATTATCCGTATTTTCTTCTTCGCGCCATTACTTTGTTCAATTCTCCGCCTCTCCGCCGGCTTTTCCAGACTCTATCGCTTCTGTGTCCTCAGCTAGAGCCCCACGCCCCTCGCGACTGGTGTTTTATTCTCGACAAGGGATTCCTTTGGGGATCGCCTTTCTTGATTGATTGTCCGTCTGTCTGTCGGAGACACGCGTGCCTCCGCCCTCCAACTCCTAATCTCTGCCTCTGCCTCCGCCTGCGCTCCCCTTTGTCCCTTTATCTCGTGCAATCTCCGCGACTCTATTCACTCGCCTCTGCATCATTACATCTTCTGCAAGACTTCCACTGCCCTCATTTCTGATGCCTTCATCTACGTCGCCAATCGTAACGCCACTCTCGACCCGGGTCAAAATGGAAGACCGTAAGAGACCCGCCGTTAATAGCACTGATGATATCGCGCCTCCAAGCAAGCGGCAGGCTGTTAATGGAAGCAGCAAGGTGAAGGATGAGGCCGACACTAAAGATGAAGCCTGGGTTGAGGTAAGTTCTGCTTGACCGCCAACATTTTACTCTCGTCAGCCTGCCTTCGCTCTTCCGATTCACGGCCCCACCTCCACCAGTTCTGTCACGGTCGCAGGCCTCCCTTCTAGAACATGAAATGCTTCAGGGGCTTTGTCTTCAAACTCGTAGTCCCGTCTATGTACTCACGCTCTCAGACATGATGCGCGACTTGGCCTATCATCAACCCTCCACACCACCAACCCACCTCCCGCTCCTCCTCCTTCATCCACATAATCTCGAATAGGGGCTTGTCTAGATACTTTAGTGCCCACGTGTGCTGTGTCATCACAAAGGGATTGTGTTGCTAATGTCAAACCGGCCTGTATAGGAATATCAAAAAGATGCCATATATCGTCAGATGCTGGAGTACAAACGCGAGAAGACAACGCTGGAGGCTCGATTAGAGGAACTCAACAAACGATCCACATACCATGATAATCATCTCCGTGTCATGGATGCTTGGTGGATACAAGTAAGCAGCAGCCGATCACTATACTCGCATTATCCGGCCGTACTGATAGATTGAGAAGTTATTACAAGAGGTTTCAATTCTAGCCAACGCCAGTCTTCCCTTTCAAGACGACACAGAAGGTAGAAGAACATATCATATATACTTAGCCGGCCAGCCACTAACAGGCGAATTAGATCGACCATTTCCTACGCAGACCTATTTCAAAGACACTGAGGAGTTCGAATCACACCTTGATAATAAAGCCTCAGAGATTAAATCAAAACTAGAAGCATTATTTTCACAGCTTGCAAGCAATCGTGGCAAGATCACACCCAATGTCGCCGACTTGGAGTCAAAGGTCAATAATCTTCTCGCTAGTCAAAAGGATTTTGTTGTCAAGGTCGAACGCCTCACGTCAGATAAAGACAGTCTTTCTGAACAATTAAACAACGCCACGTTGAGGTACATGAAGGCAGAGCGGAGATTGGATCGTGTCAAGAGTGCGCAGGTTCAAAAACTGGAGCAGCAAGCCCTTGCTAGTTCAACCACACGGCCAGCTGCGGGCGCTGATCAGGCTAATGGCATAAGTACCGACGAAAGTAACGGAGATTACGCATCCCAGAAGATAGCCTTAAAGGAGCTTAACGCGGTAGCAGAGAAGCAGAAAGAGCAGTTAGAGGCTGTATTGACAAAGAACAAGGCTCTACAGGCAGAGCTCACCTCTCTCCAAACTCGATTAACTAGCCTCACCGACGAAGACTACTCTCGCACAGAGACATTCAAGCTCTTCAAAGCTCAGAATGAAGATCTCATTAAAAAGGCTAATAATCTTGAAGCTGAGTGTCATACGCTCAAGCAGGAGAAGATTAAGTTAGAAGAGGAGAGAGAAGAAAGCCGTCGACGATTTGAAACGGAGGCTCAAACTTTGATATCAGAACTTGAAGAACAACTTCAGCAAGCCGATACCAACCTTGCCCGTGTAAGGGCAGCAAGAGATGAGCTATACGCCGATGTGACAATACTGAAAGCTGGAAAAGAGCAGGAAAGAACGGCTATTGACCACATGAATGATCTTCTTAGTGCTAAAGAGGAACGGATATCAGCCCTGGAGTCCGAGCTTAAAAGAATACAGCCTAGTGAAGATGTGGATATGACGGCTCCTTCGGACATTGACGACATGTCGCTTGAGGACCTTCGAGAGAAATACAAGAAGCTGAAGAACGACTATGAATCTATCGAACTCGAGCTTCCCGGGATGACAAACGCAGTCAAAAAGTTCCAAGCCCTCGCGAACAAGAAAGTCATGGATTTTGCAGCTCAAGAAGAGCGCGTTGCGCAGTCTATCGCAGAAAAGAGCAAGGCCGATCAGAAATATTTCAACGCACGCAAGGAAAGTGACACGAAAGCCGACGAGGTGAAGCGGTTGCGTTCGCAAAACATGAAAAGTTCTGAAATTATTTCTCAGCTGAAAGAGGTTGAGGCGCACAATAGGACGCTTGTTACAAATTTGGACAAACAATTAGCGGACATGAAGCAAACGAATATTTCGGTCATGACTGAGAATAAGAAGCTCGACGCAGCGAACCACGACATGTCTAGGCGCTACGACACACTTAAGCAACAAGTTACCGAGCTAACTAATCTCGCAAAGACTAAAGATTCTACAACTTCTATAGCGAAGGAGCGGAACACAAGTCTAGAGACCGAGGTAGAGAAACTCAAGGTTCGGCTCGAATCAACCGGCAAAGACAGGGATAAATGGAAGACGAAGAGCCTCAGCAACTCTTCTGAAGAAGAGGAAATGCTACGTGTGAGTGATGTTGAAATGCGTTACCCTAGTTACTTGGCTAACATGATCTACAGAGCATGGCCACCTGTTCAATTTGCAAAAAGGACTTCAAAAATACGATTCTTCGCGGCTGTGGGCATATCTTCTGCCGAGGTTGTGTCGATGACAGGCTCGCTAATCGGATGCGAAAATGTCCCAATTGCAATAAAGCTTTCGATAAGAACGATATCATGCCGATTCATCTATAGGACGGATGCAGACTAATTTCTCATACCCCATTGTAAATTATAATCTTGATGGCGATGGATTACCCTTGTATCATCGATGTACATAACAAAATTGCGGTGTCATGAACCCGGGACTGCCCAGTAGGCGCAGGCACACCCTCCCGGCTACACTCCGAAGTTGATGCCAATCCCCAGCTGTACTTGCCATTGCCATGCGGAAGAGCGCAGGCACACGACCGCCTCGGCGCTTGCACTCGTTGGCAAGCCGCTATGGACACAGGATAGCATCAGAGAGCATTGACAAAGTGGCGAAGTAGTTCCTGTAATATCCAGTGTACGAATTAAACACGTAGTGGAATATTCCATTGCTAACTAGTTTTTTTTAAAAAAAAATAATAATCCCGAGACTCAGTGCCTGCAGATATTGTTTATCTTCTGCTGGTGGACCCAAAACCCGTGCTTGTGTATCTGGAAGAGGAAGTTGATGCTGAGCTGGAATCTGAACCTCTACTACTTGAACTTGGTCCTGGTGCCGAGCCCCAACCACTATTGCTGCCACTACTACCACCGCCTCCGTAGAAATTGCGTGGTTCTTGTTGCCGGTCTCCACGATTTCCCGCGAGATAAGCTGCGGCGGCACCTCCAGCAACGCCAGACCAGAAGCCGGGACGCCAGCCCTCCTGGTTCTGCCTCGGGCTAGTATACTTGCTGTATGGCGGCGGCGGATCACCCCCGAAGCCACCATCGCCTCCACCGGGGCCGAATCCCGGATCGAAACCCCCTCCACCCCCGCCGAACCACCTATTCCTAGGTCTGCGCAGGGCTCCGAAGCCGGGGTTACCTGCCTCCGTCCAAGCGGAGTACACGATCCAGAGGAATACAGCGACAAAGAGGATGCCGAAGAGCCAGCCACCTAAATCCGTGCGTTGGGCTTCGGGGTCGGGGATCCGCAAGGGCTTATCCCCCCCACTACTGCTACTGCCACTGCCTCTCCACCCGGAAAACCAGCCTCCACCGCCGGCATTCGCGATATCGGGGAACTTCTGCTCGCCGAGGTCGGTCAGGACGAGCCGGTATTCGACGCCGCAGGAGCCGCGCAGGATATAGGGGTCGTCGGGTCCCGCGTAGCCCTCGCAGACGACGTCGGTGGCGCCGAGCTTGAGCTCGGGGGGCAGCGAGGCGGCGCAGGACCACTCGATGTCCTCGGCGGAGTAGGAGCTGCCCTGGTTCGTGCAGCGCATCACGTCCACGGCGTGCAGGGCACAGACGCGTGGGTGGGAGACGCACTTGAGCTGGGGGATGGCGGAGACGCGTCTGTGCGAAGTCTCCTTGTCTGCGCGCAGGGTGAGGGATTGGACTTGCGAGAGCAGGATCGCGTCCTTGGGCTTTGGTTTTGCTGCGGAGACGACGCTGGTGCTGAGGAGGCCCAGGAGGGCGGGGAGCACGATGTTAGTGTGCATCGTGGTTTGATTAGTTTATGTCTTTGAGATGGTTGATCGGGCTTTTACTGGTGGTGAATCTGTGACGATATTTTGTCTAATTGCTAGATAGAGCACCCGTTGTCAAGCTATAGGTGGGTTAGATTACGTGCCTAATCGATAGTTAATAGAGGTGCGAGATGCACCCCAGCCCAGGCTTATAATTACGGGTCGACAACTAGAGTATAGACTTTATTTCAATTTTTGACACGTAAGCATGAATGAATCGAAAGGCTCTGTTGAGAAGTAAATAATCTGCGGTGGCGATAACAACAAGCTAAAAAGTGTAGAATTGAAAGAAGGACACTTGTCTAGCTCGGAGTGGTGGCGTGGTTACTGGTCCATTGTTTGTTACAGCCCTTTTGAATTTTGTAGTACCTTGGAGAAGCATCTGGACACATGTGCAACGAAGCGCAGCCTGGTTTTGAGAGGCTGTGTTTTGTTTCGGTAAGTGTCCAATTTCGGATATAGTGTTAGGTCTCTAATCGTAGTTTGAATTGATGATGGTAGGTAGTTATGGAGTCATGCTTGTGTTTGTTTATGTACCTAGGGTTCCGAGCATGAGGTTGGGAGGAAAAATCAGTTGTCATTTTTACGTAGGTAGTACGGAGTAGGAGTGGCACTTTATACCCCCAATAGCCGATCTTGGAAGGGCAAATGTATGCAAGGGTCGGCGAATGAGGCTGACAAGTTGTCGGTTAGCCATCCCCGCTCTAGGCAGGATTTTGTTTTGCCTCATGGCTTGATATATCTCAACTTTTTACTGGCCGGCGTCGTTCTAGCCGGCCAAAGCTGCGGATAGAATGACGCCGGCCAGAGCCGCGGACTGGGCTTGTGTCCGAGGAAGACGCCGACCTATCACTATTAGTGACACATAACACATATACATACGCACGGCGTGCGGTGTCCTTGTTAGCCCGTGATAAGAAAAATGTACCTTAGTATACCTAATATGCATGCACATCTAGATTACAGATTATAATCACAGATGACGTCCAACGAGCAGGTTTAATGCGATGCAACGCTCCATGCGTATATAGCTCACCATCTAGATACCTAGTTAGTGCCGTACTGCACCTGGTATTATATGTATTATTGAAATGAAACCCTCGCAATGGAGACTTGAGACCCGGCGTGGGTAGACCGCTCGTCTATTCAAATATTATTATATAAATGTAAGCGCCGCTTGCTTCGTATACATATACGAAAGCGAACAGAAGAAACACACGCAAAGCTGGTAGGGCGTATTAACCTTGAACCCTGAAGTGCCTCGCAGATGGGGTTTACAGTACTGAATTATACAGTAATGGAACTTTCGCCAGATCAGCGCCGCTTTTAGCGGGGCGTAATCATTTATGTAAGCGAATGTGCATAACTCTAGGCGGTAGGAAATCCGTAACGAACGGACGTCCGTTAGCCATTTCCGTCTCATTTTCATCTATCCCTTCTATGAAGCCCCTATTCTATACTATAATGGCAGGCGGCTCTACAGAAGTTCCTCTTGCTCTGCCACCGCTCTTATCACCCACCCATGACTTTGTACCCCGAATCCGCATAAGACATCCCGGGTACAGAGAATACGGATACAAGAGCATCCTTTTAGAATTACCCGCAGTTGACTATGTAATCGAGCCATCGAGTCAAGTCCGGATCAGGGGGCTTCACCATGGAACTGCTATAATTGCTTGCGGCATCATCGCCAACAACGCCTTCGATGATGTCTACTTCAGTTATGATCCATACGGCCTAAAGCGCGTTGGAACACCTCGCGATGGCATGCTTACATCTGGCGACTACTGGCTCCAATTAACTGGCAGGGAGCCGCCTTCAGATGTACCAAGTAATAAGGAAAATACAGAAGCTACGCCTAGAGATGACAAATATTATAAATATCCTATAGTGCCCTCCTTTTGGGACTGGCAATTCCCTCATGGCGGATTGCCGAGTGAATGGCGGCGGCCGCACAACCCTCCCAACCAGCTCCCATCAAACGGCCAAGGCTGCTTCTTAACGGATCTCCATATAAGGCTTAGAGAATGCCATTTGATCCCATCGACGCAGCAGGAGTGGTTTAGTGAGAATGGGATGAGACGGTATTGCAACATTTCGACCGGCACCGCGATTGATGATGAAGCTAATATGCTATCACTAATGGCTAATCTTCGCGTGGCCTTCGACAACTGCTTGTTCGTTATTATACCAAAGCCATCGGCTGGTTCTTCCAGCTTGAGTCGTCCATTATCGACATCAACAGCCGAGCCTCGACCGCACGCATTTGCGGTTCATGTTCTTAGTACTACTCCAGAAGCCCGTGATTTTGCCAGCTTATACCGTAATGTCTCGATCCAGACTAAGTATATCAAGGCCCTTAGCCCTGAATTTCTCTTTGCACGTTTTTCATGGGCTTTATTCCCGTATTTGCGGGGGTTTCTCGAATCCTCGGTTTGCCGACACCTTACGATTATCGAAAAGGACAAAATTGATCTTACAAATGTATGGATGAATTCTCGACAATATAAAAGGCACCAAGCAGTCAGAGGCGAGGGTGTCTCCGAGTCAAAAAAACGGCGGCGTAGTCTGAGTAGTCAGGACGGAGGACCGGATGGGTGGAAACGGCGTAGCGCCAGTCGAGAGAGAAGGCCTTTTTATTGGGAGGATAGTGATCGCGGTCGGTCCAGACATCGGTATATGTTGGATGAGGACGATGCGAATGAGGAGGGATTGGATTTTCCAACGCCTGGCGATACGGACTAACTCGTAAGGCCGGACTCTCCAGCTCATCGGTATAGTGGCGAACATGTGCTTCCGAAGCCGTCCGAGAAATCTTTATGAAGTCGATAGCCGGTTCAAGCTGACGTTGTCTAAAGTAAGCCCTGGGCGATCCACTCTGTGGTGTCAGAAATCCCGGTCCCAATGGAGAGAACGGCTATTGCTGAGTAACTCTCGGGCACAATGTACAAATTGCAAGTATAGCCAGGCATGCCACCTTGGTGGCCATATACAACTATAGAGGGCGACTGAAGTCCTGCTATTGGTAATTCAAGAAGCCGGTCTGGTGATATCAATCCAAGTTTGGCTGGTGTACGATGGAAGCACCACCCAGCACAGTAATCGCCGTCTTCGGCACATGCGAAATTCCCAATTGCCGCCCTATTAAACATCGGGGAATCTTCGTGAATGATGTCGTTTGAATTAGAACCATCGTTTAGCCACTTGATAAGGCAAGTACACCATTCGAGCATGTCGTTCAACGAGCTCCTTAGGCCGCTCGTGGCCTCATTCATGGAATCTGCTGAAAACTCTGTTAGTGCTATCCGAGATGGTGTACTATCGGTGAGACTCGTGTAGGGGGCAGCCATATTAGTGTCTGTTTGATAGACATCCCGATAAGTCGTTGCTCTAGCCATATCTAACGGCTAAAAAACTCGATCTCTGAGGGAGGAGCCCCGGGTAGCCAAACTCGATACAAACTCGACGACGTGAGCGGCCAATGCATAAAAAGCGTTGCTATGAGGGAAGCGGCATCGTAGGTCTCATAAACTTTAACAACCTCTTTCTTCGGAATAAGAACACAGCCATCAAAACCCCGCGTGATCTCGTCGAGGCTTAAGAGGCCAGTGCGATGCAAGCAAATATCATGCAGGGTTGCGTTTAAGATAGCAGTTGACTCGGCAGGCAGATTACTTCTATAGATAATCAAATCTACTTTGCTATCTTACTACACCTTCTCTTCTCGCACCAAGAGGTTAGTAGGCGTTGTTATGAAAGTATTCGTAAGAGATGCGATACAGTATAACGAATCGTCACGTTGTCTCTGGCCCGTCTCCATATCCCGCGTACCGAGATGGTGACGGAGGCCAGTGGATGGCGCCAACATAAATTCTAGGTTGGCGCGTGTTCTTGGGAAATGCCTCCATCACCGGAATTCTATCTTTAAGCCGTTGTTTCACGAATGCGGAGAGTATCTGAACAGAATAGTTTCAGGTTCATGTGCGGTCAAGAGCTTTAGATTTAAAGACAACTATATAACTGTGAGTATGATTAGGTGCTATGCCGGAGAAAGCTATAGGTTAAGCCATGCTTGTGTCGGGCGTTCTCATGCCATTGGATAGCAGCCGTTTACGGGATTCGGGGGACCCTCGCGTCACTCTAGATAAGTATGCGTAATATCATTGATGCGGAGATTCCCATTAACCTCCTCAACCAGAGAAATTGATCTGGCGGTAAGATGAACCAGTGGCCTCAACCTCATGCAACTCAATAGCTGTGAGGCCTCTCGGACAACTTCCCGTCGTTTACAGCTACCCTACCTATGAGACGAGCCACCGGATATCTCGTGTTTCATTGCTCCCCCAACTTTATAGATTACCACGTAGTATTATTTTCGAATGCTTGCAGTATGCATGAATCACAGTTCCCATCGCTTTTCTCTTTTCGCTATTCGCTTTTCGATGTTGCCTTAAAATCCCATGTATTCAGGCCAGGCTAGTATTGCGGATAGTCACACCGACTAGTATATAAGGACAAGGACCTCTACTGTCTCTTTCTTAGCTCTAAGTCTTGTCTCAGCATCTCTCTACACATTCAAGCCCCTGCTACACAAATTCTTACTGCTTTATTCATCTTAATACGGTCTAGCAACACGATCCATCATGCACACTCCTACGGCTATCAAAGACACCAAGGCTCCGGAGCTCAGTGCTCGTAAGAAAGCATACGAGGGTGAGGAAAACGACGAGAGGAGTCAAGAAGCACGCGTCAAGGGGGAAAACGACGAGTAGGGTTTATGGGGGCCCAGGTATAAAGCTAGCTAATAGTAATATGAGTCCCAATGTGTGCAATTTACTCAATGTCTAACTAAAGTTTCTAGGCAAGCTTCCAGCTTCGTGTTGGTCATTCTGTTATCCCAATACGGATATCCGCCGGGCGTCTTCTGGGCTGATGATGGCGATGCTATGGGACTTGGTGTATTTAGTAGGAGCATTGCGATAACTTCATTCATTACGCAACAATCCTAATCTAAACGTTCGTCTCGGTACAGACCGTTTTGCTGCATGGCTATTTCACTCATGAAAATATCAAAGCTCTGATCTCCATGCTCTGCCTTGTCTATGTATTACTTGGTGCATCCTTCCAGTCAAATGAACAATGGCCAGTGCCTGAAAACCGTGTTGAGGCAAGTCCACGGAAATATAGAGTGGGCGAAATAACTCACACATTCCTGTCTCAATGCCCTCTCACCATCATATTTCAATAACTAAGAGAGACATTTGTTCTTCGTGCTCCTAATTGCCGCTCAATATTGACTAGGGCAAATGACACCCCGTAAAGCTTGTATAGCTCGAGATGATCGATATATTGAACTCTCCTTGCGGTAGACTACACTAGTATCTATACGGGAGTTCCCTATGCTATAACTTCGGCGAAGCTAAATAGGGATTGTGCTACTTGGTTCTTTCTAGAGTAATAGGGGATATTGAGTTCGTAGCATTTCGTGTTGAGGTGAAGACGTTAGACGAAGTGCAGTAAATATGCCAGGTGCGAACACAGAACCGAGCTTTGACGACCTAAAGAACGCACTTCATGAGTGAGAGCTGGGCATTCCCAAGACCCCGAAATCTGAGACTGCGTGCGAGAATACATAAGCCCAGCTAAACTGTGACGCTTATGTCCACTTGCGTACTCGCGCATGAAAAGGGGTGGTATAATAGCGTGTCGCTGATATGAAATGCTAAGAAAAGACCTGCTGCTATATACGTACTTCCTCAGCGTAGAATAGGATTCGATAATGAAGCTGCAAGTATGGGACGATTAAGACTAGATTGGTCAAATGGACTGCTGTGACCGACATGTGTGTGTTGCATTGTGGGGGTTTGACTCAACAGGGTATTGATCGCAGGGTATGAATGGGAGGTGCTTGCGAGGCGTATCCTCGCCATCGATTTTGCTCATGGGATTTCTATCTAGGAGTTCAGAATTCGGTGTTGTGATGTGACCTGATCTACCGCCAAGCCAACGGTTGGGGGCTTTCCATCATCTCCAATACAGACTGGATACTTTTCGGACCTCGACAGGACGCCTTATGGCTAGATATTGCGTACGTAATTTATGATTTATGGAGTGCCGCGGGTGTTGGAGTTAATGATGGTGTTTGCTGCCTAAGTCAGGGTTTATAAGGCATCCATGGCCTCGTGACTTTTTTCAACCCCCCCCCCCCCCCCCTGCGTAGATCAATTGATATAATCCGGTGAGACCTGGTGTGAAAAGCGATGTACAAAGTATATTCAATCGCTTGATTTTATTGGATTATCTCCCTGGTCTAGTGCTTATACAAAGTCACGGAGCTGAGACAGCAACAAAAGGGATACCTACTATAGTAACTGGTTGATCTAACAAACTGCGCCTCTCATTCTAACTTTACACAACCAAGAGTGAGCTCTTCCTGAAAGTGATTCAAAACAAGGTAAAAATTCATAGTGAAATTTACCGAGTAATGCTTGAAAATGATGTATTTACGACGAAAGTGTGCGATGGCCGGCACGGGAGGCACCACTGTAGGGAAGAAGTGGTGTTCACCTAGCAGCTTTAGCAGCGAGGGTTTCCTATAGATCTATGTAGATAGGTGTGCAGGGAATTTATGTCGGGAGAGGCAACTAGTCAGGATTGTAAGGCTTTCTACATTTATTGACAACCAAAAGTCATACCATCCAATTAACCCTTCTCATTTGGTGTCAGACCCCTAGCAGCGCTTTATAATGATAGCCGCACCAACAGGCCAGTATATATATCTGGGAGCTTGTAGGGAGTTCCTGAGGCTGTAGGTATTTAATGATTTAAAATGTCAGGCGGTACGGCTGTCCCTAGGAGCTATCACCAATGTTTTTACGCATTACACAATCTAATTAAGTCATTATGTCTATGTTCTGCTGTGCCTATCTAGGATTTGCTCCGCAAACAGGCTGGCAATATTAGAGGGGCTACCAAAGAAACGCCATCCTCCTCTAGTAGCGAAGGTGAGAGCCACGACATTTTGGACAACGAAGGGGCTGACTACCAACTAGACCCGCGGCGACCTGCGCTAGTGGGACGGTAGCGAGGAATATAAGAAGCTTTCTAGAATATCACTGAGAGAGCCCCTAGTGGGTGCCTTAAACGAGGGGTATACGAGATTTCCTTGGGATTTGCCTTGATATTCTGACGTGCCTAGGTAGAAATACGTGCGATGAATCTGAGATGAAACATCTAAAAGGTGTCGCTTGTCAATAAGGAATTCGGGGGGAAGTCCAACTAGCAAGTGTCCAAAGACAGGCCGAGAGACATGAAGACATGATGGCCGTTCTCGCCCTCAATCAATTGGTGACCAATATCACTCTTCCGAGGAACCCTAAATTTACCGGTAGAGAAGAAATACCCGCCAATCTCCATTCGATCCTCAGACCGGGTGTAGAAGGCAACCTTACCGACCGCTAATCATGCTCTTGTTGAGTCCATGCCACTGGTGGCATAGGAAAACAGACACTGCCTTGGAATATACTTGCAGATTCAGAGATTCATATAGATCCATATTCTAGCTTCGTTTTCAGACAGAGGAGTTGTTACTTGCCCCCTTTTGGAAGTGGCCTCTACCCTCAGCTTAGCAAAAGACAAAAGCCTCGCCGCAAGTAGGAAGGTGTAGACATGTCTCCAGTGGCTTCAGTCTCTTGATAATGTCGCCAGAAGCACTAGTATTGCTTTTTCCCTTTATTTCAAAAATGCTATGGCAGAGGAACCCCGGCTTGTCGTATATGACAACGCGGAAGAGTCAGCGACCATTCAGCAGTATTGACCGACGTCTCCCGTAGTGCGATCATTATCACACCCCAGAACCCAAACCTCGGTATTATCACATCACAGCAAATCCTTCTACCACCTATGGCACTCGACGAAGGGAGTTCATTCACCCAGAATATCCTCCGATGCGGGGCGTCTGAAAAGGAGGAAGCAAGCCAATCATGTGAACATCTAGACACATCTGCGACGAGGCAATACAACCACACTCTGGATACGGTTTGGGACTTCGCAATCGAGCGGCTATCCGGGAGACTCGCGTCAGCTTTTAGAACCATCGCATTCATCGACCCTGACTAGACTCCGGTTGGTGTTTTCTTGAAATCATATATTATGAAAGACTTTGCACCGTGGAATATTGAAAGGTATATATGCTCGTCTCTAGCCTAAAGGTTTTTACTATCTAACCCTCGCGGATTTAGCCTTAGTATCGCCCTCGCTAGCTTCTGTGAGAGAAACCTCGTTGAACGCTATCAGCATGGGCTGGATTCTCTTCGGACGCGCCGTGCTCTTCAAAGAAGTATACTCTGTAGGCTCGATAACAGGTATGAGAAACAAGACATCGGGTTTATGGAAGCTATGTCTATAGTGAGACAGGTCCTACCTTCAGCCGATTTTGTTAAACGCGCGGACCCTAAGCAAATCAAAGCTTTTACCGATTAATTACCTCAAGTAGTCTTTACATAGCAAATTCGTCTAGTCCGAACCACACATTTCACCAACCTTGGAAAATTTGACTATACTACATGTACACGATACGGCTTTCTATGCAAACCACGGGCTCGGGCAACTCAGTATACCGGAGAAGCTTCATGCTCATCAATTCTGGAGTCAGATCCTGAAAAGGCAAGAGGGTTGCTGGTACATGTTCTTTTAGGCTCAGACCTTATATGTATGCCGGCAATGGCTGGCGCAAAGAGGATGTTATGAGAGTCAGGTTTCGTCTGGTGATCGTACTTAGAAAACAAACCCGACCTAGAGAGGCTGATGCGGTGAGAACCGAGGTAGATGCCTACCTTCAAGAACTACTGGCTGCTGCAGATAAGACAACACTTGATGACAAGTCACTTATGGCGACACTGGACGCCAATGTCACATAGAAGAATGGCGGGGATGTGGAGGGATGGAACACGTTGGCAAGTTGGTGAGAGAATCACTTAACAAGGATACTAAAGTGATATTATTTCCAAGTATGTATACTTGAAACTTAAAAACGTAACTTAATACCGTTTTGAGGTCCCTTGCGACGGCCGCTCCTCAGTCCCGCAAAAGCGGCGATTGCGACTGGTAAGACCCGCATGCAGCGCTGTAAATTCCTTAGGCAGGATCTTACAAGAGGTATGTACTAACTAGATTTCTGGAATCTTATTTGCTAGTGGGGCGCATATCTAGTTCCCGATGATAGGTACTAGTATCAGTAGGCTACCCGAGGCAGATAGACCGCCAAGTGCAAACTTGAAGCTTGGTAGGTACTACAACGCAGGGCGGGCTAGAAGAGAATCCGAAGCCCGCCATGCATAACTTTTCCAAAAGCCACCCGCGGCGCGGTTATGAAAATCGTGCATGTTCTCAGCCCGTGGCAACTCGGAAAACAAGCCCCCGGGGCGCCTCGCTATACTCACTCTAGGTTAGTGGGTTAGTTTGATTGCACATGGAACCTTTCCGGTATCCGATGATGGGCGTACTTACCCTACGTCTCATGTGGCGTACCGAGACAGTTACATAGTGTAAATGTCATAATGATTCACCCCGTGCTCTTAGCGGGTGGCTGGAGCTTGAACCATGCCTCTCGTGCTCCATGGGACAACGAACAACGTGGTGCTATTAGTAGTAGCACTATACTTGAATGGAAGATGGTTTCGCTGACACCAACTGCACATATATAGATCGTATCTACCTAATCTAGATCAGTAGGATCTTACTCTCAATATAGGCCGGTAGGAGTCATTCGTGAAAGACCCGTAACATCCTTCGAATCTTGGGACAATCAATTCCCAATTACCAAGAGGTAGGGAGGTATTGCATATGGAGTCTGCAATTTGACAATTGGGTCTAACACTATTTAATAATTGATTCTCCGTTTGCGTGGAGCATGATAAGATTGACTGGATTGACTGATTGATTGGTATGCATGTCTTGTGCATCGGTGTTTGCAATTGTCGCATATGACTTCCTGTCAGGCTTTGCCGAGCCGACTCATAACTGCGCACAGCTACGTATAGCTATCGTTGCATTTACGCTGTACGCGTATGACTCGGGTTATTCATCGGGAACCTGTTTTTTTATGACTGTACCACTCCGTATTACTTCCGAACGCGAGCACAAGCACAAAAGTGCCATGTGTGGAGAGCGCATCGCAGGTTGTGCACCGGCCGGAATGTTGCAGTTCCGCTGCTTCTAGAATACCTACGTCTCTCTGTAGGTAGTCTACAACGGAGTGGCCAAGGGTCCGTTCGTACCCACCACCAGGTCCTGTGCTAACGGGCGCTAATCTGGTGCTAGTGTCTTATCTCAGCTAACCTACATATACCTAGGCAGTATTAGTATTAGATAGTACCTACCTACCAACCCGGGCAACTCTTTGTTAAGGAGGTCTGAAGCACAAATATAACCATCTTTTCCCCCGGTAGCCTATTGTTCCCCGATGTTGATTTAGGTACCTATCCTGTCAACTACCTAAGCAATATATTTTTTTGCGGTTGTCTGCATTGCGCTCTCTATCAATCAACGAGGCAACGCTGCTAACCTACACACATGTGGTCGTCAAGAGGATAGGTAACTCGTCGATTTGTTGTTGTTACCTGCTTAGGTAGTCAGCTGTAGCGACTCGGCAACTGTCACTGCGACCGGGCTCAGTTGGGTAGGCTCACGGACGCATTTGTGACCAGCGCCCGCGCTCTGTTAATATTGGACCGCCGCTCATTGTCCAATTCGCCGATAGCCTCGGTCCGCCGCGCGCATACACCACCGAATCAGTCTCGCCATGGCCCCCGAATTGTCGGAGAAGGAGAGGGAAATGCCTGAAAAGGCCTCCGATAACATCGAGAATATTTCTAGCCGGCCATCTACGCACGGCGGCAATTCGACTACTAGCACCATCTCCCCGTCGTCAGCCAAAGCCGAAAAGTCGACTGCGCAACCCGAGATCGATCTGTCCAAGCTCGATTCCAAGGCCGTCGATGTGCAGAAGGATGCGAACCAGGACCCGTTTCAACATCTACCTGAAAATGAGGCTTCAATCCTCCGGAGGCGTAAGTGAAATCTCAGGCCTTCCAATGGAAGACGATACTACTGATCCAACTACCCTGATACCCCACCAATATACCGCTCTGCACTCTCCGTAATCTTTAGATGCCTGTGATGAATGACGACGTTTTAACATATTTTGTATAGAGGTTACGACTCCCGAAATTAAAACCGGTTTTGCCACCTTATATCGATATGCCACGAGAAATGATTTAATTATCATTTTTATAAGCGCCATAGCAGCTATAGCGGCCGGCGCCGCTTTGCCTTTAATGACAGTCGTTTTCGGCAGGCTTCAGGGTTCATTTCAAGGATTTTTTAATGGCCAAGTTGGGAAGAGTGAGTTTAGTAGTCAGCTGAACTCCCTAGTCCTGAACTTTGTCTACCTTGCCGTGGGCGAGTTTGTTGCTGTTTATATTGCCACCGTTGGCTTTATTTATACCGGCGAGCACATTAGCGCCAAAATCCGAGAGCATTACCTAGAAAGCTGCATGCGCCAGAATATTGGGTTTTTCGATAAGATGGGCGCTGGTGAGGTCACCACGCGAATTACATCGGACACGAACTTGGTTCAGGAGGGCATTTCGGAGAAAGTCAGCTTGACGCTCTCTGCTATCGCTACCTTTCTGTCTGCCTTCATCATCGGTTTCGTTTTCTACTGGAAACTGACACTCATCCTAACCTCCGTTATCTTTGCTCTTCTATTGGTTATGGGCACCTCATCGGCATTTGTTGTGAAATACACTAAGAAGACTATCCAAGCTTATGCCGCTGGAGGCACGGTTGCGGAAGAAGTACTCAGCTCTATTCGAAATGCTGTCGCTTTCGGCACCGAGGACCGCCTTGCTCTGAAGTATGACGATCATTTGAAGATTGGTGAATTTTGGGGATTCCGCAAATCTTCTGCCGTTGCTCTGCTCGTCGGTGGTATATTCCTCGTTATCTATCTGAACTATGGGCTCAGCTTCTGGGTCGGCAGCATGTATCTCGTTGAGGGAATCATTCCCCTATCTAGTGTGCTGACCATCATGTTGGCTATCGTGATTGGTGCCTTTAACTTGGGAAATATCGCACCCAACCTGCAGGCTTTTGGAACAGCACTAGCCGCTGCCGCCAAGATCTTCAACACCATCGACCGAGCATCCCCCTTAGATCCCACGGCCGAAGAAGGTGAGAAACTGGAAAAGGTCGAGGGCTCGATTCGCCTACAGAACGTCAAACACATCTACCCATCCCGACCCGAAGTTGTTGTTATGAAAGACGTCAACCTCGATATTCCAGCAGGCAAAACAACTGCGCTCGTAGGTGCCTCCGGTTCCGGAAAGAGTACCATCGTTGGGTTGGTAGAACGATTCTATGATCCTGTCGCCGGTCAGGTCCTTCTGGATGGCCACGACATTAGCACATTAAACCTTCGGTGGCTACGTCAACAGATATCCTTGGTCAGCCAAGAACCAACCCTATTCGGCACCACAATTTTTCACAACATTCGCTATGGTTTGTTTGGAACAAAATTCGAGCATGAATCAGAAGAGAAACAGAAGGAACTGGTCATCGAGGCGGCCAAGAAAGCCAATGCACACGACTTCATTTCAGCATTGCCCGAAGGATACGAGACAAACGTCGGAGAGCGTGGTTTCTTACTCTCCGGTGGCCAGAAGCAGCGTATTGCCATCGCTCGTGCTGTTGTCTCCGATCCTAAAAGTAAGACAATGAATCTACTTAACTACGTCGATATCGATTGCTGACTTCAAAATTAGTTCTTTTGCTTGATGAAGCTACAAGTGCTCTCGATACCAAGTCCGAAGGTGTAGTCCAAGCCGCTTTGGAAGCTGCTGCTGAAGGCCGAACTACCATCACAATCGCTCACCGTCTGTCGACTATCAAAGACGCTCATAACATCGTCGTCATGTCTCAGGGTGCCATTGTCGAACAAGGAAGCCATGACGAACTGCTGCAGAAGAAGGGTGCCTACTACAATCTTGTTACTGCTCAGAATATCGCGGCTGTTCAAGCGCCGGCAAATGAAGAAGATGAGGAGGAGGATGACGATACGCAGCTGATTCGAAAGATGTCCAGTGCCCATACTACCGGTGGCTACTCAGAAGATCCTAATGATAACATTGCAGCTAAGCTAAAGCGATCATCCACTCAAGCTTCTGTATCTAGCCGAGTTCTGAAAGGCCGTAAGCCCGAGGAAGAGGTCAAATACGGCGTGTGGACTCTGATCAAACTAATCGCTTCGTTCAATCGGTCCGAGTGGAAGCTCATGCTCTGGGGTTTGTTCTGGTCTATCATCTGTGGTGGCGGTAACCCAACGCAAGCGTTATTCTTTGCTAAACAGATTCTGGTACGTTAGATTTTTGCCTCGCCTTGTTATCGCGTCAATTGCTAATCCTTCACTAGACACTTAGCGTGCCCATCACCGATGCGAATAAACACCAGGTTAAACGCGACAGTGACTTTTGGAGTCTCATGTATCTTGTTCTCGCGTTTGTTATTCTCATTGCCCAGATTGCCCAAGGTGTTGCCTTCGCAAAATGTTCCGAGCTACTGATTCACCGGGTCCGCGATCGAGCATTCAGGGCCATGCTCCGTCAAGACGTTGCCTTTTTCGATAAGGAAGAGAACACGCCTGGCGCTCTGACCTCGTTCCTATCAACGGAAACAACGCATGTAGCTGGTCTCAGCGGTGTCACACTCGGCACGCTTCTCACCATCACCACGACTTTGGTTTCGTCCATCGTCCTGGGCCTCGCTATTGGATGGAAGTTGGCTCTTGTCTGCATTTCAGCCGTGCCTGTGATCATCGCAGCTGGATACTTCCGCTACCATATGCTAGCACATTTCCAGCAGCGCTCAAAGAGGGCCTACGAGAAAAGTGCGTCGTATGCATCGGAAGCCATCTCAGGCATCCGTACCGTTGCTTCCCTCACTCGCGAGAAAGATGTGCTTGCGCAATACCAGCAATCCCTAGTCGCACAGCAGAGGGCTAGTTTGATTTCCGTCCTGAAGTCGTCCCTGTTGTACGCTGCGTCACAAGCTACCCTATTTCTAGCTTTTGCGTTGGGTTTCTGGTACGGTGGTACGCTCATTGCGAGTCGGGAATACAATCTATTCCAATTCTTCGTCTGTTTCATGGCCGTTGTCTACAGTGCCCAATCGGCAGGCTCCATCTTCTCATTTGCGCCGGACATGGGCAAGGCTCATCACGCTGCCAGCGAACTCAAGACTTTGTTTGACCGCAAGCCGACCATCGATACCTGGTCAGAGGATGGAGAGGACCTTTCCGCTGTTGAGGGCACAATTGAATTCCGCGAAGTGCATTTCCGATACCCGTCTCGACCTGAGCAGCCAGTGCTTCGTGGTCTTAATCTGACGGTACGCCCGGGCCAGTATGTCGCCTTGGTCGGCGCATCAGGCTGCGGAAAGAGTACAACGATTGCTCTCCTCGAGCGATTCTATGATCCATTGTCGGGTGGTGTTTTCATCGATGGCAAAGAAATTAGCTCGTTGAATATCAAGCAGTACCGCTCACACATCGCTCTCGTATCCCAAGAGCCCACACTATACCAAGGAACTATCAAGGAGAATATCCTCCTCGGTACGCCCAACGAAGATATATCTGATGAAGCTGTTGAGCACGCTTGCCGTGAGGCCAACATCTACGACTTCATTATGTCATTGCCCGACGGCCTCAACACGGTGGTGGGTACTAAGGGTGCTCTGCTCTCAGGTGGTCAGAAACAGCGTATTGCGATCGCGCGTGCGCTGGTTCGTGACCCGAGGATCCTTCTTCTAGACGAGGCAACAAGCGCTCTGGACTCCGAATCAGAGCATGTCGTCCAGGCTGCGCTAGACAAGGCTGCCAAGGGACGCACAACGATTGCCGTCGCACATCGTCTCAGCACCATTCAGAGAGCCGATGTCATCTATGTCTTCGACCAAGGCCGAGTTGTGGAGCAGGGCACGCACTCCGAGCTGATGCGCCTAAATGGCCGGTATGCCGAGCTCGTTAACCTGCAGAGCCTACAGAAGAATCAGTAAATAGTACTCAAGTAGAAGGGACAGAGGCCCCAGGAAGACGTTTCGTGTTGAATATTTCCTACATTGATCGGCGCAATAGAGCGCTTTAGCGAGATAGATCTCGACCTCTCTGTATATACTACATGGCATTGTACGGCGTTTGACAAGGTGGGCTGGACTGGCTGCTTCAATACCGATAGATAGACACCTCTACGGAGGCATCACATGCGCCAGGGTTGATTATAAAATACCAGTAGTTTATGATATTTATAAATATATTACTTAGTTTAATCTAAGACGTAGTGTCCTTTAATTTCGTGCCTTGCGATTGCAGTGTAGACATTTCCGTCAGTAAAGACAATGATTCGGAAAAAAGGGAAGAACTATTATTCTCGAGATCTTTTCAGCCCTTCAGCTATGCTACCTAGGATCGGTAAATATAACACGGCTGGCCAATTACGCATAATCAATAATCAATTAGGCACAGGAACGGATTCCAGCTACGTAAATCAAGGTTGGGCGACGATCGCGTTGATCACTGCCACTCGCAGGATTAGTCTACGCAGTCTAGATCAATGGCATTGTTGGAAAGCTTAGGCACGATGGAACAAAACGGGCGGGCGGGCTTACTCACAGTAGACTAGAATGACAATAACGGGGACCCGAACCACGTGCGGAACGATGCAGATCTCTACGACGCTGCCGGCACTTGGAAGCAGAAATTGCTTGGCGGGCGGGCGCTGGGAAAAAATAATAATAAAATAAAACAAATGAATGAACGAATGAACGGGAAAAAGAAACGGGGGACGGGAAACACGCGCCAGGAACGATAAGATGAGAAAAGAAAAAAAAAAAAAGGGGACGCTGGGACACGGGAATACAGAACACAGAGACACAAGGGACGCAGGGGAGTTCGAAGCGAGGAGTGAGAAAAAGGTAAGGACAGCTAAGGGGGAATGGGCGCTGAGACGGTACCGATACCGATATCTCATCTGTTTTTATCGCGGATCTACATGAATGTTTACTTTGTTTGGAGCATTTGTCTAGAAACACTGCAGTCTAGGCGCAGTCTAGATGTGTAGATATATTTATACTGCCGCAGAAAATGACGAGTCTGGGAAATCCGGTGTTTCGCCTTTTTTTCAGCCACCCCAGGTAGGCTCGGGCTCGGGCTCGTGGTGCGGTGCGGGCAGCCGTTGTTTCATTCATGCCTCTACTGTACTTACATAGATCGTGTGCGACGGTCGCACGGGTCTCATATCTCAAATTCATGTCTCGGGAGGCAGCATCTGATTGTTCTAACTTAGGGGTGTGTGTATGCAGGCTGTCGATACCATCACCGGCTTTCCCTGCTCTAGACAGGTCGCGTGCTTTACATAGAATTTCTCAATCTGTCCTTTTGTCACCCGTGGAATTGATTCGGTAGTTACATGGTCGAGTCAGTAACTCGATAGGTCACATTTCATGGCGTGAGCGGGTAGAGAGATTGATCCGGCTATGAGAGACGGATTGGTGGTGTAGTGTACATAATATCTCTATTATAAGCGTGTATTTGATTCTACAAACCATTGGCCAAGGCAGTCTTGTGGTCTTATTGCCGCCGATTTCTTGGCCCAGGGTTCATTTACTGTACAAGGCTTAATGAGGTCGAGATCGAGAGTCATTTCTTGTTCTTGTTCTTGGCCAGTACTTGGCGTCCTATCCTATATCGTACAACACGGGCTGTGAGCTGTCATAGGCCGGGGAAGACTTGGTTGAATAGATGGGACGGGTATAAAAATACATTAAGGAGCAATTAGGACGAAATGTCTTGACAATCTGATGGCCACGGGTACCTTGCAGGATAATAAGGGTTGTGAAGCCGTTTGCGGTTCGCGGGTCCCGGCCCAGGAACCGGCCTGCTTGCTTTGCTGCACTGCACTTGTCGGTGAGGCGATGCATTGAGTATCAGATGAGAGGTATTATTACTCGCATATGACAGGAATACAAGTATTGTGATCCCTACAGTCCGTGGGGGGGGGGTATTGAACGCTGTAATTTTCAACATGGCTTTTTTTTTTCACTTCATATATCCTCATCCCGTCCTATCGGCCAAGGTGGCCATAATGGTTTTAATCGTAGATGACAAATTAATCAGTAGCAGTTCATAGTTACGTAGCATCACCGCCCAAGCGGACTTACAAGCGCCTAATAAACAAATAATACAACGTTGGATTCCAAACTTCTATTTCGTCTAGTCCCGAACAACAATAACAATACTAATACTTATCAAAAGCCCGACCAGGCTACCTATGGCAAACGTCGGAGCAAAAGGCTGCTGCATTGTTTTCTATATTCACACGTAAGACAATAAATAACCTGCTCAGGCACACTCACAGCCCCCACGACGTGATTGGCTTACAGGTTGATGATGACAGGGATGGTCGCAGAATAGTATAATTACGCTAATAGCCTTACAGGACCATACGCAGCGTGTATATTTCTCTTTGTCTTTTATGGCGTGTTTATGAGACATAACTTTATATTGTCTTGAAGACAAACTGCCATAATTAGCCAAAGCAAGAACCACAAGTATTTATTGATACTGAATCTTAGGTAAGTAAATAAATAAATAAGCATGGGTTTTGAGAGAAAGTTATCCCGTACGATCAATATAGTACATGCAAACGAACACCCCACACCCCCTCCCTGGTCTGCCCACCCGCCCGCCTGGTCTTAATAGGCGATAGGACCGGGGCAGTCAACCGGATATGGTGGACGGGTGGATATGTGGCGCTTCGCGAGCATGCAACGATGCAACGGTCGCTGCAAGCACCATCATCATCAGGCATGCCGTTGAGGCGCGCTTGTGCATAGCTAGATAAACCTGAACCACGCAATACTATACATTGGGGGGGCTTGTTCGCTTCTAGGTAGTCTAAGTAACTAAGCCTCTTACAGATACAACATTTTCGTATTTCTCTTGCGTAGTACCTCCCCTATTGTATCAGGGCAGTCAGTCCTTGATGGAGAGGTTATGGAGTTTAACACGATTTAGCTACCCAGGTAAGGTAGTGTAGCCGAGTTGGTCAGGCCAGAAGCAGAGAGAGGCAGAGTGACCTGAAGAAGACTACCGGACCAGACTAACCCAGATCTTGTTCTTATTGCAGCACTCCCTTGGCGTGGTTAATGGTGTTAATTACTATTATAGGCACACTCTCTCCCGCTTTTACGAGTTGCACGGCTTAGCCCCCAATCTGCCCTGTTTGGCTCACCTGCAGCCAACGCTTGGCCTAAAATTGCAGGTATGGGACATCGCTTGCATTTTATTGCGGTCCCAACTGGGGGGGAACGCCAGTTCTAGAACTTGGGTATGCGTATGCTCATGGTCAATACATGGCGACGGGGGGGTTCCTAGAGACCCGCTAAGCCAAGGGAGCCGTGTACTGTACTATGTAGTGATAATGCGCTGCTAGGATGCTAGGATATGCCAAAGTAGGTATCAGTCGTCCGGTAGTAAGTAAGAGAGAAAATAGAGCAGAAAAGGAAACCTCATGATTGAAAAGGGTCATGGGTCCCCGACGAGGACACGCGTAGAGGGAGAAAAGAGAGGGGTTCGTCAAATTCCCGGATTTTTCGTCACTTATACTTCTTATATACACCTCCTTATACAATTTTAATCATTTGACTATCTATCTAGTCGTTCAATTATCTATCTTAGTATCTAATATCGTGGGTACCTACTTTAATCTGCATCTCAGCAATACCAACCTACCTACCTATTGTAATCACTTACATACCCTACATACCTACAGTACTTATCTCTCCGCATCTGAGGTCCGTGTCGATCTCTGCCTTTCTGCCTCTCTCTCGCCCCGAATTTCCCACCACCCTCTTCTCCACACACGGCTTCTACGCTCCGTCCGCTGCTCTTGTTGGTTACCGGCTTTGTGAGCTTGTTAAGAGGGCGGGATGCATGATTTCTAGACGTGGTGTGGAATACCTCGTCTTGGTCACGGCATCGTACGCCATTTACCCGTTGGCCAACCCGACCACCATTGGCTGGACCTCCGCAGTCTATATACAAGGTCACCGTCATTACTGGTTTCCAATCCCATCAATCGCAATCGGCCGAGGGTCATTCGGGTGTTAATCGTAAAAGGCTAACAGCACGGAAGCCTGTACAATATAATAAATAACAAGGCGACGGCGCATGCAACACTAACAAGCTTGCTTTCGAGACACCAAAAAAAAAAAAAAAAAAGCAACAGATCATTCGAACGAGCTGTTTCATTTTGTTGTATCCATAGGTATTCACGTACCTACGCCTTGACCTTGACCTAGGACAACATACGGTGCATAGTAGCACCAACGACCCCAATTTCCCAGGGGTCCCAAAAAATAGGGTGGTGGTAATGCTGGATGAGGTATCACAAAAGCAATGTGGAAACGTGGTGAGACAATGAATTCGCACCCGAGCAGTCGTGGATCGGCACCGACGGCGGCGGCGGTAGCGGTAGCGGCAGCGGCAGAGGCGGCGATAGAAGAAGTAGTAGTGGCAGCAGTAGGAGGGACACAAGTAGGAGGGACACAAGCAGGGGCAGCAAGACAACAACAGCAACAGCAACAGCAACAGCTAAAACCAAAACTAAACCACAGTGGGAGGAGTCACGGTCCACTAGGTGCTCCTGCGCGTGGTCCTCGTATTACCAGTATTGGGATTACAGGTATTACAGGGCCCGCACCCACCGTCAGGTACCGTTCCAGATCCAGATCCAGTGCATCCAATTACTGGACGTACAGGGCAGTGATCTTCCTCCTCCTTTCCTGCTGGACATGTGTGAGCTTCGCCGCCGCTGCTTCTATTCCTTCTCTCGACCTCGACGAGTCTCCTCGCCCGACCGCGACCCTGAGCCCGACCTTAATCTTGAGTAGGATAGGGCGACCGAAAGAGACGGAGCTTCCCGAGCCAGAGACGTTGCTGATCGACACGCGCATCCCCGTCTTCGTCGACGGCTATTGGCGCATGATGTCCGACGAAGAACATCGTGAGCTTCGTCGGCGAGGGGCCTCGGCCAAGGAAACAACCGCACCAGCCGCCACCGCTACCACCACCGAAATTGTCATTGATCCCTCGACCGTCACTAATTCAGCCGATCCCGTGGCCACCACAACCGCCGCGAGTCCCTTGCCGAGCCCTTTCGATGGCGCGCTCGCAGCCAATTTCTCGGCCGGCCAGAGCTGTCCGAATTTCATTAATGAGTTCCTGTCAAACGCGACCTTTAAGGCGTGTTACCCGATTTCACTACTTCTACAGGTAAGTGAGCTCAGCGCGGGCTGCCGATGCATCTCCCTCTATGCACTCGTATATGTGCGCCCATGTGTACAACTCAAAAAGGCTTATTGCATTGCATGAATGAACGCTAACGTTGCGCGTGTGTTTTCGCTATTTAGGGATCACAGTCATTCTTCGAGGCCGAGAAGAACTTCGTCACAATTACGCGCGTGCTCGATGCCGCCTGCGACGCCAATCTCACCATGTGCACCGACTACTTCAACGATCTCGCGAGCGATCTCATCGACGACAGTCACTGCGGGAAGGAGTACGACCGCCAGAATGCCCTCGTCGTGCAGGCATACCAGGGTATGAAGACCTATGAGGTCGTCTACAGGGCCACCTGCCTCACCAATAGCGATGCCAACTCGTCCAGTTATTGTTTCGCCAACGCCATCACGAACGCCAGCACTGCGTCTAATTCATACCTCTATTATCTCCCTTTCAACTCCACTCTGCCAACGGATGCCGTCCCAGCCTGCGGATCATGCACGCGGCAGACCATGGAGATATACCAGGCCGCGACCTCCAATCGCAAAGCCGATATTACTCTCACATACCCAAGCGCTGCTAAGCAGATCAATACAAACTGCGGTACCAACTTCGTCAACACATCCCTCGCAGTCGCTACAGGTTCGGGCGCGATGGCATCTTTGCATCCACCATCGTCGCCTTCATTACTCCTGGCCTCTTTTGTATTCATGGCCATCTCTCACTGGATATTATAACCTCTTTCAATACGAGTCGGGTTACAGGAACGACCCACTCCAACTTAACAGCGGATACACTATACGGCGTCTCAGGAGGAGGGCAGGCTTCAGGGAATTTATTATAAATATGGCGAACAACTTATTCGCCATTGGATCTCGGCATTTTCGAAAGAGCTTTCTAAAAGACCGGCAACGATTTTTACTTTTCTATCTTCGAACACTACCAGCGAGGACGGCGAGGCCTCGATTTTTTTTTTTTTTCTTTTCCTTTCTTATGATACGGCCAGATATCAACGGCTATGTCTTCTTGAAACGATACCCCTATTTTCTTGCGCACATTTTTAGCGCCTAGACCTTGCCCTTGCGAGTAGACTACGGATACCATATTTATTCTTGGAGGTCTTCACACCTCCCCACTACATATTACATGTCCGATTTTTTGGATGTACATAATCAGATCAGCCATTTTCTGGCGTATTTTTGGACCTAGCACAGTACAGTGCACAGCAGGACGAATTAGGAGACTTGAACTAGAATTGATGGAATTTAGACATGAGCTATGGGATTTAAGCTTTTATGTATATAATTGCCCTCGGCTACGTTTACTTTATCAATCAATCTGGCTACTATCTACTAGGATAGTGGCGCAATTGAGAATACTAAGATGTGCAATGCGTGTATGTTATCGTGGGCTTAGTTATCAGACGTAAGATGAGTAGTAGATGTCGTTATGTGAATTACTATCTAGGTAGGAAATGAATTATGGCACAGTTATCTCGTTTCCGTCGAGGGATCAGGTTCCCGTCTCACGCAGGATGACCGAACAAGATAGGAACCTTGTGTTGTAAAGCCCGCCTAGTCGCTTCTTGCCCTGTCCGTGATTTTAGAGTCGAATATGCGTGTACACTTACCTACTTAGCCTACGCTTCGTACCAAAATAACGGATTCATAGACGCGGCAAGATATGTCCATTTCATCGAACCGTTGCCTCTTAGATATCCGGACGCGTACCGTGGATTTAACATTTGTGCATCTCTACAGTGTCAGGAGTCTGTTCATGACAATGGAAACGGAAGTGAGGCATCATTCTTGTCTCGTGTGGTATGGATTTTATATGCATATATAGCTGTATACATGTAGGTGGAAACTATTTATATATTCTGCTGACGCCACCACACAACATGCCGATGCATCACCTCCTGAGATCCATTCCCTACTTTAGACGAGCGCAGTTCCGGATTAAGAACAAGTCCTATATAGGTTACATAATCACGCCTAGCTCTATTGACACCACAGGAGCCCCGTATCGGTCGGCCATTTTTCATATTCGACATACATTTATCTGGATGTGTTGGAGTTATAAAAACATACGCGACTGGATCATACAGCGAAATACTGGTGTAGATCTACCTAGATTTACGAGTGTTCTGGTAAACAAACGAGGCAATTACCAGCACATTCAGTTCTATCGAGATATAGCCCCTATTTATTCTCAACCTTATGATTGTTTGAAATGGGGCTAGGTCCGATAAAATGGGAGGTAAATGGAAAGTCAATTGTTCGGTCAACCACCCAGCCCATCCACATACAGAAATATGGACGAGATTCCTAGCTAACTTCTGCTATAATTATAACCTATGTGCCCATTTACATTATACACCCAGTTATGCTGAAGTGAGAGAACACGCAACTCGGTCAAGCTCAAAAGCAATGCAACCATTTGCAACTATAGCATCCAACACCAGGTTTTTTTTAACGTAATCTATAGATATATACATCTACCCCTTCCAAACATACATACAATACTCAACCATCCCTCCGAGCGTTTATATACCAGTACGTCCCACAGCGAACCCCGCTCTCTAATCCGCATACCCAAACACCTCACTCACAGCAAGTACATTCGTCCTGACCCCCAACAACGCAACCGCAATGCCCACAACATCCACAATGAGCAGCACCGCCGCCGCCATCATGAACCTGGGGCTAAAGACGCGGTACAGCATGAGATGCCTCCGGAGGTGTCCCGCCCACGCCATCGTCGCCAAACTCTGCACGGCATAATACACCACGAAGACGCCCAGCGCGCGGCTGACGCTCTCGAGCACGCCCTTCCGCTTCGGCGAGGTCTTCCAGAGGACCAGCAGCGGCAGGGCGACGGTCGCGAGGATCTGACCCGCGAAGTGGTTCAGGGCCACGAAGAGGGGGGACCAGGGGTAGCGAATGGTGAGCAGCGGGACGAAGGCCGCGTCCCACTGGATCGAGGACAGAGTCGCCTGGTGCCCGGTCTTGAAGTAGTGGTAATTCCCCAGCAGCGCGAGCGTCACCGGCCCGATCGTCTCGGCGGCGAGGCCGTTGATCTCGAGGATCTCGGCGAGCGCGAGGACCTGCCACAGCATGATCGCGACGGCGCCGCCGCCCATGGG
Organism: Nemania sp. FL0031; assembly: GCA_022432375.1. Lineage (NCBI taxonomy): Eukaryota > Fungi > Ascomycota > Sordariomycetes > Xylariales > Xylariaceae > Nemania > Nemania sp. FL0031. The sequence goes on from JAJKKK010000027.1 coordinate 397,509, forward strand.
CTTGGAGAGGAGGATGCAGGCGCAGACGATGTTAACTGGTAAGAGGAGATACCGGGCGCCGTTCGCGTTGCCGTACCCGAGCACGGTGACTTGGGCTCTGCGGCTGTTGGCGGACGTGGTGAGGATGGAGATGCAGGGGGGTGCCCAGAGGAAAGCTGTTGAGCCGGCTATTAATGCCAAGGCGAGCACAACTTGTGCGATTGATACGTGGATTGTCTTGAAGGTTGTTTCTGAGATGGATGTGAGCCAATTGTTGTTGCTGGCGGCATCTAGCGTCCAGTAGCCGGCGGAGAGGAATAGGGCGCCGCGGAAGGCATACCCGATCCACATGGGCGCAAGCCCTTCATAGGACCGGGATATCTGTAGATATGACTTGACGATTGATGGAAGAGCGAGAAACACAACGAAAGGCACCACTAGCTGCCAAGGCGCTGATGTCGATGAGGTTGCGGATGCGTAGTAGGTTGACTTGCAGTAAGGCATCTGCTCTTCTCTGCAAAGCTTCGAGAAGGACGCCACTCGACTGAGCACGACGAATAATAGTGAATGGTATATCCCAAGGGTCCGTTCGTGCACGGACGGCCGTCGAACCGCGGCCATGGCACTGGTGATGCCAAATGTTGCGAGGAAAAACAAGGAAATGGAGTCTTCCCAGATAGTATACGAGTTGGCGGCGAAACCAATAGACTGGCTGGCCGCAAAAATAACTGACAGCCAGCCCCAGAAATTGCCTGGGAGCAAGTTAAGGAAACTTTTACCCCCAGAGGAGAGTAAAGTGATCGTCACTGAGATCATACTTCCGATAGCAGTGGCGGCACCAGCCCAGAGCCACTCTGAGCCAGTGGCTACAACAGCAGCTAAACTCACAAGTCCGATTGCTAGGCCACTCAAGACTCCTGATTTGACTAGAGACTTAGTTAAGGTCTTATAAGATGCAACATCTGCATCCGCCGCGATGCCTTGTAACTCCAAGGTCTTTTCTGCGAAATCCAACTCCACATCGTCAAGGACAGCAAAGTCTTCGTCCTCGTCTCGTGATACATAGAGCAGCAAGACCACCACACCGAGGGCCATAACCGTGATTCCTAGAATCATATTCGGCACGTTGAACCGAGCCCAGAGATCCTTGCAGATTTTCAGGGTTTCCTCTTGGTAGGCGGTATAAGCAGCATAAAGGACAGCCCATTGCGGCGATTTTGGGGACTGGTTGACGATCTCTTCTGCCTTTTCCCAGAGAGATGCAGGCGATCCCGGAGCGGAGCCCTGCTGTAGACCGCGGGCTTTAAAGTACGATGCCTGATATCTCTTGATTCCAGCCGATGTCACACTAGATGCGGCAGCAAGGCGATCCCAAGCATCCCCTTTAAGACCCGCGAAAGCCTCTTCGATTGGTCGGCCAAGGTTATTGTAGGGAATAGGAATCCCGAGAAGAAGAGCTAGAGTGGGGACTAGATCGATCTGGTTCACAGGCCGAATCTTAGCTGTCGCGGGTGGCGTGGCAAAATCAGCTTGTGTTCGGCCAAAAACGGGCTGTTTCGAGTACATCCATAGGGCGGCTTCGACTTCATCGTCGCTCTCGCCGCCGTGATCTCCCTTTCCATCCATTCCATGATCGCCCATTACAACTAGTAAAGTGTCTTGGTCTATACTTTCCGTAAGCTGACGGATGAAAGTGTCCATTTGTTCGAGTTTGGCGGTCATGGCGGGGTGGTTCGGGCCATATCGATGACCGGCATGATCCACGCCGAGGAGATGGCCTATAGTGATATCCCATTCACCACTTTTGTCAGGATTCATGAGCGGGAATATATGCTCCAGAACCCCGTTGTCGACAGTATGTAAATCCCACACATTGAAGCTGTCGTATGCCCTGCTTAGGTTGGGCTGGAAGTAATCAGGGAACAGGGAGGTCCAAGTATCGTCGCCCAAATGAACAATGCGCTTTCCATGCTCCCGAAGCTGCATCAAAATATTATCTTCCTCAATAGCCGTCCCAGCAAAATTAGAGCCTAGATCAATAAATGTCGGTAATGTTCCCGTCGTCAGCCCCTTTAATCGCTGCAGAGTGCTCGTAGGCGGGTCGGCAATAAAGGGCAATAGGAAGGCATTATTCGGCGATTGCACCGCCGACTCGTATAGGAAAGGAAACGCGTTATGATAGACTTCAGCCTTCGTCTCATTCTTGACGGGTACCGTGAAGTCGTATCGTAGCGCGTCGATTATAACAATTACAGCTTTATTAAATGTTTTGGGGTGCCAGCAACCACCATCAATACTCCCGCTTCCCTCCCATGTTATTAAAGGTTCGATCGGCGGAGCGGCGCATATGGAGCGCTCGTCTAGGACCAGTCGCGTCAAGAGGAAACCGCTGGTGAAGAGGACGATTCCAATGACATGCATACAAAGCAGCCATATCCAGAAACCGACGGTCCAGGAGCAGCGGTACTCGAAGGCCGACTTTCGATTGCGCTCGAGGGTGGCACGTCGCGCTTCATCGGCGTTGGAGGTTTTCGCAAAGTTCTTCTTGGAATCCTCGGCCTCTTTTATCCGCTTCGCCTTGGCCCATTGGGCGGCAATCTTTTGATAGTCGGTGGGAGGGGTGTTTGGTTTGGTATTGCGAGAGTTAGGAGGTGGAGGTGGCATTGTGGGCAAATCGTCAATTCAAGGTCCAATGACAGCCATTGGCTGCTAAGGAAGAGAGCAATCAATTAGCCAACAATACAGAATAAAAATGATTTTACGAGGATATCATGATAAGGAGAGTATATAACAACTACTAGGCGTGAAACGGTATTGTAAAAATAAATTTGGTGGAACTGAGACGAGATATTTTTTTATGATTGACCAGTGTAAGAAGTAATAATAGGTACAGGATAGTTCTAAGGTTAGGTATGTAGCTATGTCAGTGGTCAGTGGAGACACGGCATAGCTTGACCCCACTGTCCAGGTTAGTCTAGGTACAAATGTAACCATATACAGTCTATCGATATGTAAGTCAAAGCCAATCCTCAAGCTCCAAGCTCAAAACTTATTTTACACTATCATTCGGAATTTGAGAAGGTTGCCCTCGACAATCTGATCCTTCTTGCTTTCAAGCTCTTCCATATCCCAAGCCACGCTAACAAATCTCCCGCTTAGCCATGGCCGATGCACCTTGCTCAACCACGCGATTGTGTGAGCGGGTAGCGCAGGCTCGTCGGTGAGCAACACATGCATGTCTTTCGGCATGTTCAACGCAAGCTCAGTCTTGACGCCGCCAGGGTGAATGACGAAACAGACAATCCCATACTTCTCGTACTCGCTGGCGATGAACTCGGCAAGACGGCACACTGCGAACTTGCTAGATTGGTAACCTGATGCACCGTATCGCACGCCCAGGGCTCCGTAACTCGCAGTCAATATGCTCGTCTTGGTCTCGCTCTTCATGAGCAGCGGGAGGAATGCGCGGTTGAGCAGATATGTGCCCTTGACGTTGACCTCGTAATTCTGCCACCAATCGGCCGGGTCCGAATCACCGAGAGGCACCCACTCCCCAAGATTACCTGCGTTGCAAACTAGGACGTCCAGCGCACCCCCAAACTCCTCCCCAATCTTGTCCGCCGCTGCTTGGACACTTTCCTCCGATGTCACGTCGAGCTTGAAAGGGAGGATCTTTGGCGCACTCTTTCCCGCCTCAATCGCCGCCTCGCTCATCTCCTCTGCTAAGCTGGAGATATCGGAACGAGCCCCAATGGCAATCTTGCTGCAGCCAGCCTTGGCCAAGGACAGAGCTGTTTCTCTGCCAATTCCCTTAGATGCACCGGCAACGAATATCGATTTCCCCGAGAGGTCGGTCTTGTCAAGTGAGATGAAGGGATAAGTATCACGGTGGCTTTTAGTAAATTTGCTAACGGCAGCAAGGTTTGCCAGTGGGGTGTTGGTACCGGTAGCCATGGTGGAAATTTGACTGTATGTCAATTTATGCGTTAGATTTTGTGCTGGTCTTGTAGGTGCGAAAAAAGCGTGTGCGGTGATGCTGTTGGTGTGAAGTGTAATCGCCTTTCGTAAAGACAGGACCTTCAGTCCTTTATGTATAGATTGTGAATGCATTGTTTGTCTCTACGTATGTGTACGTATTTACTGGTATTCGTAGTTCCCTGAGACGGCCGTAAAGCTATTATCGAGGTTATCTCCTTTGTGCCGATCCTACACAGATGGTACTGGCTGTTGATTGAAGCGATAGCTGTTTACCCCAATTCGCATAAGCTATACACGAGATAGCTATCTATGTTCTGCGATTTTAAAGCCGGCGCTAGTAGACGTAAGATTCAAAATGCATATGACGTTTAGAACTGGAGTTAAGGATTGGAATGCTTTTGTAGTTCACCATCGGAATTCAAGGTCGGGAGTTGCTCCGAGCCGAAGTGCTCACCAGACACTCGGAGCTGAAAAGTTCGGGGCGAGCATCCGGACGCCGGTAATAAATACTACCCGTTTGGGTAATGCTCGGTGGTAAGCATGTCCGGGGCGGCATTAATACTGTGTAGGTACTTCCAGGGTTTATCGATCATCATGCAAACACGCGAAATCTCCGTTGATGAATTGATGACATCCGCATTTCATTTAACCATTTAAAGGGATACATCCTCTAGTCGAGTTAACCAACATTTTGCCCTATTGTACTTAGAAAGGGATATATCCTTTCAACCCCGAGGCGCGACGAGGCTCAAGGATCTTAATAAATAGGTACCATTTGCCAAGTATGGCAGGTGAATCGAGGATCAGCAAACCTATTTATATCTGTTCATATACGTACCTGTGTCGCGCATGGTCGAGCGGGTAATTACCCGCTCTATCTAGATAGAGCAATCTCTTAACCATCAGAACCCTACGTGCAAATTATAGGTATCTTGGTGATCGACACGGAAGATCAACATCTTCAACCCGGACTTTCGCCCGGATCTACCCTGATGCCTCGACAGCCCACGTGTAACCTACTTATATCCAAAGCTCAACATTACTGGTCCATATAAGCCTCAATGTTACAATCGGTATTGCTATCATCTACAATGTAGCAATTAAGGATTGAGCTCTCTATCCAATACTGCCTTTATTCGGATTACCCGGCACTGCCTCCTCCTCAAATCCAAATGGGGTGACACGTGCTAAATGAGGGTTAATAATATGTAGCTAATTCGCGGCCCGCAGCCATATCATAATTTCATACTCCTTAGTCTTAGCCAACCAGCCTCGGTATCGCCATCAATTTCGTTAATCATGATATATCTTCTCACTGGTGGTACTGGCGTGATAGAGTTATCGGCGGGTTCGTGAGAGTTACGAAATAGTTTCTACAGACAGGGGCTATATATAGCAGGCGTAATAAGCATGGGCCCTAGACGATAGGGCAAAGGTTTCTCTCTAAGACAGAGTCCTCATTCCTAAGTCCGTGCGGTATTTGGATCCTGTAGGATTCCCCAGATAGACTCTTTCCTTTTTGGGTGGATTCCAGCCATGGTCTCACGTGAGAGGACGAGTTGTGAATCAGGTTGCCTTTTTGAGCCTCTAGACACGTCAAATGAGAGAGGGTGAAACGCCAATTTGGAATATCACGTTGTCCTAAGGCTATGAACTGCCTCGCGCCTGACGCCATCCACGTTCCCCGGTCCTACCTAGCATGTTGTACCTGCATGCTGCACGAAATCCAGTACCCTGGAATACAATGATCACAGGACATAGGTTCTACATTCGAGTACTGAGGTAAGAATGGACTTGAGGATCTGGAGTTCGGCAGTTTATCTGAGGATTCATAGAAGAGATCAGAAATCGACCGGTTTGTTCACCTCACAAGTCGGACCGATCCTTCATGAACCGCCTCCAGCAGTTCGTTGCCGACTAATCCCGTAGTTTTATTCCAAGACATGGAACGTTACTATTCTATAGAGTAGGTGAACTTGAAACCTCGAGTAACGACAGGTAACGGGGAATAGCTGGTAGGATGGAATATCGGGGACTGCGGAGAGAGTTCACCTGCTATTTTGGTAGGTGACATGTTCGACGTGTCCCGACCAAGAGACTCGGATCCTTTCAATATAGACGAAGCAATCAATGTGCTGATGGCGCATCAACATTGAGGCGTGGCGGGATAGCCTGCCTACCTACCTGCCCATTAACGCACGTAATCACTCAACCAGGAGCCTTGTGGAGAATGGGCTAGGACTTCACCATGAGAAGTTGGATATAAATATGATTCCCGCTGCCCTCGTTGATCGACTTCTTCCATTGGATCACCAGCTCCAGCATCTCAGCTTCCGTTCTTCTACTGGTTCTTGAACCAGCTTACTTTCTTTCGCTTCAATTCGTCGTCACTCCTTACTACAAACGTATCATCACGATACCACAGACTATACCGCAGTTTACTTTCATACCAACAAGCAGAAAACCAGAAACAAAAATCAAAATGCAGTCCTTCACCAAGATCGTCCTCGCCCTCGCCGCTACCGCCGGCATCGTCTCCGCCGCCCCGGCCACCGCAGTAGCCGAGAAGCGCCAGACCATGAACGGCGACTTGACATACTACGCGCCGGGCCTCGGGGCCTGCGGCGTCTACAACTCCGAGTCGGACGCCATCGTGGCGGTGTCGTGGCAGCTCTTCGACCAGTACACCCCCAACGGCAACCCCAACCTCAACTCGCTCTGCGGCCGCCAGATCCAGATCAACCTCAACGGCAAGTCGACTGTCGTGACTGTTGAGGGTGAGTTCTCTCTCTCTCTCTCTGTCTCTCTTTCTCTGTCTTTTTCTTCTTTATTTTTTTCGGCCATTTCTAGGAGCACAGGCTTTCCCCTTTGGTGAAAAGTTGTGCCTAGAAGTTTCCGAGATTCCGGTAACTAGTATTCAAGATGACGATAACTAATCCTGAGTTTGCGTAGACCGCTGCCAGGGCTGCCAGTACGGCGACTTGGACGTCCCCGTGGCTGTCTTCTCGCAGCTTGCGGACCCTAACGTCGGCCGTACCCAGATGACCTGGACCTGGTTGTAAATGCCTCCCTATTACCCAGACTGGGGAGGGATTATGGGTGCTAGGACTTGCCTGGAAAAGGGGGTGGAGTAGGGGGGATTAGAACGAACAGATGGCTAGATGAACGGTTAGCTTTTGCTTCATGTGTTGGTTCGATTCCGGGTGTCTGGTACCCATCGAAATAGACTGCTGGGTTGGTCGTGGTTGTCGTCGCTGTTGGCGGTGTTGATTCTCTGTATATATACTCTTAGTCGCTCGCTCAGTCGCTCCCTTAGCTATATTAAGCATAGCTGCTTTTTTTCGGCGTGTACTCTTTCAGCCTTCATCTCCGCTTTCATTTCTTTAGTCATATGTGAACTAGCCACCCATATTGCAATCACGATTACCTAGCAGGTTAAATTAGACAATCATGTTGAAGGAGGCAAGGGAGACTGGCATGGTTAGTACATTAATTCGTCGAAATTAATTCTATCCCTGAGGTCTTAGTTACACATAGATTAAATCACACTATCCTTAAGAACTAGCATTTACTATCGTGAATTGTTAGCTTGACTAATGCCTGCAATAAACTATAAGGCGGCGTCGTCGAGTCACAGAAGAAACACAGAAGAAACACAGAAGAAACATATAAGCAAGGAGATTGTGGCTGAATGGCGCAACTTTCCAAGTTTCGCTAAGAGTAATATCAATTATACAGTTACGAATATATAGTCCGCGAGCGTGAACCTCAAGCCCTCACTATGTTCAGCTATACACAATGTAGGTAGTAGAACAATGGTATCGTTATATACGAGGCTGATATATACCCAACGCCATTGTCATAGAAGTATGTAGATGTCCAAAACAAATGACATCTTTGAATGATCTAACCGGTCTGTCAGCACTTGACATCACCGTTTCCCCCCTGACGCTAAAAATATCGGATGAAGTATGGCGAAGTAGATATAAGCATTCGATCATGAAGCGTGCATGTAGATTTATCCAGACCCGGACGCATTATACATAACAGTATTTGATGCTCGGAACCAAAGGACTCAAAAAACAATGGAATCGAAGGCGCTTGGTGGCGTCAAACACTGCTCACGCGAACTGTGATCGATCCTTTTCTTTTAATCCACCAATACGATCCATGTCGATAGAGTAGAAGGCATTGCTGCTTTCCTTCTCATAAGCGGGCAGCTGGTCGTCTCTGAGGGGCTCGAGGCCAATTGTCGTTTCTCCCACGCGAACAAGAAGGACTCGGCCATTCTTCCGGCGGCCGTATTCATCTTGCTCATCTGGAAAGGTGATGTGAATCTCAGGGACGTTGGTGGGCGAATGGGGTGGTGCGTTGGGATCAGACAGCATCGGACGACCGTTAACTACAACAATGCTAGATTTTCCCTCGGGAGTTTGGATAGTTAATCGGCGGGTGTTTCGGCCGGCTTCATGCTCGATGTCGTTGTATCTGGGCAGTGTCTGGTCAAGGAGCTGTTGTCGTCGGCGGTGTCGTTGGAGCATCATAAGAGTTCCAACAAGGGCGAGGCCAAATAGGGCGAGGCCTAGTAGAGAGATGGTAGCGTTGATGGCCGAGTCCCAGGAGTCCGAATCGGAGTCGTCGCGGACTGCGAGGACAGACTGGCCGCGGGCAACGATGGCGTGGAAGGAATCCATTTTGATTTTATGTTCGTTTGACAATGTAACAAGTCTAGTAGGTGCGTTATGCCAGACGCTCGTCCTTTCAAGACGTAGTTCAATAAACAACAGCACTGTAAAGACGACATGTTAATACCTCGTGGACTGATATGCATATTAAAGCTGCAGCTGCGGGGTGAAGTGCACTATATTCTCTAATGCTTTTACAAGCCAGAGGAGATGGCGGAGAGAGACAGTGGCGGAAGTGGCGCAACCTACGCGAGGGGAGCTAGCTCCAGATATTGATCGGATTCCAAAGAAAGGACTGGACGGACTCAACTCAAAGAGTGAAGCTGAGACCAGGTAAATGAATGAATGAATGACTGCCCAAGAAGGGAGGAGAGTTGGTGTTAGGGAGAGGACGGCTGGGAAGCCAAAAAGAGTGAGACAACGCAAACGGCGGCGACAACACAGCGACGATGAGGATCGTGAAGAAGAGAAAGAAGAAAGGAGAGCCGTCAAGAGGAATGGATGGAGTAAAATGGAGGTCGTGCGTTGGCCTGGCCTGTCCACCCTGGCAGAGCCCCTGGACAAACAAAGCTTAGGTGTAGTCAGCGGACTCCAGCGGCTCCTTGTCTACGCGCGCAAGCGTCCTAGCTAGCTCTCTTTTTGATTGGCTCATGTATGATTCTAGGTCAGGCACAGCGATTTCATTGGCTGTACAGGGGTGACGCACATTGCGAACCAAGATACACTATCCAATTGGAATACTCCGCTTAGATTGTGTGGAGACCTAGTATCCTACTTTGAGTATAGTATATCGTAGATAAAAGAGGGACCTCATCTTGGAAGCAGGTTCGAGCCTTATCACTGGGCTAATAATCGAGCAATCTGGCACTCTTAGTACTCCGTAGAGATGCTCTATATACAAGGACTCATATACAAGTACACGTACGCATATTTCTTGCTTAGGACTACTCTTGTTCGATGCCATCGAGCAGTATTGTTATTCCTAAGTCTTCCTTTCGGCTTATATATATTTGAAGCCGATGCTTCCAATGGTGGACTCAAATGCGCAAAGTTCGTACTTCGCATGACGAATATCTTCATTTCCGTTGATATCCATCCTGTTAGGGAGTGCAGTTTCGCAACTATAGCATATCAACTCCATTGGTCACTTACTTCTGTACGGAAATATAGAGATAGTTATGAGCAGGTATTTTCAAGGAGCCTCTTTTGTTCGCGGTATCACAAGTATTACTCACAATGATTAGCTCTCGCTAGTTAAGCCCGAGAAAAATACCACAGACACACTGCCTTAACTGGCGCGGGAGAGCCCGCTTTCCACAAAATTCATTCGACTATTGACATCCGCTTCGGTGTCATGATGTTGAGCCAGGTAACTTTCAAGGTACCGCCCAAGACATGGCGCTTTGATGAGCCGAAGATTGTGCCGAAGGTCAATAATACTCTGTCTATTGCGAATAAAGCATTGTTATCATACCTGTCCACGATGATAGTGGTTTCTTAGGTCTACAGACATAAGTTTCCCTCGACTCTGGTGTTACATCTCACACCGTTGGCTGTTTTCTCAGTGGCTGGTCGCAAGACCTGCACCAAGCCGTGGGACAGTGGCCTGATGCACCATATCAGGATTACTACGCGCTGGTTCTGCTCTAGTGACAGAATGCGTCTGTTCATCTGTCATACCCATATGCTGCTAGCAGTGTAATGAACGCCACCATCTACCCAATAGTGTGGTTTAAATACGCCGAAGTTCATTAACAAGCGACCGGCTTGTACACAGGCGGTCACTTTCTGTTAAACAAGATGCAAGGAGCACCAGAATAGGGCGATCTGTCTCACGCAGTGACTCATCCCGAAAAGTGCGACTTAGGACTCAGTTGGTATTCGCCATTGCTTCTCACATGTTTCTTTTCTGCCTAGAATTTTGTGGCCTTCTACAGAATCTTGAAACAAATTGCTCACCGGACAGAGTGAGCAACTCGCAGCTCACTTGTCAAGATGAGCTTCGCTGCTGTGTAACTCTACTGATGTGTCAAGAGCAAGTGGAAGCGCTCACCTTGAGTTGGTGGATAGCCTGGGCCAACAGCTTTGTACTACTTGCTGTCAACAGACGAGGGCAGATTTCTTGAGTGAAACTAAAGTTGATGGGCAACATTCTCTGAGGATGCAGGGATGATACAATAGGGGCAGATATTGGATAGAATTCCCAATACTACGCTTCATTCTTACAATAGACCATGCTGGAGTCCTGTGCTAGTGCTGGTAGTGGCGGGTCGGATGCCGTGGGAAGACTGGATTGCTGAGTAGTTGCATTTCACAGTGGTCATTGGCCATTCGGCGAAAGCAACTTGCAACATGACAGAACAGAATCGCACTGGCCAGCACACCACATACGTAGTCAGGGAAACACGGGGAGTACACAGAATGCTCACCGGGCAAAGCTCACGCACGGCGTTGCAATGTCACTGGTTGCTTGTATCTTTCGTGTACGTCTCCCTCCCTCCCTTCCTATCACAACCTCGACAGTGAACAGGACTTGTTAACTGAAACAGCAACAACCACTCCTTGACTCGAGGGCTGCCACTAGTTCTTGCAGAAAGAAACGCTAACTTTAATCCAACATTGATCGTACGTTTCTTTGGCGTGACGAAGTACGGCCTCTACCGCTCGCCTCGTCGTGTTAAAGCGACGAGAGCTTGCTGGTTGATGGAGAAGGCTTTGGCCGGCCCTAGACAATCAAGATCCACAGATGAGTGATCTGCAATCTGTCGCCCACTCGCACGCACACTAAATGTGTACATCTGGCCCCTGTCCCACGATGTCATTATATTGCATGTGTACACACGATGGTACGGATACATGGAGAGAAGGACAGAGAGGGAGAGGGGAGGGTAGGGAGCGAGAGAGCGAGACGGAGAGAGACTCGGGACATGCTAGTCCCATACGTATTTTACCTGAGCATTCCCTGCGTCCCGTCGCTCTTCGCCTCTCTTCTCTTATTCTCTTCTCTCTCTATTCGCACATACTTGTGGGCACTGTCAGCCAAGAAGGAGGTCTCTTCTGAAAAAGTTGTGTCCAGCACGGTTGAGGCTGACTTATTAGCTGCTGTACTTGTACAAACTTCGTTGTCTATAAACATCTTTCGTATATTTTCGTGTCCGGCTTTCTGGCCCCCGTCGTCCATACAGTTAGCTACCTATCTGCTTCGTAGTAGTATCGATCATACCTTAGAGCGGACCTGCATGTAAGGTGGGTGCCCATCCAGGCTGTACCCCCAGCACGCACGTTCTACTAACTGCATCATGTTTGTGCAAGGTATATGCCTATTTACATACCGTAGCCAACCAGCAATCAGCTACCAACAAGCAAGCGAGCGCCAGGCGCAGCAATTACTTGCACATACATAGCGCGCCCAGCACCCAGCACCCAGCGCCCAGCAACCAGCAACCAGCGCACCGCATATTGCCCTATCCGATCAAGCATCAAGCATCCCGGAGGCAGTCGAAGATCGCCGCCCACGTTTGGAACGCCGGCACCTCCTAAAAATACCTACCCTGCGGCATAGGCATAGTAGCATACCTACTACCTACCTGACTTTTACTACCTCACTGACATTGCTACCGTGGTATGCGGACAACCTGCCGCTGTTTATATCGTGGAAACCAGCCTGCTTACAAAAACGCAAGTGCAAGGGCGACAAGTACACTAGTCGAATCTCATTTCATAATATTAGCTTGTACGAGTTGGGTTGCACTCATTCGCCCTTACTTGACGGCGCTATCTTGTAGGTATTCCCCCCTCCACCAGTCTGTCTACCTACCTCCTAGCACATCCGGCCCCGAGCTGGTCTCGTGCGGGTGCAAGCAAACATAGCAATGAGTCTCTAATTTCACGCAAGGTGCAGGGTTTCTTCTCCAGCACGTGCAAAGCCAGAAGTAAAAAAAAAAAAGCGACAACGCATCCGCGATCTCGAGGAGTCTGTATGCCGCAATAGAATCTAGGGCTGACATACGTGCATACGTCAAAAAGTAAGAGAGAGAGAGAGAGCTTGAAGTTGTTGGGTAGGCTGTCACTACATGCGTGCGTGGCGGTGAACTCTATCTGATTAAACAAGCAGCACAGCATTCCCTTCCCAGCGCTGCCTGACAGATCTGCCGTTTTTAGCTCCTAAGCCTATATGGTATATGGTACATACTTACATACTTCCTAGGCTGGTATCAAACTCAGTGCCGCTAAAAGCGGGAGACCCATCTGCGCATAGGTGCCATAGATGCACTAGTGGAACCTCCCCCTCTCTCCTAGACCGATTTAGGTAACACCTTCGTCAGGGGTCTACGGCATACGCTACCTAGTACTGTGTCTACCTCTATTTCTTCCATCAGCTCTCTCCTGCTACGTACAAGGTCCTCTACAAAAAGCTAAGAGTACCGGCAGCTTGTCAGCCACGAAAGACAAAACCTGGAGGTTCCCCTCCTTCTCCCGTCTATTTGTTGGACGCTGCATCTCTAGCTTTAGCTCTCATTTTAGGGCTATCTGTCCAACCCACTCAGGTTCGTTTTCTCATATCCAATACTGTGCTGTATCCACACTGTAAGCACTGTCTGGATACCAATCGTACCCAAAGTATTTCTAGCACCCCAGCCCCAGCCCCCAGCTCGGTCCTCTCCCCCAAGTCTACCCAAGACTTTTCAGAGCCTGGCACTTTGCGGCATATCGACTTGTCCTCTACCTACATTTTGTCTAGGGTGCCAGCTCAATCCAAGCACAGTACTAGGCGCTATTACATACCTACCTATCTTTCTACATACCTACTTACACGCCACTTACACAGCTGGCCAACGACTGATCGATCTGAACATACCTAGGTCTCTATCTACACTCTCTACACACCTGTCTCACCAGACCCAAAAGAAAAATCGCAACATTGCTGATACCACTATATCGTTCGGTAAGTAAACCTCCCTTGATTATAGTACAGTACTTTTGCCTCCCACAACATCGTCACTTGGTCGCATTATCTCTCTGCTCCATACCAGCACAACCCGTCTCCTGTATGCATTCTCCCCCCTGATCGGAGGCACGCGGGCAATCGTGCCTACAAGTACGAAGGCGAGAGCCGTCCCCCATGTGTCTTGTAACCCCCAAATACCAGGACCGTCGCCTCCCCCCATCGGAAACCCACCCACACTGTCTCTGCCCTGGAGACAGAGCCCATCCATCATCCAGGTACCAGTCTGTCTGGGATCAGTCTTATCCCTGCAAGTGCATGGGGCCTCACCAAAACCTTTCTCCCTGCCTGCCGTCTCCCTATCCGCCATCTATGTATGTATGTATCTACCTACCTGCAGTACCTACGCATACCTAAGTATATTACACCATCCATCTGCCCCTACCACTACATAGGTAACCCCTACAATAGGTAGCCCCCCCCCCCCCCCCAAAAAAAAGGCGCCCCTCACCCGACCTACAGTAGGTGCACTAGGTGCACTAATTAGGTCTAAGACCCCCAAGATTAAGTCCAGCAACTGGACTAGCCCTACCAGGCAGGGAGTCACCCTCGAGTTTGGAGTCCTGCCTTGGCCGCCCTGGCCATTCACCTTTTTTCCCAACTGTACCTATTTTGGCGTGTGCTGATATTCGACTCTATTCCTAGAATCAGGCTGGACCCGTACCAACTTCGAATCCACCCCAGGTTATTCGGACTCGTGGTCTTCACGGTTCAGCCTCTTTACTTGTATTTCCCGTCGCATTCGCTAGACCCGCTATCTATTAGATCGCTTTGCGACACCTCAGTTGTCGTTGGCAAAGATTTCGCATCATCTTTCCCCAGCCGTTGCGATTGAAGCCAGAACGTTTCTGTTTCTGTGCTCTGCGTTCTCCCCACCACACACAATCGACCACCTGTGCCGTGTCCTTGTATGCTATCCGATACGGCCACCCATTCGTGTTCCCGACTATCCAACTCGGCAGTCTCGTGCACGTCATCCTAGTTTCGAACGTGTCGAACTGCTCGCGCGCTCGCTCATTTACTCCTCATTCACCCTCGTGGTCTAGTCTTGCCGCGCTTAGTGGTGACGACGAATTAATCCCAGGTCGACGATCTAGACCTGCTAATCTGGGTTACCCAGTTGGCTGTAAGTATGGCATCTCTCATGTCTACATGCCCCGAGCAGCGCCGTATTTCCAGTCCCCCAGATCCAGATCCACCAATAGAGCTTCGCGCGCGTCGAACACTGAGGAGAAAATGGCCCGTTGATGCGGATAACTCCCCAATCGCCTGATATCGGGCACCATCGCCTTGGAATTTTTCAACTTGAGCCCGAAAACTTTGCCAAACGCAGTTACGGCATGTATTTGCATTATACGGGACTTTGGCTAACACTTCGTCTCTCATTACCAGATACAACAACCCTATTCCACATAATTGCCGTACATCCCGTATATAGTCGACCGAACACATTTTCCTACGTCGATTTGCGCCTCGACGTGACTATCGACCGCACCCCTACGTAGACCATTGCAGCTTCTACTAAGTAGAGTTGAGCGACATAATAAACCCTCTAGGAGAGGGTCTTGCATTTAACATATCTGTATAAATCTAGAGTCCGAGCTATGACTGCCATAGTAAGTTGATCTTTATTTATACTATGATCATTCGAAGAAATTGTTATATCGTGTCTCTATTTACTACCCAGGCCACGGTCGAAACCATACGGCCTTTTGTTGCAACGTTCCTTTTATTTTGACGGACCGGTCTCTGGTACTTGTCGCTCTGGTTTTATCCCAATACTAACATCTTCGAACTTAGACCTGGCCGCACAGAAATCCTATTCTCAACATGTCAGACCCTAATAATAAAAACGCACAGAATCTCGGCCCATTCACAAGCTCCACATGGCAGTCCAATGCCATCTGGGGTAGGCCCGGTATTGGTGGTTCGAGAAACTCAAACCAAGACGCATCATTTCGAGGTATGGTATCATGTAAATGGGATGAATTTCGGCCGTAGGAGCTAACCTGATATTTGGTAGATGCTGATGAGCTTTCACCAACTGCGCCTTCGGGATCGGCACAGTTAAATGGCTTTTCAGAGTCCGGTCCATGGCCTCGAGCAGTATGGGGACCGACAAATACGAGCCCTAACGACCCCTCCCCTCCACACACGAAGAACAGTTTCTCGTATCACTTCAGCGAGAACAGTAACCTCAGAACTACGGGTCAGACCTCTGGCCTTGGCAACATAATGAGACCTCCTGGATCTGGAGGGAGTCCCACCTCTTTACGCTACAACGCAGCCGTTGGAGCACCAAGTAACGAAGAAAGGGGGGGCTCAGGTATGTATGGCGCACCGGGCACTTCCCAACTTGGCTCAGACGCCCCCGGATCGAATAGGCGTAACTCCACGGATCCCAACTTCTCTGGGGTTGGCCGCGATCGGATTGGGGGTTTCCCTAGCCGACGGCCCGAGACTAACGGGACGACGATGACGAGCCAGTACGGGGAATCAAGGCAATACTCCTTTTCTCAAGGTTCTCATACTCAGCC
The DNA here is from genome assembly GCA_022432375.1 of Nemania sp. FL0031. Lineage (NCBI taxonomy): Eukaryota > Fungi > Ascomycota > Sordariomycetes > Xylariales > Xylariaceae > Nemania > Nemania sp. FL0031. Next base: position 413,693 of record JAJKKK010000027.1, read on the forward strand.
GCAACATCAACGTCCCTCAGTCTCCAATGTATCTGTTTCCATGGCGCCAGAAACAACGCGTGGTCAACCTCTCCCTTACTCTAGTGACAGTGTGCAGACCAGCTTGAGCGAATCTCTCAATAGGAACCTCAAATTAGAGGATACGGCCGAGTCTCTGAACGGATATGTGAGCAATGGGTACGGTAACTCACCAAGCCAGCCATTCCAACTCAATCCCGGTTCACAGTCCTGGCAGCAGGATATGAACCATGGCACAAGGGGCTTTGGTTATCCCACTCAGCAAGATGGTTGGATTGAGCCACCAGCTGCGCCATACTCTGGTGCTAAGAGAGGCTCTATTGAGAGGAGCTCGCCTGCTACCAACTCATACAGGACTCATCTCAACAGCCCGAGAAACTTGTCAGGGACTCCGAACTCACGGATGGACCTTCTGCCCCGGCCAACACCACGAAATCCCAACATGTCACCAGATGTAGACAGGCAGCAGCCAGGTTTTCAATACCCTCTTCAGACGTCCGGGTTCTTTCCACCGCCTCACTTTGCCTCACATCCACAATATTATGAGCACTACACACAGGTACCAAACTACCGCGGTCAGATACAGAACGGCTATGGAGGACAAGTCAACTATGTCGGTGTTCGAACAAATCGGGACAAAGACTCGAGTCAGGGCGCTAGAAGCCTGCTACTAGAAGAATTCCGTAGCCTTAATAAGTCGAACCGCCGCTATGAGTTGAAAGTAAGTCTCAATCCACCAAATCTAAATACGTGGCACGGCGACTAATGCTTAACTCAAGGACCTTCGCGGCCATATCGTCGAATTCAGTGGGGATCAACACGGATCGCGATTCATACAGGACAAACTCACAGCTGCCAATAGCGAAGAAAAAGAACATGTCTTCAGGGAGATCGAGTCCAACGCGGTTCAACTGATGAAAGACGTTTTTGGTAACTACGTCATTCAGAAGTTCTTCGAACACGGCAATCAAGTCCAGAAGAAGCTTCTTGCTGCACAAATGAAAGGGAAGGTCTGTGAACTTTCAGTGCAAATGTACTCTTGCCGTGTGGTCCAAAAGGTTGGTGTTATATACTACTCTTCGGATGATTCGATAGGTGATCACTAACTACCTCTTAGGCCCTTGAGCACGTTCTCGTCGAACAGCAAAAGGAGATTGTCGAGGAGCTCAGATCATCAGTAGTGCAAGTCGCCAAGGATCCTAACGGGAACCATGTCGTTCAAAAGGTCATTCTCATGTTTCCGGGGCTTTGCATTCCCTTCATTATGGAGGCCTTCCAAGGACAGATTGAGCGCTTATCCACAGACGGCTACGCTTGCCGTGTCATTCAGCGTATCTTAGAAAAAGGTACAGACGACGAGAAGAAGAAGCTGATGGCAGACATTCATCCCTGCAGCGCAAAACTGATGACGGATCAGTACGGTAATTATGTCATCCAACACATTATAAGCCACGGGAAACTAGAGGATCGTTCTATCATGATTCATCAGGCCATTGATAGAGCCCTCCTCCTATCAAGGCATAAATACGCCTCCAACGTCGTCGAAAAATGTATCCAGTATGGAACAGCGGATGAGAGAAGTGCTATTCGCACCAAGTTCACAGCAGGCGGTGACGGACACAATCAACTTCAAGCCATAGTTAAAGACCAATTTGGCAATTACGTCATCCGTATGTTACCGGTTCTTTTTTTCTTTTCCTTTTTTTTTTTTTGGAAATGATCGTCGTGTGTTTAAGCCATTGTAACTAACGATCTTACAGAAAAGCTGCTTGATTTCCTTGAGGGAGAGGAAAAGGCCATTTTCGCTCGAGAAGTCAAGGCTGTTGTCCCTCAGCTGAGAAGACAAGGCAACGGTCGCCAGAACACAGCACTAGAGCGACTCGTTGGCGCATGCGAAGCTGTTGCTTCGGTCTCGGCTCCGACGAACGGCACCAATGGATCTACAACTACCACGGGGACAGCTCCCTCAACCCCCAATTTAGCGGTCGAAGTAAGCTCAAATGTGCCTACACCCCTGCTTACGACAGAGCAGAACAGTCCACAAAGCAGCAGCCCACCTAGCACTAGTATCAGCACCGCAGATGAGGCTACCGAAGAAGCGAAAGCAGCCGAGGTCTCTTCATCTAGCTCCGCGCCCTCAACGCTGGTGGTTGTCCAAGAAAACTAAGACTGCCTGCTTGCTTCCTTGATCACTCGCATTCGGTTCGTACATAGTTAGGTGCCTTTGAAAGGGTCTGAACATGGGCAGTGTGGATTCAAATTAGCTGTGGTATTTCGAGGTAATCCCTATTCCTGATTGCTATGCATTATATCGGCCTAGAAGATGGGTATAAACAACAGCGGCCCCGGGATTGGCACATGACACAAAATTCGGAAATACCCTCACAGACATTTATCTGTGACAGTCACATAATGAGTTTATAACTTTCTACCCCAGGGTGGGTTTATCACGGGAATTTTCTTTTCCCACTAATATCTGAAAATACGCTCATGGCTGGATAAGGGGTCGGCGCTTTTTCTATGCGATGACGGCATTTATTTGGTGTAGAACGGGATCACATGAAAACGGTTAGGCTTTCCAGATATGGCATGAGGTTGGGAGCCGGAAGCCCCAACGTTGATATTTCTTCCTTCAGGAACATGTATTGTTTAGTCAGCGAACGATAAGGGGAGAGCACATTTTTGGTTTTCAAGACGTTACAGGTCTCTTCATTCCACGACAGCGGCATAGAGCTAAGTACTGGTATATTATTATTACCTGTGTCGGTATTCATGGTTATAGACACAAGCGGTCTCAATGCATTTAGGGCTGTCTTGCATCTACAAGCGTCTAGGTAGCAGGACAAATTGCATCATAATGACACACGAAACTTAATGAGATACATGTGTTCACTTTCAACCATTGACAAGCCAACATTCCAAGGACACACCGTAACCTGGCTAGAATAAGCTGGTAGATGCAGTTGATATTTGGCCGATAGATCGTCGCAGTCGCACTAAATTTAGCTCTCTATACCTCCACTATTAGGTATGCATATGCATCCGGGGTCACCACTAATCATGATTTTGTTTATGTTTTTGAAACTTTACATATGCATATATATGTAAACTCGACTTGGCTTTTTAGTTGCTGTCAGCGGTGATGCCTGTGGCTAAAATATGAAAGACGGAATACGGAAGAGCTCCACACCTGATGGACTATTGGTGGGCTAGGAACTGGTCTAAGCTTGAGACAATCGATTCTGGGTGTATAAGTGCTTCTTTGACGCCTCCTACGCAATGGGATACGACTTTCTTTTCTCCAACTACTATTATCGTGACTGAATTTCACAGTTTCTAATTTATTGTTTAGGGGCACCTAGATATCTGACAAGGTCATTATAGAGTTGTGCCCTGCTGCTAAAGATTAACCATTTCACCCCTGAACGCCCTCGCAGCTATCAGTCTTCCACCTACGTCAGTACTTAGTGTGACCCCTCGCGTGAGCACGCAATAGTTTACATACCTAAGAAAAAACCATAATAGACGAATCCTCCTTCTACGGCCTTGCGGGAAGGTGTCAAGATGGCTTTTAAGATTTTCATGTTCGCCTCTCTTTTCGCTTCTTTCTTTGTCTCCCCCATTAAGACCTGCGGGGCATGACGTGCACGTGCTTCCTGCTGGGAATTCCCTGGCGGAATATGGTTTGTCATCAACATATGCATGTGTTTAAATGCATAGTTAGATATACTTTTTGATAACCGCGCTGTTGAAGTATGTTACTAATGTGCTATGTGTGTTGTGTATGTACAGGACGGGCGTCACGGGATATATCGCTGGCGATGCCCTCTACGTCCTCGCGAGACAGCATCCGGATTTTGACTACGCGGCGCTCGTACGCTCGGAGGAGAGCGCGGCCAAGGTTCGAACCGCTTACCCTGCTGTGCGCATCGTGGTTGGGTCTTTGGATGATGGTGAATTGCTGAGGAGGGAGGCGGCTTGGGCTGATCTTGTGTTGCGTAAGTTTTCGTGAGTTATTTCTTGCCCTTGGCCACGGATTTCCTGCGTTGTTACTTTACGACTCGCGGATTATACTCTCTGGATGTGTCCGTCACTTTTCAAGTTGGAGCTTGCTCCCGTTTGATTTTTGATTGTAAGACGCGTGGGGTTTTGCGTATAGGTGCTTTGATTGAGATAAAGGGGTGTTGATTGAAAGAGGGTTTTTACTATGGAAGAGATAACCACTATGTAGAGAAACTAACGAGCGGAAACCTAGACGCTGCTGACGCGGCGGACCACGAAGGTGCAGCCCACGCTATCGCCAAGGGCCTGGTGGAGGGACACTCGGATACCCGTCCGGGATACTGGCTGCACACGGGCGGAGAAGGGATCCTGACATACTTTGATACGGCGGCGGATCGATTCGGGGAGCCGTCTGAGAGGATTTTTGACGATCTCGACGGCGTGGGGATCCTCACCAGCCTCCCTGATGAAGCATTCCATCGTAATGTCGACAAGATTGTGCTAGAGTGCGGGACTAAGCATGCTGGGGCTGTGCGGACGGCTATTGTTTGTCCGCCTACTATCTACGGTATGTACTCGCTTTTTTCTTCCATCCTCCCCCTGATTGTTAGTCGAATTTGTTGAGATTTGTGCGGTACGGACGAACAGTGATGAAAGGGAGGAATAAGGTTGTTGTTATTGTGGATGGGTTTCGCGAGAGAGAGAGTTTATACTGATATTTAGTTCGTGGCGGATAGGAAATGGGCGCGGTCCTGTCTCGGTTCGTAGCCGGCAGTGCTATGAGATGGCTAAGGTCATATTGACAACGGGGTACGTACCCATCATTGGGACTGGCCAGGCTAAGATGGGAAACGGTATGTTCGATTTCTTTTCTATCCTCATCTAACTACACTAGAAGAGATATAGGAATTTTCGAAAGCTCCCTGTCCAAATTACTAGCGTTGTATTACACTTATCGCCTATTTTATTCGACTTACTCTAGCTATAGTCCACATCCGAGACCTCACGGAAGCCTACGTCCTCTTAACCGAAGCGGCCCTATCAGGCAACTCGTCACCAGAGCTCTGGGGTCCGCGGGGCTACCACCTCCCGGTAACAGCAGAGCACACATGGGGTCCTCTCGCACGGAAGATGGCGGTAACTATACAAGGTATGAATCTACTGAAGGGCAAGGGACCATTGAAAGAGTATCAGATGAGCAAGGAGGAGGCGGACAAGACGGCCGGTTTCGATGCGCTTAGCTGGGGACTTAATGCGCGATGTAGGGGACTAAGGCTGAATAAGTATCTGGGCTGGAAAGCTGAGCATCCATCGCTTGAGGATGAGATCCCTGGAATCGTGAGGTCTGAGGCTGAGAGGCTAGGAATACTGAAAAATTGATTGTCTCTATCCTGGATTGAAGATTATGGTCACTGTTAATAACTAGTGGGAGAATAAGAAGAGTTTCAAAATATTATTTCTCTCAGTGAAGCTCAAAATGTGTTAACTTGCAGGTGGGAATCATCAAATGTTGCCATTTCTAAACTCTCCAGGTTCCATGCTTCCTTGAAAATTCACTTGTGTTGTACTACAACTTGGTAGTATTGCATTTGCCCCATCTCACATATTTAGACCTGCCTAGATGTAACGGCTCGGCCGCCACGTTTTCCGTTATAAGCCAAGTTTGGTTTCGCTCTCATTAACGAAGATGGGTTCCTTATCCGGGCCCTTAGAAATCACAAAGACAATCTATTGTATAACTCGCAAAATATTACCGATTCGGCCCGAAGAAAACAACTTGAATAGTAATGTCATCTCGTATATCTCTTGAGTTCGGGTACCGAAACGCCAAGGCGCCGCGAACCATCTCTTCATCGGCACCACCAAGTCCGTTACGCATGAGGTGGACGGCGGCGTTGTCGTCACGGAATGTCGCCTTGCGCTCATCATATTCGCACCGTCGCTTCCAACCTAGTATAGTCGGGCCGAAGTCTTTGGTTTGCTCCTCTGCCGGTTCCACGACCGACGCTCCCTTCTGCTGACGGTCGTACCACCTCCCCACGAGGTCTACGGCTGCCTCGCTCGACATGGTATCCCACAGACCGTCAGTAGCCAGGATTAAGAAGCTCGGTCGTTCTTTAGGATCGGGGATTTGTGTTGTTGTAACTAGCGGCTCGGCCGTAACGTAGGGGCCATCCTTGTAGTTCTTGTACCGTGTTTGGGACGGCAAGCTTAGACCGTTGAAATGATAGCGCAGGTTCTTCTTGAGCTCTGCTGTCCACTTCCACATGCCGTCGCCAAAGGTGCGCGAAGGCTGTAGGCCCCAGACCCTACCCCCCTGAACGACATCCGGTTCGTCGGGGAACTGCGCCTTTATACGCGCTATCTCCGACGGCGTGGCGCCCGTGCAGTCCTCTGAAAGAGCCGTGGCCACCCACTTCCCATCCGCCGTCTTCTGCCCCAGAACCGCACGGCAATCTATTTATTACACTGGAGTCAATAATTTCCACTTACGGTAAAATTCACTAGGAGTTTCGGGAGGTTGCAGGAGTTTCAGGAGCGGAAACTACCCGTTAAGGCAGTTTATGACTCCTAGACATTCCAAAAAGGGGAATAAAAGACTCCAGAGAACTAACCTCCTGTCGATGCCACGTGCAGCTTGCGGCTCTGCGGGTCGAAGAGCGTGAGGAGGGCGCAGGCGCCGGCGTAAGCGGGCTCGAGCCGTCTAGCCTTCTCGGGGAACGGGAGGTCGCTCTCTATTATGGCCGTGGCGGATTTCACCAAGGCGTCGTCGAGGGTTGTGAAGGAATTCTTCAGCGCTTGATGCACGGCCTCCTCCTCGGACACTTCCTCGTTATTACCGGCGGGCGCGGCGGCGGCGGCGGCGTCTGCGAGGGACCGGCGCACGAAGGGCATCAGCTGCGTCTGAAGCAGATTCGAGAGCTGCCAGCCGCAGTGCCCGTCGAAGACGGCCCATGCCATCCACTTCCCGCCATCCTCGCTGCCGTTGGTGGTAGCAGTAGCAGTAGTGCTAGTACTAGTAGTGGTGGTAGCACCAAAGGGGCTGGAGAAGCTGCCGTGCAGGAAGGCGTCTTCGCAGGGGCTGTTGGAGGCTAGCTGTGCGCCGTCGTAGCGGCCGACCCCGCCCGGTGCGCCCCGGACCGTGAACGCGTGTTCGTTGAGCTGCCGCGTGACGTCCTCTGAGGTCGGGGGCGTGGTGTACGCAATCTTGTCTGATATGCCTAGTTCGTTGAGATCTGGCGTTGTTGATGTTGTGGTTTTGCTAGTGGTGGTGACACTGCTAGTCACGAGGGGCGACTGTGCCGCAGCTGGTGATGCTGCTTCTTTCTTGTCGTTCGTGCCATTGCGGTAGAGTGCCCAGCCAGCGCCTAGGCCCGCGGCGAATGAAGCCACGCCGGCACTGACAGCAGAAGGTGAGCTTGTCTGCTTCACCTTGGCCTCGGTGCTCGAGAATCGTGGTCTAGGCAACGGATGGCGGTGGACACGTGTCACGGTCACGAAACGCGGCCGCTGGCGTATCAATCTTTGGGAAAGCATGCTTGCGATAGATAGGCCATGCAAATACCCAAATATTGTTCTCGAGGAGATATTCGGTATGAGTGAGGTGTGGCGGTGAAAAAATGCAAAGTGAAAAAAATAAGTGAGTGACGGTTGAACACCCCGGCTCGATTACTTGCGCAGAACAGAGAGATACATATAGGTAGATGGTACTCCGTACTTGCAGCTAATTTAAATAATAGCAACAACTAACGACCTCGTAGTACTTTCCCCCTCTTGCTTCCCCTTATACCAATAACAAGAGCGAAACTAAAGAGTCTGATGGAACAAACGCAACGTTGTTCTTACCCAAGCACTCATTATCTGGGTAGCTATGTAATATTAGGAATAATAAGGATGCCTGTCTGATTAGGCAGCCTGCGCTCTCACCTCACGGGTGGACCCCACCTGAGCTCCATAGCCCCTGTCCATAGTCCACTTACAGCATACAGTAGCCACCTTTAGTTCGATACTGCCCCATATTCAACCTAGAGTTAAATTCTATAGCAAGTACTATAGCAAATTGAAGGTGACATTGATGTTGTAGATGTAATGGAGTAATTGACACGGTAGTTACTGTGAGTGGTGTTAAATTTACTGTATGTGCCTTCCCTATAGTAATAAAGATAAATGGGCATCTAGGTCGAACGCAGTTCCGTCACAGAGACTAGGTGGTGTGGCATGGTAAACAACTTTTGGATAAGACAATAAATAGTGGCCGCGAAACCTCGAACTGATCCGGGTATTCTGGACTCGATAGCCAGCCGACGACCCGTGCATAAATAAGTCTTAACTAAGAGTTATAAGCAGCAGTTAAATAACTAGCAGCAAAGCAATAAGCAGCTAAATAACGGTAATAGCCTATCTGCCGTTAGCCGTTTAGTCACTAATATCTGCCATCAGCTACTCAGTCATTACTATCCACCATCAACAACTCACTTTACTATCCACTATCTGCGATGTCATCAATTTACATAATGGCCAACCCATTACTATTCCAGTTTTCCAGGACGGCAATATTACAAGAACTTCATACCTGCTTCAGGCGTATCAACCAACAGCTAGGCACTATGGAACAATCCTCGTTCCCACTAGATCCGATGGAAATATAGACCCGGAGACTAGGAATCGATGTTCCCGATGTATGTTCAGCAATAGTTTCTCCAGTTGTACCGATTAACCGGCATTTAAATGGGGCAGTTATCGAACTGACATATTGACAGAGTTAGGGACAGGTACTATATCTCACTTTTAAAGATAAAAGAAAGCCATGACAATAGACAAAGCCGCGGAGATATGGCATAATTGGGTTCATTGGCCACCTGATGGGCCACGTCGAGAGATCGATGTTAACGATGGAGGACTTCATGCAACGTTCCTCGATTTTGCAATCGGTACTTTATATCACGAAACAGACACTATAGAGGAAGACGACGATCAATGGTGGACATGCTTAGAAACGAACGGTATTCTAAAGCACGGAGTCATCATCATATGGGAAGCCCTGTCGCTGATCTATTTAGATCTATGTGCAGCATTGAGGTTGGAATTGGAGAGGTGGTGTCTACACCTGTTTGTAGACACGATTGTCGCCGGGAGTGTCTGGCCTTGTGGTTGGTTGACCACAAAGACTGCATATGTAGACATGTGGTAAATCCTGGGAAGGAAGAGATCATCGGATCCCAGTGGTGATGTCTTGGGATCATCTGATCCATGATATTTGGGCTCTGCGGGTATTGGGAGTCATTGGTCTGATGGACGAGTAGCATGTATTGATAAAGAGCCTCTCGTTTGCCCCGAAGTAGCTACGGTAGAGAATTCCTCTCCACTCCGAATGAATACAACCATCTTTTGCTACCCATTCACTTTCTATGTAAGGTCTGCGCATATGCGTATTTAATGCCCGCTACCTTGCGTAAAGCGTGAAAGTTACCGAATCCACGGGACCATTCCGTGGCTTCCGCCGTCCGTAAATATGGAGTGTAGGTTCGAGATTTTTAAGGCTAGACCCGGCCTCCCGAGGCAGATTGACAGATTGGCGGGAATTACTTAACTTAGCTACTCGCGGGGGAAACGTGGGGTGCAGGGTATGTGAAGGGAAAGAGCCTCGGCTTGTATTTCTGCGGGTCCGAACCAGCCGCCTTAGGCCATCGACTTCACCGTTACATTAGCTCTTGGACGTTGTTGAACAGACAACTCTCTAAGTTATACACAAGCCCAGTCTTTTATGCCTTGATCCAATTCCACGAAAGCTTCATTTTATATAGCACATAAGGAGGGAAAATAAGGAACAAATACATATACATACGCAATGGCCGAGTTCATCAAGGTCTCGTACTCGGGGCGTATAGCTACCATAACCATCGACAATGACAAGAAGCTCAACGCCTTGGACATGGACGGATACTATTTCCTTTCTAAGGCTCTGCGAGACATTGCCCTACGCGACGACATATACATCACCATTCTAACCGGAAAGGGCCGGTATTTCTCGGCGTAAGTGTTGCTCAATCTACTCCTACTCTAATATGCATGCATACGACAAGGAGCATGTGAGAGATCTGAGTATATGGTATTGAAATAATTCAACGGAACATACACATATGGCGATACTCAATCTTTAAGTGAGGTAGTGAAGTGGCACTTTGTCTCCCTCCCAGATTTCACAATGAGTAGCTCATCAACTAACATCAAGCTAAGTGGCGCCGACGTCTCCGTAGGCCGCGACCTTCCACCAGGGACAGACCCCTACAGGGAATGGCTGCGCACCTTCGTAGCCAACAACCTCAACATAACCCAAGCCTTCTACACCCACCCCAAGATCCTAATCGCGGCCCTCAACGGGCCCGCGATCGGCCTCTCTGCCGCGCTGACAGCCTTCGCGGACTTCATCTACGCGGCCCCGCACACGTTCCTGCTCACGCCATTCTCATCTCTCGGGCTCGTCGCCGAGGGCGGCGCATCACATGCGCTCGTACAACGCCTGGGCATCAGCAAGGCCAACGAGGCGCTTCTTATGAGCAAGCGCATCACGGCCGACGAGCTGGTCGCCACGGGCTTCGTGAACAAGGTCTTCCCGTGCGAGAAGGGCGATGATGCGGGGTTCATGCGCCAGGTCCTGGCCGAGGTGGAAGATCGCCTAGGCGATCATCTCATTGGCGATTCGTTGACGGGCATCAAGGCCCTCATCAGGAAGCCCGAGAGGGAGATTCTCGATAAGCAGAATGTTGCGGAGGTCTTCGCTGGACTTGATAGATTTGTTAGGGGTATCCCGCAGAAGGAGTTTCAGAAGATCGCCTCGGGGCAGAAGAGGCATAAGTTGTGAGATGGGGGTGGGTTTATGGAGGGAACTGTAATACGGCGGAGTAGACAGCGAGCGGCGAATAAGAGTGTGAATATTATGTATAAGGGCTTTTGTCCGTGTTGGATCTATCTGTCTAGAGTTCAACTCTTCTTGTACTTGTCTATAGACATACATATGGTACATCGAAATAAAAGTATCTATACGGGTATCATCACACGAGTAAGCCGAATAGTAGACCAGTCCTCTTCCAATACTCCCCGGACGCTTTCGCGACACGACGCTCAGCTTCGGCGTCAAGCCCTGTCTTTTCTAATATTTCCAAGGCAAGATCCTTCATTATCTTATCCGAGTCACCATCACTGATGCTAAGATAGTGTTGAAGTAGATGGATATCAAACAGCCACTGGATGAAGACGTCTTTGCTGCGCTCTGGCGTCTTTTCGCTGTCCTCCGCTGGGGTCTCGCCGCTCTCGTCTTTCTCTTCCCCCTCCTCTTTCGACTCAGATTCCGCTCCATCTGAGTCTGCATTAGACGCCGCCAGTTCTTTGCGCCACACATCCACAAGCTGTTGGCTAAAGACGCGCTTTAAGGTCTTAATAGCAGCGGGGGTCCAAAGGTCTACCCCAGAATCACCCATCGACATGGTGATATTCCTTAGGAGCTTGAAGGTACTAGGAGAGGGCTGAACAGGTAAGGCTAGCTCGCCTTCCCACAACGCTCGGCCAGCTACGCGCTTCTGCGTCAGTGTGGTCGTGGTAAATTCCTCCAATGGTGTTACAGCTACATGGGCTGCAAGTTTTTCATGTAGTGAAGTGACATTGCCCAAGCCAAAAGACTGTATCCCCTCGAGCTTGGGGAGACGGGTCCGGATATCTCTCAAGATACGGAGGATATACATCGCAACCTGGCCATTATCTAAACCATCCTTTCGACTTTGCCACAGCGCCGCGAGCTGCCCATCTAGGTCTTTAAATGATTTTAAGAGCGAGTCGTCGAGTCGGGTGTGTAATAGTTGTGGGTCGTCCTTGCTTAGGAGTTCTTGCCGGGCCTCAAGGACGTCCTCGTCCTCGATTTCCTCTTCATCGTTCTCCCACCTCTGCCGTCTAAGTTGTTCTACTAGGTCTCCGACGTTCCCTATTATCTGATGCCATGATTCGAAACCGGTCACAGCTCGTGCAACTGCGTCATTCCTCCCATATACTCGCGACACGACTTCATGGGAGATTTGAGCGGCGCTAATGGAAAAGTCCATGCCAATCATCTCGTCATCCCATAGGCCTCGTTGGCGGTCGGTAATCCCCGATTGCCATGCCTCGAGCGTAGCAGCCACTTCAGATCCGACGAGTTTGAGCTTCGCGACCTTGGTTTCTATGAGTTGTAAGAGGTGGTCGTTGATCGCTTTACGCAAGCCGTTGAGCATGATAGATGGATCAAATCCTCTAGCTTTCCCGCCGTTCCTAATCCATTGCTGCAGCGTGCTTGTCCGTAGTTCTATGATAGCCTTGAATTCAGAAATGTGCTCGAGCGTCTTGCTCAGGCCGCCAAGAACAGTTTCACCGCCCTTGGTCGCCCAGCTCGTGAGCATCTCCCTAGCCTGTTTGCCGTCTAGGTCGTCATGTCTTATGAAAGGTGTGAAGTACCGGATGTCATCGCCGCACCACCTCTCAAAAATGTCTAGTCTAAGGCCCTCCAGAGATCGGAGCGATTCGTCGGCTAGAAGTGGCTTCTTCTTAAGCTCTAGTAATGCGTCGGGCAACTTATTTGGGATCAATGCTTGCACATCCACTAATGTCTTGGTGTATAGCTCGAGACCTCGGAGGACGTTATCCGTACCCCTATCTTTCTCGTGTTCCTCGTAATCAAACTCATAAGTGATAGCCTCGGCTCTAATGCTTAGGAACCGTCGTAACGCGTCCCTCGTACCAGAGCTTGACGACAGGCTATAAGCGGACAGAGCTTTGAGTATATCCGTGATGTCCGTCCCTTCTCTGATCTTCTGCAGCACTTTCTCGACCGCGCGCACCAGCTTTCTCCTCAATCCATCCAAGCTCTTCTTCGCAGCTTCAACCGCAGTCCTAATTTCCTCATCTGCCGCCTTCAGATTGCCGAAGCTAGACACGAGCAATCGGCTCAGCACGAACACCTTGGCAGCCAACACCAGCCGATCACCCCTGCCCCCTTCAGCATCTTTCCCCGTGCTGGCCCTTAGTAACCGGCTGATAGCCAGCCCGCAGGCCCGTAGCAGCTTCACGCGCGCAGCCTGGCCCAGTGCGGCCTCGGCGCCCTCGTTGCCGCGGAACCGGCCCAGGCCGGTGATCTTGTTGTCGACGACGCTGCGCCCGCATTGGCTGCCCATGTGGGTCAGCACGTCCTGTGCCGACAGCATGTCCTCCCGCATCTGCACGATGGTGTCGGCGGTGCCGAGGAGCTGGCGGTAGCTGTTGCCGACCTGGGTGCGCAGACGGGCGGACTTCTCGTCGATCTGAGTGTGCAGCGTCTTGTGGATGGCGCGGATCTGGGGCAGCGTGTATGCCGTGAAGATCTGGGCTGAACTCGTCAGCGTCGAGGTGTCAGGCGTAGCCATTGTCGGAGTGGGAAGGTTTGGCTAGTCCCTAGAGGGGGTCGTAAGTCTCGTTATCGTGGTCTCGGCATTTGTATGGGGTCTGGAGGTAGGTAGATTCGCGGTGTGTAGCTACCTAGCTTAAATACCTAGGTAGGTATTCGAATAGCTTCGTGATACGTACGAAGTTGTTCGACAACAGGGGTACTTACAATAAGTGGTCAGTTGGGGACCCAGCTGTCAGCAGCTGGTAGTTAATCTCCCGGAAAGTCTGAAAGACCCCTCCCCCACCATCACAGGTAATACACATACTCCGTGCTAATACTATGAATGCCACGGCTTGTTTCACTACACAGATGAAATGGAGTATAGTCGAAAAACAAGATAATGGCCACTGAGACTGTATAATAGGCAATGGGAGCCCCAAAAAATATAAAGACGCTCTCCAAGACGGAGAAAAATGTTGACAAGAGTGGGATTCGAACCCACGCGGATTGCTCCACCGCGAAGCTGTTCATGATACAATCAAGTTTTCCTGAACACGGCGCCATAACCAACTCGGCCATCTTGCCATTGTTTGTTGATGTTTTGTCGGCTGCTAAGGAGGCACTATAAATGCCGGCTCGGGCCATCTATGGAGGTAGGTAGAGAAAGTGGAGACCCCGCTGTGGCCACTAGGTAGGTATGAAAAGGCATCAATCAATCACTACCTACATAGATCCACGTGAGGTGTGTATTGTATTGTGCTACATATTATAGGTAGAAAGTGATTATACAATTCAGCAAAGGAAATGGCTTACATACTAGGTAGTAATGCAATATGTGTAAACGGGTTACGTTGAGATCGGTAACAGAGTGAGTGAGTGGCCCGCAGTTTCACTGGGCATAACAAGATAGGTAAGGTGCTTTTTCTGTTCTACGTTTGACTCAACTTCATGGTCTGTGCAGAGCGAGTTGACTTTATGCAACTCTCAACTCTCCCCATCTACCGCTTTCTCAAGTGTTGTCTATGTGGACTGCGTTCGGTCCATGGGATTAAATAGTTCCGGATAGATTACAGTCTTGCTCCCGGGTACAGATAGTAGGTACAGATAGTACAGATGGACCAGGTGGTTAGGTATTCAACATCCATCATGGACAATGCCTCGCTTATACCTTATTCCGAACGCAGGGCCAGTCTATCCCCCAGATTGGCACGCAAATCCTGGAGGATTTCATCGACAGAATCTGACACACAGACTTACCTTTGCCATGGCGAAATGGCCGGCTCCCAAGTGTGCTGATTGGCAACAAGGGACGGGAGCGATGCTCATATAATGCATCTGTATTCATGCTTTGCCCCGATCTGGCCAGCCTGCTCTACTCTGCATCTACTCTACGCTGCGCACGGATGGGGCAGACTTTCTCTTGACCTGTGTCTACCCGCACCCGCCACATGCGACAGTCCAGACTATTCAACCGGCCCTCTCTTTGTTCTCGGCTTAGGTATTGGGGTAACGGCCGGGCAGCCACACCTACAGCCCTTCTGTCACCCGCGGACCGCAGCCAATCAGCTCTCGTATAAGTCCAAACATGTTTCGTAAGGCAGACTGCCTCTACGAAGCTACCTTTGCGAGCATGAACTCTGCCTCGAGGATAACGACTTTCCATCGTCTGATCTGCGCTATTAGGCTTTTTGATCTCTTTTCATCCCATCATCGGGCCACACTCTTCGGGCGTACCCGCACCCTCACCACCACCATCACCATCCGGATCGTAGTGATTTCAGGTTCGATGGACCATCTGATGTCGGGCGTCCAAGGTGAGCGAACGACCTGGCCAGGATGGAGCTCACCGACATGAACAAGCAGAATCGCACACAGTGGGTGACTATCTGCGTACGTGAGGGTAGAAAACGGCATGCCTTACTTGATATGATAACCTTGCCACAAGTCATGCTTCTGTTGTCCCAAACCATCACCACTATCACTGACCGTGGCCTATGACGGGGGATTTGAATCCCTATCTTTTGCCACCTCGCGAGGATAACCCGAATGGCATGAATAGGGAAAAGGTTAGTCCTCGAATCAACTGGCACCTCTCGTATTTTGTGATTGTCGCCCAAGTCCGGCCGTATGGCGATCAGATGCGATCCATCTGACACACAAGGCTGATTTATCCGGTTCCCCTTCTGATGCCGTCCGTACAAACTCACCTTTCGTCCAACGCCGGGTGTAGATCATTTTCAGGCGGCCGACGAACCTGTAATCTTGTTTTTTATTTCGCCTCCAGGAATACTATACTACTATATCTGAAGACTTAGCCCTCGCATTATGAAGAAATGTATGGCGGGAGATTAATTTGTCGCTTCATTTCGTCCACTCCGGTCTGCAGGTTTAGCCAGCTCCATAACACGCCCCGTCTACGCGGCACAAAGCTCTCAATATGTCTCTGTTACCAAGGAGCGACGTGCTCCT
This sequence comes from Nemania sp. FL0031, assembly GCA_022432375.1. Lineage (NCBI taxonomy): Eukaryota > Fungi > Ascomycota > Sordariomycetes > Xylariales > Xylariaceae > Nemania > Nemania sp. FL0031. The sequence continues at coordinate 429,570 of JAJKKK010000027.1, forward strand.
TGCTGTTGAAAATAACATCACCGAGGTGGCTGTGTCGTCGGATCCATTCCGCTTCACGAGCCCCCAGCAGAGCCTTGCAATCGGCATCGTCATAGGCTTCACGGCTCTCGCTTTCGTTGTGCTCTGTACTAGAGTAGCAGGGAGGTTATCATCACATCAGTTTGGGCTAGGTAAGCAAGATATGGCACCTAGGTTTAGAGGAGCTAGCTAACGGGTGAACTAGATGATGCCCTAGTATGCATAGCGATGGTACGCAGTCGACGACGTGTCGGATTACCTAGAAGATGAATGAACTAACTGGATGTAAATTCAGGTATTATCAATGCTGGAAACCGCAGCTAGTTATATGTGTATGTCTTCTGCGATGGCTGGTCGGGTTCTGGGCATATGCTAACATACTCAAAGTCATAAAGACAAATTTCATAGGAATTAGATGGCAAGATATTCCGCCTCACGATCCAATACCCGGCCTGGTATGGAATTATGCTATTGAAATCCTTTACAATCCCATTTTGGCGCTAGTCAAGACATCGATACTACTCTTGCTGCTGCGTTTATTTGGGCAAAAGCCTGGCGTAAAGCGTTTTATCGTCTGGATCAACATGGCCAACCTGGGGATGATGATTGCGGTCTTCCTCGCTACCGTGCTTCAGTGCATACCCATCAACAAGACCTGGCAACCCGAGTTGGAGGGCACATGCCTTGACAGGAGGATCCTATTTACCGTTGTGTCCACGTTTAATATCGTCACCGACATACTCATACTAGCGCTACCTCTGAGAATCTTCATCGATTTGAAGATACCCAGGCGCACAAAGATCGCTCTGATGATGATTTTCCTGCTTGGATTCCTGTAAGTTTATATAGCCAAGGAGTGCAGTTAGCTCAAGGAAGAGGGTACATAGGCTGATTTTCTCTACAATTAGTACGACTATCACAAGCATTATCCGACTTGTCCTTCTCATCCAGGGCCTATTCATGCTGAAGACAACTCTAAGCGCCGACGCGAACATCGGCTTCGTGACCTCCGCCATCGAGACGAACCTTGCCATCATCACGGCCTCGGCGCCGGCACTGAGGCCGCTCCTGCGGGCGTGGTTCCCTAGGCTATTCCGCGTTGATCGCGACGAGGTCATCGGGAACACGGGGCGGAGAGTGCTAGGGACGGCAGCGACGCGGATGACGCGGCTTAAATCACAAACACAGCTGCAGAGCCGGACGCAGCGGGAGAGCGAAGATACCACAATGACGATGACTTTTAACGGCATTATTAAGAATGCCGACAAGATCTTCCCGTACAATACTAGGATAGACAACCCCCGGCCGGCCACGGCACCACAGAGCCAGCCGAGTCTCGGCAGTCCGCCACCCGAGAAGTGGATATAGCATTGTCTTTTCCTTTTTGGTCTCTTATCCACTCTATGAGTTGACTGTATGTTGTGATGAATGTACGAGATTGAAGAAAAACAAAATGATTACGGGTTATGGGCGCCGTCATTTTCTGTACGCATCTGTGTGGTTGGTTGGTTCTCTTTGGTCCGGCATCTAACGGCGTAAGGGATGGAGTTCCGATGCATGAGACTTTCTTCGATTCAAAAACTGTATCTACGCATACGTACGTGGTAATTTTCAATTAATTTTGAGACTGACTTAATAATGCAAACTTGGCTCTTGACGCACTCGTGGAGATCTATCTATGCTGCGGTAATGTGGACATACATATATGCGTAGATATGTAGGCAGATAACATCGAAACCGAGCGGGTTCACCCATCTCCGCGGGCATGCACTGCATGCGAAGTAGAAGTCCGTCCTTTCCGGAATCCTTCACTCTTCCCCTCATCACCCGCTCAGGGCCCATGCGTCATCGTCTTCCACGAGTTGTACATATCTTGACCGAATTATCGAAGTGCTGGATAGAATCCCGCGAACATTCATTCAGCTAGCCACGATCACGATGGTAACTAACAATGACCTGAAAGAAATAAAGGTTGCGTCTCACATATCGACGATCCTTGGCCTCAATCTGGCCCTGCAGCGCGTATCCCTCGAACCCCGGATTCCCGCGCGCACGCCCATTCGGTTGTCGGGATTAGGGTGTGGGGACAGCATATGTACGATGAGGTTCAGGTACCGTTCGCTACACACACGATGGCGATCGGCTTGATAAGAGAATAATCTCTTTCTCTCATTCGTTCATTTATTTGCTACTAGATGAATTCAAGTACATAGATAGCTTCTGTAAACAGGTGCCTCCCATTGTCACTTTCGGGCGGATGGGAGTGGAGGATGCATTCCTCTCTTTCTACCCCATGGTGGCATACACAGACGTGGAGTAGGAAGATAGGCATGTTACTGGCTCTGGGGCTTCATGTAAGGGAAGTTTTAAGGTGTTTAAGGTAAGTGATACATCTCTTCGCAATTCGGTAGCTTCGCATAGTGCAACCAACCTTTTCCGGTTTCGCTCACTCGTATTCGTCAGCGTCGCAAACATTTATAGACACGTGTAGAGACGAGTTCTAGGCCAATCTGGCGCAATCTGGGGAGATATGGCTTGCAGGTTCATTGTGATATGTGATATGACGCCCTTTCCTCCTATCTCTCGGCGGACCTCCAACTCTTAATCAACCATCTTGGGATTCTAGGTAAATGGTTAATCAATCTTGGAGTAGGTATTCCTGCTTTGATAGCTAGGTCGAGAGAGAAGACGTCATTCCAAGCTTTCAATCACAGCTGAAGCCCCACGCTAGGACAAGTATGACAATGGGTATTAGTAAAAGTGCTAGGTATGCAATATCGTGGTGACCCTATTCTCGCTGCCTTGGTTGACGTGGACACTAGTGACAACTAGTGCCAATGGCTGTAAGAGGCCGCTTGGAATTTAGGGAGGCTTCGGACACCGCAGCAGCTGGTCCAGACTGTTGCGGTTTCGGCGGTTCGTCGATAGATGGTCGGTCATAAGGGGCTTCTAGAATACAGAGGGCGTTTGCGCAATAGAACTAACCTAGGGTGAAATGCCTAACGGTCTTGCCCTATGTACGTTGGAATAATTGGACGGGTCCCCTAATTTATTTCAGACAGACACATCGTAGCCTGTAGGCACTGGGTTGAGGCTGACCGCCTGTGGGCATCGCCGACTACCGGGCATCACGTGTCCCTGGTTTGCCTACTAAGCTAAGTATTCATATGGCTAGAGCTCACGAGAGCAACGGATAGGTACCTACAGTAGGCATGAGGATCGCGTTCGTTCATGCCCCCTTCGTACCCTACGGCCCTAAATTAGCTCGGGTCGCGTGGGGTTGGCATTTGGGGCGGGGGATTTCGTGGACCTGAAGCCTAATCAAAGAAAGGGATAAGAAATACATACTGTAGGTAAATATCTCTATCAGACCTCGTTTTAGATTAGACACGAGCATTACATAGTACATCGCTACGTCCATAGCGGCATAATTGAGTAACGCCAGTGATGAAGACACTTACCATCAGAGCGCCGCCCTGAGAGATAGAGACATGGAAAAACTTTTTTCTCTTGTCTCTTGGAGAACAAGCCGTAATAGTCCAGGTGCAGGATCATGGGGTTTTTAAAAACCGCAACGGCTTCTTAATAAAGATCCCCACGCGATACGCTCATAAAGTACATACTATCTTGTCAGAAGGATGCTGGACCTACCACGTCACAACTTGGTGTATGGAGACCCTCCGGTACTGTCGTGGTCCCCCGCAATGAGCTAAGCAGTATACAGTATTCTACTGTATTAATGGGTACGGAATAGCGTGGCATCTGCACTGTATGACATATCATCTGCCTGATGCTTACTAGCTTGAACAAAATAGTGTGAATAGAAGCTTGGGTAAACTTGGGGGATAATGGAAGGTGTTTTACTCGTCTTATTTCTACAGTGACTGCCAATCACAGAATGGTATTAATAATAAGAGTAATAAGAAAGAGAGAGAAATGGATTGGTTGCAAGAGGAAGGTTCTTAATTAACTCAAGTATATATTGAAAAATATCTGCAGTCTCAGCCCGGTATGGTTTTCAGATTTCATTAAAGCAGCATTCAGCTGCCCCATTGGGTAAGTTTTGTTTTTATATTTTCGGAACCCCTATCTTCGCTCAAATAGGCAGGCTACGTTATCTAAGGTGGTGTAGTGTACAATAATACAACAAGGAACACAGCCAATCCGATTGCCCCCATGACAACTTGAGGTACCTATCTGTTGCAATGATAGGCAGACCTACATGACTTGGCTGATCCGGTTCCACCGATCCCGCGGTCGTGTGTGTATAATCAACATTGTCATAGTATTATTATCTCGTGCATACAGCACACACTAGGTAGATAGATACCTACCTGCCTAGGATAAGTATCATATATCATCTTAGGACCCACGTTCAAAGAATAAGGGGACAAGACAGCCAACGCATTCATTGTATTGCTGCTAAATACCTTCAGATATCATTGACGATGGCAGAATACTGTCTTTTTCTTTTTTCGTAAAGCATGAGTCGCTCCTCGTTGCCACCTGTATCGAGTACTGTAGGTATGCGTACTTGACCTGCATTCTGCTTATCGACCAACACAGCCCTCGATGCCTGAGTCGCATAGCTATCTACTCCTCAGCACTAGACAAAGACTACCTACCTACCTGCAGGCCAGATCAAGCACTCACTTGCGGGATCGCTTCCTCCCGTCTACTTCGTTACGAACGACCTACTTAAATACCTACAGGCAAAAAGAAAGGCGACGGCGTTGCTAAGCGATTTCTTGGATGTAGGCAAGCGACGTCACTATCAGCCTCATCCAATTCGCTGGGATCGTGACTTGCAGTGTCCACGTTGACACAACGCTGGTCCGTTACGTACAAAAATCCCTAGGACCCCTGGTGAACCCTGTTTGGACACAACCAAGCCGCATTACACCACAGCGTCGCTCGCGACCTTGCAGCAGGTCCTGTTAGCCCTGCCCGGGAAAAGAATCCAATAATAGAATAAATAAGGATCACAATAAGGGAATCCGACAAAAAGAGCTGAAAACGTTATCGCAAAGGCAATTTGCAACATCCCGCCGTCTCCAAGTGCGCGATTAGCCATATTGTCTTCGCTTGGGTCCTCATACTCATAGCATGTCGACCCACCGATGGCCACAGCAAGACTATTTACTACCTAGCTACCTAGCAGGCCAGCGATTCATACAGCATATCCGCTTGCCTATTACAGTATATACCCAACACGTAGTCTTGGCTCTGCGGCGGCTAGGCCGGAAAGCTCTTGTTACATTAAATTGACTAGGAAAACTAGGTTAAACGAGTCTACCTAGTTAGGCAATTCGGGGTCCCTTCACAGGTAAACCCGGTCAATTTGACCCGGGCATTACAATTATTATCATGATGATCACCCCAAGATCCTTTCTCTATGCGCGCAAACCCTCACCACTGTCACAACATCGTCCCATAACTTCCGTACCGCCATCGTCCACTATCCAGCCGCGCCCACGGCCTTCCAGCAAGAATGACACTTTAACTAGTCGCTTGCTCGCCTCAGAACAACAACTTTTAGATGTGGGCCTAGACGATACCACCAGTAGAGTGTTGTCGAGAGGCATGTCATCACGGTCGGACGGTTTCACTCCCCAGAACAATAGCCAACCATCGTCAACTATGGCGACAACAGCTGCACGGCCGATCACGCCATCGAGCGCCGTACAGATCCCTATTAAGCAGAAGCACCACTTCCAAAAAACATCAAACCGGTCAAGGTCCTCGTCCGCTCGTCGAGGTAGAGATGTTCACTCATCCGACGCCGTACCACCCGCAGTAGCCGCCTTGCTTGCTATTACTAATATCCCACCGCCGAAGAGGAGAAAAAGCCTGCGAAGGGAGGCGAAAGATCCGCGGATGACAGTAGACTCTATCGTACCCCGATCGAAAGTATCAGAAAAGGATCTAAGTCAGGAGCTGCGTTTGGACTTAGGGGATGACCTAAGTCCATCTTCCTTTGAGCGCAGCCCTCTAGAATTTCTACTCACCCCGCCGGACGAACTCCCGAATGAGGATGCAATATTACACGGTGATAGCGGGTTTGCATCCCCTTACTCTACACGCACGGCATCTTTCGACAGCCTACCATCGCTAGGGGATTCTATATCACCTAGTATTCTTCAGTCAGGCGACTTTCCTATCACGCCTAGGGGAGGGAGGCTACGTTCGCCACGGCGCTCTCTGGAACCCGTGACCACACCACCTGGGGAGCAACCGGAGGATCCGTTATCGAAAGTTTCACCGGACATTAACAAACTAGATTTCAGCGCCAAGCCTACTATACCGGCCGACAAGCAGATACCCATCACGACACCATTCAAATCGGTTTTCAAGTCAAACCTAACGGCGTCGCTTCGTGCATTGCGTTCCGCAGCCCGGTCCCTATCTACATTTACCACTTCTTCTATTCCTCCTGATGACTTTCTCACGCGATCAATACTCACGATCGACCCGAGAGTTCCATTTACAGACGAGAGGAGGCCGCCCGTACTAGAAGAGGAGCCTAGCGAGGCTATGCGGCGATATTTGAACCCTGCCAGTAATATTCGGCCTGAGGTTCGAGGCTCCTCACCTATTCGCAGCTATACAGCATCAATTCAGATGCAAACATACAAAGTTCAACGCTCAAGAGGAGTGCCCAAAGCAGCACGGCAAGCGGCTCAAGCCTCGAGTTCGAACAAAGCTTCCACCGTTATACTACTTCCACCTGGCCCACGACAAAGAGAGATGCGCGAGAACCCTGACTTCATCCGCATCGCGGTTATGGAGCATCTCATGCGAAAGAGGGGGAAGCTGGACGACCAACGCGAGGGTCACGCGCGCTGGTTACTTCCACCGAGGAAGGCGACCACGAAGCCATACGAGATTGGACCCGGTGGTGTGCCTCTTCGGTGGATGTCGACGTTGCAAGACGATTAATTGGCTGCCAAGGCAGAAACCACCGGCGTTTTGCCCACCTCGTTTGTCTCGATTTCGTCATAATTACGTACCAGAACACGCCAACAGCGACGAGCGACCACATGACCCGTGCCGTCGGTTAGAGTGGATAATCTCGCGCGTCGCGCAAAACAGGCAATCCACTAGAATTTTTTTCTCCCCGAAAGAATAGGACCTGTTACTACCGAGCTCTAATCGTGGACAAACAAAGTCTATCGGCTCCGGCTCCACAAACCATTCTACTGCGGGCGAATCCCGCTCCATACATTACTCAATATTCCGATTCCACAATCAGTTCTTCGGTCCACAAAAATGTTCTGGAAAGGCGCGCTCAAGTAGTGCCATCTGGCTTCATACGGGGCTATTTCCGAATGCCGAGATCTATTCAGGGTTCATCTTGTTCCACCTGCCGATCATGAATTAGCATGGAGAAAGACCAAAAATCTAATTTCGCCCTAATTAGGGTCAGAAAAAAAAAGTGAAAAAAACTTTTGGTTGAATTCCATAACCCTAACCTAGAGAATCTCGACCACAGCAGGCGTCTGCGCTGAGCTAGCGCAGCTTGTCTGAAACCAGCCACCTATTTACGCATGTTCACAATGCCCTGACAAAACGTGTGTGTCCACGTCGCAAGTGGACCATTGCGCACACTAGCCCATCGGTAACTCGACTAGCCGTCGATATATGCGGCCGATATAAGGGTACAGGGCTTCGGAATAGCGCCTGTAGCATGCTCACACGGGCGCGCACAACGCACTTTTTCAAGAGCCATCACTGCTCTACAGGGAAGAGATTTGACCTGCTGTCGATTCCTCAAAACTGACCGGGAATCCGCTCTATGTCTGCGGGAACACCTCATTCTGCAATACCCGAGCCTATCGTTTATTATTCCCTCATGCAGTCTCAGAGCATTTGATACCCTTGTTTGGAAATTTGGTTTTTCTTCTTTTCTCTCATCTCATCCACAAGTTAAATACACTTTATATAGCATTGTCATGTCTTTGGTTTCCAGCGATAAATTTTGGGGGTCGTAAGATATCAACATTGTTTTCTAGAGCATATCCCATTCTCAAAGCGTGCATAGGGAAGGTGTCAGTGGCATTTACTAGGTGCTGGATGGATATTTTCTTTCTGCTTTTTTCATGCGGGGGCCAGCACCGTCATCACAAGCGGCATGGTTTGAGCGAATTGGGCGGATTTTTGGTTCTTTTGGGTCTCGGAAATCTCCTGAGATTCTAGCGTGCATCTGTGCGGAGTCTGCCTTTGCGCCCCGTTCGGCACGGGGGCTCCGGACAGTGAGGTTACAGGAACAAATCGAGAGATATAAGGCCGCAAGGTTTTCTTTTATTTAACTGTCTTCTCCAATTCTTTTTTCTATGTTACTATTAAAGAGGAAGATCACAGAGAAGGATCACAAATAGGTACATGCATCCACAGACGTCGGTGGGACAGACAAGAAAGATTTTTTGACGATACCTATCTACCCCTCAACGATCTCCCGCAGGTCCCTGCATGACTGCCCGATGAGGAAGGAGACCCCCCGAAGGGTTAGGCCTCAAGATTTATTGGCGTTGTGCCGTGGCCACGACGTACATACATAGTACATGTTGGGGATGGGACGATCAACATCCGAGAAAATTCTGTGGGCGGTGATAGATGGGATTGTCTTTTTCCCCTCGAGAGGTTGGGCTCTGTCAACTGGCCGACCTATCTACCCACTTACATACATATATGCATAAGCTTCCGTTTAGTATAGCAAAAGACTTAGGAATGACTGTTGGCCAGACTATGCCTAGAGCTGGAAGTGGAGCGATCCTCACGCGGCAAGCATGATTATAGGAGATTTGAGCTAGGAATTTTAAAAAATTTATCTGGCGAGTTGGTGAACAGAATAGAAGAGAGAACACTGTCGGTGTCCACTGCACTTCATTGTCCATTGCTTAGTCTCATCGAATTCGTGTGTTACCTAATGTACTTTTTGTTCATGTGATTACTTGGATTACATTCATACTTTAAGAGTGATAGGCTTATTTATGATGGACTGGAGGCTCCTTAGTACATCCTGTACACCTATTTAGTTTTCGTATCTAGCCTAGTTTCTCCATGTCCTATGCGCGTTTGCTCAATGAGCAGTGAGCGTATTAGATAAGGATATACCTTCTGAATGGTGAGACACACTGGCTAGGTCCTAAGCATATGCATTATGGCGCGACGTGTTACTAAAGTATCATCTATAGGATTTATAGGTAGGCGCAATCTAAAGTGAAATTTTCATATGCCTCTAGTAGCCCCAAGGTTATCTACCGCGCTCGTCGTTCATTTGCACAATATATACCAATAATAAGCGTTGATGGGGAGGGGCAGAGGCTGTGTACTGGGAAGCCTGACGGTCCCCTTTTTGCCTTGTCCGCGGAGCAGTGGCATAGGCGGTAAATGAAACGCAGCCACAAGGCAGAATGACCCCTATCTTCTCTTAAAACTCGAAATCACGGACAAATCTTAAGCCTGTAATTTTCATCATTGTGGCTTCAGGGCCATCAATTCTATTCTTTCTTCATTAACAAAATAATTCGCTGCGTATTCGGTAACTTCGACCTATAATTTTTTACATTTACTATTGTTAGATGTAATTAAAAAAAATATGGAAAGTGCCTCAAGTGCAGAGCCGCACATGCCATCTCCCAACCCGACATCGCCCATATCATCGAACCCAAGCGGCGCCAATGAGCCAAGCAGGGTTTCAGTTAACTACTCTCAGAGCAAGTGGGAGCAGGCCTTACAGAGGCTTAATAAGGAAGACCAAGAACAGTTCAGGCGTATTAAAGACTCATCAGACAAACATCGTGTAGTTTTAGACGCCGTGTTAACTGCAACTAATGCCAGAAAGGAGGAGTGCCTCAGGAGGAAATGGAAGCTTGCTACAATCAAGGGCCGCAAGATATACATTCGCGATATTCTTGAGAAACTGTCTGTGTGGGTTAAGAAGCTTATAGTACGCCCCCATGCCGTCATGCCGTTTGATCCCGTCTTAATATTAAACACCTCGTTTAGGTTATCGGTGATATTGCAATTCAGTATGATCAAGCACATGCGGCATTGCCCTGGGCTGCCGTAAGATTGATCATGCAAACTGGTATCAACGAACTTGAGGTTTTTGGCCATGTTATTGTCTCATTGGAGAACATGGCTAGCATCGTGGCGCAGTGCCACGTTATCGAGGCAGTATACCTCGGCAGGAGGGAATGGGACTTGTACGTACACGTTAGCCTTAAAAAAAATCTTTGTTCTTTACTCATATCTCGTAGCCCTGAACTGTCAATCCAAGTAACGGAATCGGTCATTAATCTCTATGCTGCTATCTTACACTATCTGGCTGATATCATGGAGTATTTGGGCCTAGGTACCAGGAAGCGAATCCTCAGAAGCATCGGGCAGTCTCAAGAAGATTTCCAAGCAAAATATTCACCCGTAGTACATGCCTTGGATAACTTCGGGCGTCTTACAGGTCTCGCCCAAGCTGCGAATCTGGAACACGGTCTTGACTTACTCCGAAACATAGAAAAGCAACTCAAGCGTAAAATTACTCATTTTGACAAGGACTCAGAGTTGTTGAAGGCTTCCATAGATCAACTGCGCCAACCCATGAACCGCATTGATACTAGGCTACAAGAGATTTGTGACGACCTAGAACGAGAGCAACGAGCTAGTATCCTTCAGGCCATCTCTATTGTCCCGTATGGCTCTCATCACAAAACGTCGCGTAAGGGTCGCCTTGAAGGATCCGGCACGTGGTTCATCGAGAAACCAGAATTCATCAAGTGGAAGGGATGCAGTTATTCATCTGTGATATGGTTACATGGTATACCGGGATCCGGCAAAACTAAACTCACGTCCCTAGTTATAGATCTGCTGCTAGGCCATGAACATCTCGCATACTTTTACTGCACGAGAAGCCCACTCGAACCTCAGCGGGCACAGTGCGACAAGATCCTCGCGAGCCTAGTACGGCAACTCGCCAGTGTTGGCCCGAACCAGACAATACTTCCTCCAGTCCTCACACGCTATAATGATGCTAAAAAAAGAGGTGAGAGAGCCGAAGACTGGACGACAGAAGAGTGCGTAGAAGCTCTCCTCCTACTATTTGACGGATATCCTGCAGTTACTCTAGTTCTCGATGCTCTCGATGAAGTCAATCAAGAGAGTCGACAGGAGTTGCTGGGTGCGCTGAGCAAACTTGTACAGGAGTCAACTACACTAGTGCGAATTTTCATCTCGAGTAGAGACAACTATGACATTGCACTACATCTAGCCGGCACCCCAAACATATATATTGAAGCAACGGATAATGCGGAAGATATATCGTCTTTCATGTGAGTATGCAATGACAGAAAATTAAAACGCAGCTAATGTTTTGAAGCGAGAAGAAGCTCACGGAAGCTCGGCTCCTACACGGAAATCTCTCTCCAAGTCTACACACTGATATCGTCAACACACTCAAGGGCGGTGCTAATGGGATGTGAGTTATGATTCAATTTATGGAGTCGATAACAGTAACCTAGCTAATCAATCCAGGTTCCGGTGGGTTGATCTACAAATCCAGTCCTTACGGCCCCTCAAAGTAGCCGCGGATGTAAAGATTCGACTAGGAAAGCTACCTGCAACGCTCGAGGCTTCGTATTGGGAGGTTTTTCAGCAGATAAGGGAGTCCGGCAACAACGCCTTCGGTCTAGCAGTCTTTACATTTCAATGGTTACTTCATGCTAAGAAGGATATATCGCTCACTGGGCTTGCAACCCTTGCGTCGGTCGCATTAGGTATAGAGTCCGATTCAAAGTTTACTAGGACAGACATTCTAGACGTCTGCTCGAACTTGGTTGTCGGGCGGGAGTATTCTTTCCAATTCGCCCATTTGTCTGTTCGAGAATTCCTCGAGGGGCTTCATAACCGGCAGATTGATACATTCCTACGAGAAGAAGGCCATGCGGCGCTTGCGCGGGCTTGCATAGGATATTTGAACCAAGTTTTGGTGCCTCGTCAGCGCGCTTGGCTATCAACCTACTATAAAACGGAGTTGTGTGGCAGAACCCCAGAGATCGACTTTGAAGGCGCCAGGGAGCCTGATGCTACTCTAAGCGACTATGTTACCTCTTATATGGTGGATCATGTCAACGAAGCGGGAGTACTACGTCTAAGGCCTCCGCTTGGTGACCTTCTGAAGGCGTTCCTACTACAGCCTACTGACTCTTTCCCAAAGTGGTTACGAGGGTGTATAGAGAGGTCTCATGTGGAGGGAATGGGTTTTCTTGTGTGGCACCGCCGCCTATTCTATCGATCTGAAATTGAGCTCCCTGGAAGCCCTGTATGGCTTGCTTGCCAGTCCGGGTGGCTTGAGCTGGTTAAATACCTTTACCAAAATCCATACGATGGTATTGATAAGCCGCGCCTTGTGGCGCTCGGGGGGCGTACAGGCATATCGACAGCGCTGTTTACCATTAAACCATTTTGGTATGCAATGGCAACGGGGCGGGTGGACATCGCTAACTGCATTGCAAAATTTACGACTGATAAAGCCCAAACGTTATCTTTTGAGGCGATCTCTGGGGGGCTCCTCACGTACGCAATCAGGTACTCCGCCTTAAATCTGCTTAAGGAATTAATAAGACAGCATCCCGGAGGGTATAAATTTGCAGTCAGTACCTTTGAAGAAGCCGCCTTCTTTGGGCCTGAATTATTGAGACTGACGCTTGAACTCTCATTTCCTTCCCGTGAGTGGGCCGACCCGAACAGCCTTGCTAAAGCCTGCGCGGACGGCCATGTCGAGAGAGTCGAGTCCTTGCTAGAGACTACCGCTGTGGTAGAGATGGGGTTTCGCCTCCTCTACCTAGCGGTTTCTTTTAAGCATATAGAATTGGTCCGTCTGCTCCTGCAAAAACAGGTTGGGTCTAGCTACATCTCAACTGCTTTACTAATAGCGGTTTCTGATGGAGATAAAGAGATGGCAGATTTACTGATACAACACGGAGCAAAGAAAGATGCCAGAACACTTCCAGTCGCAATAAATTGCGGCTTAATTGAGAGGGCACTCTATTTTATTGCTGCAGGTTATGGAGGGAAAGACGGGGCCTCCGGAAGGCGCGAGCAGACGGCTTTGCACGCCGCCGTTAAGAACGGTCAGTTCAAAGTCGTAGAAGCGCTTTTGGCTAATCAACCAGATGTCAACGCTCTCGACGCCCAAGGAAGGACGCCGCTCCACTTTGCGGTAATTTCCAACCAAGCCAACTGCGTAAGAGCTCTGACTGATGCTGGCGCTGACCCTCGGGTAAGAAACGTTACTTATTGGATTAAGACTACTTTGGATGGGTCATCTCACTGCTCGTCCAATGTCAGCCTTTTCTTCAGTTGGCAAAGTGATTGAAAAATGCGTTTTCCTTACAGCTTGTTATCGAGTTGTTGGACGTAACTGTGTACGCTTGCTCTCCGAGCTTTAGAGACTGGCCTATGACGAAATTGAGGGATCCGCCGTGCCCCCTTGATGTAAAGCTTAATAGTGAGGCCGAAATTTCAGTACTCCGTTCACATAACACAGCCACAACACAAGCACAAGCGGTAAAGCGTGGCCGTTCTAACCGTCTCTTTCTTTTCGGCCGCCGGTAAAGCCGAGCGTCGAGCAACGTAAAAGGATCGAGTCATGAAGGGGATGGTGAAAGGCGCTCACCACATGCCGGGTAAAGCGAATTGGAGGGGTCACACAAATAGTAATCGGACGTTGAGTGGACGGGTGTTCGCGCCAAGGAATGATCGACAGGGGATAAGAAAACGTGCCCACCCGATTTCCGGGGCAAACAACGCCAGAGGCTTGACTAGTCAGGGGTGTGAAACAAAACTTATCTTAAGTGTCTTTCAATCATATTGAAAACAAAACGAGTCACTTTCAGCCCACATTTACACACAAAGACAGGATAGATTGCAAAAGTCTTCGGTTTATACTAGGATTGTACATCAGGACGAATTCTGGGAAATCGCGGAAACTTGGACATTATTGGTAGTTTTCTTTTTTCCAAAGCAACGGAGGCATTCCCAAGAAAACGCCTTTTAGGTACAATTAGAAATTTAAGTACACAGAAGTTTGGACTATTCACACTGAGATGCTAGATCTCGGTGCTCACGGCCCGGATATCATTATAGTTGCCGTGGATCCTTTATCTCCCTTCCCGGGGCTTGTTTTCACAGACAAGACAGAACAAGTTTGGTCATAAAAACAAGGGAAATTTCAAGCAATTGTGCGCGCTTGAAGGTGCTTAGGCGAAGAGAACGGCGGCGATACCGGCAGCGGCCGCGAAGAAGGCAGAGCCGGCCATGGTGGAAGCACCGGCGGTGGGGATGGGGCTGCCAGTGGGGTAAGGGGTGGCACTGATATCATGTTAGATAAACGGGATTTCAACATCGTAATTTGACGACTTACGTGTAAGAGCCGGTGCCGGTGGCAGACTGGCTGGGAACGGGGTAGCTGCCGGGGATGGAGGAAGCAGAGACGGAGCTGCTGGCGGCAGGGTAGGTCACGGTAGAGTAGCTGACCAGAGTGGTGGGGATGCAGGTGGTGTAGGTAACGGGAACCACAGAGCTGCTAGGGTAAGAGGGAGCAGACGAGGTAGCCAGAGTGGTGGGGTACGAGACCGGGGAAGAAGCGGGAGCGGAGGGAGCAGAGCTGTAGCTTGAGGGAACTGCGCTGTAGCTGCTGGGAGAGTAGACAGCAGAGGTAGCGGCGGAGGTCTCGACGGAGGAGCTGGGGTAGCCACCACCAACGGGGTAGGACTCGCTGGGGTAAGACTCGGCGGTGGTGGTGGGAGCAGCCTCGCTGGTGGTCTCAGCAGCAGTAGGGTAAGACTCGACAGGGTAGCCGGTCTGGGTGGGGTACTGGCTGGCAGGGCAGTTGGTGACCTCAGGGCCGCACGAGGTGATGGTGACAACATCCGTGGAGTAGACGGTGCTGGTGGCCAGGGCGGCGCCGGCGAAGAGAGCGACAGCAGAGTAACGCATCTTGACTGTTGGTTCGTTTGGTTGTTGAGGTTGGTGGTTAAAGAATGTTGTGGAAGCGTAAAGCTTTCGTTAGATTAGAGCGTTGTTTAAAAAGAATGGACGACCGAAGTCAAAGCTGTGAGCAGAATATTGCAAGTTGGCTGTTGGGCTGGAGAGGAAAGAAGAGAAAAGAGGTAGCATCTGTTCTGAGGGTGCCAGGTATTAATAGGTCTCTTGGACAAAGGATAGGAGGGTCGATCCTCGCCCGTAGCCACTCACCCCTCCCCCCGGTCAGCTAGGTGCATTATTGGGAAATTAGACAGAAACGGGGCTCCCTTTCGGCCTCGCTCAGGGGAGAGGTGAGAGGCAACATTGGTGTATAATAGGTACCTACGCTGTAAGTGTAAGCGGTGGAGGTTTGCTTGCGCGCCCTTTTACTGGGGCGGTCTAGGTAGGTAGTACAGTCTAGGGAACTTGCTCGGGCTGATCCACCCTGGAGCGCACTTAAAGGGACCTAAAAGAGATCATCCTTCCATTACGAAATTCATTGTCCACTGGAACCACTCTAACCACTTTATTCCCGGAGTCCTCGGTCCCAATTAGTCTTATGGTGTGAATGTACGCATTGTACAGCCTCCCTCCAGTCGGCGTCAACGTTGCACAAAGGCCCATCAAAGATGAGGTGGACGTAGACGTAGATTAGGTAGGTCTTTGAGAGCCTTAAGGTCGATCCGTGATTGGCACGTCCTCCCAAGCGCGCTGATGTTGGTCATGCCCGTCGAATGGATCTCGCTCGGTCCAACGATGGGAGGATAATTTGATGTGGGGGCCTGGCTTCATGCAAAGCCCAGCATTGATTGGTGTAAAGCGTAGCGGTAAGGGTGCTGGTAAGGGGTTAGCTCACAGGTATTTCTCCGCATAGACCACAGATCCTCCCAGAATCGAAGCTAGCTAGCCAATGAGATCGATGTAAGCAGCTTAGCATTGGCAACCGGGCAGCGAAGGCAGTGTGCCAATACCCCGAGAAGAGAGGCCTGGGTTCGAGATTCGAAAAGACTTTGACGGTGGGCTTCGAGAGACTGATGAATCAACTGTTGGTGTGTTTACTTAGGTGATATGGCACCTATCACATTGTCACCAACAACAACAATAATAATCAATAATAGAAGTAGCCTATTGGTATATATGGCGAGACAAAGCATCCACGGAAGTCCAATGTTGGCTAAGTTGAGTTCATTTGGTGTTGTCTTTGAGTCATTTCCCCTCTCCCTTAAGTTGGCTTTAGATGTCTAAATATCAGTTCAGTCTTTGTAATGTTTGCGTTATGATAATTCGATTGCCAAACCGATTAATCTAGACTAATATTGTCAGATATAGGAGTCTGTTCTTTGTAAATAGACACTCAGCCTGCCTAATACATCCCTATAGCTCAAATCGGCTTTGTGTACGTTGGCATCTCGCTGTGTTGTTACAACATTGTCTAAGTACCGTCCCGCAGGCTGTAGTACATACCTTATGTAGGTAGGTGGCTCGGGTGGATAGGTCAAATTATGGTTGCTGCCACTGCTAGCCTTCCAATCCCTCCTGTAATATGTGGTGCACAGTATATATAGTATGAGTATCATATAACTGAATGAATCGGTCATCTCTTAGCGGAAGGCAATCTTGCGCTAATGCAGGAACATGTTTGTCCCTTGCATACTCAAACTCCCTCTTGCTCTCTAACAACCAAACAGCGCAGTTCTTACAGCGGCCCAGCCGGAGTTGTGTTAAAGGATTGACGTAATAAAGCTCGATTTTTGTTTTATTGTAGAATCTACGTGGTTCTCTGGTAGACACGTAATGTCTGATGGGGCGCTTACTGTGCGGGTTTTCCGAAAAAGTCCGTCTGACAGGTCGAACTTACCTACCACTTGTTGCCGCCCGCTACTTGCCTATTGACTTTTGACTGCTGTGCTTGGAAAGTCTAAGTGCTCATCCCATCTGTGGACCTGCTTCTCTCGTTCTGGCGTGGATCGAAATAACTGGGGTTAGCGTGGCTCGGGGTGTCCTGCAATTAACGCTGCTGAGGGGCTGCCGCCTCTGAAACTTTGGGGTCTCGTGGCATCTAATAGGTAGCGCATATTTTCATACATGCGTACACCGATGCATTTTATTAAAGTTTGACATGTGGGAATTGTAGCTCTGGTGCTAGGTGTCGGACATTTTCAGGTCTTCTTGGGGCGGGTAGGTGGGTGACATCAAAAGAAAAGCGTCCAAACAGCCTCACAAGCGCGCCTCCAGAAATAGCTGTGGCCCCTCTAAGTATGTATCTAGGAATACGAGTAATATCGTGTGACAGTAGCACTAAAGATCAGCGCTGTGATTTCGCCGAAAGCACACATCTATGATGTAGCTTGGTATCCTATTACCGCCCCGATTTTTGATAAAGCCACGCACTTGTGTCCAGTTATGTGAGAAGGCTGTTTGTGATATGATTTTTCTCTTGGTGGTTTTAGCGGTATAGGTTACCGTAACTCGCCGGGAATACCGCCTGCGTATTAGTATAATTCAAGTCATGTTACCAGGCCAGTTCTCCGTTCGCATACCGCAAAATACGCCTGTTAGCAAACGCGACGCGCACGCATCAGTGAAACACTTCTCAGTTATCAATCCAATTATGGAAGTGGTCATGATTGGTAGTCGAAAGATCGACATTACTATGTGCCTAGGATTTAGGCTAGGTGAGGCGCAGCTCTTAAAGCCTTGTGTACCTATCAGCTGTAGCGCATTCATCCAACTCCTTGGAGCCGAATCGAGTAGCGTGACGTCTTCTAAAAAAATTAAAAATTGAAAAGGGGTAAGAAATACAATCAAACTCAAAATGATTAAATGGTTACCCATATCGGTTACGCAAATATGCATCTCGTATCGTCTTGGTTTGAGGACAAAAAAACAATTTAACAGAATTATCCCTCGTCTACCGTTTTAACCTACAAGGTTTTCAAATGTCCTATTTTGGCTAGTTTACTCCCTGGGTCTCTTGTACAGATGGGTATAATAGCCCTCCATTCTGCATTTTGTCGCTCATTTACTTTATTTACAGCCTTGAGCGTTGCCAAGATCTCTTTCCAGCACCTCGTTCTTCGTTTGTAAAATCTAGCGATGAAATACCTATGTGCGGACCTATGACCCCACGAATGCCGTACCCATTCGATCTCGAGACGCGGATACGCATCAGAAAGAAGCCATATCAATACGAGCGGAAGAGAACACTCTGCTAGAGAACATGAACTATGGAGGGCTGGTTGTGGGAGTTCCTCCAAGCCATTCTTCGTATTTGATTATTGTGCATCATGGTTGTAGCTAGTTTCTCGTGGAATACAACATGATGCGCACCGGTAAACGAACTTAATTGAGGCAAGCTGCTGAAGATTACACCACAGTAGAGCTAAAGAGGAGTGCGATACGGGAGCAGGTAGGTATCGATTCTGTATGCGAGGCTACGTCTGTAGAATAGCCTACCTACCTAGGTAGCTACTCTTATTTCATCTGTTGGAGTCGAGGGGTTGGAGGATATAGATACCAAGACATAGGCTAATGCCATTCTCTTTCATAGCGGATATACATATGTAGCTCGATTTAATCCGTTGGCAGGTCCAGCGCTAGCGGTGTGGTTTGGCATTGTTTAGATAATGAACCTCGCTATTGTGTGAAGTTGAAAGAAGTGTCTAGTACATTGTGCCAAGAGGGGCAACTTACCTAGAGTTCAACAAACCGAAAACAATCTGTAACGATGATATCAAGCACAAGCCCGGGATTTTGCCGGCGGATGTCCGGTCTGCGTGGGTTAGGTTGTCAGATAGGTAATCTATCTATGGCCGGTAGGGGAAGGTGGGGGGGGAAATGCTTGGAAGCTACCTCCAATACCTGCAGATGCATAGCTATTATGCTGTGCGTTCAAGTACCTCCCCTGGTTACCTGAACCTACGTAGGTCTCTTAGGTAGGTACCTCCTACACGACTCTCAGGCGCCAATGGCGGGGCAACACTGGAATTTTGGATCACTGTTAGTTCACCGCTCTGGGAAACATTTTATCGATGAGCCAAGGTGGGGTGTGTCAATTCCATGCCACCTTTCCTGTGCTGTGCTGTGTTTCTGTGTCCTCTGCCTTTTTTGTCGTCATTTTAGAAGCCTTGTTCTCCATTGCCTGCAAATCCAACAAATATCAACAACAACAAACCATCGTTATCGCTATCGCCGAGCCAACTACCAACCACCTACTACATAACGCATAACAACAACAATAACAAGAGAGCCGTACTGCTAGATAGCTGCAAATACACATATACACATACAGCATACAGCCAGCCAACAGCCCGCAACACCTCTTGCTGGTCCCCGACCATGAGCTCGGTGTCTCCTTTGTCATAGCATCGGAACACAAGCAAGCAACATGGAGTCTCAGGTATCGTCTCCCCTCCCCGTCCGCCTGTCCGCTCATTGCCCCACCACCCACCTTAATACCATCTACCGCCCACCGCCCATCATCCATCATCCACTACCTACCATCTATTATCTATCACATGGATACCCAATATCATCATTAGCATTAGCATTAGCATCATCATGCTAGCCCTGCTGCAGAGCTTGTGTGCGGCTTACTGACGACTTAAACTCCCCCTAAATAGGTCGAGAAGGCCATCGAGATTGCCTGGAACCCTGCCTCCGACCACACTCTCCAAGGCCAAGCTGTCGAATATCTCCAGCAGGTCCGCTTGGATCCCCAAGGATGGCAGGCCTGTCTCTCCCTCTTCACCAGGCCACAGCGCCCCTCCGAAGTCGTCCGCATGGTCTCCCTTGAAATAGTAAATAATGCTATTCAAGTCCAGTCTCTCGACCCCCAGAGCCTGCTCTCCCTCCGAGATACCCTTCTCGAATACATACGAGCCAACTACGGCTCAAATCAGCAGTCTCAGTCTGATACTGCCGGTCTCCAGAACAAGCTTACCCAGATCCTCACCACCCTTTTTGTCGGCTTATATAAGGAGGGCTGGGAGAGCTTCATCGACGATTTTCTCGCTCTTACCACCGGCCCCGGTAGCTCTCAGCGGGATAATTTCGCAGGCATCGTCTTCTACCTGCGCATACTTAGCTCCATCCACGATGAGATTGCAGATGTTCTAGTTGCACGACAAGACACCCAGGCTCGGACCCACACCGAATTAAAGGATTTGTTGCGACAGAGAGATGTCGAGAAGATAGCCCGTTCCTGGGAAGATCTTCTTGAGATGTACCGTACTCAGAGCGATAGTATTGTCGAACTGACCCTTAAAGTGATTGGGAAATGGGTTAGCTGGATCGATATTTCGTTGATCATTAACGATAGAATGCTCGGTCAGATCTTCCCGCTCATTGGAAGGATGAATACATCGGGTGACAGCGACAAGGTTCGGGATGCGGCTGTTGATGCCTTCAATGAGATTGTAGGAAAGAAGATGCGCCCAGCCGACAAAACTGAGATGATCTCCTTCCTCAACCTGCGGGAAGTTGTCTCACAGCTTATTGCGAGCCCCCCACTGAATGAGCGCAAAGGCACACCCCTTTATGACACGGACTTGGCTGAAGCCGTCGCTAAGCTTGTTAACACCGTCATAGCCGATCTCGTGAGGGTATTGGAAGACCCCTCTACTGCTGATAATACAAGAGCCACGGCAACACAGTTGCTTCACGACTTTGTCCCCCTCCTCCTCCGCTTTTTCTCTGATGAATACGACGAAGTATGCTCCACTGTCATACCATCTCTGACCGACGTCTTGCAGTATTTCCGCAAGTTACCAGAACTACCTAATGCTTTTGCTGAAATGCTTACCCCTATCTTAAATGCCATCATCATGAAAATGCGTTACGATGAAACCTCGTCATGGGGCAATGAGGATGAGCAGACAGATGAAGCCGAGTTCCAGGAGCTCCGTAAGAAACTACAAGTATTGCAGAAAAGTGTTGCTGCAGTGAACCAGAATCTTTACATAGAAGTCCTGTCAAACCTCGTCGCCAATATCTTTCAATCTCTTGATGAACAAGGCTCCCGGCTGGATTGGAGGGATCTTGACTTAGCCCTTCATGAAATGTACCTCTTTGGCGAACTTGCAATGCCGAACCAGGGGCTGAGCACTAAAAACCAGCCCTCTCCTGAGGCGTCCGAGAGGCTAGCCGCGATGATGACTAAGATGGTGCAATCAGGTGAATGTTCATTCCCCACATGTCATGGCGTTATATTAATATGACAACAGGTGTTGCAAGCTTCCCACATCCGGCTATCCTTTTACAGTACATGGAAATATGCCACCGCTACTGTGCCTACTTTGAGACTAATGCCGCCATGATTGGCCGAGTCTTGGAGAATTTCGTGACCCTTGTTCATCACAATCATGTTCGAATCCGCACACGTTCCTGGTATCTGTTCTTTCGCTTTGTAAAACATTTGAGAGCCCAGGTCGGTAATGTTGCCGAAACGATAATTCAATCCATCAGCGACCTGCTTCCCATCAAGGCGGAAGTCCCTAGTGATGATGCAGACGACGATATGTCTTCAGACGAGACTGATAATTCGGCAGATGCTGTTTTTAATGCCCAGCTATATTTGTTTGAAGCTATTGGGTGCATTTCGTCTACAGCCACCACTCCTGCAGATAAGCAAGCTATGTATGCTCGTTCTGTCATGGATCCACTATTTGCTGATATGGAACGACATCTCCCGCGGGCGAAATCAGGAGATACCCAGGCCATACTGCAAGTCCATCATATAGTCATGGCCCTGGGCACCCTGGCACATGGCTTTTCTGACTGGACGCCAGGGGCTCAGAATTCCCATCAGCGACCTCCACCCCCGAAAGCTGTCTCAGATGAGTTCGCCAGGGCCGCCGAGGCCATCTTAATAGCCCTCAATGAGCTCAACACGTTTTCCGACATCCGTGCCGCATGTCGATCTGCATTTTCACGGCTACTGGGGGTATTAGGCTCCGCCATACTTCCTCAACTTCCTCAGTGGATTGAGGGCCTCTTATCCCAGAGTTCTTCAAAGGATGAAATGGCCATGTTCCTTCGTCTCTTGGACCAAGTAGTCTTCGGATTTAAGACCGAAATTTTCGATGTGCTTAACGTCCTTTTAACACCCTTATTGCAGAGAGTGTTCGGCGGGCTGAGGGAGCCGATCAGTGGCACAGATGACGAGATACAGCTCGCAGAGCTGAGGCGCGAGTACCTGACCTTCCTTGGCATTATTCTGAATAATGATCTCGGAGGGGTTCTTGTCTCCGAGGCTAATCAAGGCTTCTTCGAAGAACTACTCGGGTCTATTCTCGCCCTAGCTACAGAGATCGAGCCAGACTCTAGAAATATTCCCGCAAGCAAAATCGCTTTTGGCCTGCTGACCAAGATGGCGACTGTATGGGGTGGACCGGATGTTGCGACCATCTCGGCAAATCCAAACACTCTAGGATCACCATCTCCGGTCATCCCCGGGTTCGATCGATTGATCTTGATCGATAGATTTCACTCAGCCTGTTTGCAAGTTCTATTCAATGAACAGTTCCAACCATCAGCAGACGCACAAACCAAGCAAGTATTGAATGAGATTGCCGGCCTAGAACAGGCTATCTACCTGAAAACAGGCGAAGGCTTTATACGACATTTGCAGGAGTCGCTTTTTCCTCAACTAGGTATCAACGGAGACGACTTCTTACGATCTATGACTACCTCGACTGACAGAAGAGCGTTTGCTAAATACCTTCAAGCTCTCAAAGACAGCAAGTCAAAATCATAAAGGCGGAAAAAAATGCGTAAATAAATCACTGGTCTAGCAGAGAATAACTCGGAAAGGGAACTACCAACACGGCAGCTGTCTAGCTGCTATTGCATATAATACAGGAGTTGAGGGGCAAATTATACCAACACATCAAGCTTCAGTGTGTGTTCCTTGTATTTGGGCTTCATAGATAAGAACTCGAGAAGCGATGTGTCTCCTAAGGCTTAAATTTCGTGAAACTCTTAACGTGCACACAAGTAGTTATGAGTCAACCAGATTGTAGTTTTGGTAAAATTCTAGTATTTATTTTCTAGATGGGTTACGTACGCGTGAAAAGCTATAAGCGAGTCACAACAACGCAAGCCTACGATGTATAAATAAATAAAAACTCAATTCATCGCATTCATTAGCCTAACTAATATTGTAAGGTTATAACACTAAATTGTCGCCGTCACCGTCGCTTGAGGCTAGCTCGGAATCGCGATCATTCGCATCCTGAGGGATCATCTGCATCGAAGAGGGGCGATCTGTAATACTTTCATTGTTGCTGTTTGAACGCTGTGCCACACCCGTATATCATCGTGGTATGAATAGCTGAATAGGGAAAGAGGGTTTGACTCGTACGATGATAGTAAACTCATTCTCGTAGCCAACAATGTCATCCTTCATCTCTTCGCAGTCCTGTTTCTATCATGTGTGCTCTAAGCGGCTATGTCGGTGACTAGTGCCTAAAGATATATACGCCGATTCCATTGCGAGTGGCCCACGATTGGATTGTTTGTATCGCTTGTGTTCGGATATTCAACTAGGATTTCCTTGACTCGAATAGCACAACTGGCGTATGTACCGCGACCTTGAGCCTCTGCGTTTCTGGAGGACGTAGCAATAGCAATAGCAATCTAGCAACAGCTGTAGAGAACTAGTGCAATAAAGAACTAGTTAGGGGTCAAGTGGGTAGACCTGGCTTAGAACTGCGGGTTATAGATGACGTGGTGACTTGAGAGAAGACTAATTATTCGAGATATATCGATAGGATAGTATGTATTTGTAGCATGTTGAGTTTTTATTTTCTAGATGGGCCACTTGCTATGAACCCAGTATCCAACGTTCCCTAGGTGAGATATGCCCTTATAGTTCCTCGTATCATTGTCAAGTCAAACACACCCCCCACGCGATCTTTTGTTATGTTATATGTTGGCCGTCCCCGACTCTCGACGGTGTCGCGTGAGGCGAGCAGACATGGGAGGGCGGAAGGGGGTGTGGCGGCTACAATTAGCAGCCCAGTCCTCCCATACCCCATGCGTCGGCTCAACGAACTGCCGCTAGTGACAGCGGTAGCTACTTATTGACATTCTGTCTACTCGCTGACTGTTTGTTAATCGGCTGCTGGGTTGGCGATGGGCCTGCTGAGGTATGGGATAAATGCAGGTGGCTGGACTCCGTTCAACTCCTCGTTTGATTCCTCCTCCAGCTCAAGATCACCCGTATTTGGGTCCTCAAGCACTGAGTCGGACTCGTCATCTGATATTTGGAAATAAGTGGTACGCTGGCGCCTGGAATTATCAAGCATGGCCATTACCGCCGGTACACCCCCACCCGATCTTCAAATCAGCTTGCGGTCTCGTAAACCACACCGGTATCTATAAACGTATAATAAACAAGCTAAGCCCCCCCGATAACCTGAACACTAAACCCCTTAAACTTCCTACTGACATAAATATCTCTTTCCTTTCATCTTCCTCTTCTTCTCTTGTAGAGCGAGTGCCTTGGTTAATCCAGTATGTGGTAGGTTAACAACGTCGTTCTTTTCTGTTATAGGAGGAGGAAGAGGACGTTTAGATAGAGGTCTAAATCTCCACTCTTTTTCTTCTTTGTGCGCTGCTTGTCTGTCTGTCCGCCTGTCTATCTAGCCATCCATCCATCCATCAATCAATCAATCAAATACGCACGCACGCACACGCACACACACATACATACATTGCTGCCGCCGCCGCCCTTCTCTCTCTCTCGTACGTATGCTTTTGCCGCTATTCCGCTATCGTGCTAACGTTGCCGCAATAGTCACACTTCATCGTCGCCGCCGCTATCGCCATGGCTGCCCGCCCGCGCCCTGCGCCGCCTCCAATTAAGGGAGTTTCCTGGTTTGGCCAGTTCGTGCGCACCGAAGATAACGGTCGCATCAAAGTTTATAATTTGCCCACGGGGGGCAACGCTTGCCGCGAGTTTATGCTCCGGATGAGTATGAACGTATGTATATACCTTTTCGCACGAACGGTTTTATGTGTTTGCAAGCTAATTATGGTTTCGTGCGATAGCAAGATGAGGCCATACTGGCCGCCGCATACTCCTCCGACATTCTCTTCAAGGTCGCCGCATCGGACAATTTGGCGGATGTCCAAGCGAAGCTCCTGCAGCGCGAAGGCTACTTTCGTGCCATACTTATCCAAAGCCACGGGATGGCGGTGCAGCCCCCCGTGGTCCCGTGTGGCGACGGCACCCCCTTTTCAAGCACTCTGTTGTGTATTCTGGAAACAGATCCCGACCTGGGACGTGGCGCGGCTACAGATGCTTGCTTCCTCGCCTGTGCTCTAGAATAATAGTCCCTTATATAAGTTTTAATCCGTATTCTTAACCCCCATAAGAACCTACGCTTAATGGTTACTTCTCCTACTCCGTATGTCCAGCTGAATTAAATCGTCTACGGTGAACACTACCCCCCCCCCCCCCCCCCCCCCCCGCCCCCCGTAACCATTAAAAAGGGGTACTTCTAGAAGCCTGGAGCGGAGAAGACTTGTAGAGGCTCCAGTAGGAGGGAAATTACGATTCAACGCTAAATCCCACCGAACAAAACAGGGCAACACTTGGGATATCCCCATACGAGCTCGCGGACCTGGGAGCTCGACGAATTCTCACCGAACAGGGTATAGACGATGTACTACCACCACTAGAACCAGACTACGCCACCATGGCGTCCAACGGCGCACCAAGCCCACCAGAGACAGTACAGCTAGGCGACGAACAGCTGAATGACGACATGGTCAGCCTACCAGAAACGGTTCAACTGGATGGCGCAGCAATTGCGGAGTGGGACCAAGCTATAGCGGCACACACCGAACCACAACACTCGCAGGATCCTAACGTTAATGACCATGACGACGACACTTCGTTCACCACCGCTGAAGATAATCATCAAAACGATATTGCTGCGGGGTTGGCCTTCTCGGGGCAGTTCTTGAAACCCAAGGTTTTGAGTTCGTTAAGGGGAGCAGATATACCGGCGAACTGGTAGACGTATGGTCGGAGGAATCCCATAAGGCCAAGTCCTCGTTCGAGGTCTTAAAGGTTTCGGGGCATGTCCAGTTGTTTAATGGCTTCGCATTTTTCTGCGTCTGTAGCCAGTCCAAGGCGGGAGACGTGTTGGCCAAGGGCTTTTAATCCATGTTGTGCGAAGTGGCATTTTTTAAGGGCTATGGTGCAACCCGAGGCTGCGAGTATGCCCAGAATGGTGTCGAGATGATTGATGTGATCTTGTATGGTTATTGGGAAAATAATAACATCGTTGATATATACGAGTACGAAGTTCCAGAGATATGGGCGAAAGAGTTGTTCCATTACACACGCCTGACCCGACTTGTCGAGAGCGTCCGGGACATGTACACTATAGGATGCCATGGCATCTCTCATGAAAGAGATCACACGCTTTAGACAAACATGTTTCATTTCACAAGCTACGCGCAGAAACAGCATCCATTGCCGCTGACGAGCCCTTTCTACGAGCAGAACAGGGATATAAAAGGGCCCATTTCCTACAATACGCGCTCTAGAGGAATTTTCCATGCTTAGTGGCATCGATATATAACTTCAATAGGCTATATTATTTACCGAAAAAAAAGCGGGATCGATTAGCTTTTGTTTACGATAGCTCTTATATCTAGTATACTCCCTCTTCGCATTTCGAAGAGCTCGCCTGCGATAAGGCATACCAATAATTAATTAACCAATTAGACCTGGCCCACTTCTACTAGTGTCCAAAACATCAATTCCGACCAGTATCGTTTACGTTCGTGAGGTCGATAGAGACATAGTTCTAGTATGGCTCGTTCGTATAAGGCCAGTAAGGGCATTTTGCGACCCTAGCATCGCCGTCCGGGATGTACAACCCGCTAAAACAGGCCGGGCAATCAAGGTGGTCGACCCAACCTTGAGAAACTGGCTCCAGTGAAGGAGTTTCGAATTTTAAGAACCCTCCCGCGTCTTCCGGCTCACCCACTGACCGTCCACCTTCACATCGCCCGGGGCCCCGAAGTCACCCCTGCGCGCCGCTTCCTGCATCGCCCGGTTCTCGGGCGTCGGCTCCTCTGGTTGAGAGGTGCGCATCAAGCTGATCCAGTACAACCTCCTATTTATTACACTAGAGTTAATAATTAACTTCCACTCACGGTGAAAAATAACGTAGGGATTCGGGGAATTGCAGAATATAAAATCAGGAGCGGAAAATTAGGTAGCCATTAAAGCAATTTGTGGCTCTGGGATATTCTAAAAAGGGGGGTATTAAAGACTCGAGGGGACTGAAACTAACCTGGTGGCTTCTGCGCGGGTTACCTGTATGGGCACGAGCGGCTGGGCGTTGCTGCTGTTGCTGGTGCTGTTGTTGCTGTTGCTGGTGCTGGGGTTACTGGTGCTGGGGCTGGTGTTGGTGTTGGGGTTGCCGCTATCACCGTTGGGGTGGGCGGAGGAGCTGGCACCCGTACTGGCGTCTCTGTTGCTGGTGGTTTGGGTGGTGGCGGCACCAAGCTGTTGTTGGGAGGACGTGTCCTGGCCCGTTTGATTGTTACATGGTACCGAAGCCATGTTAAATGAATAAATGATGGTCTTATTTAGATCCTGTCTGAATAAGAGAAGGATAAGAAACCAAATAAATGATAGGATAAACCAAATCCAAAGAGGGTTGGACAAGGTAATAAATGAAAATGAATTAACGAAAGGCGTTGAGTAATAGCACACAAAACTGATGGAGAGAATGGGAAGACAAGAAGAGGGCAGCAGGGGAACTGGTAATTTATAGCTAGATTTACTACATTCGTTAACGCTTTCTAAGAGTATATTAAACTTTCTTAGTGGTGATAGAAATGCCTGAACTCTAGAGGGAAGCCGGGAAGAACCTTAAGAGTCTTAAGCTCTGGAGCTGCGAAATTAAACAACGGCTAGCCCAAAGGTTCCTTGCTGCCTGATGTTAATGGGAAGGGAAGTTGGAGATGAGGCCTTCACTACTGGCCTAGGGGAATAAGTTAAGAAGGCCCTGTAAGCTTATTTACGCTGAACTAGGAAGGGAAGGGGGAGCACAAGAGTAGGAGGCACTAGGAGGGAGGAAGTAGGAAAGATTATGATAACATAAAGACTATGTTGATAAGATGGCTGAAGAAACTACTTCTGGTCAAAAAGCACTCGAGCAGGCTGGGATGGCTGACGAGGTTCTCTAATACGAAAGCCACTATTCAAACTGTCACGGAGGCTATCTGGGATAAAGTTGGCGCCATAAATTTTTAATATCGATACATTGTAAACTATCTGGCTAGATGAAAATGAGTAGTGAGATGCTCGGATATATCCGAGTTAAGGTCACGGAACCAGATATGGTCGGCCTTTTTCTATCGCTTCGATGTGTTGCAACAAATATATCATATAGCTGATAAACTATGTTTACTAGCCTTGGTATTTAGAGCATGGTAAAGTTGGGCGACAGATATCGCGGGATGCAACTTCTAATAGCGTGGGAAATTTAGGTCCTATACGACGTCCTTGACTCTTTTTTAATTGTTAGCTACTAAATTATGTTGTGGCTACTTCTTCCGTAGGTGCCCTGATAGATGACGCCCTTTCTGTATTTTACTATTCTCATACTGGCTAGTTACTACGAAACTTTATTTACTTAGAGTTGAAGGAAAGTGTGACTAATTGAAAATTCACATGGGCACACTCAACTAGGAGGAACTTAAAAAACTCTTAACAGAATAGCAACTACATGCAAGCACTACTGAAGTTATTAGGAGTATTCTGCCAGGGGGAAGGAAACATGTGGCGATTAACTTCACGCTCCCCAACCTTCGATACAATTAGCTAGGAGTCTGGGTGCTTGAAATGGTTTGTTGGCGCAGTATCTGATTTATTTTGAGTCTATATACGTTGTTTTCTTAGACTAAATCTAATCTACGAGAATCTTGGCCTCAAGCTCTGAGTAGTTGGATAGATAAGACTCGAATAACTTGATCGCGTGACCGACATCGTACGTTCCACTAGTCTCGCGGATACTATGCATGCTCAGCTGTGGGTTACCTAGATCTAATGTACGGACGCCTAGTTTGGCGGATAGCATGGGGCCGATGGTGCTGCCGCACGAGGAGTCGTTCCTCACGACGAACAGCTGCAGGGGCACGCCTGCGCGCTTGGCCATCTCCTGTATGAGTACGATGCCAGGAGAGTTGGTGGCATAGCGTTGGTTAGCATTAATCTTGATAACTGTGCCTTTGTTCATCTCAGGTTGATGACTTGACTCATATTTTCCAACGTAGTTGGGGTGCACCGAGTGAGCCATATCGGCAGAGACGAGAAAGGACACGGCCATAGTCTGCTCAAAGGCGGTGGTTAGGTCGACATCGGGGTCGGAACTGATATGTTCCCATGACTTGTCAGATGCCGAGTCGCCATGACGGCCACCACTACCAGCGAGGATGGAGAGCCTACGGACCACGGCCGGCAATAAGTCGGAGTTTGCGCCCTGTGCTGACGTAGAGCCGATTTCCTCATGGTCGAAGCACGTGATGAGTCGGATGGACGACTCCTCGCTTAAGCCTGACTTGTTCACTGATTCGATGAGACCCATGACACTACAGTAGGTCATCTCCAAATTGTCGAGTCTCGGCGAATAAATGAACTCTTCATTCAAACCGCCGAGGCAAGATTTCTGGACGTCATATAAAACTATTTCGAAATCTACGACATCTTGGGCCTGGACGCCAGCTTGTTCGGCGATGAGCTCTATAATATAGGGATGGTGACGATCCGACATATTCTTCAGAGGTTGGAATGGCTCGTCGGCGTCACTATTAGCCTCAGGCGCCTCGGTTTCCTCGGTCTTGCCCGTCCTGTTGAGCTCTGCGGCCGCTAGACCCGCAATTGGAAACAGCTCGGTCTCCTTGTTAGGATCGAAGCTGGACGAGCGGTCGAGGTGGATGGCCAGAGTTGGGATCCGGATGATGGGCCTATTGATCTTGACTAGCTTCTGGACAAAGTTCCCCTTGCCATCCCTCACCAACACACGGCCGGCCAGGGAGAGATCTCTGTCGAACCAGCTGTGCCAGATGCCACCACCGTAGGTCTCGACACCGACTTGCATGAAGCCTACACCGCTCTTCTTGCTCACGGGTTTGACACGTAGGCAGGGGGAATCCGTGTGGGCGCCGAGCATGGCGATGGGATTCCCCGGCCTCCACTGGGCGCCGATGGCGAAGGCGACGATGGTCGATCCGTTACGGGTCATGTAGTACTTGCCACCGGGCTTCAAGGTCGAGGACCAATTGTCGCGCTCCTTAATGGGGGTGAAGCCGGCCTTTTCCAGGCGGGCGATGGCCTCACGGACGGCATGGTACGCTGAAGACAAGCCGGGAACGGGTTAGTCATCCATTTTTTTTTTGAAGAGCAACAGGAAGACAGGCGAGAGAGCGTACGGGTTGGAGATGCATTGACGAAATCGAGAAAATCGAGAGCTTCCTTTGGTGGAGGAGCCATGGCGGTGGCGGTGGTAGTAGATGTTGAGGTGCTGCTGACGAGAGATCGCGCCGATGATGGGTAGGTGAGGATGTGGGTGTGGATGCGGGTACGGGTGCGGGTGATGCTGGGGATGCACTGGACCGGCGTCGTTGGCGGGTATGGGCCGTATAGGCGGTGGTGGTGATGGTGGTGGTAGTGGTGATATGCGGCGGGTAATATGGATTTGGATTTGGGTTTGGGTTTGGCGAGCGGCGAGCTGTTCCCGAAACGAGGAGGGGTCGCGCCACCGATGGAGAAACCGGTTGTGCGTGTGCGGACGGAGCAGGCGCCGATGGTACGTCGAGCTCCGCTGATCATCTAGATAGATCTGATCTAATCGTCGTTGCCGAGACACAGCAGATAATACGGGTACTCTGTGACTCTCTCTTTCTTCTTCTGCCGCTTATGTCCGGATTTAAGCTTACTTAGATAAGTCTCCGGTTGTGTATATATAAAGTATACTTAGTACGATACGAATGCACACTGAAGTACATATAACTTGATAAAATCCAAAATTCAATGGCCAAATGTCAATAGTCAATAGTGTGTCAACAATGTGTTACCTACTCTAGGGTAGGTAGGTTGATATCTCGAGATCTGGATTGAATGGAAATGGGGGAGTTGCCGTCCCATCTATCAGCCTACTACCTAATGTACATACATGTAGGTACGCACTTTACTCAAAGGTCGGTATGCTATCAAGTATCCACCCGCCTACCTAAGTAGTGTAGGTACTTACTTCCGTAGATATACGCTAAACTGGCTAGGTAGCGTAACCCGACTTCTAGATCGGTGCTAGACTCGTTACTAGACTGAACACTCGTCTGTACCTAACCTACCGTTCCGTGGGTCTAGCCTATCGTGGCCTGGATCCCTTGGCTTCGATGCCTTCCAGAGTCTGTCCAGAGTCTGGTCTGTTGCACAGAATGGTCGTCGTCCGCGCTTGTCGAACACTCGTTCATGCTTGCTCGTCCCATGCAATACACACTTACACTATCTACTTTGGCATGATAATAAATGGGTAGGAACTGAAGCGAGCGTAACATTACTTAATGCATGCGCCGTCATATAATCTATTGTCCGGCCGTCGCATCTTGCTTGCTGCTGCTGCTGTTCCTGCTGCAGTCTGTCCCTGATGTCTTCGTTACCTACCTACGCATACATATCTTACTACTGCACTGCCATGCTCACTCTCATTTTGCCCGGATCTACTACTTCACCAACACCAGCACCAGCCCACCCACCGCCTCTAATTATATAATAAGGTAGTGTGGCAAACCGCGAACTATCTAGGCGGGGGATAGGGGAATGGCGGACTGAGAAGGCTCGGCCTCATTGGCCCTACCTAAGCAATCTCTCGGTGTACGAGCGAGTGAGTCTAAGTACCTAACGTGTTAGGTTGTCACACGCGCGCCATCCGCTGTTGTCGTCGTACCAAGCTAATTAGCTAGCTAGCTACCAAGCTTCTGTCACTTGACACTGGACAAGAGAGAGTTGTGCTCGCTGCTTGTTTGAGCCAAGGTCACGTTGGCCTGAGCCGCCTTGTTGGTGGTGGCTACCTGTTAGATAGTTGGGTAGCCAGGTAGTATAGAACTTCGTGGGGGGAGAGAAGAAAGTATAGAAACTGAGAACTAACCAACACTAACAACAGGAAAAGTCCTACAGGTTGAAAAAAGCATTCTCGAAAGCAAGGGGATTGATGACAGTTTGCCCCCCCGCCCCAAATACATAAATACATACCTAGTATCTACCTACATAGATACAGGTCTCTGTGTGCGTAGCCCGTCGATAACATTGGATAACATATCATTGCCTCTTGCTGGGGTGGTGGAGAAACTTGGTTGTTGTGCGCATGCATGCATGTGTATGTACTGTATGTAAGTAAGTAGGTATGTAGGTAGGATGTAGGTAGGTACAGACAGTATCTACATCTACGTACTAGATACTACCTACTCCATGTGGGAGGGTTGGTTTGACAGCCACATTACGGTATTTGTACATGGACCTTAAATTATCATGTCCCTCTGTAATAATATTCCTAACATTAGGTAACCCGCCAGCCTGGGCACGCCAAAAGTGAGTGAGTGTGGGAGAAAGGCGACAGAGAGAGGCTACGGCAGTACTCCGTACCTACCTCGACAAGCCATGCAGGGTGCCTCATTGGGGAGAGTCGTCGAGCGAAATGGCTGCTTTCGTCAGTGCCTCGCTGCAGGGTGAGGTGGCGGAGGGTTCACCGCCAAGGGTATCAAACAAACAGCGTACTCCGTACACACTCACTCAACACAGCACCAATTGATTACCTACTCCGGTGGTTTTGACTAAAGGGGCCCCGAGGTCTAGTAGGTCAGTAGCAGGTCAAGTCTAGCAGGTCAGGTCTAGCACGCCCAGCCACGCTGCGCGCTGTTGCCAGGCCCGTTATCATGAATTAAACCTGCTAAGCACTTAAATGGTATGTGGTCGCGCTGTAGTGCCGTCGCACCTTGCCTGTTTGCTTGCTGGAGTCGGGGGGCACGCACACACCTTTTTTTTTCTTGATCAACGACCAACCGAAGTCCCTTGTCCATAATGAGGCTTTGAAACCGGGGGTACCCCCTCAAGGAGTTGGGGAGTCGGTGCTGGGTCTTAGGAAATCCGGTAACTCAAAACCAACCAGGTCATATGGGGATCTCCAGGGATCTGGTTAACCTCGCAGCCGTAGCTTTCGCCACTGTCTGTCGCCATGAAGGAAAGACAGACGGACAGACGGCGGATGAGGTCAGTTTGGCAATGGTGACGGAACCAGCGCCTCTTATTGCCACGTCTACTCGCCTCGGTTTGGAATAAGTTAATACGGGTGCTCACGGAGACGTGGTGTTTCTACTCAGGGATAATCGTCGAGTGTCCAATCGACTCTTTCTCGAGAGATAAAAGCTAGCAGTCCGCTGTAGACGGGACGATATCGTTGAAGAGAGGAAGGAAGGGAAAGAGAATAGACCCCTGCTCTACATTTACTGTATGGGACTTTAATTTTCATCTGTCCTTAGGGTATATGGCTGTAGTGTCTGTTCCCTGTACAGTATATGCTGTAGGTACTGGACAAGATTCACGGTACCTACTAAACTTGACTACTTACTAGGTAGGTAGGTAGGTAGGTATACAAGAAGATATCTCTCTGAGATGCGCAACGATATCGTGGCAGTTGATGTGCATAAATCAGCCTGTTAGGGACGGATCATTATAGGACGGTAAATCGAATCCTTTTGATCAATGTAGGCAAGACAACAGGCCGATTCCCTACATACAACAACATAGCGATGATTCGGGCGGCGTTGTTTGCTCACGATCTAAGGTGCGTTATGTAAGTAGGTACTTACTTGAGGGACACACTACCTGTAGGTACCTCATACACACTACCTACAAGGTACACACGCTTCGTAGTGCATAGTTTGAAAGGGTTCAATATGACACTGTATAGGACTTGAAGGAACCTCGACGGTACTTGTGTGGACCCCCATGTCGCAGGTCATCTCTGATTCTGCCGGGAAGGCAGCCAATCGTGCTATTGATGCAGACCACCCTCGCAGCTAATCAGGGGTCCATCATGAGGCAAGGGGCGTCATTGCGCCCAGATATCCTACCTACTTACACAACATACGTGTTCTATGTCGCTGGCTAGTGTCACTGTACGGAGTTGTGCCGTCGCCCAACTCAGAAGCAAGAGCGCAAATACGAAGTCGTTCATTCTCTTGAGCCTTCTTGTGAGACGGAACTAACAGTGGTAGGAGCAAAGGTTTTGGTCGTTGTGTGCGTACGGTGCGTGGTCTGGAATGGAGGAGAGCCTCGAATAAGCAGAACACCGGTGTACCTCTCCATAACGCATAGGTAGTGAGTATACATAGTAGTAGTAGTAGTGTAGGTAGTAGTGTGAGTGTGTAGGTGGTGGTAGTACACGCACACACACACGCACACACCTATGCGTACCTATGTAGTCCAAGGACGCCAATGCGCTGGGAATGGTGTTGTGGTTCCATTCTCTCTTCGCGAAGTAGAAGTCATCGGGCGGCCCGTCGGCGATCAAACAGTCCTGACCTGTTGTCGAAACTGGGGAAATGGATTGTTCTCTCACCGACGACAACTCGGCGCAAGTTGTTGGTAATGATGATGATATTTACTTTTTATTTTTTTGGACGATCCGGTGCCGGTTCCTGGACCGGTGCTTGCTCTGCGTGCATGGCGAGGTGGAGATTCCAATGCCGCCGTTGAAGCACTTACTTACTTAATTAACATAACATGGTGGAATCCCATTCTTCTGTACCCACCGCCCACTCAAGCCCACAGCGTTGTTATGTTGCTGCTGGTATGGAGCTACCGTGCAAAGCAACCACTCTAACAGCCGGTAGTACCTAGGTAGTAGGCAGACGGAGGCGGTCGCCCTCATTGGTAACTGCCGCCGCCTACGCCTCTTTCTCTGAATGTTCTCGACGACTGTCAGTAGGACGCCTCTCTGCTTACCTGGTACAGCTTTTGCCTGGTAGGGCTGGTTCAGCTAGGACTCTAGGCGCCTCACCATCCATCCATCGGCCTTGTAGTTGTCTCGAATAGACCTGCCTAAGGGTTGGCAACTCCGCCCATTTATGAGGGTTGGTTTCTTTTGTAGGTAGGCACTGGGCTGAGCATCGAGATGTAAAGCTCGGCTGGTCTGATGTGTGTGATTGAGCTAGATGAGTAGTCTGGTTCATCCCAAAGATCCCAAAGATCCTAAGTACTACTTATCAAGATGGGATATTCATTTCCAATGCAGCCCTTCCTTCTCATACATATATCATATATGTGTTGCCGGGGGTACTCAATACGAATAACTGTAGGTGTTAATTATATAATATTGACATCTGCTAACCTCTAGAAGGTTATAGAAACAGTTGCTCTTTGACAAGTGCATCGTCTGCTCACAAACCTGGCATGAATGAGTACACATACAATCGGTACCAGTCGTGCCATACAAACCGTTGAAGCGGCGTCCTCTTCTAGCAATCCATGTCCCTATTGAGTCTAAGTAGGACGCGAGTAGCCGTTTCGAATCACCTAAGGTTAGACCACCTGGACTAGCGCTGAAGCTCCCTACCTAGGATCAGCATGGCATTGCTACACTACCACTACCCACCCACTACCCACTACCCAGTACCGAGTCCCTTCCCTCTCACTTCCTCGCTCTCCTACACACACACACGTCCGAGTACGACGGTGAAATCCTGGGGCACTGGGTCGTAGGGCGTCTTTTCCTTCATCCCGGAACTGATCATTCCGGAGCTTACCGAAGAGATGACAGCTCTTGAGATGAGATTAAAGAGTTGCGAAAATCCTTGAAATACCGTGGCGCTGCTATGCCAGTATCTAACGAGGTATGTATGTAATCTGCCTCTACACATACCTACCTATCTCCTTCACAAACTATGTGAGAGCTTGGGTAACATCTCGAGGCGCATTCGGTGACATGAACCACCTAAGGCAGGTTAACGGTGAATGATTCCGACGCGGTCTGAAACAGTAAGACGTTGGTAGGTAACCCGTATTTCAATTTTTATTCCGGGCTCCGAACAAGCTTCTAACCACATCCAATGTTGAGGATGGCAAGACGCTGGCTTTCTCTTTCCATTGTGTCGTTTTTTCGCCACCACCTACATGGAATTGATGCGACCCAAGGCATTGCTAATTACGCATACATAAGCAGATGCCATTGCAATGC
Source organism: Nemania sp. FL0031 (assembly GCA_022432375.1). NCBI lineage: Eukaryota > Fungi > Ascomycota > Sordariomycetes > Xylariales > Xylariaceae > Nemania > Nemania sp. FL0031. The sequence continues at coordinate 465,875 of JAJKKK010000027.1, forward strand.
CCAGAGCTCACGGTCTGAGCTTGCCAGGGTTTGCCCATGGACGACCATGGGAAATGAGCTAGGCCAATTATGAGGAAACCCGTAGTGTACATGTAACTACTTCCTGGGTAGGCATTGTAGATCTTGTCCCCACCAGGCTTCGTGGGAGGTACACTACCAACAGAGAAATCCAACGAGCACGGTGGTGACGGCGTCCTATGTACTGCGTACAATTAGGTAACTTTAGTGTGACTGATTTTCTTAATCATCAACACATCAGCCATCGATGAAATCTATAGGTTTTGCCGTGGTTGAAGTATAATGAAGAAGGTGTTAAGAGGGGCACGATAAAGAGCTTAACACTAGGGGCTACAGAGATGGGGTTTCATTCGAGGAATCGGACTGAGAGATAGGTCATTTTTTTCTTGATAGGTACGGAGTGCTAACCACTCGATCTATCACTATTGCGTGGTTGTAGAAGAGACGAATGTTGCCCGCATTTACTGTAGGATGTGGAACGTAATTGAAACCTGCTAGAGGGTACAGAAGTCGAGCTGGTGTCCAACTACCAATTGAGTTGACGAGGCGTGGTTACAATGTTCAGACAGGCCAAGTCAGTCAAGTCAGCGGGCCAAGGTAGATACATCTTACATTATGTAGGCTGGTATGATTGTGTTGTGCCTATGATGTTTCTGTTTGTACCGTAGTAGGTAGTCATATGAGGTGCTAACACACCGCGGCCGAAATACTATGGTTACTCGGGTCCTCCTTTTTCTCATATAAACTTTCATCCCTTCTCTCCTCTCATCTGCTATCGCGCAATTGAGCGTAGCAACACTGAGATAGTGGCGTAGGAGACTGAGATGCGCTAAGATGGAGATGGGTCCTGAGGAGCCAGCTCGATCTCTTGTAGGCATCACGTCCAGTTGAGTATATCCGAATCGGAAAACACCAAACAACGGGAAATATATATGCCGGCGCAATCCCAGATCAACGAGTGATATCCTCGCCTTTCTTTCTCGACGGGTCTGTTCGTTACAAGGGCTTCTCACGATGTTAGGGTTAAGCTTGCCTTGGTGCTCTCTGGTCAACTTAGCAAGCCCTCACAATATCTCGACTCACTGGAGATTAAGAGAGCTCGCAGGGGTTGTGCCTGTCGAGGCGCCTGCTTGACATGACGCTAAACAAGGGGTACCACTTATAATCCCTGAAAAGAACCCAAAAATGGCCCGCTGACCCACTCACTTCTTTTGTGGGTAGCAAGCTTGTAGATGGATATAGGTATGATGCTATATGTACTATGTATACCTTGTATCATTATACCACATGGGTACTTGCTATACCTATTGTACAGGCTTGACCCTGAGGGCGTTCTTCGCCATCATTATACCTAGAAAGCATATCATGGGGTTTGTAAAATAGATGTTGAGATATGTGCGCAAGTATGTAAAAATGCTAAGTAGCCTTTTATTAGATAACTTGGTCCTCAAGCGACTACTTAGTACGGATATATATATTTATATATTGACAGTACTGCGTTTGCCCAGATATCTAATTTTGAACTAGACTGCCGATGTACCTGTACGTGGGAAGGTAAATAAATACTCTACCAGAGTAGTGTACAGTACTTGTGTTCTAGCCAAGTATATGTATAATAATACTAGATTTGCTGTGCTCATTGTCAGATGTCTGCGCTCCCCCCTGTATGCTGTAACGCTCCATCATTCATCGAAGTACTCACTTGATCCACCTTGCTGCTTCATACCTCATCTCCAAGGACAATAACATAGCAACAACCTTTCCCCGTCTTCTTCATCATCATCTCCACGATATCGGACGCCCTGTGGCTCTCCTCTCGTTCGGCGGCTTTATTTTGCTGTTTACTTATTTGATATCAGATCGATTCGATAGTATATTGCAAAGCGCAGTTACCTGAGTGACCCGGGCCCAGTCGAGTTGTCCTGCTCATCCATTCTCTGGCCCTCCATCCTCATTCACCTGCTGCCCGCCTTTCCCTTACCAAAGCTTGCTCCTGGTATCAATTTCCTTGTCGCCACAATAGCATCCAGCATTACGGTGTGGCATTTTGAATACGCTCTCTCCTTAGCCCAAGCTCTTGGGTATCTCAGTCTTATACCAGGTACGTGCGGTATAGCATAGAATAGGTGCTATTCGACTCTGTGCTTGTACCCTTTGTTTTTCATTGTGTTGCTCGTCTCCCAGGCATTGTTCGATCCAGACGCCCCCACTTATTACCTAGGTAGAGCTACATAGTACCATCCTACATACGCACATACGTACATACCTACTTTCTACCTAGTACCTACCTCTACTCCTCTACTCCTCTACCTACTCTACGCTTCCCACCTCTATCTAGGTACCTGCCTACCTCTCACGCCGTACTTACCAACCTGTTTGCCTGGGATAATAATAACTTTTTCCCTCGTTTCTTCTCTTCTTCATGAATCATCTCGCCTGGCTTCTTACATATTCGCCTACTACCTCTTCCCTACCTACTTCTCTCTACCCTTTTCATATTCTTGGTAGCGCCCATTTCAGGACAGACGGGACGACCTAGTCAGGGTTGTTGCCCATCGCCGCACTCTTCCTTCTCAAGGCACGTCGCCAATCGGGCGGGCCTGGAGTTGTTACTCATCCTCTTTCCCCGTCTCTTACCTCTTCTCTAGTCTTCTCGTCCGACTCATCACAGCTTGGGCGACTGACCGTGGGACTGCTTGCCTAAACCTCTGCGCCCACCACCGCCCGAGTCGTCGGTCGCACAATCACGCGCACTATTGTCGGCCTGTACTGCGTACGCACCAGGTAGAGAGACACAGTGTCCAGGACAAGGCATCTGGACGAACCAGCATCCACAGTACGGTAAGTGTACATCAGCCATTCGCTTGTGTTGGGTGATTTTGGCCAGTCAGCTTCATGTACCTGCCCGCCTGTCAGTGGGCTTACCGGGGGGGTCTGGGATAGACAATGGGCAGTACCCACTTTTAGCAATATTGGTATCCCACTATTGGGGCACCCATTATCCAGAGCCCAGAGCTTGCACGCAGAGGGCCCTGCTAGCTTGGCTGAGGGTATTCCTCGTTGTACCTAGCCCACCAGGTCCTGGTTCCCGCTCCCTCTCTCCCGCTACTACTGCCGCTTTGTTTCTCTTACACACCACACCACACTACTACTATTACTACCACCACCACCACCACTACCACTTATCATCGGTGCTTGCTACTCAGCACATCACACGTTTTCCTGCTTTCCTACTCTTTACTTCTCTGTCCCTCTTCCGCCTTCTCACTCTCCCGCACACAGATCTGTCGTTCTCTTCGACGTGCAACCAATCTGGCATCGGTAGCTCGCGGCATATCGACTGTAAAGGCCCCACCTGTGTTTTTCTCTGCTTGTAGTTACTTCGTACTGCACCGATTCCGCCTGTTATGGATGGCTTGCGCTAATCTTGTGCTTGATGTTATCTAGCCGATCCGAACTTCCGTTTCAGCCTTGACACAATCCACGCTGTTTATTATTTTCCTGTTTGATATCTCGACGGGACGCAGCGTTGTCATCACGTCGACCTGTAGGGAATCTCGTCACAAGCATCCGCTGCCCAGCCCATTTCTCAATCGTGTCGCCTGAGAGGCTATCAATCTCTACCTCGACTCCCTTCGTTTTCCGGCGACTACGAAACGAGTTACTGAGCACCATTCCATCTCTCCATCTCTCCGATACCCCACTGGGTTCTTCCGTTCTCCTGTTGTTTGTATGATGATGGCACGCCTGGCGATTTGAGAAGAAAATCAGTAACGGTTGGCGCGCTGGTCCTGACATTCATTGCGGAGTGAATTGCTCTACTATCTCCAAAGCGGAGTTTGAGCTGAGACTTACCGCGTGTCTTCGGCCGTCGTGGGCGCAACTGGTTGTACTTCAACTAGTATCACCCCCGACCTTTTCTACCCGCTTCGCTCTTGGGCTCCGAGGGTCCTTGTGAATAGTACCTTAGGGCGCTGCCCAAGCAACGATTTACGGGCACATCATTATAGACCAGATTTCACTATATGGACTCAGTCGGATACCGTTAGGTTATCCCACAGCCTTTCCACGGCTCCTCTTGTAGGGGTACCGTTTGGGCTTTGCACTCAGCTGATCGCCTCTATTGGAACGCTGACATTAACCACCTGTGGGAGTGTACTTTCACTCGCCCTGCGGTGGATTGAGTACGGCCAACTTCATATCACGCCCGTACTCACCATTCTAAATTCGATTATACCCTATTGCGTTCCTTGCAATGGCTGCCAACTTAACACAGATGGGCGGTGGCCAGGTCGGCCGCCGACCGGTGGGGGGTCATCAAGTGTCGCAGTTTGTCTACGGTCAAATAATGACGCAGCAGGTGCCAACTGCTGGCTGGCATAGTTCTGTACCGCCTAATGTACGCATTGGCAACGCAATGAATATGTAAGTCGACTACTCTACCAGATAGGTTCGTCACGGAGTATATACTGACCTTTTTAGCATTACTAATTCTTTTCTCGCTGTGCCAAATGCGGATATAAACTCGGTAGTCACCGGCGGCCTCACGTTTGAACGAGACGCATATACGTCATCACCAGACAAGGTTGGTGAATATCATATTGCAGACTACGAGTTGCGTTCACACTTACTGACTTTGTCTAGCCTACCTACGAAACGCGGATTAAGGCGCGCGTGAATGAACTATTTCAGAAAAGACAGGCTAATGAGCAAAATATACAAAACAGCTTGAGTCACGCAACTGCTCAGAATCAAGCACAAATGATGATGAGTCAGAATATGCAGATGAGAGGCATGGGCCAACCTATGCAACAAGGTTTTCCAACCCTCCAACAGCAGATGCAAACGTCACCAATAAACCAACCGGGTCAAGCTAATCTTGGCGTGAACAATCCCAATGGTCTTCCTATGAACCCTAATCAGCCGGTGATGCAAATGGGAGCTCAAATGCGCCCTCAGATGGCCATGCAATCTGTGATGGCAAATCTGTCGCCTCAGGATCGAGTCAAAGCGCATCAGCTCGCTATTTCGAAAATGAATTCGTTAACCGAACCTCAGCGAGCTCAGTATCGAGCTATGCTACAGCAGAAATTTGGACCTCAGGTATTAGCCCAGCTACAACAAGAGAATATGGATCCACTTCTATACTTTTTTCAGTCCCAGTGCGCAGCCCAGATGCTGCAGAGCGCACAGAAAGGCCAAGCTGGCGTAAATCAAATTGGAATGCCAATGCAAGCTCATCAGCAACGCCCAACAAACCAACCTGGTCAACAACTTCCGACTGGGCCAAATGGAGAATACGGCCCGTTCGCAAATGTCGAAAGCATTATCAGTCAGCAGAAGGCGGGGCTAATAGCTCAAGAAGCAGGCCAGATGGTTGTTCCAGCGAGCAGTGGTGCAGGTCGTAATGCAACGCCGCAACCTATAGGTTCCATGGCTGGACCTAACCAAGGACCAGGCCAACCTACGCTATCGCATCAACTACCTCAGCATTTCAATCACCAGCCGGCTCAGCAGATGAAGATGGACCAGAGGGCTGCACAGACTCAGGCACAAATTCGAGCTCAAGCACAAGCGAAACAAATGCAAGGCCAACCTGGCGGCCTGAATGGCCCGGGAGGTGCTTCGCAAAGTCCCGGGATGAACACGTTGAACGCTCCGGTACGCCGGACGCCTATGGTCGGCCAAATCGAAGGCCACCCACAATTAGGCCAAGGCAATGTGCCGTTTGGGCAACAGAGAATGGATCCTCGATTTAATCAGCCGGGTCAGAGAATACCAATGGGGCCTAATGGAAACATGTCTAGAAGCCAAATGTTGAACAACATACTCGCTCAAATGCCTGCCGACACTCAGCAACAAGTCCTGAGTTTACCGCAGGACAAAATTCCCGAAACGATCCTGAGGTGGAATGCTGCTAGAGGAGCTGGGCCCATTGCTGGCCGACCACAACCACAAATTGGTCAAATAGGACCTATCAATCCTATTCCACAGGCTATGAACCAGTTTCCCACAGGAAACAACGGTCTCGGCCAACACCCTAATCTAAATATGCAGATGAACCAGCAGATGACTCAGCAGAATCAGTTCATGATGCAACAAATGAACAAGCTTCGTAATCCTAATATGCCTCAGAGCCCTCTCGATCGGCAGGCTTTGATGGACAATATGAACATACCTCCAAGGATAATGGAGCAGTTACGAGCATCAATGGCTCAGGGCGTTTCTCCAGATCTCAAAAAATGGGGCCAGCTCAAGCAGTGGATGGAGCAGAAGAATCTACCTGCAGGCGTTATACAACAGCTTCTTAACTATCAAATAGCGCAATTCCAGAGCCATCTTAAGTCTCAAGCTGCGGTAGGGCTCAATGCGGCAGGTTCTCAGCCCCCCCAATCGAATATTCCACAACAAGGCATTCATCTCAATGGCCAACAAAATCCTCAGATGGTTCAGCCTACTCCGGGCATAGCTGGCCCCAATGTAGGCCTCGCAGTTAGTGTTCAGGAATTGCAGAACGCTAGGAACCACGAGAAGTTCAAGGGTTGGCCGGACGACAAGATCAGACACTTTCTTTTGAACTATAAGATGCAAGCAATGAAAAGGGCAACCAACCAGATGCCCGGTCCGTCAGCTCAAACGCCACAAGTTGCACAACCAGGCCAGACAGCACAAACCCCTTCGCAGTCAGCAAACGGCTCCGCAGCGCCACAAAGGCAGCAGAATGTAGGACCAGAGACTGGCACGGTTAGTCCGGCGGTACAAGCGCGAAATGTCAAACAGCCACAGAATCGCGCTGCGCCAAATGTATCTGCCGTGTCCACGGCAAAAGCTGGTACTAAGCGGCCCATGCCAGACGACGCCGCGGAAGTAACCAACGCCTCGAACACTCCTGTCCAACGACCACATACGCAGCAACCTCAAGCACCTCGGCCAGGGACCTCATCGGTTCCTCAGATACCTCAGTTCAGTCCAGAGCAACTTGCTGCTATGTCTCCAGAACAGCGGCAGAAATATGAGGCTCTAGTGAAAAGCCGCCAATCGGGAACGATGTCCGACGAGATGCTACGTCTCAAGGCCATTGGTCAGGAGCAGCACCAAGCAGCATTGAAAGAGCAGTTGCCGGATATTCCCATGACTCCTGAGCAATACCGAGATACCGCGCAGAAGATTCAGACAATGTGTAACGAAATGAACAAGATTAGCAAAATTTTAGGCCGATGGTACGCCTTGACCCATAACGACGAATGTGCTAAACTGTTTTTCAAATTGGTAAGTTTTTGATTCTGTCTTTTTTTTTTGGGACTGAGGCTAACATGAATAGCGAATACGCTTGATGAAACAATACATCGATGGCGACAAAATGACCGGGCTCAAGGAAAGGTTTTCGATAACGCCTACAGATCTAGATAACACTAGAAGCATGCTAGAAAGCATGGCCAGAGACGTAGCTGCCCATTACCCACATGGCATGAGAAAGAATTTGAGCCAGCAGAATGCGCCAGAGCCAGCACCCCAGGGAGTGTCAACGCAACACAACGTCCCGACAACCCAACCAGCACCACTCAATGCCGCAAACCTCGAGAAGCAGACGCAAGCACTCAATCGAATACACCAAAGGAACAACAGTAGAGCGGGACAACCACCAGCGGCACCAACCACTGCACAGCCCCCATTCCCATTTGGGGCTCAATCACCAGATGGTCAACCGACATATGCTGGAAAACCTGCGGTGACTCAGGATAATCTACATTTGCCTGCTCGGAAAAAGGTCAAAACAGAACCTAGAGCTGGAACGGGCCCCAGCCAGAATGGATCAGTTGCAAATGCGTCACCACAAGTGCAAAAACTATCATCCCCCGAGATGACGAAGCGACAAGCACCTGCTGAAGCAAAACAAGCACAGAAATTCTTTTGTCCAGATCCGTACTGTGACTCTCGTAACATAGGGTTCACGACCGAGGAAACATTGCGCAAGCACACCGAAGAGGAGCACATTAAGCCTGCAGAAGACCCTATGAGCTTCGCTATAGGCGGTCTTGCCGAGGTTCTTGGATTAGATGCAAACGGGAAGGTTAAGAAAATGCCTCCTGCTGGCAACAACACTCAATCACCCGGGGATACATCGAAACCCGTACAAACGTCGTCCGGTAAAGCTGAGCCAGCAAACTCGCGAGAAGCTCCAATGAAAAGGCAAGGCAGCACGGCAGGCTCAAAGCCAAATGAGCTTATCAAGGCGATTGTGGGCAAAGCAGGCGCGCCGAAGCCAGATTCGCTATTAGGAACGACTGCCGGAATAACTACTCAAGCGGTGGGCGGCGAGGCCATCGCCAATACAATTGATCCGCAGGAGTTGTTGTCCGGTGTAACCGGCCTTGAGATGGGCGGTGGTGGTGCAATATTGGATATGAACGTATACCGAGCAATCACGCCCAATGATACGCCAGAATCTAGTAAGGATAGCGCATCATCTGAGCCAAACAGTGACGTCTCAGAGGGCGTTGCACTCAACGTCACGTTAGACATGGGATTTGGTACCTGGGATCCGTTTGGATTTGGCTTAGATCCCTCCGCCCATGTGGATTTCGGAAACCCCGATAACTTCTCAAGCGCACCGTACCAAAGCTTTGCATGGGAGGACCATGAGCCCGATTTCGACAAGCCCTTTGCTTTGGATACCAGCTTGTTCTCACTGGACGTATCACAATAGAGCGAGCATTCTAGGGGGCCTAGATAACACGAGGTTATCTAGGATTTTAATTAGCAATTGTGCCATCACTTTTTTCCGCATTTTACGAGATATAATGATATGGAAGGGAGAGAGTAACATGGCGGAGCAATGGAAGGACGGTTTGATTTTCGTTAAACTTGATGGTGCCACATGGCGTTGGGGAGGGACATGGATGTTAGTAGGCTAGTTCTGTGTTCCCTTTGGTCATGGCTGTCAAAAGGGTCACTCGGAGGATCAGGCAGGCAGTCTACATGAGAATTGCTAGTTGGCAAAATAAGGGCACCAGGGAGCGTTTCTCTATTTGGATGATCGGAAAGTGGACGTCTATAGACAACATATACTACCTAGCGATACCCCCCAGATATAAAAGTTGTTAATTTCTAAGCTTGAAACTCTCTTAGTGATGATGTATTGCGATGATTGTAATGCTGAGAGTCGGTCTAAGCACCTAACTAGCTTAAAGAACTAACTATAGTTTGGTGCTGCTCTATGACTTGCAACTATCTTGCTTGGGTAACTGACGCCAGATACACTAGGTCGATAAAATAAACCACGGAATTTGTGGTGTTTAATGTATACGCAGAGAGCCTTTCTGGGTATGTATTACAAAAGTGGTTAGTGAACCTTACATACCCCTTCTAGTTCAAGTACTTAGTTAGGTACCTACTGAGTGATCTTCAGGGTCCTGCACGCGACCTCTTCGGTGGCGCCACTTCTACCGAAACTTTAACGAATAAGGGAATACCCATCTATCTACTACCTACCGATAAAGAGGTTTCTGATTGCTTGTACCCTAGTCCAAGAAAGGTGCCCATGGCAGCTGAGGTAGCTATATGTGCAGCGATGACAAGAAAATTGTGCCTTTGCGGCAGAGAGATTGGAAGAGCTGACACGGTCGATGATATACTAAATTTAAAAATATACCGAAATCAGAGAGCTTGCGCTACTGATTGTCGTGGAAGTTGGATAGGTACCTGGTTCGGCACTGTTACTACTTTGCATAGCTTAAAGTGGGTGCATTTAAGATACAGCATACATAAGGTGCCTAGCAACATACGATAGGAGGATGTAAGTTAGATAGGGTATGCAAGGAAAAACCAATTATTCTCCCACCCGTTTTTTTTAATGTACATACCTGGTAGGGCGATAGCGAAAATAGGGTTTGAAAAGGAATGTAGAAGAGTGCTGCCGTTCCGCTGCCGCCGCCACTCACTGCCACTTGCCACTGACACTGCTCTGTCGGCAACGCTAGTTCCCACGTGTTCGTCATGCCATGCACGCACGCATGTGATGCAGCGCGTCCTTTTTTCCCTTGGCGGGTTGCAAGGGCACTCGGCTAGCGACACTCACTATCTACCAACCTTACTTACCTCTGTCCCTCTGTCGCATAACGCGGGAAATAGAATGGGTTTTGCGCGACTTGTTGTGACGGGGTGACGGGTGTGCTGATTTCGCATCCTAGATAGGTATGCCGCCAGTTCTGGGAGTGTTGTTATGCCTTGCAGATATACCTAGACTGACCTACATATCCAGGGACTTGGGTATCTGGTCGATCGATCTACCTACCAGGTATCAAGACATACAGCATACATTAAACCCCCACTAGATAGACTGACTACCTTATCTCGATAGGCTACTTCCGGTATCCTCCCCTACACCCGTGCCTAAACCCGCCTTTCGGGCTCGGGCGCCGACTAGGTAGATAGATACCTGGGAAGATAGATACGCTTACTTTATAAGTAGATATATGGCTTTTATCTATGTGATACCGTGCCGAGCATTTCGGTAGTTATATGTATGTATGCCCAGGAAACCCAGGGACCTGGGAATATTATGTGCTATGATGTGCCGCGAACCGGGGGTTAGTTTATAGGTGACCTCTAGATTGGCAGGGGCTAGATCCGAGTGCCGTACACATGAACTCGATGTAAGCGCTGTGGTAATTAATCAATCAATCAATGATGTTATATTTTGTTGTTCAGTGCGGTAATGCGATAACAAATAGAAGATCATATTTGATGGTATTTATTGTCCATATCAACATCAAAGTCGCGGTCGGAGGGCGAGCGTTGAGTCACTCCCCCAACAATAAATAGCATCTATGTTTCTAACCCAACGTGTTCGCTTGCTTATTGCCATGCTCGTCGCACGGCTGCGATGCTCGTAGAGAGGCTTCATATATGGGTAGAGGGATATTTAGTTGATTAGTTAACTAATTAAAATATACAGATTTGGTGGTTCATGAAAACTCCAGACCTTACATAGATTAATCTATGTACTTTATTATGGGCGTTACCAACTGCGTTCAACATGAAGGAGGTTGAATGCTGGAATGAATCGATTGGTTGAAACAGTCTGTGAGGCACTGCAGATACTGAGTAGTGAGAGAGGAGATGTTGATGGGGACTACTTGGTAAAACCAATGCACCTTGTTGCTCAATGCTTATTGTTAATATGTTTGCAGTAACAATGATGTAACCTATTTCACCCGCGAGTACGTAATTCTCGCGCGAAACGAAATTACGTATTGATTGTTGCTGTTGCTATGAGTATTTATAGCGTAAAGGGCAACAAGTCAATAAATAAAGACAGTGCTAGATTGCGGCCCGTGCAGCACTGTACGCCACGACGCGGGACACCCACCAGTGACGCGCTGCAAGCCAGCCATCACCTCTACCGGGGTCTATTAGATAAGTACCTACCTACATACATAACCCACGGCGCCTCTCATTCTCAACCGTCAATAAACTTTATAGATTCGGGTTATTCCACTCTCTGTATATTTTGTTATAGACGCGTCTTTCACCCTCGTTTCTCTATTTCGTGGCCCGTAGGACGCCTTGTCTTTTCCTTTGTCACACCTAGACAGCACAATTCCCCAGGCTTATAAGTGGGCGATACCGATCGTGCTGGTTGACAACTCCAAGCTTCCACTTTGACGATTTGAAGCATACCTCTCCTTCAACACTGGAGATAAAGTTAACCTCGTGTGCTATATATACCAAGCCCTACCCGGGGACAATGAATACGACATCACCTAGCAAACGACGCGCACTGGCGCCCGTAGACGCGAATACCAGATCCCCGCTGGCCGCCCCGCGTCTGTTACCATCCAAGCCAGACCTAACCAAGTCACAAATGGCCTTAGACACAAGCGCCATAGAGCCGAGCACGACAAAACGAGCTATTGATCAAGAGAACGACCGAGAGATGTTAGAGCCGGTAAAAAAGCCGCGGTTGAGCAACGCGGGTACCGAGCCGCTGTCGCCTCGAAACGAGGAACCCCTCCAAAAGGTTAGGGTTTTGGTTTCATGCTCTACAGCTGTAGATGATTGTGCTGACAAGGAATACGACAGGAAATGGAAGATACCCCGCGGCCGCGCTCTACCTCACCGGAGGAATCGTCCGTCTTCGATAACTCGACGATGGACAACTCCCAACTCACAGCCATTTCTGAACCCGATGCCGAGACCCCTGCTGCCCCTGTTACTACCCCTGCCGTTACTGAAAATCGACCGCGTCAAGGAAGCATGACGCGCGAAGAGGCTCGACAGGTTAGTATGCCCATGAAGGCGAGGTGGAAGATACCCGTCGTAGGCCCCAAGCGTACTAATGTTTGTTCAATGTATAGAAAGCAGAAATATTACGGCTTAGGTTGGGTCTTGCCAGCTATAAGGTCAAGACGAATCAAGCAGACGTGCCACTCGAGAGGTTACAAGTCCGACCCATACCGGGCAGAATTCCGAAGCAGACTCCACCGAGAGTCTTGCTACCTCCGCTAGGAGCTGCGTCCCCACGAAGCGTAATAGGCATTACACAGAGGGATGGGGAGAAGAGGTTAAGCTCGCCGGCTAGGATCGAAGCGGCATCTTCCCGAAGGGTGTCGGCGATAACCTCGTCACCGACGAGAGGAGAATCAGTCAGCTCTATATCTCACGCCGATATACACAAGACCCCCATAAGGGGACAAGAGGTGGAGCAAAGGCTGCCGCCCATCGGCCCAAATACGCCACAGCGCACACTGGTCGACCGGGACAGCGAGTTCTTGGATAACGAACGAGGCGGCGCGGCGGAGGGGTTGTTGAGTCTGTCGCAGAGCTCGCCGGCTTCTGTTTTAAGATGAGGCCACCAACATCACATGAACTAGATGAAATCATATTGTACAATATATGTCGTCGGTGCATAGAAGGAGACTCGCGTGGTTGCTATCATGCATTGGCTTGTTCGGCAGAGAGAAAAAAGCATTCGGTCGGCGTTGAGGCATCGGGATACTTATTGCTCTGTTTGAGCTACTGCATTCCAGCGGTTAGGGGTTCGGCCTCGTGTTTTTATATCATTACCATCGCATTGCATGGACTCGGATGGAGTTGAATGAGCGATCGTCATGCTAGACTACAGATAGCGTGGAATAAATACGGTTTATACAATGCCGAGCTGGATTGACCTTTCCGTGCATAAACACATTCAGGTCTAAATATGTCACTTACATTAGTCTAGGCTAATTGTGGTAGGAGGAAGAAACAACGGGTGGCCATTCATTAAAGGCTTCGATCATACTTTACTATACCACTACCAGGCAGCTAAGGGAGGTAAGAAGCTAAGGCAGGTACCCGTACGGCACCTAAAGCAGAGAGGACAACGGATGCAGGTACCTACCTTAGTACTTTAAGTTATGCAGGCAATCATACTATCCCCCTTCTTCATTGAGGTTACTAATGACTGCTCTTGCCTATCTGCGGCCTTCACAAGTGCTTTAGGCAGAGTTGCAGCTGCAGCTGCGATGGGCAAACTCCGGCTCTGGCTCACCTAGGCAAGTACCTAATTGGATAGACTTGCTAATATATTCTTTCTAGATTATACTGCTTGCTTCTTTCTCGCCTGCTAAATCACAGTCTCCCAGATAACCAAACCATCCTCTTGCGTATGAGCGTAACGGCTTTGTTCTACTCTCCAACGGAGCTCAACTCAGACATCTCACACAACGAAACAAGCATAACCACGGTCTCTAACATCTCAAGCCAGACAAGCCAAATATCTAGCCGCGAGACCTACGAGCTGCGTGCTTCCAGCTCCCTCTCTAGCATAAGAGTTCGAATATTTGCCACTCACTCCAGCTATCATATCCTCTTCGAAACTCAAGACCCCTAAGACGGTGATAGATATGCCTTTCTAACACAGTCCTACTTTACAGTACACACACTTCCTTCTCATTACCTATCAATCAATCAATAGGAATACGATATACAGAATACATATCTCATCTCAGAGTCACAGCAAACAGAAGCTGGCATACTCAGTAATGTGCGCCACAATCATCTTCCAGTACACATGCGGCTGTGTCGAGCGCGTGATCTTCGAGTGTCCGTTCTCTTCGATTACAAACCCAATCTTAGACGAGGATCTCAACATACACTCAGATCAGAAATGCTCGCGACGCTACCGGTGTCACCAAGAGAGGCTGCTTGCTACCGAGAAAACAACAGATACAAACACTACCCCGCCATCCCATCAAACATTATCACAGTCCTTGAAGATGATAATACCCTTCTTACCCCCACCCAATTCTGAATACCCAGAAACTAAAACAAATAAGGAACAGAAAACAAGCGAGACAAAGACAGCCAAGCTCGACGATCTATGTCATGACTGCTGGCAACATAGTCTCTGGCTTGCGAAACAAAAGGATGAGAATAATATCACTTCCTCGACTAGGATGAAACGTGACGGAGAGGATGCTGAGGATATGGCTAATAGCCGTGTTTTGAAAGAAATTTCAGTGAATGAAGTCATCCTACCGCGACGAAACTCAGATCCGGGGGTATCGTCGTCGGGAGGGAGTTTCTCATCTACAGGCTAGTCTAAATCTTCCTCAGAGAGATTCTAGTGGCTGGAATCAGTTGCATTTATTGATGCTTTGCATCTTCGGAGCCCGTGTGGCTTACCAGATTTGATATTCCCGTTATCTCATCTTCTGATCATGGGGCGAGAAGAGATATTTCACATGGGCGATATTGTGTGAAACATATGGCTTGATCTCGATAAGGCTACAACTCTGCGGGCGCGATGCTATCAATTAAGATATTTCTGACGATATCATGCTCAACTACTCTAGCTTTTCCCGACCAATATAGCAAAGACAATTAGTGCCGTTATTGCCCCGTCCCTTCCATAGTATGTGATAACATGGCTAGATCATATGCTCTTCTAACCTTCTTTCTACATTTACATATTGTATATCATTCCTGCTATCTAGTTGTACTCACTCACCTGCTGCAGGGCTTATTAGGTAAGTACAATGCTCCAAAAACACCTCCCCAATTTCAAGAAATACAACTATGGAACCTAGAAGGATAACGACTTGTCTAATTTACAAAAGCCCCATGCACAAAGCAACCACAAAAGTCATAATAGCGCCGACATAGGCGCCATTTACCGAGCCTAAGAGACTATCGGCGCCGGCGATGACAGGCGTACTGGAGCCAGCAGACTGCGTAGCGCCAGGGACGTAGCCTGTGCCGGCGACGGTGGTAGTGCCGTTTCCGAACGTGGCAGCGCCTCCGGACGGTATGGCGGCGACAACGGGCGTCGGCGTAAAATCGACGACGACGACGCTGCTGCTGTGGCTGGTCTTTACGGTTACGGTGGTAGTGGATGTCTCCGTGGCGGTCGTGGTGGAGGAGAATGAGAGGCCGCCCTCGGGGTATGCGTTGTTGACGACCACGCCGGTGGCAGTGGCGGCGACGGCGATCGATGTTGGCGCGGTGAAGGTGGCTACTACGGGCGTGGGGAGGGGAGTTAGGACTATGACGACTACCTCGCTGCTGCCGCCGTTGCCGTTGCTGCCGCTGTGGCTTGGGCTGGAGGATTCGACCGAAATAGGCGCGGGGCTGATGCCAGTGGTTGCGATGACAGTGGGAATAGCAGAGGTGGCGGTGGTCTCGCCGGGGCAGATGGTTGTTGTGCGCGTCACGACTACTTCGGTTTGGTATGATGTTGGGCACTGTTGCATTAGGGGGTTAGTCATTGCTGGTCTTTTTGAAAGTAAAAAAAAAAGACCGAAGTAAGAAGGGAATGGGTCTGAGTGTTACTTACGTTCATTACGCCTGGGGCGCCGCAGATTGTCATGGTGTGGGTGTATGTGGATGTGTATGTTGGTCCGGCGGCCGCGGACGAGAATGCGGAGGAGCTTGGGACCGGCAGCGTACCAGCTCCGATCAAGGAAGTAGGGTAAGCGGAGGAATTTGCGCTCATGGAACTGGCTGCTCCTGAGCTATAACCGGACGTGCCCGCTGATGTGCCTACTGCTGCTGTGCTAACTGAGGTGACTATTGAGGTGCCCGCCGATGTAAGCGCCGATGTAAGCGCCGATGAATCAGCCGAAGTAGCCACTGAAGTACCCGCTGAAGTAACTATCGTGGCGAGTGTAGAGGATGTACCGGCAGGAAGCTCGGAAGTAGCAGTGTCTGTAGGCAGGGGGTCCGCCACCGTGAAGCTGACCTCGGATTCCGTGACGCTGAGGATAAAGGTTGGGGACCAGACCGGAACCGTATCCGCCGCGGAGACACCTGTAGCCAGGGCAGACGAGGTAACTTCCGTGACGCCCTTGATGCCGGTAGCGCTGATGATGCTGGTAACCCCTGTCTCTGCTGGCGAGGAAGATACGGCCGGGGACGAATAGGCCGACGTAGTCGCCGCTATCTCGCTCGTCGTCGTAGCAGGTAGCGCTGTCGTCGTGGCTCCTCCATCGATCAGACAGGTGGATATCGTCGCGGCCGCCATCAGCGTTGTGGAAACGGTGGGGACTGGGCCGAGAGTGGTGTAATCGACGACGACCTTTTTACAATTTGTTAGTTCGTCGCGTTGCAAATGGGTAACCCCTTGGACCATATAAAAATGCAACTCACATCAAGATGCGCGTAGGCGCCGACGTTCAGATCCCACCATATCGCGGCCTCGAGGTCGCAGGTTGCCGTCTCCTCGATGGTGGCGCCGAACTCGATCAGGTTGGCGTAGATACCTACGACCGCGCCAGCGCCGATGCCGAATAGGTCGATGCTCGCCTCCGCGCCGGCTTGTACGCGGAGTCGCAGGTCGGCCTTGAACGTTGCGTGGCCGGCAGTGACTGTTACTGGGAGATACTGGCCGTTCAAGCCTCCGCTAATTTCATCGTTTATATGTCAGCCTCAGGCAGAACTCAGGTAGTTAGGGGTGAAGCAGCCGAACCCCCCTTTCTTCTTTACACACTAATCCTTTTTTTTCGGCCCTACAGTCCGCCTTTTATCTTCGCCGAAACCGCAAAATAGGGCAGGGAGAAAGAAAGTCAGACTTACAAAGAAGAGTCGTCGATATCACCCTTAAAGATACTCGCCTCCAAATACGCGTCATCCGGAACGCTGACCGAGAAACCACCGGTTAGGTCGATGGCCTCGCTTAGGCTGAAGACGAGGTCAACAAAGAAGACGACGCCGACGTCGAGGCCCGTAATACCGATGCCGATGGGTGAGTTGGAAGCGAACAGGTTAATCGAGAAGGTCTGCTCCGCGCTCGCGGCCACGCCTAGCGACGCATACGCCTCCACCCCCGAGAAGCTCAGGCGCAGCACCGGGTTTAGGAAGTGCTCGTCTGTCACCTTGGCTGTCACTGTGCCGTGCGTGTAGCACTCTAGACATGTAACTGAGAGCTGGGCCTGCACCGCGCCGGGGTTGGTGGCGCTGGAAGGTGGAGGGCAAGTTAGTTAGTTGGGAGGTTATTTTAAAAGTGAGGGAGCGAAGGAGAGGGAAGGGGTATAGCTAAGGTGCTTGTGGTCGAGGGTCTGGCATTTTCTTACCCGCTGAACAAGACCTCATTATTCCATGACTTCTCAAGAGAGAAGTCGGCCGAGGCGCGCTTCTCGACGTCTAGGCTCCGTGCGAGATTGATGCCCTCGCGGACGAGGAGTTCTGTCTCTGGCGAGTTCTCGAGCGAGAAGCCCACCATAGGCATAGGCATAGGGCTGGCGTAGCATGGCCACGCCGCCATGAGCGAGGAGAGAAGGACTGCCTTGAGCCCCATCGTGCGTGTTCCTCTCAAATAAACGAGCGACTAGCTATGTTATTGTCTTGAGATATTTTTTTTCTTGTATTTTTTGACCGGGGGAATAAGACGAGAAAAAAGAGTGAATGTAACGAGCCGTTCCAATTAACAAAATTTCAAAAAAAGAACGACAGTTGAACGGCCTGCTATCAGTCGGTCTGATCTTTCCCCAAGAAACGAATGGAAGAATGAGTGAATCCGGTCCTGATTAGAAGATAGAGAGGGAGGGAGAGAAGAGGGTGAGATAGGGAGGGAAAGGAAGGGGGGATATGGCATCCGTATTAGTGAAGAGGAAATGCAACCATAGACGCATAAATGGCCATGGTGAGGCAAGCAGTATATACTCCCCTACCTACCTATCTACCCACCTAAATGGCACGCTTGCTTCCACATAGAGAGAAAGCAAGGCTGTGCAATGTGACAGTCCTTCATCATCAAAGCTATGCAAGCCATCTAGCCAGTTTAGCCAGCCAGGTGACTTTCTCATTCCCGATGCAGGGTTTTTTTTCATTCTTCATTCGCCTTCAGCAGCACCACGGTCACCACCACCGCGACGACGAGGCAGAAATCTGCAAAAAGGCGTTATAAATTTAGACATCGTAGACAAGACTCGCTGCCCGGGCCTGATGTCTGAAGGGTATAGGCAGGTGGGCTGGTCGTTGTTTGTCCATTGCCAGCCTATGACCTAACCAGGTAGTATTCCCGCTAGCGGAGACACAGGTACGACGTGGACAAGCCGAAACGGGGCCGGAGACCGAGGGGCATCTTTCGATGATATACCTACCTGAATCTACCTATACCCAAGACAGGTATAATATATCTAGGTAGTTAACCACTTACTCACCTACTCCTGCTATGTAGTCCCACATATGCCTTACCTAGCTCAACCTAACTTATTTAGCTCTGTCGGTCAATCAACCAGTCAGTTAGGTAGGCAATTGGATAGAGGGGCCTTGTCTGTCATATCAATGTCATGTCGACCGGATTGCGAAGACTGCCGAGTGGGTATACCCCATTGGTCGATCTGCCGGAAAAGGGGCCAGGGCACCGCAGGGCATCTCGGAGCGCGCGAACCAATCAGAAACATCCCGCTGCTCGCCAGGCAGACAGGGGGTGTTAGGGTCCCTGCAGCCAGCTTGAGGCGAAGCGTCGAATCAGCGCCGGCCCTGGGATTCAGCCCCGTCGATCTATCTGACATGGAGGTACGACATATGTAATGCGTAGGTCATAGTCTGGTTAGAAGTCTGGTCATAGGTAGGTGGGTGAGGACGCAAAGTTAGGTAGGTACATGCCTGTCTAATATCAGGGTGCATATGAACTTGCATCGTATCCTGAAACCGTTCCGCTCGGTAGTGAAGTAGGTAGGTAATTACACTTATAATTATTATCAATTTTTTGATGAGCTATCGTTGGGGTTGACAATGAATAATTTCATTTACTGACACCTTCGTCGACCCGACAAACTATCTGATACGTACTTGAAATTGCTCAAAATTAACTCTTCCAAAATAGCCAGCTATGAGCTGAAGTAGTTTTGAATTATGTTTGATCAGCCCAGGTTTTAGGAGACCATGTTTTCCTATTCGGAGACTACGCTAGACCTATTTTAGAAGAGTCCTACTAGGTTATTTTAACTGCTTTAATTTTAACTAAATTTGTAAAAAAAGTAAAATATACTTTATGTAATTAACAAAAAAGTTTTAAAAAAGTCGAAAAACAATAGTTAAGTTAGTTTAAATTAAGTTAATTTAATAATTATTTATAAATATAAAATATTAATAAAAATTTTTATTAAAACAAATATATTTATAAATAAAAATTTTAATTAAAATATTTATATAAATATTAATTTTAAAAAAGTTTTAAGTTAGTTAAATTAATATTTTTAAAAATAGTTTTTAAACAAATAATTATTTATTTTATTAATAAAACTATTATAATTTAATTTAATTATTTAAGTTATATTTTAAACATTTTAATAAAGCTATTTTTTTTTAAAAATAGGTTAAAAATTAGCTTTAAATTATTTAGTTAATTAAAGCTATTTAATATTTATTTTAATTTTTTTAAAAAAGTTAAATTAAGTTTTTAAATTATTTAATTAATTATAGCTATTTAATATTTATTTTAACTTTTTTAAACTTTTTTAAAAAGTTTAAAAAAATAATAAAGCTTTAAATAATTTATTAAATAATTATAAATAGTTTTATTTAATTAAACTAATTAAATAAAGCTATTTTTAATTATTTATAACTATAAAAATTAAACTTTTATAATTATATATTATTATTTATTATTTAAGTTATTTAAATGTTATAAAAATAGCTTTAATAATAATTTAATAATATTAATAACGTTTAGTTAAATATTATATAATAATTTTATATAGCTTTTATATTTTTTTTATACTTTTTATATATAAAGCTTTAGCTTATTTATAGTTACTTAATAATTTGTGTTTTATATATTATAATATAATCGAATGTTTATTACTAACTAACTAACCTACTAGGTTTTTTATTAAGCCGCAATTTTATAACAAAAGCTAAAACGCTAAAAATAGCTTTTTTTTTTAATATTGAACCTGCATTTTTTTGTTTGCATAGTAACAACGCTTTTAATTAAGCCTTAAATAGCAGCTATAAAAATGTTTTTATTGTGTTTTTATTTTAAGCTATAGCTATTAAGCTATTTAGCCTACTAAAGCTATTTAGTTTACTAAAGCTATTTAGCCTGCCGTTATATAATAAATTAACTATATTTAACTATGTTTTAAATTTATATACTAGTTAATTTTTTAAAGTATTTTAATAAAAACTTTTTTTTTAACTTTTGCAATATTAATGCTAGTTTTATTTATTTGTTTTAATTATATTTTATATTTTTTTGCAGTTTTAAAAATTGCTAAATATTAATAATTGTTTAAATATATAAAGTTATATATTAAAATAAAATAAATTTTATAGTTATAATTAAAGTTATTTAAATTTTATAAGCTTAGTTTTTTAACTGCTTTTAATAGTTTAAAAATAGCTATAGTTAAAGCTATATTTTTAAACTTTATTATAATTATTAATAATAATAATAATATTATTATAAAAAGTGTAATAATAATAAAAATAATAGTAGTTATAATAATAAAAATAAAAAGTAAAAAAAATAACTGCTTTATAAGTAAAGCTTTTATTTACTTTTTATTTTTATAGTTAGCAATAAACATTTTTATTTAAATTTAAGTATATATAACATATTAAATAAAGTTTAGTTAGCAAGCTTAAAATAGCTACTTTTTTGCTACTTTTTTAGCTAAAGTTTAGCAATTAAACATTAATAAATAATAAAAAAAAGTTTGGCTTAATATATATGCTAAAAGTTTAAAGCTGCACTTGTTATATAAACAGCTATATAAAATAGTTTTAATAAAATTATTAAAAATTTATATTATATTTGTATTACTTATATAAATAACTATATAGCAATAATTATATATTTATAACTAACTTTATTATATAAAAATAACTAAGTATAAAAAAAAAACAAGCATTATATATTTAACGTTTTAATAAAAATTAAACTATAATATTTTTTATATATTTTATTTTTTTTATTATAATTAATATTATTTAATAGCTTTATAAATATATAATTAATAATATTATAAATAATGTTAATATTAATATTAATATTAATATTAATATATAAAATATTATTATAATTAATAATATTAACATTAATATTAATAATAATATTAATATTTATAGTTAATATTATTAAAAGTTTTAATATTAAACTTTTTTTATAAAGTTTTATAATATAAGCAATAAAAATAATACTATTAACTATTATTATTTTTTAAAATTAATAACACTTTTTTTTAAAGCTATTTTTTATTAATAAAAAATTTTACTATTATTATTATAAATAATATAATATAAAAAAAAAATATTTAATGTTTATATTTAGCTAAATATAGTATTATTTTTTTTATTATATAGCTTTTTTAATAATAATAATAGCTTTAGTTTTTTTAGTTTTTTTAGTTTTTTATATTTAAAATTATTTATTAATAATAAAAAGTTTAATTATATAAAGTTAATTTAAAGCTATTAATATAAATTAAAATTAGTTAAGTTTAAAGCTTTTTTAAAATATATATATATATTATAATTATTTAACTTTTTTAATATAGCTTTTATATAGTTATATATTTAATAATAACAAAAAATTTTTTATTAGTTTTAAAAAATATTTATATAATATTATAAATAAATATTATTATAATAAATAATAAAAGCTATTTAATATTATTTATAAGCTTTTTTTAATATATATTAAAAAATTTTTAATTTAACTATTTTATTAATAAATATAATAGTTTTATAAAATATAAAAATATAATTAGTTTAATATTATTATTATTATTTAAATTTAGCTTTTTTTATTTTAGTTAGTTTAAAAATAACTTTATATAATTATAAATTATTAATTTAACTATTAATTAAATAAGTTTTTAGTTTATTTATTATGGTTTAATTTTTATTAAAACGTCAAATATGCAATATTTGCCCTTTTTTTGCACCTAGTTATTTTTATATAATAAAGTCGGTTATAAATATATAGTTATTACTATATAGTTATTTATATAAATAACGCAAATATAATATAAATTTTTAATAATTTTACTGAAACTATTTTATATAGCCGTTTATACAACTTTAAACTTTTGGCGTACGCGCCAAGCCAAACTTTTTTTTATTACAAATCGCTAGCAATATATAGAAAAAAAAACTAACACGCTTAATCGTTAAACTTTAGCTAAAAAAGTAGCAAAAAAATAGCCGTTTTAAGCTTGCTAACTAAACTTTATTTAATATGTTGCATATATTTAAATTTAAATAAAAATGCTATAAAAATAAAAAGTAAACAAAAAGCTTTGTTTATAAAACAGTTATTTTTTTTACTTTTTATTGCTGCTATTATAACTACTACTTTTATTATTATTACATGCTTTATAATAACACTATTATTACTACTAACAATTAAAGTGCTTGAACTTAATAACTATAGCAAGCTTTTAAAGCAAAGCCTTAGCTAAAACTATTTTTAAATTGCTAAAAGCAATTAAAAATTTTAATATTTAGAATATTAATAAGTTTAATAATATTTATAAACGTTATTTTATAGTTATTTATTTTTTTATATATTTAAACAATTGCTAATATTTAAAATTTTATAAAGTTATAATAAAAACTAAAATAAACTAAAGCAAAATAAACTAATATAAAACTAAAAATATTAAAAAAAAAGTTTTTATTAAAGCACTTTAAAAAGTTAACAAGTATATAAATTTAAAGCATAATTAAGCATTAATGCTACAGTTGATTTGTTATATAGCGGTAAGCTAAATAGCTTAATAGCTGCAGCTTAAAATAAAAGTGCAACAGAGGCATCTTTGTGGCTGCTGTTTAAGGCTTAATTAAAGGGTGTTATTGCTATGCAAACAAAAAAATATAGGTTTGGTACTGAAAAAAAAAGCTATTTTTAGCGTTTTAGCTTTTGTTATATTTATATAAAAAAAAAAGTGTTAAAGGTATTGTTAGTAGCTAACTAACAAATTGTAGCTCAACGGGAAGTTTAATAGGTTGGTTAGTTAGTAATAAACATTTGATTATATTGTAGTATGTAAAACATAAATCACTAGGTGACTATAAATAGGCTAAAGCCTATAAGTTTTTAGTTTTATATATAAGTTTTTAACTTTAAAAATAATATAAATATTAAAATTATAATATTTATAAATATAATAATAAGCTTATTAAATATATTAAGCTTATTTATTTAAGCAAGTAAATAAACTACAACTAAATAGCTAAGCTAAAGTTTAGCATACAAGCAAAAAAGTAAACAACAACTTTTTTATACAAAAAAAAAACAAGCTATACAAGCTATATATAGTGTAGCTTTTTTTATATAACCGATTATTAATAATTATATACTAGCAACTGCAAACAGCTGCTAGCAAACAATTAATATAGCTGCTTAACAATATATATAGCTGCTAACAACTAATATAACTATATTTGGCTATTTTATTGCTTTATTAATTGTTTTGCTAGGTATAATACTGCTATAAACAAGCCGCTAATGCAAAAATATAAGCTACTAATAGCTAATATAAATTAATATATTATTTAATATATAAAGTATAAAAAAAACTTTTTTAACTATTTGTTTTTTATATATAAAACGTTATAATAAAACAATTAATATTTATTAACCTTTTTAAAAAACTTAAAAAAAGCTTAGTTTAAATAGTTTTTATTATATATAGCTTATAAATATGCTATTAAAGCTTTTTATAATATAGTTTTTTTTTTATATATTATTTTAAATAATAATAAACTTAAAGTTTAACTATTAAATATATTAAGCTTAATAAATATTAATAAAATAATTTAATATGTTTAATTAATTAATAAATTTAATATATAAATTATTATAATAATAGTTAATTTTTTATTTTATTTTATAATAAACTAAATAGCTTTATAAAATTAAAATATTATTAATATTATAGTTAATTAAAAAAAAATTATTTTTATAATAATATTAATAATAAATATAATTAAAAATAACTTTTTAAAATATAAATATTAATAATAATATTAAAGTTTTAAAAGCTTTTTTATTTATATAGTTAAGTTTTTATTAATATAATAATAATAATTAATTAATATTTAAAAAAATATAGCTATAAACAATATAGCTTTTTTAATGCTTTTTAATATTAATATATATATTAATTATAATATATTAAATATAAAGCTATAATTAAACAATTAATTAAATAACTAAAATAATATTATAGTTAATTTTTATTTTATTAATAATTATTATAATAAATATAAATATTTATAAAATATTATAAAAAATATTAAGTTATTAAAAAACTTAAATATAAAATTTTTTTAGTTTATTAAAAAAAATAACAAAAGTTATATTAAAAATAATATTAATAAAAATAATATAAATAATTTTAAAAAATAGTTTATTAAATAAATTAATTTAAATATAGTTAATTTTATTATAAATTTATATATTTTTTATATAAAATATATTAAAAAATTATATTTTATATATATTATTTATTATAATAATTTTAAATAATTATTATTATATTTATTAATATTAAAAAAATAATTAAAATAATTAATATATATAATTGTTTTTTAATTTAACTTAATATTATATGTTTTTTTTTTTATAAGCTTTTTAAAATTAAAATATAATTTATATATAAGCTTTATTTATTTTATTTATAATATTTTATATAGTTATAAATATTTTATTTAATTAATATAATAATAAAATTAATATTTTTAATAATTTTAAAAATTTTATAATAAAAAATTAAATAGTTTAATTTATTTTTAATAATATTAATAATAAAAAAAGTTATTTAAAATTAATAATAAATAATAATAATAAATATAATATTATAATTATAATAAAAATATATAAAATAAAAAAACTATTAATTAATATTTTTATATTATTATGGTTTAATTTTTATTAAAATATCGAATGTGCAATGCTTGTTTTTTTTTTACACCTAGTTATTTTTATACAATAAAGTCGGTTATAGATATACAGTTATTGCTATATAGTTATTTTACTATATAAGTAACATAAATATAATATAGATTTTTAACAACTTTAAACACCAAGCTTACTGCAGAAAAAATGCTATTTATAACTTTACTAAAACTATTCTATATGGCTGTTTACTATATAACAAGTACAGCTTTAAACTTTTAGCATATGTGCTAAGCTAAACTTTTCTTTATTATATGCTTAATTGTTAAACTTTAGCTAAAAAGGTAGCAAAAAAGTAGCCGTTTTAAGCTTGCTAACTAAACTTTATCCAATATGCTATATATACTTAAATTTAAATAAAAATGCTTGCTACTACAAAAATAAAAAGTAAGCAAAAAGCTTTATAAAGCAGTTATTTTTTTTACTTTTTATTATTATTGTTATAATACTTTTATTACTATTACATGCTTTATAACAACTAATACAAAAATTTTTTTTAGTAGCTTTTTTAAGTATTATTTTAGCTTTAAAAAAACCTATTATTACTATTACTACTAACAACTATAGCAAGCTTTTAAAGTAAAACTTTAGCTAAAACTATTTTTAAATTACTAAAAACAATTAAAAATTTTAATACTTAAAATATTAATAGGTTTAATAATATTTATAAATGTTATTTTATAGTTATTTATTTTTTTATATATTTAAATAATTGCTAATATTTAAAATTTTATAAAGCTATAATAAAAACTAAAATAAACTAAAGCAAAATAAACTAACATAAAACTAAAAATATTAAAAAAAAAATTTTTATTAAAACACTTTAAAAAGTTAACAAGTATATAAATTTAAAGCGTAGTTAAATACTAATACTGCAATTAATTTGTTGTATAGCAGCAAGCTAAATAGCTTAATAGCTGCGGCTTAAAATAAAAGCATAACAAAGGCATTTCTATGGCTGCTGTTTAAGGCTTAATTAAAAAGCATTATTATTACGCAAGGAAAAAAGCTATTTTTGGCATTTTGGCTTCTATTGTAAAGGTTGGAGATTTACAGACTTTGTATAAAAAAAAAGGCGTTAAAAGCGTTATTAAAAGCATAAACTAACTTTAACTAACAAATTGCGGCTTAACAAAAAGCTAGGTTGGTTAGTTAGTAATAAACATCTAATTATATTATAATACATAAAACATAAATCACTAAATAACTATAAATAGGCTAAAGCTTAATTAATATTTTTATATAATTTTATAAAACTATTAAATTAATAACTTAAATTAACTAATAAAGTTTTTTTTTTAGTTATAATTAAACAATAAATAAAGCTATTAAAAATATAATAAATTAAATAATAAATATATTAACTATTTATTAAATTATTAAAACTATTAATTTTAATAATATAGTTTTTAAAAAAAGTATAAAATTATTAAGTTTTAAAGCTTTTTTAAAAAAACATAAAATAAGTTTTTTTTAATAATATAAAAAACATTATAATTATAATTATAAAAATAAATATTTTTAATTAAAAAAATAATTAATTAAAAATTTAAAATAAAAAAAATTTAAAAATAACATTAAATTAATAAAAAATATAAAATATAATAATATAAACAATTATAAAAATAAATTAATAATAAATTAAAAATATATTAATATATAAATAATAGTTTAAAATTAATATATAAAAATTTTTAATATATAAATAAACTATAAAATAAGCTATAATAAATTAAACATTAATTTATAACAATATTAATAAATTATATATTAATTTATAATAATATTAATAAATTATATGTTAATTTATAACAATATTAATAAATTATAATAATATAGTTATAAGTTTTATAATAATATTAATAATAAAATAAATATTTAACTTTATTAAAAAAGCTATTTTTATTATTTATTAACTATAAACAAGTTTTATTTTACTATATTTTTTTTTTAACTATATTATTTAAGTTAATTTTTAAAGTTAATAAAGGTATTTTTTTTTAAAGCTTTATTTCCTATATAAATTTAGCTTAGCTAAAAGCGGGTAGCAGGTATAAAAATAGTATAAAAAGGCTATATCCAGAATAGGTCTAGCGTGGTCTCCGAGTAGGAAAACATGGTCTCCCAAAACCTGGGGCGATGTTTGATTTCGTATGTTCGTTCTATATGCAGGACTTTCTAGCTGAAAAAGCCTGCCTCGCGGGGCTGAAAGTCTAATGTAGATCATAAATGCCCATACCCATAGGTCATGGGAAGCTCATCATTTTGTTTTCTCGTCTCGTGACATCATCTAACTACCACCAAAGTTCATTTTCAACGTGATGCTCGGCTGCCCGGCATTGCTACTATCCCGGTCCGTGCCATTGTCTTGGCGGCCAGACCGTAATACTTCCTCCATGAAAGCCTTTTGGCCCTCGTCCATTGCTGCTACAATTCCCCTGAAGGCGGATTGGTCTGCAGAGGCTAGTTCGAGTAACCTCATGCTTGTTTCTTTGTACACTTCGGGCCCTTCACTGGTGGCCCGCGATAGAAGGGTTGGGACCACAATCGACATGGCGATTTGGGCGTGATCTTTGCCGATTACTGACACATACTGCGTTAATGTATGCGCCACGAGTTTTCTGGCGTTCTCTGGATCTTCGGGATCTGTATTGGATACGAAGGCAACAAGACGCGGTAGTAGATAGCGAGCGATCGACTGATCGGCCGGCGTAGGTGAGTTCTGTAATAGGAGAGATCTAACACAGTTTGCAGCAATTTTCGCAGTCTAATACTAGCAGTTAGCAATGTTGACAATTCGGAGCGAACAAAAGAACTCACCATGCGATCGGTTAGACAGTCCAAGACTTCGTCCAAAAATTTCGCAACGACACGATCGGTAGCTGCAAGCCGATTATTTCCACCAGTGAAGAGGATGGTAATTGTGAGAAGGCAGTTTTTGACACACTGCAAGGATTGTGGCACTTCCCGTTTCTGGGCATTCAGATAAATAGACAGGAACCGACGTAAGCAGCCTTGTACTTGCGTATCTGCGGGAGATTTGCCATCTCTAACACCGCGGGAATTGGCCATGCTTGTGACAAAGCGCTTAAACATGGGTAAAGCCTGAGGCACAATGATCTCCTGGCAAGATGGGGTTGCAAGTATCGTTGCAAAAATGTGAATGATACATGCGTGCAAATCTGTTTTGATGATGGCGGGGAACACCTCAGCGGCATCAACAATGGCGCTCAGGCCTGTCCTCACGAGGAGGACTGACTCTTCCGTCAATTGATGGCGGACTGGCTGGTTGGCTTCAGTCAAGTTTGGAAGCAGCCCGGAGAGGACGAGTACAATAATTCTCGTCAGTTCAAACAATTGTTCTATATCCTCAGTTAAGTCCCCTTCTTCGGGTTGACCCTGTTTTCTTGCCGACGGATGAGCAACACAAAGAGCTCGTGCAATCTCGACTATAACCCCTTGGACATCCAGGCCCTCCGTTAGGATGAGGCGGTCTAGTAAATCCATTGTTTCGGAGAAAATTGCTTCTCTATATATAGCATGACCAGAGACGCTAGGATGCAGGATCTTCTTAAGGGCCTGAAGTATCTCGAGAGTTTGTTCTTGAGTGGCGAGAGAGTCGGTCTGACCTGGCCGAGTTGCGAGCGCCTCAAAAGCAATACCAAAGAGCACAAAAAAGAAGGCAACAGGTTCATCCCGATAGTTGATGTCGGCACCTTTGGACTGACCATTGGGCGCGGGACCATTTGTCTCCTTGCCGTCTAGGGCGTCAAAGACGAATTCGCTGTCTTGTTCAATTAAGCTGGCGATAGCATCAACGAGCTTAAGCCAGGAATCCTGGTAGAACCTAAGTAGAGTTTCTCGATTAAGTGCAGAATAGATTGACTCTAAGCTGCCTGACATGGATGGTGGCCCAAGTGTCATCGAAATATCTGGCTCGAATCTTAGACGAGCGAATTCTCGTAGAGAGGCTAGCCAAAGCGGCGTCAAAGTATTGATATGAGGTTTGAGGACCTCAAGGAGGTACTTCTGTTCTAGACTGGCGACCTGAAGGTCTGCCCACGCCGAGAATACGGACATCTTAACCATTACTTGAGCATTAGAGCTTAGCCCTTTCAGATCGCCGATTCCAGCATTTTCAACTTCGGTTGAGAAGTTCTCTAGCCCAGTGACAAGTGTCTTCAGAATACGTCCCATTCGGTCCACGTCCGTCACGATACCGGTCGAAATGAACGCGGCACACACATTGACAGCCTCAGCTGCGAGCTCTGGGGAGGAATCGGCCGCAAATGCGGGTGTCAACGCCGAGCTAATTTGTGCTTGGTACTGTTCTAGGAGCATTGCTTCTTCGAAGTCTGGATCTGGTGTCTTGCCGAACATTTTTAGTACGGCGCCAATAATCTTGAGACCCCATATTCGAAGCTCTAGGACACTAGAGGTAGAAGCAGAAAAGGCTGTACGAATAACATCTGCTATTCTGCTTTGCAGCGCTGGTTGTGCAGGAGATTCTCCATTTGTGGCGATATCTTTGTTAATCAAGACGAATATATCACTAAGACAGCTCATAGCGAAAGTCCTAACTTGCCAACGCAAGGGTTCCATCTCGGAGCTACCATTAGCCTCCTTCTCATCTTTAGAGGCACCAGCGGCTGCGGCGAATCCGGCAACTTCTTCATCCTGAAGATCGATAGCACCGGTTGTTTTAGCTGCAGTTTTCTGTGATGGTAGTTCAATGACTTTGGGCCGGGTCATCTTGAGCACATTTTGGCAGCGTAACAACCAGGTATTTGTATCCTTCAGCGAAGTTTGACGGAGCCAGTTGCGAATAAGGGTTCTGATGCCATCGTGATCTGGTACCATGTCTAGCACAAGCCAGAGCTGATCCTCAAGACCTGGATCTGCTGCAAGAAGAACGTCGTAAGAATCCCGTTTCATGAGATTATACAAGCCGTCAACTGCAACATCGCGAAGATCGGGGAACTCAGAATTGAGATATTTTTGTAGTAGCTTGACGTAGTCCACGAAAACCATGTGACCTGGAGCGTATAATGAGAGATGCTCAAGACATCCGAGGCAAGCCCTCTGAGTGAGTATATCCTCCTCATTTTGGAATTGGCCTATCAGAGTGAGGATGAGCTCACGAGACTTTGTGGAATCCTGTAAGTCCGGTCCCACAACGTTGATTACGGAATCAACACAGCGGGTAATAGCCGTGACGGTAGACAGCTCCATTTCTAGACTCATAGAGATAGGCGATGCTACCTCTGTGTGATGTGATTCCGAGAGGTATAATTGGGCTAGCATCCCGAGGGTCCCGGACACGTAAGGCCCGAACCCAAGTCCCGCAGCGTCTGCAGCCTGACATAGTGCTTCCAAAGCCCAGAAATGAACCGTCGGGTGGGGGTCGTTACAAAGAGACATCAATATGCCCGTGATAGTCTTGAGATGATATCCGGCTCCCATACCTCCCACTTTTGCCTGGATACAGCCCAATGCCATGGAGCAGCCCGCTCGTGCGCTTGGCTCCCTATTACTCACGATCGTATCGACTAGATATTTTACCTCGTGATTCGTAAAGCCGTTACCGGAGGCATTGCATAACCGAGCAATGGCGCCATAGCCGAGATTTCGAATATACTGGTCGGGGTCTATAATGAACTCCCTGGTCATCTCTTGGAGCAATTTTTCGACTGCCGAATTGGTGACATCCCCCGAGGGGGATTGCGTGTCTTTGACGGCCACTTTCAATGTTGATAGTAAAGCACTAGCGATATTGACGGTCATGGCTGCCTTTCTCCCGGGGTCACGTTGTAGAGATCCGGCCGACGTATATGTAGCTATTTGTTCTAAAACGCTCTCCTGAACTTTAGCGGGCGTTAAAGGGAAGACAAAGGCGAATAGTCGAATTGCCATGTTGACAACTTCGGTGGCTGGAGGATCTGGGAGTTCCGAAGAGGCATCTAAGTCCCCAGCATACAGGACGGCAGCATCGTATTCAAGAGATGGGCAGATTGGCGATAGAAGTACGCTATCAATAATATGATCCGGATCCGTTTCGTCCGCCAGTAACCCGTCAGGAGGCTCGTCCTTTTCACCCGGAAGCTTCTTTGATTTGAACCCACGTATCATCCCATTTACGCCGAAACCAGAATTATCGCCAACTTCCCAGACGGTCTCAAAAGTGCCAGCTGCATTAGCAATTGACGCACTCAACGAATTGCCGCCATAGTTCTCAGGATCAGCAAACAGAGATACGGCAAAAGTGAGCAGATTTGACTGTAATAAGGCTTCACTGCCACCTGGTGGACTCTGGTTTACAAGCTTGACGTAGCATTGGAGAACTCGTCGCTGAGCCATCATATCTAGGTCTTGTAGCTGTAAAGCTGGTGTTAACCTTTGCGAGATATCATCGGTAGTCTTCTTAGAGGGGAGGAGTTTGAGGAAGGCCATGGTCCCTTGAAGCATTGTTGCTATACGCTTAGAGACATCAACAGTCAACAGGCGACTGTTGAACTGAAGGAATGAGAGAATGCAGCCTAAAGCACATTCTTTCACGTGGGTAAGAAAAGAAACCTCAAGGATGCTACGGTGCGTAAAGTTATCTTTCGCAAGGGGTTTAGGAAGTGCATTTTTCCAGAGGACTAAGAGCTGAGAGAGATGAATCTTGACAAAGTTCGGACCAAGCGACATTAAGCCGCCTAGCAGGATCCATGCAACTTGAACTTGTGTGCTTGAAACGCGTAATTCGGACTGCCCGCTGGATTTGAGCAAGTTGGTAGCCATGGAGTAAACACGATTATTGACATCCAGGGAACCATACAGTGGACGTGCTGGACTAGCACTAAGGGCGGCTGCAAGCCCATGGGCAAAACCAACACATCTTCTCGGAGAATTCCGTCCACCAGTAAGCAGAGATAGTTCTCTACTGAGACTGTTCATGCAGACGGATAAACACGGAAGAAGCTGTTGAGGGCACGCAAGGACCAATGTCTTCATACAATGCGAAGCATACACCTGTACAGTATAGCTAGGGTGTTGCAATATTTGTAAAAGGCCATCTCGGCAACTTTCTGCAAAATCATTACTGGCGGAGCCTAGCGAGCTAATAAGTGAAGCGACAGCGCCCAGAGAGGCGATAAGTGTGTATTTGCTCGGCTCGGGTCGTTCTTTGATAACCTCGGGATAGTTTTTAAAGATTTCGTTGATGAGAGACTTTGCGACAGCCATTTGACCAGATTCTCCAAGAATCCTGCGACCGATTACGTCTTGAAGTACCGTATCCACGATACGACGAGAGATAAGTAGTCTATAACGATTATTGATTATGTTTTGATGGCCAAGAACATCGACTGCCAGATGTTCAACAATCCTTGTGTAATTTGTCTCAACAAATTTCTCCCCTAGACGCTTTACGACTCTGCCATAACATACGCCAAGAGCTGCCCTTGCTTTGCTGGTTGTGGACATGCGAGTATACTGAGCAGACAATATTTTCAGAATCTCGTGTAACGCAAGTACTAAATCTTGACTTTTCTTCCCACCACCAGGGGCTGGACTACCAGGCCGGGACGGAATGTCATCATCTTCGTCCAGACCAGCGCCCGGGGCTACGGAGGCTCTTTTAAAAGTACCCGTCCTCTTAAGTTTCTTTATTTTGGGGATCGCACTAGCACCCTGTTCGGAATGGTTTTTAACCATAGCTTCCGCTAAGCAGTCGGCCGCGGCGTGTCGGACTTGGGAAGAACTCGAATCAATCGTTTTGAAAATGGTTGACTTCAAATTATCGAAGTCGCTCGAATTGTCAAAATAAGGGGTATTCCTGACTAGTGATTTCAAACACCGGCAGGCAGAGACGATGGTAAGCGATCCTTTGTCGCTGGTGGCTGCATTGCGTGCTTGTTTCCATATGTCCCTAGCTGTACTCTCCTCCATACTGCCTTGAATCATGCCGGCGATCTTGCCGAGGGCAGTGAAGGTGGCAGCGCGCAACCCAGCATGGCTCTGCGAGGACTTGACCAGTTTGATTAAGCTTGCGCAGGCGAGGATATGCATGTGAATAGCGCTGTCGCCAGCTGCGGCGTATACATCGCCCAAGCAAGCCACGGCGGCATGTCTCGTGCGCACATCGGAGTCGGTTTTGGACTTTCCGCTTGAAATGATGGTAGATAGCTCATTCACCGTCTCGAAGAGTAATTTTCTATCGCCTTTGCCAAGAACGTGCGCTAGAATCTTTCCCAAATTGTTCCTTATCACTCGGCCTGGCGATGGCGTCTGTAGGTTGATGATCTGGAAGACCTCCTTTTTGAGGTAGAACTGTTGGGCGGTACAGTCGTCGGCGGGAAGGGCAAGGACATGCTTGGTCAGAGTGGCGACGAATCT
Organism: Nemania sp. FL0031; assembly: GCA_022432375.1. Classification (NCBI taxonomy): domain Eukaryota; kingdom Fungi; phylum Ascomycota; class Sordariomycetes; order Xylariales; family Xylariaceae; genus Nemania; species Nemania sp. FL0031. Next base: position 499,668 of record JAJKKK010000027.1, read on the forward strand.
CAAGAGGTATAGGTCCTGCTGCTCGGCCGGTAGGGCTTGCAGTGCGGCAAGTTCGAGCTCTGGGTTCGTGGAGGGGGCTCGTGCGGGAGCTGGTGTTGGTGTTGTTGTTGGTGCTGGTGCTGGGGCCGAGGCTGCGCCTTGAGAGGCCCGGGGCGAGTTCGGTGACGACATTACTGTCACAAACACATGTAGAAACGCTTAGCCTGAATATCAGCCGGGTGGCATATTCATCGCTAATAGAAAATTGAAAATAGAATGATTGATTACCGGGAACTAGCGGTCAGGTAGCAAAACCGACGTTCCGAGATTATTGTGTGTGTAGTGTGTAGAATCACGAACTGTCTGTCCCCTTCAGAATTAGATTTGGGATGCATCGCAATTCACATGGCATGCACCCCTGAAACGCTGATAGCTGTTGATGAGCTGCGGGCCAATTAGAACTAGCCTATCAATGCGGTTATGGAGACTAGCATCCAGTCTTACCCGAAATGGCTTAGACTATTAGGCCTAGCATGCCGAGAGTAACCTTAGATCTCATGGATCAATTAAATTGAGCTTTCCCAGGGTTTTGATAGCGGATTTTTTTAGATGTAAGCTCTTTGAACACAATACTTTAATACAATATGTCGTCCTTTTTCTCGATTCTACCGTCGTCGACTCGAATAGTACCGTTATCGCATCCCATAAGATATACAATATGCGCTCAATGCCGACGCTCCTTCGCCGCGAGCGCTTTTGTGTCTAGCGGTCACAATAAATGGTCCAAGATCAAACATGACAAGGCCGCCGCCGACAAAAAGAAGAATACGCAGCGGACTGGTTTCGCGAAGAACTTAACCATAAGCTCAAAAAGTGCGGCGCCATTTCCTATCGCGGAGCACGGCACTCACTAACGACGCTTGCGTCTCCAGTGTACGGCGCAGATCCGAATATCAACACACAGCTCGCGTCCCTTATATCGATAGCTAAGAAAGGTACTGGAACACCATAATTAACACACTCGAGATGAGCGACCACCCTCCTCTTGGAGCGATCGTACAAGCGAGCGCATAGAGAGAACAAAGTCTAACGGGAATGTTAATGACAAACAGCGGGTATGCCCAAAGCGAGCATCGACGTAGCCATCGCGCGCGGACAGGGAAAGTCAGAGACGGGCGCGGGCCTCGAGACTGCGACCCTCGAGGTGATGCTGGCACCCTCGGTAGCCATGGTGATCGACATCGAGACAGACAACAAGCAGCGGGCCCTAAAGGAGCTCCGGCACCTCGTCAAGAAGTACGACGCCACCGTGACGCCGACGGCGTTCCTATTTACGAAGCAGGGCCGCACTGTTCTCAGCCATAGCAATAACGGCGACAGCGACGACGTTACTAAGGGCAAAGGGGAGGAAATGGATTTCGACGATGTCATGATGCAAGCCCTGGACGCCGGCGCCGAGGACGTAGAGAAAGACGAGCAGGGAGATGTGGTGGTGTGGACTCCGCCGAACCTCACCCATCAGGTAGCGCAGGACCTGGCTAAGACGCTGGGTCTAAATATCCTAAGCTCGGATATCATCTGGTCGTGCTCGTCCGACAAGGTGAAGGTCGATGATGAAGAGGCTGTTGTCGCCCTGGCTAAGCTCCTCGCTGCGGTCCAAGAGTACCCGGATGTGCAGGCTGTGTACATGAATGCTGAGCGGGGCGATGTGTCCGAGGAAGCTTGGAGTGCTGTCGAGGAGGCGCTTGATTCATGAGAAGAGAGCGTGGACTGCATTGCGGTTGTATGATATTGTACATAACTTAGACTTGTACAGTGTTTAGACATAGAGGAAACTCCCGTATATACACTTTTCACCTATCAGCCGTATCATATGGTTCATTTTTTGAATACCGTCTCCATGCCCTTCTCCCATACCAGTAATCAAGGGGTGTGTGCTTTTTGTGTTGCTTTCGCCGGCATTCGTCAGCGTTTACCATCCTCCAACGCCTAAATCTGACCAATAAATGTTCATCCAGTTCGTTTCGTTGTCGTATGATGGGCATTCGGTATCTTCTTTTACTTTGTAGAGCTCGCGTACTGGTGGTGTGTCATTCCCCGACTCGCGGTATCCTAGCTCTTAGCCGCTTCCTCAGCCCTCCTAATCCATAGCACCCTAGATAGTGCACATTACTTCCGCCGTCTCAGGACGGCCTCCCCTCATCATTCCCGCCGCTATTCCCTGCCGCCTCTTCCTTCGCCCGCATATTCGCCTCAGCCTCCAGCCTCCGGTCCCGCAGGTACAGCCTCCGTGCGCGCAGACGCTGCAGCTCAGCATGGATCTCTTCTTTCTCGAGGGGCACGCGGTTGGCCTGCTCGGGCTTGGGCCAGAAGTCGGGCACGGCGAACCGCTCGTCGAGGTTCGTCCCGAAGTAGAACATGATCCCGATCGGGAACATGACGTACATGCCGAACTATTATTACTCCCCCCGAAGGAGGAAATGGTAAGCAGCTAGATTAGGGGATAGGAATAGGGGAGGGAAGGGAAACGCGCGTGAGAAAATCGCAGTAAATGATGGTGTGATGGAGCTCACCTTGAACACTTCGAGATTGAGCCCGCCCATCGTGACTAGCAAGGCCTCGTCTTCTCCGGCTGTCGAGAAGTAGAATGAATATAGCGGCCGATATGATTGGCAATACGCTGCATGCGATTGCAGAATTGGCCTTCTCTGCTTGGTTGGCCGAATTTGAGTCAAGAAGAGGGATTCAGTCGAAAGACGTCAAGTCGGTCCATACATTTTCCTTCTGGCGTAGCTAGCGACAAGGATAGCAAAGCTCAGTATGGTCCAATCAAGTTTGCCTGGATGACATCGATAGGGAAAGTCTCACATAGAAAAGGTGGGGCGAATATGCTAGTCTGTTTAAGTGCTCGCAGCGAGCAAAGCTCGAAGTACCGAGCGTATGTAGATTTCGAACAGTTTACATGCTTACTTTCACATATTTTGAGAGGGATTCATGGTATTCGGATCGAAAGTTTCGTATTTTTTTATTTTTTTATAATCAAGACCGGCCACAGCTTTTAGTCACCCTCCAGGCTACCAGACCTCGTCTTCCTATAGCTCTTTTTAGGGTATTCCAAACTCCGTCCTCCGCCCAATCCAGATCATCCAAGTTTAGGTGTTTTTTATACCGCCAAACCTCCCTAAACCGTAGACCGTCCAATCCCTTGTTTTCTAAATAGGGATCTAGCCATTTTGTTGAGTATGGGGCGATTAGATATGTGCCGCTTTTTTCCTTGAGGTATTCGCGATTGCGCCGATCAGCTGGGGTGTCACATGTCGCTATTCGCTCTAGCTCCTCCAGCAACGTTTCGCCCGCCATACCACCCACATCCTGGGTCCGGAGAACTTCATTCTTGCCGTTCAATAACCATATCGGAGGCATATATGTGTTCCACCAAACTGCCTGTGTTGCATCCGGCTGCTTACTCAAGAAGACTTGGGCAGGCACTATGCCACCTTGATGATACACTCCCATCAAAAGCCCCAATACTGCATTAAAAGCGATCCAGATGCTTATCCACGTCTTTAAATATGTGCTATTTTTCGGCAGCTGTACTGATGACAACAATAGTGGTATAGTCGGGAGAAGAAACCGAGCCTCCTGATGCTGAAAGATCGAGAGCACTAATACTCCGGATATAGCGGAATAAAACCGCAGCGACACCTGTAGCTTTGTAAAGAGAAGCGCAATAGCCGGTCCGATCAATAGAGGTAGATTGGCGAGTAAATGCTGGTACCAAGGGTGAACTCCATGCTGCGCTAAATTCGAAGGCGAAAGATTGTATTGTAGATTGTTCCACGGCGTAATCACGGGATTCCGATACAGATCTGACCAAGTTATCGAATACGGAGTATAAAATGAGGTATCGAGTGCGACGGCAACTAGAATTGTAAATAACGCCGAACATGCCATAATGACAAGCGACAAAGGTCTGGAATTAGAGTCGCATGATTAGAAAGCTGCGCTGCTAAGATATATAAGGGCTATGGGTTCATACTTATTAATAAAATGGGGTATCAAATGAAGTCCAGGAATGAGTAGAAAGGCAGGAAATGTAATTCTGTTGAAGAAGCCGAAGACAGCGACGATACCGAGTATAGTCGACGCCATTATAGAAGTGGATTGCTATGAGCATACATTAGTTTTGGCTGATAAGTTGAGGGTTAGAGTCGGTAGGCACAGACAGTACTTACAGAGGTCTCCAGGATGCGCTCAATCAGAACCAAACTCCACAAGACCACGAGTGTCTCAATCGAGTTGGAGAAAGTGTGTGTTTGGAAAGTCCAAGTCACATAGGACGAGGCGACCAGCAAGACGGCGACTTGACGATGTCGCCGCGACGGTACGAGTTCGTGTATGGCCCAATCCTCCAGCACGAAGCTAATGATGAACATCAACACGCGCAAGGTCCAGAAGACGGCGATCGGGGGAATCTCGCCATCGTTGCCATTGCCGATCCAGAGCCATCGCAGCAGAAGCATGGGCAGCCCATAGACCGGCCATAGCGGGAAGACGCTTCGGATGGGGTGGTCGCTCGTGAATTCCCAAGTCAGTCGGACCGGGTACTTGAAGATTTGACCTGTAAGGGTTGAGCGCAAGGCCACGTTAGTCGAGTTTCACACATGTTGCAGGGCGCAAAGGCGATGCGATGGGACAGCTCCAACTGCAACGTAGGGCTAAACGATAAGGGATGCACATACCAGCAATGACCTCTGGCCCTTGGAAGTTCTCATCGGGATGCAGATAACTCGACGACAGGGCAAACCATAATCGGATCAGCACCAAGAGCAAGTATGTGCGCCGCCACATTGCTCAGGACCGGACATGTCCATGCGTGTGCGACGATGATTTTGCGATGCGCAACGAGACACAGGTTTGAAGTCGCGCGCGTGCGCGGGAAGCAGGAAGATTACGACAGGGATACCGGGTAGGGCGATACTCGATGGGATTGCTTAGATGGGTAGACTATCTAGGTACTGTGGGACTCTCGGACTTGGAACCGGTAGAAGCAGCTATCGTTAGATTCGAGGCACAGTTGGCAAGTGCAAGGGAAACACGTGGAATGGTTGATGCAATAAGAACAAATTAGATAGATAGAAGGGCTAGGGGAAGAGAAAAAAAATATAACAGAATAGAAGGATTTGTTGACAAAGGTTAGGCTAAGGCTGTGTTGTTGTTGTTGACAGATTCGCCAAAAAAAATAATTATTGTCAGAGATGGGGGATGGAGTCTGTAGCCTGTAGCGCAGGTACCTACCCCTGGTCAGAGTCAGCCTAACCCAGGTGACACTGAAAGAATGCAGGTCAAGCGAAATCAAATGTCGTCGACTGATTTGGCCATGCACCTCTATAACACCACAAACTAAGGGCACTAGGAGGTTTCTTATTATTAGTGACCCAACGACGTAGGGCAGCGAATCAGTTAGCGTGGATGCGACCATGTGCCGGGGTCCTGTGCGATTCTGACCCGTGTCATTTCATCTCTCTTTTGGGATAAGCAGCCCTTTTCAATTGGGTCCAAGGGGGGAACCCGAGTTCGAACTGCAAGTCATTAAGCTTTTCGCTAGCCGAACCTGTCATCGCTGCTGTACGGCAGATTAGGTATAGCGTGTAAGTGTATAAACTCACGAACTTGCTTCTCCCGCCAGGTATTGCTAGGCACATTAAACTGCTATGTGACAGAGACACAAGATGACCGATCACTACTACGTTCACATAAATATAATCGTTTTCGTTTTCGTAAGTGATACAGTGTTTCTGCTAGGATCATAAATAAGTCGGGGAATTTTTTAACAGATTGCTGCAAGGCATGGCATGATTAATTGTCTATACTAAATTTCCTATTTAGTCCACCCTGTGGGTCTGCTGTGAACCTATTGGCGGGAACGGACCCTAGAGGAGTCCGGTTCCGAATCGCGTTTCCAAACGCGTGTTTAAATCTCATATCATGTTACACCACATGCCTTAGGTAAGTACGATAAACTATGAACCGATTGTCTTCCCATAACTTTAAATTGCAGCTTCCAGAGATTCTAGTATTAGATAGCATGTCTAAGACCTAGTATCATGGAGGATCTCTTCCGCAAAACCTATTTCAACAAGACATATACCTACTGACTGATCGGTTTTAGATCCTAGCACAATTTAATCTATCACGATGAAAATGTCGTCATAGCCCCCTCCCTGTCTTAGTCATGCGGGTACCTCGATTAGGTGGGTGTAAGGTAAGCTAGGCCTAGGTACAGGGCTACGAGGCTGAAGTCCGTGCTTACCTACCTAGGTAGGCACGGATACCTACAGTAGCTCAAAATGAGTTATATAGGTAGTGACTAGATAGATAAGACAAAGATGGTTCAGATCGCAGAATGCCAAACCGAATCTAACTCTGGCAAATAAGAAAGGAATGAGGAATGAATCGCGAAGCTCAAATTCAAGCCTTCCTCTAAAATCTCGCTTAGCAACTGTTTTAATTTACGATCTCTCACCTAAGACATAGGCGATGCTCCCGCATTTGTTCCGTGCCTGTTGTGCCTGTCATGTCTCACTATTTTGTATCCGCATCTATCCGTCACCTCTGATTGCCTACCAAACCATCCTGTTCGATGTCATATACCTCTCTTCTACGCCGGCTTCAACAGTGGCTGTAGTGTCAAGTGGTAGTCTTAACATAATGCGAAGTCCCTATTTTCCTGCCTCCATCTAGGATATTTTGTTATGTAAAATCAGGTAGTACATAAACAATCTATGTAGGTTTGAATCGACATTATTAATTATGCTTGCGCATGCATCTATAGGTCTTGTCTAGTATTATCTTTGTCCCAACCAAAACAACAAACCGCCAAGCCCAATGTTAATGACGAGATGCTGTCCCAAACTCCAAGCTATGCTATAAAGATATTTAGGTGAGAAGACCGTCCAGATAAACAAGTGTGTCCGCAGCGCCGTGCAAGCCGCCATTACAGAGCCCAAGCTAGCCGCCATGTATAACGTTAGAAGAGATGTGTGCCGTATGAATTTATCTCTGCTGCCTTCGTTACCCTGGTGGTGACCGTCGTTCGCAACCCTCTTGAAAGAGCCCTCCTCGCTTGATAGTAGCATTAAGTTCGATGCCGACATCCACCATACGGGGCCAGCCCAGTTACTAACAAAAGTTAGAGCGCCTACCGCGACGACGTTGAAACCACTAATGCCATTGTATGCACTAGACAAATCGATGCCGGTAAAAGCATTAGAGCCCCCCATCGCAAAAAACGAGGTGAACTGCAGGAGCAGTGCCGAAATGGTCACCTCAACAGGATCAAGACGAAGCCGATTTAAGAAGATATAAATGCCATGAAACAACAGAAACAGCGGAATATTAGTCGCTCGGGATTGGTTCAGCGCAAAAAGCGTGTATAGGTGGTGAAGTGCATGCAGGGCTATCACAATGTTAGCATAGTATAAGACTTCGGTCGGTTTTTGGACATACCCTGCATCTTGGATGTCTCAGTTGGCTGGAAAAGTATCAAGTATACCGGATAGACGGCAGCAAGCCCAATACCCATAAACACAGCACGAGCTTGTGTTACAAGCGACGGCCCATCGAAGAAGTCAGCGAATAACTTTGCAATCCCGACGACTACTTCGGGAGCATCGTGCTGCGTGAATGTGAGCTTGAACGCGACAGCTGACGTTACCACCCCAGCAACGACCGAACCTGAAATTACAGTCGGAATCCCTGTCAGCTTGTTCAGAAGTTCCCGGCCAACCATGAAATATGTCGACCACACTAGAACCCAAAGGAGGGTTGGGTTAGGTAAAAGAAACGTAGTGACGATATCGGGCTCGCCAGCAAACTTCTGGCCGGTTTGATTCCAACCCCGCATCAGCCTCATCATCCCAAGCGCAAGGAGGGTCACTGTGTAGAATTCTCGGGCTGATTTCCGTGCTCTGCTACCATGTCAGTGTGCAGCTCTTTTCATAAATAGGTTCGTAACGCCTTACCTTTTGATAATAAGATAGAATACCCACGCAGTTGTAGACCAATACCAGAAATGCTGCTCTTCTTCAACATAACTACTAGCAAACATCATCACGCTGTAAAGCACGGTGATTAGGAAAAATGGTACAAATTTGCGGATGGTCAATTTAGTCGACATGACCGTAGCTACTCCAGCCGTAGATACAGCAGCGGCTGCGATAATTCCACCGTAGATCAATCTGTCCACGTCATAATTGCTAGCCATGCCGCTCATCAACTGCTGTGCCTTAGAAAGCCACTATTTGGTAAGATGCGTAAGTAAAGCCTCGCTAACACGAGGGCGAAGGGAACTGACTTTTGATATATCTAAAACTAGATCTTGATAATGAGCACTATGTTTCGAGGCTTCTTCGGTAGCTTTACTAATTTCACGCCATTCACAAACTAATTCTGCAGATGGAGAACTCGTCTGAAGACAGTCCTGTCCGCTCACCACACTATCAGGGAATGAGCCCCCCAATGTGGCAGTAACGATAGCGAGAATCTGTCTAGCGTTGCGTATAAGAATCTGCAAATTGTCGAGGGCTATTCAAGTATGTTAGTTAGGGAATTTCGAAGGGCTCCTAGTCCACTCACGGTCGGACCAAAGAGGTAGGAAGTCCGGGATGAAAGACCCCAGACTATTTTTAGGAATCGGAAACCCGAGAAGAGCGGCAAGCGTCGGCGCTAAATCGGATTGCTCGACAGTGGAATAGTATTGGAAATCTTCAACAAACTTGGCTGGAGCCTTGATACCTCTAGAGATTCTCTTCAGTTTCGGAGACATAAATACTAAAGCGGCAGAAGTCTCTCCAGGCGAAGAAGCTCCGTGGTTGCCTGCATCATTCATACCGTGATCCCCGCATAGGACGAGCAGAGTAGACTGCAAGTGCTCATGAGAATCCATAGCTTCGTATATCTCACGAACTATAGTATCCATCTCCCGCTGTTTTGGAATCATATTAGGGCCTCGGGGCCCCGTCTTATGGCCAATATGGTCTAGCCCAAGGTAATGGAGTACCATAGTATTCCAATCATCACTCCTCAATTCGTCGGCGATGTGTCTCGTTACATTGTTGTCAACCTCGGTAAAGTCAGAGACGAAGAAGCTTGTAGTCCCATCCGCTCGGTCGAAGGTGCCGGGGAAGAGCTTTAGCCAGGTGTCATCACCATACATGACTAATTTCCCAGTTTTCTTAGCTCTCATCTGGGCGAGCCACGTATCCTGTGACGCCAAAGTCGAGGAAGTATCGGCCTCATCAAAGCTTAAGATGGCATCGAGAAATGAGGGTGTCGTGCCAGTTGTCATGGCTTTGATTCGTGGCATGGTAATAGTAGGGGATGTCGCGTGAGCCGTGAAGGGAATGGCAACGCCATTGTTGATTAAGCTGGATAGAAATCAGAATTGAACTAAACGAGGATCACCGTACACAAGCGCTTTACTCACCTTCGGGTATATTCGAAGCCGGAACCTTCAAGATAGACAAAATCACTGCAGGTAACATCGCAAGTCAGTCTAGGGTCAACCACAAACGACAAGGCATCAGCGCGTAAAGGTATGGGCATCTACCTACCTGCGCAAGGCATCTACAACCATAAAAACGAGCTTATCAAACGGAGCATCGGGCAGCGATCCATAAACACTCAGCTCCTCATGGCTTGCGAGACCAGGCAGAAAGGGCTTATAGGGAAAAAAGCCTGTCGCAAATATCAAGATGGCAATCGGTAAGAGCAAATTAGCTGCGACAAGGAAAAACGTCGTAAAAAGGGAGGCATTGTGACGGTACATGTCCAATCGTAAAAGTAGGATATTAACAAGTTTAATGGCTATAGAAGAGAAAGAATTCGTGATCCAGGCGGCCGTGCCTCATTCTTTAAGAATTATTAAACGAGCGACGGGGGTGAGAACTTGGGACCTTGAGGGAAAGGTGGAATCGCTGGCGGCTTCAACAGCTTATACCTGCCCGTGCCGGGTTTCTGGGTTTCAGGGACTATTGCGCCCCTACCCATACCATTGTGGGGAAAGCTAGCTGGATATACTTTAGTGTGAACCCCACCACAGCCCCGCATTATCTACCTACATGTTCTTAGCGATGTGATAGAGATCAGAGGTTAGAGGCGTGAACATGTTGGAAGTACCTACCTAAAGGATTGCCTCAGATTCAAAGTTGCTATTGCCAGTTTACGTTTCAATCCCACACATCCCCAGCAGTAGTCCATGAACTCTTGTTTGGCCATCGTGGCCCAACTTCCAGAACCGACTCAATTCCTCCGATACAGTATTATACACCATCTCATTCGCACCTCGTTCTTCTCCCCCTTTATCGTAAGCCTGGCCATGAGTGTTTTTCTTCAATTTCGCAAGCGTTGAAGCACAAATCAGGATACGCGCACATATTGCGAAAACCTCAGGTTTCGATGTCCATCCTAGAGGACCATCGCCATCCTTAGCCGACTCGGACTGGGCGATCCTGGAGAGGGTACGTAGACCTGCCAGCGTCCATTCCGCCAGGGTTTTAGTTACGTTATAACTTGCCGTGGACAAGTCTGAGGATAGAAGCACATTGGCCCACCTCTTTGCCTCCCGCACCTCGTCGATATACTGGTTATGTTCTTCGATGACAAATAGCGAGTCATCGAAGCGCATGGCTTCCACAAGCTGAATTTCCGCTGAGACCCAATTTAACCCATCTACCTTAAGTAGACCTCCTCTTGTAAGGTCTGTAGTGACGAAATTAGTTGAACCGAAATTGTGTCCGACCATACGCCCGCCGACGTGTATTAGGAAGTCGGGCTCCTGCCCAAAGTGCGTGGCCAGCCAGCATAAAAGTCGGGAGCCGGCCTCCACCGGCACCAACTCCAAACCTAGAATCGATTTGGTAGCTCCGGCGGCAGCTTCTCGGACTTCTACATCATCGTCTGTGAGTGCATCGTAGAGTGCGAGAAGCCAAGGTAAGTGAGACTGGTGGATTTTGGAGGTGTTACCATCGGAGCTAGTACTAGAGAACCGGGTAATAGCAGTTAGAGAATTGATAGCTTCAATGGCGGCTATGCGAGTATCGAAAGTCTGTCTCATGGTTAGCTTATATTTCTCCCCCATTAGATAGAACTTGATTCCACCCACTCGGTCTGCAATTCCGGCATCACTCATCATAGTGCCCCAGCTGCTCAGTCGTCGTGCAAGGTCCTCGTCGATTTGCCCCCGCGCCCGAACGAGAGAGACTGCTACGAGCGGCCCGCTGATACGTATGATAGCATCTGAAAGGCTTGAATTGATAGGTTTCTGGTGAAGATCTAGCCATAGATCAAGCATTGTCTTCTCGGATGGAACAATCCCCAACATAATGTCTTCAGAAGTAGAACTGAATACTATGTCCAGTAGAGATGCAAGGCCTTCCAAAGCTGCTGTCCGTGGCTCCGGGGCTTTGGTGGCTAGACATACATGTACGTACGTAATAGCGAGACGTGATCGAGCCACTCTTGTCTGTAGTAGGATGCTGCATGAGATGGCCTCGAGCATCCCACATGCAACATTGATATCAGTCGCCAGAGCAACCTTCAACTCCTGGTCTAGTATATCGCTTGCTTCCTCATCTGTTTCCCACAAAGCTTGCTGCACAGCTCCTTCACCTTTCCTAATGTTTAACAGTGCAAGGGGCTTCTCGCCTAGCCCTTGCTGTATTCCAATTGTCGCATGCTCCTTGAGAACCCAATTTAGGTGCGTTTGCATAGTTTTGGCCATAAAGTTGAGGATGTCCATATACACGGCCTGAGCTTCTGTACACTCGTGAAAACAATTGCTTGAGGCCATCAAATCGCTCAAGAGCTCGTAGACGACATCGATATTTTCCTCTGCATTAAGTTAGCGCGTTACATCTAATGTAGTCACAACCCGCCTCGTTACGACATACCGGAAAGCTGTTCGGGCATGACTTGAAGAAGCCTCTCGAGTAGGAACCTGACTGTAAGAAGTGCGCCATGAAGCTTATTTGAACTTTGGTCTGGGCTAGTGATGAGTAGCTTGATAGATTGGAGCCAAGTAGATTTTAGAAGCAATGAGCACAAGGTCCTGGCCGCGATCTCTCTCACATGCCATATATGGCTGCCCAAATACCAGGAAATGATATCATATAACCTTTCAAAGTAACCCTCAGGGGGCCCGGCGCGACGAATGATATCAAGTGCTGGAAATACCGCTTCGGCGGTCTGTGTGCCTATTGTTATACCGGAAGACTTCTTACCTAACTCTAAGAGATTGATAAGAAGCGAAGGCAGCGCCTCAAATTTGTGGTATGAGATCCTGACGGTACGACCATCCCACCCGGCCTCCATCGCCGATTTAGTCTCATTTGTACCAAAGAGATTATCTATCAGGCTTCGCAAAAGCAGAAGTCCACAGTTACGGATTGCCCACCTAGTCTTGTTAGCCTTGCCTACTCATAATGTGATCATGAATACCTTACACTTCCGACTGGAGGCTCTGTGCGGCCAATTGCAAGCAGTCTATCAAGTACGGTTCTGCCCGGGGACTCAAAAAGGATGTTTTGAAAACGTCTTTCAGACAATTAAGGGCATGAACTTGTGCCAGATTGGACCCGTCCGTCTCGGACACAAAAGCTGGCTGCCGACCTATTTCTTGTAATTTAATAATAACGTCTCTAAAAGACGGGCTATCAGCTTTAGATGCCAGTATACCCACGATGATGGCAGGTATCCCCGCCGATCTCCGAGTCGTTGAGCCTTGAGTGTATATACAATTCAGTGCCCCCTATATGAGTCAGTGCCAAATGATATCTACTCCGGCCAGTTTAGTAAACTAAACTTACCTCATACCACTTTTGCAACAAATCGGTATCTCTTTGACGAGACGGTATACAATGTACAAGTTGACAACAAGCTGTGAAGGTCTGGGAGACGGTCGAAAATGCCCCCCTGTGCCGTAAATTGGATAATTCATCAAATGTTAAATTTCCAATATTCTCGAAGTTTCGCCAAGAGGGAGCAAGGAAACCTTGTTTCCTGTCATAACGCGCATTTTGTGCGATTGTACGCAATAGGTTACTACAGTATGTCAGCACAACAAGACAAAAGCACTCGCAAGTTTGCACTATTTCTCACCTTGACTCGTGTATAGCTCTAAAACTATAGCTCAAGAGATCCTTCGTATCAAGTCCCTCTATCAGTTGTAGTTCTTCTGGTAAATGGCCCTCGGGAGAGTCATCGCATAGGATGTGTTGGACCGCCTTCCAGATTCTTTGGCAAAATAAAATTGCGCGATCTTGAAGCTTATCGAGAATTATAAGACAACGTTGATCGAGTTGGACGCCGGTGAGTGATCTCCAGATATACCTACGACTAGTTTCAGCATCTCATCTCGTAACATGGAAGAGCCGTCTTAATATACCCAAGAGACGCAAAATCACCGTGCACTGGCGCTTGGAGCACTGCTGCCGCTAGATCTCTTTCCGCCGCGCAGAGCTTTCCCTCAAGATTTGAAAATATGCTGTTTAGTACTTCACTTGCTTCGTCAAAATCAGAGCTCCAGCGAAATAACAACTCTTGGGATCTTGCGGCACCATCGCAGTGATCAGCGCGAGCAGTCTTCAGGGCAAGATCATTCGCCTTTCGACAGAATGTCTGTAGCTCTACGAAGGGAGTAGAGAATAGACCATTAATCTGTGCGGGCGGCCCGCTCATTGAGCCTCTTGATTGAAGAACCATGATCAGTGATGCAGCGGTCTCTCTCACATCATCATAAGGGTCCAAAATGAGGTCAAGGACGGATCGAAACCAAGTATCGTCGATCAGGAGGTTTGCTGGCCAGCGTTTGATAGAAGTTGCATCGCCTTCGATTAAACTAGATTTCAGGAAATAGTTCATAGCTCTGAGAGATGTTATACGGCGTTGATACGATGCTGTAGGCACAAGTTCTTCCTTGAGAAAGCTCGTATACCACTTAACGAATGCCTCATGCTCATGCAAAATCTCGGTCGATAATTCAACTTTGGCGGTTGGCCGCCCTTCGCTCTGACTTATTTTATCATTTGTTAGAGTCAAACCTGTGTCTTCGGAAACTAGCGCCTTGGTCTTTGACCTTTTTGACGCACGAATCGACTCTTTACGGAGGGTATCGATAGAGTTATTGAGGCGTCGGATCATATCTCTTGAGTGACCTAACACATCATATCTGATTTTTGGGTCAACGTCTTCATGAAAAGACGGTAAATGCTTCCGTAGGAGGCCGAGCGTCTCTAAAGCATACGGCTTTGTAGTCGATAGTGAAGTAACAAGGATGGATAAACCAGATGCGCGTGCTTCATGAGACCCATGGCAAAGTAAGGTATCCAGGATCTGTGTTGGGATATGGCCTGCTACATCCATGTTATGTTTTGAAGCTATTTGAATGATCAGCGTGCAGTTCATATACCCCTAGCACCTTTAACTTACCCTGGATTGATTCGCCCACCACGCCAGTCTTCTTTCCCGCCTCGAGAAGAGCGACCCAAAGCATGGCATTTAGGTCCCATCCTCCCCTCTCGTTGGCTGTGAGCTTCTGGAGTGAGGTTAACTCACTGAGGTATACCAAAGTGGAAGCTGGATCAGTCCTAAATAGCGGTATGAAAATATAAACTTTGATAGGCTCGAGTAGGTCAATGTTGGACTTCAACCCGCTTAAAATGAACTTATGCCAGGTGCTCGGATGATGCTTAGAGGATTTGTTGTCTTGATACCAGGGCTGCGTTAAAATAGTGACTAGGAGCTTACCAGCTACAGTCCAAACGTATCGTAACTCCATCCACGCAAAGACCCGAGAGATAAAAGAATCCCACACAGCTTCGACTTCACAAGTCTCTTTACGAAGGCGCTGATAGACAAGTAAAACTTCACTCAAATACACAACCTTCTTCTGCAGGAAATGATCAATGACAATCATGGACGACTTCGTTGACGGCCTGGAAGCTTGGAGTGTGATAACCGAGATTGTGTCGTCCAAAATAGCATTTTTAATCGACTTGCTAATATCTAGATCAGGGTTCCACATGATTGAAGAGACAATATAGTCGAGGACGAGGCGCATGGATCTGTGGCCATCTTGTTCATTCCACTCAGTGAAGTAGTTGAACATTCTCATGCCGGTCGCCTTGGCGAATGCAAAGCGCTTGAGCACAGGCGAGGCGGACCTAGAGCAAATTTCGACAAAGCCACATAGCTTGCTACAGGCGCTACCTGAAGATTGCCTTGGCTGTGAAGCATTGGACAGCAGTTGTTCAAAAACATGCTCAGTCAACCTGGTGTGCTTGTGAGCATGGCAGTACGACATAATGCGCCGAGATATCTAAACTTACAGCAACTGTTGATCTTCGGATTGCTGCTCAAGCCAAGCAACTGCTACCTTTTGGTTGAAGGACGCATCTCCAATTTTAGGAAGCTCATCTAAGCTCATTGTGAGGCTTGTCCTAATATTCCGTATATTTGGTTGGTTTCTGTGTCTGTCTGGGATCGACTACCTCGATATTGCGGGGACTAAACTCTGGTGAGAAGCCTCTTTGATTATAACATAGATCTATGTAGACCATAAGCAAGAACGTAAAGGTAAATAGTTATATAGGCATGAAAAGGAAAAAAATAAATCTAGATAATGAGAGCCGAAGTACCACTTCGTAATTCTCTAATGCACTGACTGCCTGGAGGCTTATCCTGTTTGCCGTAGATCTAGAGAGGTACTTACACCAAGTATGAAGAATGTTTTCTTGTCAGTGCCAAGACACCATTTTGGTGGCATCTATCGATGTACCTACAGTAGGCGGATGGAATTTTCAAGGGTTTGGGCCGTGCCAGGGCAAAATATGGGGGTGTTGTAGGTACCTGCTATCTTGTCGGGTACCTACGTAGACACTTACGATACGCGGAGAATACTTGTACTAGTGTACATCACCTTGACTCTTGGATTACATGGGGAGGGGCAAGAGCACGGGCCACAAAATTAACGGATGACGATTTCATAGGCTTATGAGTCTACTTTTTTACAGTGTGTACGGAGTAGAGGTAGATACTACCAAAGGAAACATTTTTTAATCGGCGCAAGCTTCAACCCATCTTCAAATCCCAAAGCAGGTATTGCGACGCAGCCAGATTTATAAACACCCACGACCGCTGGAACCGCCAGTATTTCGCGATAAACCTACTGTACCCCATTTGCTCGGTCTACCCAACTGACTTCGCATTTTCTTTCTTCATTTCTCTTCTTTGGTCCATATACCCACTCGTCTTCATCTTAGTGCTTCTATTCTTCCAACTATGTCTATCTGGGACGCCCTCACGGGACGCAAGTCCTCCTCGTCCTCCCAACAGCCCGCCTCCCCCGCGCCCTCCACATCTACTCGTACCGACGCATTCAGTCCGAGTCCTTTCGACCCGTCCGAGGCGCAGGGTGTCGACGCCTTTCTGAATAGTTCTACCTTTGCCGATCCCTCTCAGCTACATCCACTTGCCGGCTTAAATAAGGAAAACCTCGAGTACTTGACATTGGAGGATTCGGCGCTGACCGACCTTCCCGGAGCACATACGGCCATCCCATCGCGTGGCTTCAGCGATGATCTATGTTATGGAACTGGCATCACATATCTTACTGCCTTATCAATAGGTGGCGCTTGGGGTCTTCAGGAAGGTCTCCGGAAGTCGGCTGGTCAACCACCCAAGTTGCGCCTGAACTCAGTCCTCAACTCCATCACACGGAGAGGCCCGTTCTTGGGCAATTCGGCCGGCGTTGTTGCTATCACATACAACTGTATCAACTCTCTAATAGGCTACTTCCGGGGGAAGCATGACGCCGCGAACACCATCGTCGCAGGTGGGCTAAGTGGTATGGTTTTCAGAAGCACGCGGGGGGGACGCCAAATGCTGATATCAGGTGGCATCGTTGCTACGATTGCCGCTGCGTGGGCGGTAGGCACCCATTTTCCCAGCTCAACAAAGCCTTCAGCTAACTCGTCATAGGTGACAAAAAGAGTTTTTCTTTCAAGCCCAACGCTACAGGCCCACGAACATGATACGTTGTGACGGCCGGCACGTATTTTACATTGAGAAAAGGCACTGGTTATCAAGCTGCTGTATAAGCAATAATAGTGTAGGATATTGAGCTTGACACCGATATGACGCTGGTGCGACAATACCAAGCCGAGTCGCGGACAGTTTGCGGGACCTGGCGTGGATGCAAATATTCGGTAATAGATGATCTCTCCTCAGGCTGGGAATGTGTATAAATTAGGGGGGTTATTTCGCATAGAAGGCCGCTACGGCTGCGGTTTGGTAGGCGTTGAGACCCACGTTTGGGCGGCAATTGAGTTTTACTTGACTACGTACGTGTCAGCTTTTGTCTATGATTGACGCCTATGCTTTACTCTATATGATGATAATAGGATATGAGATTGAAACAATTTAGACCATCTGGTCGACATGTACGAACTTTTACTTTTTTTTTTTTTTTTTTCATCTCGCTAGAAGCACAACACACCTACCTATGTCAGATGACGCTATACTTAGTTATGTAGGTAGCAGGCAATAGCAGATCTAAAATACATGAGGATCTTGCGTACGGTGGACTACGTTACCGTCCGAACTTTAATGTCAATCTGGAAGGGACGGCCGAATTCGAAAGGACCGGAATATCTAGCAGAGCTGCTGTTACTGCCTGTTGGTGTTGGATTCTATGTCGTCCCTCTTGCATTTTGCCTGCCCTGTGCACATTACCTCGCTCTTATCTAAGGAAGGCCATCCCGCCACAAGAGTTCGTCACAAGAGTCCTCGATCATCTTTTCAAACACCTGCCATAGCAAATTCCATACCACATCATCTCCATTTCGCCTCACATATTACGATTCCTCGTCCCGAATACCCGTTAGCTCCCGGTATAGCCTTATATCTAAATACTAGGTCCTCTTTTCACATTAAACTGCCTTCGCCATATTGAACTACAGTATGTTGGAACAAGACTGGATAGCTCTTCAGCAGATGTGGCAAGACAGCTGGCATGCTGCTGGCGAGTACGGCTACATTGCGGTGAGGACTAAGGAACTCACCACTGATCTTGCTCGTCTCGCTAAGGACCGCCCCCCCGAGAAATGCGCGGAAGATCTCGTTGAGTTGCTTCTTGACTTAATGATCAAGGTCCTCAAAAAGAATACAGCACCGATAATGCAAGAGCAATACGACGAGAAGTTCCCCAAGTCCCCTCTCAATTATGGCCTTGATTATGACGATCCGCTGAACATACTATCCCAAGACGAATCTCCTGGGGGTTCTCACCTCGTCTATCTCCATCAATCGTGTATATGGCAAATCCCTATGCTATGGAATAGACGAGATAATATGCCACAGCTTTCAAAGTTGCTACCCCTTGTGCCGGATATTTTGGTCAAAATGTTCAAAGAGTACCGAACAGCAATGCATCTTGAAGAATCACGAATTGGTTTGGCTGCGGAAACGCTCTTAACCTTTCCCATTTCGTTCCAAGTTTGTTCTTCTCCGAGCCTGACCGAGACGACTTGCCGGTGGCTAACTTGGGCACAGATGGCCGTTGTGGCTAGACTCAGACTCCGTCTGCCAGACTTCCGACACCTTCCGCCTGAGCTTTCTAAATATACTCTGAGAACCGGATGGGGTGAACCGTGGCGTTTAATACATATCGGCGTTGTTAATATTGTGGATAGTCAGATCCAAGTGGTCACCATGCCTTTTGACATCGATCACCCGGATGCCGTAAATATTTTATTTGAAATATGGCAATATATACACGGGATGTACGACGGTGAGTGGGAACACCAGGAGCTCGCCGAAACATGGACCATTCCTCTCAGCCGGGATTCTTCTGTCTCCAACCATCCAGAAGCTAGTGGAGACCATCCGGAAGCTGGTGAAGATAGACCTCGGTTCATAAAAGAAAGGGAAAAGCGGCTCGAGAAAGTGCCCTAGGTCTGCAGGCCACTTGATCTTTCAGATATTCAAGGCACGGGACCATTCGATGTCAACTACTGGTTTGAATACAACCCCTATCAATTACACACACTCGTCAGGACGTAGGGCGTCAGGGCTGCTTTACTCATACCCGTGGGTTTATTCACGAAACAAAGATAAAAATCTCGTGATACTGACAGTGCGATAACAGAAACGTGAGGTCTCTTATTTCCACGAACTCATTCGCGATCCAAAGGTGACCGGGAAACCCTTTATTTCTAGCGTTCCTAATCAAGATCACCCCTATGATCCCTATATATATCACGTTCTCCGCAGAGGCTTCGCTCACGACCCAGCTCGAGAAAAAATTAGACTGAGCCCTTTTCGGGATCTGGGGCCAAGGTCCAACGTTATGCTCGCTCCTGCAAGGCACTGTAACCCAAGCTGAGTCAACTATTTCAGGCTCAGAATCAGACTCGAATCCAAAGAGACCCAAGTCATACCGTTGAACGTCACAACTAAGCAATATGAGCCGGACCAGGAATTGCTTTACTAGGAATTATTGTTTTCATCATGGCCTAGCGGATAGCATGTTGTTTTCTGATATTCTTGGAAGTATGGCAAAGGCTGTAGCGTTTGGTTTAAGTTTTATAATGGGCAAGTCACGGCTTGCAGCTAAGTTGGCGGAACTGTAGCCTTGTTGGTAGTAGCTAATTAATATAATCCAAGCGAATTGAGATATGCTATTAACACCGAGCTTACCGAGACCATACCGGGAGATTAAACCCTTAGTTGCCTTATCGGTTTAGGGGGCCTTCTGCAATGTTATGAACGCCCGTCTAGTCTCACTGGTGCTCCGAATAAGCAGGCAAACGGGGATGACAATCCAGAATGCGTTGAGGAAGACATAGTAGCCCCAGAAGTACGCTAGCTCCGGCCGCGAGTACTCGATTCCCGAATTAACAAAGTCGAACGTACAGGTTGCGTAGTATAGAACGTCGCCATATAGTTGCCCGAGACTGATGATTGACTGCAGGGGATGGCGTAGCGGGTGGTCGGTTAGGATATACCATGCGCAAAAGAAGGATAGCGGACCCCAAAATACAGCTGTGATGGTTTCCATGCAGACTACGAATGAATCCGCTGTGAGATACCGCGAGTCTGAGAACGAGTACTCTTTCCAGAGCTGTGCGAGGATGGTTGAGTGGCTGGCGATGTCGTGTGCGTTCAGTGCGAAGTAACCTTGTTTCGTCTTGTTAGCCCTGATTATGCGGATTTGAGTATACAGAGCGTTAGGTAGTATGGTAGTTGGACGAAATTGCTACTCATGCTTACCTTCTAAACCAAGGTGAATGAATCCGCAAAGCACGAACCATAGCACCGTGAACACCTCTCCTACGGGTAGGTCACGCCGCGTGCTTCGGATGTAGAGCCATGTTGGAGTGAGGATCGCTAGGCACGTCGCGGTGAATATTCCTAATATTTCTTGTGTTGTGAGGACTTTTGCGACGTAGCCGGGTATTGCGACGCCTGGGGGGTAGTACGGGTGTAGAGGCGTGTCGAGAGCGTCGTTCATGGTTGGATCAGCGCTCTTGGTGCTAGACTCTCTAAATCTTCAATGGTAAATACTCTTTTCGATAACATATCTCGGAAGATGGGAGGATAGTTCAAGTTGTCTCCGATTTCGAGTTGACCGAATACGAATACGACGGTTGAGAGCCGTGTTTGAACCGATCAAACGCCCAGGTACCTATTGCTTTTCTAGAAGCTACACTCTCTTAATCAGCGCCAAGAATGTAACTAACTTGTAAGCTTGTATCGCAATTATTAGAATACAGTCACATACTTAGTTAGGTATGCAACGATATGAGCACATTGCCGAATTTAAGCTGGCCTTCAAGTAACTGGTTTGGTATTCAAATCTAACTGCTATACACTATATAGAAACTACCTAGCTAATGAACTTGCGAAGATACTCCTTCTAATTGTCTCTCACATCATTATCGAATTCTAGTCTTAGTTCATGTTGGTCGATATCTGAACGATCTGCACTCTGAAGGCCTGGCCAGAGCCATCTTAGCAGTTTTAGAGGCTTATCTTGAAGTCAGAACTTGAAGCTAAAATTAGCGTGTATTGTGTGAAAGCGAAGAACCCCATGGCTCCCCTGAGTCGAAAACTGAAGCTGGAGATAGGCTACTTATATAGAAAAGTTCAGCGCAATTCAGACTTAGCTAATCAATCTGACCCCCCTGGTCAAACTGCCCGCACCGTACCAATAGTAATAAGTTCCTTGAGATAACTAAACCGAAATCCGGTAAAACTATAGCAAGAGAGTTCTGGATTAGGGCATTTAGAGCGGCTATTTCTAGACCAGGCAACCCGCCTCACATAGAAATGTCATCTTGCCGCTTAAACACTGTAAAAAGCCTTGCTGGGTGATTCGCATGTTGGAGGCTGTGTGCGGGCCGTGAGAATTGGGGTCGGTACCCCTACCGTCAACGGCAGTAGGGGCACTGACATATGCATTCGGTTAACCTGACATCGATTTATTAACTAAAGATTGAGTCTTCCAACCAACTTCGGGGCCGGACACGGAGAACACTGGCCCCTTCTGTCACGGGATAGAAGTGCGGCTTTAAACCACAACACTGCCAAAAGATAGAACGTTACCAGGTCGAGCGAACCTGACCGTCTGCACCCTTATATACCAGTACTGTAACACCTTCTCTAACAGCCTACCGGCTATTCGGGCATACAGGCAAAGGAAGGCAATATGAAGCGATAGAAATAAATTATAGACCAAGCATCCTCCTACTAAATAAAAAGAAGAAAGAGGGTATAGCCCCCTTAAGCCCATAAGAGATTATTATCAACACGAATATCCTTCCCAGCCCTCAACTCTCAAACTCACGCCCTTGTGATATAAATGACCTAGCATAGGATACGCAACTTAGACTAACCTTGGCCCAGCAGTATCATCTTACTGCTACAGAGGATAAGTCTCCTAAATCTCTGCTATTAGGATGTGTTTATAATGCGCCCCCTGCCTATCTGGGTACTAATCTTTCTTCCTTAATTCCCTGGATGAAAACATTCGTCTCAACCGCATCTCAAGCATAGGCATTACGTCGGCTGTGAACCCCCGTCATCTAGCCGAACGGCTTAGGTCCTACCCAGAAAATTCGAAGTTCCTGAAGCCTCCATTCCATGTTCTTTCCCCGAGGATGAACCCCCTCTATGCTAGGGGCCTTGCCCTTATTACCTATCTCCGCAATCCACTCCGTAATCAAATTTGTTATGACTTGATATTTCGGTGCCTCATCGCGATTAAAAGCGGTCATTTTCTGATATGGCTTGCCAACGTCAATCGGGAAGCCGTGCGGAACTGTACACCACTCGGGAAAAATGGTCTAGCGAGAAAAATTAGACTAACTGTTATTACGAAGCCCGTTGTACTAGACGCTCATAGTATTGAAACACTTACTGGCTTATGATCGGGACTCGACGGGGACGACTCTGGGAAACAAGATGCGATTCGAGCACACCACCAAGGATCCCTTGTTTGATTGAAAAAGTCGCGCTGTACGCTCGAGATAGACTTGAACTCCGTTTCTAGATCTGACATGGGTGGCCCAGTGATTGGAGGCGGAGCCAAGCTCAGTGGGAACCATCTTGCCCGCATAACTGCTCTCGATCCCTTGTTTGCTATTTTCGGTTGCGTTGTTGCTTCAAGAACAATCCTGGCCCACTGCTGTAACCCACGCGCAAAGTTTGGCGTTCCAAATAATACGAGCCCTTTAATGACGTTACACGCTGGAGCGCTTTGTTTAGTTAGTGTAATAACCTATTCAATTGTTAGTATTACGAATATAAGTAACAGAGAGTTTAAAATGAACAAAATTAAATCGAAAGATTGAAACGAATATCAAGACTCATACTTGCTCGCATAAAAGACCGCCATATCCATAGCCGACTAGTATTACGTATTGCGCTCTCCTTTTTACGCCCGACCAGTTTTGGTCACTAGCGGCGTTTTTCAACTCTGTAGACCGGCCACGCAGCACACGCGGGGATAGACTATCTTTTAGAGCCTTGACAGCGTTCTCTCGGGTTTCGGGACGCGCTACATCATCCGTAGAGTAGGAAAACTCATAAATATCAACCTGTGGTATTTGTTCCGGCCAAAAGAACTTATCCTGTTCCCAGATTTTTCGACCGGATTTGTACAAATCTCCAACAAGTATAATACTACGCCGTAATTAGCCCTCGAAGGTAGACATTGGTGGTACTAGAAATCCAGACTTACTCTGCGATGGGGTTGCCAGTTTGTAGGCGGTGCAGCTCCGTTAGGAAACCATGATTTGGAGACGTAAGTTGGGAGGGCGGACTAGTACTTGGCTGTTCCGCCTCCGG
Source organism: Nemania sp. FL0031 (assembly GCA_022432375.1). Classification (NCBI taxonomy): domain Eukaryota; kingdom Fungi; phylum Ascomycota; class Sordariomycetes; order Xylariales; family Xylariaceae; genus Nemania; species Nemania sp. FL0031. The sequence goes on from JAJKKK010000027.1 coordinate 523,053, forward strand.
CGACAGGTCCAGGGCCTTACTTGCAGATAACATAAAGTCAAATTGAATCGGGAAGTACAGTTCTCAAGCAGAAACATTCAAATGTGAGAAAATCTTGTCATTGCTGTTGAGGGGAAAAGAGGGATTAATTAGAACAACGCTATTATAGCACATCAGACATCAGGTAAGGGCGACACACGTGCAATTGGGGCGGTGCGCTGAGAAGCCCGATGGCGCGTACAAAACCCTATCGAACCAATTAAGTAGAAGAGTCTTCATACCAAACCGTCTGTAGTCGTGCTCGAATGACAAGGGTGATAGGCTGTCACACAATGTAGCATTTTTCAATCACTTTCTCGTCTCATGATGTAGCCCGGGTAAGCATTGATGAGCCTAGTTAGATCATGGAAAGTGGGACGCTTGTGGGTAATGAAATACAGTACATATTGGCAAAGGCACTTCCGCAAGCTGTGACTTTTCCTGGTTTTATTCACAGGTTAGATTTCAATCGTCTTCAGTGCTATGGCAGCCGAGAAACAGATCACATCAACGTGTCGGGGATCGGGACATCTAGTGGCAACCTGTTTAACACATATCTTCAGGGTACTGGCATTGGTATGTCATATAATTTCCTTACTGTATTTTGTACTACCCTGAACTAATTATCGTAATCTACAGGTATCGATGAGAAGATTAAGGAGGCATACAACTTTATCCGTCACAACTACGAGAATTATAATACAGCGGAGAAACAAGACGAGATATTCTTAATTGGGTTCTCTAGAGGCGCATTTGTTGCGAGATGTGTTGCAGACCTTATTAATGAGATTGGGATCTTGACTAAGATGGGGACACACTACCCGCCATACGTTTACGACTGGTGGTAGGAGGGAAAGCAGCGTCGCCATAAAACACCCTCTGATACAGCCGGAATGGGAATCCTGCAGGGTGCGTTGCCTCCAGTCCATCCCAATCAGAATGATGTGAATGTTGAGCCTGACAACGATGTAGATACATTATGATGAGAGTAACCGGGTGGGTCTCCCAATGGGTCTAGTGTATAGGCTGGGGATATTTCGAGAGTCTCGGATTGGTTTAAAGGGCCAGCTCCGTGGTAGTGGCTTGCAATGGTTTTGGTTGTTTGACGTCTGGGGGTTCCGTTTGCAGGCGGACCTCTATGGGCTGATATTCCCTGTTAGTTCCCGTTAATACGTCACGAGCCGTATGAGGCTGTGTGTTACGTTTGAAAATACCTTAATTGATGATGGCCTCCAGCTTCCGCTGTTGTGAGTATAACTGGAGTTTCAAATCAAACCCAAATAGAAAAAGCGCTAGCCGATCTAGTAGTACGACTGTATCTACGAGATGTCGCTTCAAAGGAAAGAAAAAAAAAAAAGCTACCAAATTAAGGATTGAAAGTTATTTATATTGGGGTTTACTCGGAATGAAGACCCTTGCCTTTTTATTGGATGAGCACGGGTAGTTTCGTTTGTAGACGGGAAACGACTCGTGGACAGGCAATCTATGATTCTGTGTCTATCCCACGAATCGGGCTCCATGTTGGTTATGTTGGGACTCCGTGCAGCTGTATCTATCCGTCGTAAGCCTTTAGTTTGATCTTATTGGGTACGAAAGTACGCCGTCCTGTTGATAGTACTCGACTATTGCTCACCGGGTAGTAGTACACTATTTAGTTATAAGTTCGGGGTTGCCCACCCGAGCCACGGCATTGACCAATTGTTAGACAAATTCACAGCTTCATCATGGACGGCAAAAATCTCTCCTCTTCTTTGGAAGCGACGCTTCTACCGATCAGAGACTATAGTGATCTAACCCTTGAGTGCGATGGACGAGAGTTCAAGGTCCACCGAGCTTACATATGCGCACAATCTCCAGTTATGGCAGCCGCTTTAAAAGGTAATTTTATGGTGAGTTACATCTCTGAGTTGGTTCAAAACTCGACATTTACCAGCACTAGGAGGCCAAAACAGGCATGTTACATATGTCTTTCGACGTTCCGAGCGTATGGCGCTTTATTGAATTTATATACACTGGAGACTATCAAGTGTTTCTTAATCCGGCTGTAAACCTCCTCTGGTCGGATGCGCTCGACAAAACTTGTACTGCCGAAAGGACAGGTATGAGCTCTTCAATGTTATATTCTTTACAAGCTAAATTCTCTAGTCAAATTTCCAAATGAAGAGAGCGTCGATGCTGCTAGGCCAGACCCGGGAGTTGGTGCTCTTGGGCTAGCTAAAGGGATCACCGATCGCTTGAGCTGCCATGGTCGCATGAATTGCATTGCCGACTACTATGACGTGCCTACCCTCGCAGCCATATCATGCTCTAAGACAGAGAAACTTCTCGCTACCGAATGGGATGCTGAGTCATTCTGTCACTTGGTTCAACAGTCTCTCGGCTCGACGAGCGATAAAAAGTTTCTTCAAATACTCGGCGCCGCAGCTGCTGACCACATCGATGAGCTCAACAAAAGGGAAATCTTCGAAGAGGGTGGTCTTGCGGAAGGGCTGACTCCTTACGTCCTACCCGAAATTCTCTCAAAATTCAAAGCCGCCGAAGCCCGCGCAGCGCAACTTGCGTCAAGTCTCTCATCTGCAGAAGCGTCGGCCGAACGGGAGAGCCAAGAATCAGCCCGCTCGTTGCAGAACGTTGAACAGTGCGTAGGGCTATTACGAGAGCATGACTCCTGCCGAAATGCTCGGTGCGAGGTACAGTTCAATTGTTACTTTGACTACAAGGGCCCGAGCCACAACCCGACATACATCCTACGTTGTGGGCGTTGCCGTGCTCGCCATGAGTAAACATGGAGGTCGAATTCTATTCTAATGCTCGGGAGATGTGTAGTAGCCGCATTTGTATCCATATCAATATTTCGCGGCTCGATACGTGCGATATGGAATTATAATCTAGGCTATACATAGAAGGAAGCGAAATGTTCAATTCGGTAGCTATCGGGGGTTTCGGACGTTACATAACGCTGAGTGAAGAAATTCAGCTTGGGGGTCAAGCACGAACCAATCTGTAGCGTTTATAAAAAAGCCGCTGAAGCCATCTATTCACTTGGGTTGCAGCAATAAGGAAGTGGTTGAACGCATATATTGAGGGGAGCGTGAGCCTCTAACGAGACCTGGCTGGTCTGGTGCGTAGTGCGGCATAGCTGGTGACATGCTGCCCTATCTAAGCCCGAACACAATCCTCCCTTCCATCCTTCCGCCCTATAGGCCCCCAAACCTAGCTTCAGGGCGCCCTCAGGTTGATCGTAGAGAAGGCCGGTTAGTGCCACTAAGCCTGAGGGAGGTGGAAAAGGAGGTGATGAAGAAACGATCCAACCGCGCGCGGCGAAGAAGCCCCTTAATACCTAGGCGTTCCCCTGAAATGGCCCGTGCACAGTGCTAACCTCCTAGGGAATAGACCCATCTCGGTCTACCTACAGCATCAGTACATGTAGGTAAGTACCTAGGTACTTATTCATGATTTCTTCTTATCTTTGCATATATCGAGCCCTCTGCCTAAGTCCTAGGCCAAGATGATAATAGAGACTAAGTTCGAATTGACGTATTAAGAAAGAGATCCTAGCCTACTTAATTATTCATGCCTTTGCTGTCTAGGATCTTCGCTATACCCTCCGCCCCTATTCCCGCTTCGCTCCAAGACGGACTGCGCCTCATTATCCCAAGTCTCGCGACCTCTGAAGGGGATGGTGGTCTCCGGACTCTCCCAGGACCTGCTATTCTCATCATGTACCCACTCCTCAGGTGGTCTTCGTCCGACGGCGGATCGCGGGAGTCGTATAGAGTTCTGGTGTTAGCAGGCAAGCGTTGCCGTCCTGGCTGGCTGCTATACCCAAGAGGGGCGGCTTTCATTCTTGGGCTACCACCGCCAGTCGGCTGCCGACGAGAGCCGTAGCTGTCGTTGACATCGTTATAGTCATACCCGTCAGCCCTATTTTCGCCGCGGCTATATGACTGTGGAGTATCGTGGCGTGGTGGTTTGACAGAGGATTTGGGGGAGGAGGGGGCATCACTGTTCTCCGTGTTGTAACCGCGGCCCCTGACTAGAACGAACCTCGCCGTGCGTAGTGCTGATTGTCTAACGTTTCTAGGTCACATTCTGGAAAGCGTATATCAATCGGTAGTGCGGGTCTACGTGTCGGCGTAATATGTTTTGCTTCGAACTGGTAACTGTCATCTACACAATCGCTGGCATTATTCTAGTCACCAGCCTGGTCATGGCGCTGCTGGGCTTATTACAAGTCATTGCCGATGCGCATTTTCTTCGGCGGCTCTTAAAATTCGCTCGTAACTACGAACTGAAAGTGACTCGTCGTAAGGACTTCTAGGTAGCTGTTTTGGTATCGTTTGTTTCCTTCTGGGGGAGTGCAAAGGCATGCGACGATCATCATAGTATTCCGGGGTTTTCGGCCGTTCCGCGGTCTCTGCTGCATCTTTCAATACTCTTCCTCCACAAACCCCTCGATTTCCCTTACATTACTTTTGTAAGACCACAGACCAGTCTATCCTCCGCCGCCGCCGGTTGAGGCGGCCGTTTTAGACTACGCTAGACTATCGTGTAAGATATTGAATGCCTGCTAGATTGTTAAGTGTGATCGAAAGGCTGCGTCGAGGGCTCCGACCTTATTTGTGATAGTCTTCTTGAAACAGTATTGGGGACCACATGGTCTGACCTCCTCCAATCGCCTTCTTGCAGCTGAGGAGGTCTTAGGCGGTTGGTACTAATATAGGACTCCTATTGGTTATGCGTTATGTACAGCCTCCTCACTGTGGCTTCTTCCCGTATGACAGGTATCCTGTCACACCCGGACACGACGACGGTTACGTTAAAAGACCGTCTGCAACGCATAAAATTCATGAAATTCAACATCTTGAGTACACTCATCATCAACATTGACAATATGGAGCATCTCGTCGACTCATCTGAGGAAAGTATTAATACTAAAATCAAATATTCTAATGATGCTTTCGAAGACCAGATACTGGAATCTGAAGCTAGCATTATTGAACTACCCTCTCACCACCAAGAGTTGTTTCAACTTTCGACGGCTCGAAATCAAGATCAGGATGAGAAAATCAGGACTATCGGAGTAATAGCTAATGCGCCATCAACGACCGTGATGACGGGATTAATAAGAGAGGCTTGGTTAAAAAGTGAGACGGAAATATATCAACGTGGTAAGACCCCGAACCTTCGCAGGCGAGGCTACGGGAGAATGCCGTCTTTGGGTAGGCCACGACTAACTATGTCGGCAGGAAACACCAAGCCCCCTGTCCATAACCGCGAGCTTTCACGACAAATCTCCTCACAGTCTTTGAATAATCTAGCGCACAACGAGGCAGACACCAGTACAGTCGTTACACCAATGCAGCTCCTCGACGCCATCGGTGTTTCTCCCAATGCCACGTGGCGTGATCTAAAACGAGTCGTTAAGCAAGCCATCCACTTTGATGCCGAATCACAAGGCAAGGCCCAATGGCTACTGAAGACGCCCGAGTTTAATAGCTGGATGCAGGATCGGCGGCCCTCGATCCTGCTTGCCGATGGCGCCACTATTGGTCATGTTTTGGTCGTATCGCCGATGTCAAGCCTCTGTGCCGCCCTTGTTAGTGGCCTCGATGATGAAAGCTCTAGAACTATCACACTCTCGTTCATTGCGGGCTTACACGTGGGCACGGACCCTACTAGTCGCAGCCTGGACGGGCCGCAGGGAATGATGCGTAGCTTAGTCGTGCAACTTCTGTGCTCTTCGCTACTGAAGCCGCATCTAGAATTTCTGACTCCCGAGAGTCTGGAAGTCTATCATAACGACGACCTTAAATCCTTATGCAACCTGTTTGTGCGGCTTGTACAGCAGCTACCATCGGGGATCGATGTCTTCTGTATCATCGACGGAATATCGTGGTATGAACAAAACCCGTGGAAAAAAGGCCTCCTCTCGGTGACTGGGATGTTTGAATATCTCATGACGCAACTGGATCCGAGGGAAACGGCTATTTTAAAGGTTTTAATGACGAATCATGGAACAAGTACAGTGGTTGTGTGGAGAGTAAGTGAGGGCAAGTATCGTCGATTCTGGCGACATGCAACGCTTGCGGCAGGCCACATCCATCCAGGACCATCTATTACTAGACCTCAGAACTGGAACCGTGGGGCTTAGCTTGTTTATGTCGCAGTTCACACTGCCGGTGATGCCAGGGTTGACTTATTGTTATTGCACAAGGAGAGAAGTTCTATCTCAGTAGGCTGGTTTGCTAGGTTAGGCTTATATAGTGAAACGGCTCGGGTTGTCGAGCTGTACTCTAGAGGCCTGACCAGCGCCATCTTGACCATCTAGAGATTTTAACGAGTGAGAATGAAGTCAAAGTATAAGGAAAACGATCGTAATATCAATGATGAAGTTGACTGCCATGAAGGCTAATCTAGGTCGAAATCTCAAGCTAGGGGTAGGCTATTTAGGTAGATAGGAAATCAACGAAAATCAATGCAAATCTTCCTTAGCTAATCAATCTGACTCCCTGGTCAGACCACCCGCACTGTATCAACAGGCCAGGCTCAGGCCCGTGCAGCACTCTCTTAGGTTTAGGTCCGTGACAACCCTACGTAGACACTGGCCAAGGGCTCTCAGTGTTCAACTGCCATGGAGTCCGTGTTTACAAGCCATTGCTCCTGCCCCTAATCGGGTCTCGACGTTCCACAGGTCAGCCCTTCAATTTTCGGAGGTGGTAGCATGCTTGCAGCCGGAGGCCTTCTTCGTCTCGGCTTATGGCACCCTGGAGAAGTAGTGATTGCTCACTTGTGCTTTTAACACCTCCACGCTCCTTGCTTGCTTGGGTCGTCCGCCTCACCTGGATCTAGGCACAACATGTCGCCACGGCGGCTTGGAGCGCAAGTACCATTCTGTTTCCCAGAGACTTGCGGAGACCGAGAGGGGTATTTTCAAGGTCGCGAGGAAGAGCTTGATTATATCGCCTCGACGCTCCTGCCCGATGTTAAGCAGCTCGCTTGCCCGAAGCTTCGCACTTGCTCAGTGTCGGGACTTGGCGGCGCTGGCAAGACTGAGCTTGCGTATCAGTATATCAACAAGCATCAAAGGGACTACGACGTCATTATATTCATCACCGCAGACAAAGCTCACCGGTTATCGCGCCAGTATGAGACTCTCGCCGTTAGGCTAGGTATCCTGGCGGAGTCTGAGAAGCTGGACGCGGAGGAGTGCCGAGAAGCGTTGAGATCATGGTTCAAGATACCACTGAAGTTAGCTAACTCCTCTGATCAAAGACAAAATCAAGACGACCAGAACGAATTGGCCACCTGGCTTTTAATTTTCGATAATGTGGAAGACTGGGCTACTATCGAGCTCTATTGGCCTTACAAGGGGCATGGAAGCGTCCTAGTCACCAGCCGCAGAGTAGATGTGCTTCCGCAGTTTGCGACTTCTGGGACGACCAGTACGCTATCTCTGAAAGATCTCAATACTACCGAAGCTGCGTCTATCCTGAAATACTACGCAGGATCGGGCAACAATGACAATCCTGTAGTGGGAGAAGCCTCAGTGAACATTGCAAGACGCTTGCATGGTTTCCCGCTTGCGTTGATACAAGTCGGCTCATATATTCAGCAGTCCAAGATCTCCATCCCGAAGTTTGCCGAGCTCCATCCTAGTCAGAGTGATCTGTACAGCGTCTACCTGGAAGAAAGTCCGCTGCGTGGCTATACGAGTAACATCGGCTCCGCTTGGTCTTTAGAATCGCTATCGCAAGATGACCAAGCCTCATTGGTGGAACAAAACATTGACTCTGATTGGACTATACACCGAACAGTACAGGAAGTTGTGCGGGCTAAAGTAGCAAGTGACGCAGCTCTGTCAGAAGCGGTTCTTCACGACGTGTACAGCCGGATTGTTCAGCGTTGGCCCGGCTTTGGTGAACCTTATGTAATTGGCACACAAGGCAAAATTGTTCGTTGGCCATTGTGTGAGAAGCTGGTGCCGCATGTTTCCTCTTTGAGCGATTGCTACTTAGAATTAGAGAGAGCAGGTCATGTTTCAACGTTGGGTCTGCAGCTCTGCAAGTTGTTGTGTGAGGCCGCAAGGTATATATATCCGCTTCATCTCGACGGCTCAGGTAGCTAACTTTCGTAGTTATCATGTCGAGCGCGGAGAACACCAAGAAGGAACCCAACACCTAACTGTTGCGGCTTTAATTTATGAATCGACAGAGATACCAAAAGGCACTGAAACCGTCGAGCATGAGCTCCGTATCTGCCGCGGAAAGATTGGCCTCGCCTATCTGGCTCGAGATGGCGATGAGCTCTTCCATTGCGCAAGTAGGACGATGGAAATTGAGTCTGAGCGCCGTCTCGTATCAGGCCAGCCTTCGGTAGGCCTAGCAGCAGCATTACACCATATGGGGATTGCTTATAACATGGCTGCACTCTATCACAAAGCCATAGAAGTCCTGGAAGAATCTATCGCCGTACGAAAGTCACTTCCTGGCTTCAAGAAAGATTGGCTTTTCAATGGGTATTATCATCTTGCTCATGCCCATTTTTTACTGAAGGACGACGAGAGGGCTGCAGAAATCCTAGTAACAGCCATTAACGACCGTATCGAGGTACTCGGTGATAAGGATCGTGTATCCATGAAGTAAGTGCCCGTGCAAAGCCATGATTTCATTTACAAAACTCTAACAGGCATAGGACGGGAGCGCTGTTCTGTACACTTGGTGACGTCCGATACTATCAAGGGCGCTTCGAGGACAGTCTTGCCATGCATTCCGAGGCTTATATCCACGTCAAGGAGACTGCCGGCGAACAAAGCCTCGCCGCGCTCCATTGCAAATTCAAGGTTGCACTCCACTGTACTCGACAAAACGACTTTGCACGCGCCGAGCAAGTCTCCCACTCCTAATTTCTGAAACAGCTCACTAATCTTTGGTAGATCTTATTTCGAGGATATTCTCCCAGCTTACCGATTGAAGAGACACGCACGGCGCTACATTCCCCGCGCAGCATTTGCGTACGCCGAGTGCAGGAAGTCGGCAGGCAAAGAACACCGCGCCCTGCTGGAAGAAGCCGTTGCGGTATTTAACGAATTTTCGACGTACGGCCAGCGAACATGCGACTCTATCACATACGAAGACGCTACAAATTTGGTGCTGTACGACTACTTGTGACGCGCCGGACTGTCTCGAAGCTTGGGAGCATTCTTGCATGCATGCGCCATGGCCGACCCTATTGACAATGCATGGTCATGTCTTCATCAAGGTGGACAAGTGACACCCAAAAACGGACGCTAGTCAGTACCGCCCGACGCCGCTTGCTCACCAAATGTAGCTATGTCGACACGATCATTTGCACGTTAATTAGGACTTAATTCGACTGGCAGTTGGCTAGATAAGTGGCTTCAGGTTAGAGGGGGCTGATTTTTATCTAGATGGCCTGTAGGGCCCGCGAGGAGGGGGGCTTACTTATAGGTAGGGCAGTCTTCAGGAAGATTTTGGGAACCTCCACGCAACAATAGTCATCCCACATAACACATACTAAGTGGCTTTAACACATATAGCCCAGAGCCCCGTAAGACTTCAGGGTAACACTTTTATCTAGTATTCAATCCTGCTCCCTTTTCCTATCGCTTCGAATCTTAGTATCAACCCCATAAAATCTTCTTAGAAGTGGCATTACTCTCACAAAAAGGGGATTCATAACCACAAAAAAACGAAGAACCTCCGAGCGTTTGACCTATTAAACAAGGCACATATTCCCCCTCCATACAGGTTTATTGTCTCAGAGCAGTTGTGAATACAAATAATTTAACATGGGATAATCTTGCCAGTGGTGCTACTGTTCGGGTTGAGTATTAAAGGGGAGCTCATGTTGGCGAGGGCCGCTTGTCGGTATTATTCCGGATGTTGGTAGCTCATGTATCGGATTCTCGCACTGGAGTTCCTGAGGATAATTCATGACTGAATATTTGGCCCGATATTGCTGCTGAATAACTGATTGCGGGCCAGAACCTGTGATTTGGCTAAGTTGTTGCTGTCGTCGTTTTTGTTTTATCAGGTATCGGATCATCGCAATGAAGATCAGAAACCCGGCGATTGCCCCAACAGTAGCGCCAACCGCAGCACTAGTACTAATGCCTCCAGAGTCACTACTTTTACTAGTGAGATTACTGCCGCCACCGTTGCTCATATTTGTGCCTCGTGTAGTCATCAATGTCGGAGCTATTGGGATCTGTCTCAAGTTAGCACTAGATCCTATGTCTAATCAAAATGTCCGAGGAGCATTAAGGATGGGTGTAAATGACTACAAGCTCATACTTACAGTAGAAGATGTGCTCGGTATAAAGTCTGTCGATTGATAACGTACTTGAATTGAATAAGCACCTATAGCTCCAATGTGCATGGTGTAGGGTGTTGTCGATCCATCTGAAGCCACAATGACGTCTAGAGTTTGTACCCGCGTATTCTGGGAGACGCAGCCTAACGTACTCTCCCACTGGAGGCTACTAGTCGATTGACAGACAAATAAACGTTGTCTATTAATAATAGAAAGTATTAGCATGCTTCGGGGTACCCGGACGGGCCAGACATGCCGTCTTAGAGTGGTACGTACGTCGGACAGCATATATTTATTATTTCTTCGAGCGTGTCGATACGATTAGTGCCTGAACATGCTCGAGTGAAACCGCTTGGACATCTAGCTGGAGAATAATACTGTTCTGTGTTGCCTACATAACCATTCGGATAGCAAGTGACCTGATCAGTGTTGCCTTGAAGCAAGTAATTGTTGTCCACGTAGTAGATGCCATTCAGTGTGCTCTCACAATTCGATGATGCCAAGAGGTTTGTTGGTAGTGGGCCTAGGTTCGACATGATGATAACTAAGCGCTTTTAATCACAGCTGGGTGCTGATGTAGTGAATAAAGGGTATATAGACTAAGATTAGCTGAATAGGTGGCGGGATATCGAAACTTTAAGGGAAGCGGGTGGCGGGGGCAAGGGAACTTTTCAAGGCTGAGCCTATTGATACCTCGCATTACCACCCTGTTCTTTAGCTCATAGGTGCTCGGTTAGTTACGCCTTCAAGGGAGCTACACTAGTGGCTCTTCTACTACTCTTGTAGTCTATCAAAATACCCCAATGGACCCCAATTGACCCCGAATCCCTCAAAATTCTTCGCTTTTTAGATACCCGAGAAGAAGGCATCGTGGGGGAAACAATCATTTGAGCCTACATACATTCTACCCCAAACTATTTAGACTATTGTGTTAAACTAGTGTAGATACTAGTCCTAGGGGCAACAGGTGCTTCATTGATTAAACCCTATGGACTTCATTTTCCACTCTAGCTCATTAGACACATCGTTTTATGTGCCTCGATATTGCATACATCAGCGGCCGTTTGATGAGCCGTAAGCTGCGATACTACCCAATGAATAGGGGCGGAGCTACCGAGAGTGCGTCACCCTCGTCGGAGTTTCGAAACCTCATATGATTTTAGCGGGCGTAATACAGGCTGCCTTTGGGGGCTAGGGGTTGTATTATGAGCTCTGGTGGTATCCGATACGGCCACATATTATCTAATCTTTCGTAGGTCTTATATGATGATATTAGGAGCATTAGACTCAAAGGTTGCGGCGGCAAAACATATGGAATACTGCACAACAAATATCCCATATGATGAACATAAAATATATTTAGAACTCGTTACTCGAAAGTTCCTCCATTTTATCCGAGTCCCTAGCTTGTTTGTTTACAGTGTCTGCCAGCTTCCCGTATTCTTTATAGTAAAACTTCCGCCTTAAGTGGATATGGACATACATTAGGGGGTCTAGACTGTTAAGCGAGGGGCGTGCGACAGCAATGCTCGGAGTAAGAGCTCAATAGTAGGAGCAATAAAAGGCCCCGTTAGCTTTATGATTCCGTTAATGTCGGCAATAGCAAAAAAAGGTGTTGACTAATTGGCGGCTGAAGAAGGCAGAACAAATAGCACTACGGCGCCTCCGTATTTCTGAGTAAGCGGACAAGTTCATATAGAGTCCTCGATTTAACGTCCGCTAACTCCATCTATTAGCGTAGGGTTAGAAAATCTTCCGCTTATATATAGCCACCCAATCTCTTCAATTTTACCCTTGTTTCTGAGATAGTTCTTATTAACTTGGCTAAGCCTAAAGGAATGGATAGTGTTGCCTAATCCATCCGGCCAGAATCTTTGCCCGGGAGATCTGCTACTTAAAGTGTAGGATAAATATTTAGGGGTATGTTTTTTACTTGTGGAACATTTTTATATATAGGCGCGAAGATATGCAACTAGGCTATAATAGTGCTACAAGCTTGTTCTTACGTTTTCGTAACTAGCTATCAGCAGACCGTTTGCACGGCCGTTTCAACGAAGCAACAAGGAGGAAGAGGCCCGGCTTTTCTAAGACCGGCTTAGAGAAAGAGATGAAATTCAGCCCCTAGTCATATACTTAGACTAGTTACAAATTAAATAACAAGATAGTTATACATGTGATTCCCCCTATGTCTAGAAGTCTAAATTACAGCTACCATTATAGGTGGCATGGAGGGTCTTATATACAGTTAACGGCCCGTGGACCGTAAGGGCTGTCAAGGCAATCTCATTCTAGCACAGCCTCTATTGAACGCAATAATAAACGCTATCGCATTTGTTGCCTTGATCATCATTATACATTAAATGTTGATCATCTTTATAACAGGTAAACGGTTTAAAGCCATTACTGCCAGACCTGTCTCCTCATTAGCTACTATGCTCTTTTAATCCTGATCATACGAATAATGAACAACCGTGGTGATTATGATGGAGTACATTTCAAGAGACCTGTTTTCTCGCTTGATGCGGGATTCAAGTAGTCAAGTCAAATGTGATCACATAATCTAGAGAATACTGACGGCGAACCCTAGTGGAAGATCGATGGGAAGACAAACGAGGGACAAAATGTGCGAACAGCACTTACCCTTGAGGAGTGTAGTTGGGCGCAGTGTTTCCGTCGCTATTGATAGTCCAATTGAACGTCACACCTGTTGAGAAGGTGACAGACTGGTTCTGTTGCTCCCAAGTATAGTACTCATCGCCGGTGCCGACTTGGATATAGTTCGACGAAGATGGTGGGAAATCGCAGTTTAGATCATCGGCACAATACTAAAGAAAAGACAACATTTAGTATAAGTCACAACGAGTTTTAGCTGGCAAGAAATAAACAACACACCACAACGACGGAGTACTCATCAGACCCCGCACAGTTAACAAGGTGGACAGAGTCGTTATTTGGCGATGTGCTAGTCGTCTGCGGCATGTCCATACTACTCGACGAGCTTGCCTGAATCGTGTTACTACTCTGGGGCGAGGCAGTGGAAGACGTGGATGATGCCTTGGTCCGAGTCATGCTATTCGAGGTTTTCGGAGTTGTAGTAACACTACTACTTCCAGATCCCGAAGTCGGCGATTGCTGTGCCGTATTCGATTGGACACTGATGAAAATCTGGTTATTAATTTATAATCTTGGGGTTAAAAAGAACCCTAAGAATTGCCTGAGGTTATTTACGAATGGGCTCCTGTATTGGGAGGCAATTTATTAAAAGCCTTTAGTACTGGAAAAGTAACTACCACCGCTAAAACGGTGATGATGATGATAATGGCAACTATAGTCTTGACGGTCCGCTTCCTAGCCGAGTCGGGGCTACTAATTGATGAGGTATCCGATATAGATCTAGATCTCTGCGATAGGGGAAAACATGTGATAGAGAAGAAACTTGGCGAGATGACGGGGTTATTCGTAATACGGTTGCCATGATCATGGTTATCCCCAAAGCGCCTGGTATGGAGTTGACTGCCTGATATCGCGTGGTGAACCCCTGCGGGCCCAGGCTGGACCATAGTGTGTATCTGGTGTAGCGAGAACGCAAGAGGGGACTATTTATGTATGGAAAAGATAACTATGGCATGTATAAGTAGGAATAAGTTGTGAACGGAAGTGAAGTAATACCGGTATTTACATGTAGGACACGGGAAGACTGATTGGAAGTGACTTAAACCCGAGATACAGTTGACCGGAAGAGACAGTTATTAAAATCGAAGGGGGTGGGAGGATGTCGATGCCGTGGGCTTTTGGACATGGCCCCAGTTACTCTAAACAAGTATTCTGCCTCACATACGCCATAGTGGCGAAGTCAAGTACAATGCTACTTGGCTTTTATGGGCTGGGACGCCACTATGATTTACCCTCTTGACTTCTGCATTTCTGTTACATCCGACAACTAAGAATGCAATAAGATGCCGCGAGTCCTTCTATTTCAATACAGCATCATAAAAACTGGCCCCATGCGCGAATTGTTGCACAGGGTACCTGGACTCAGCTTGTAGGCTCCTGCATCAACTGGGCTGCACGCATGATGCGCGTTTTGATTCTCGTGACGAGGGAAGACCCCAATGATGGCTTGTATGTTGCTCGTATGGCGGTCCAATGAAATAACAATGAATGAATGGCGTCCACCAATTACCTCACCAATCTTCTCAGCTCTTCATTCCAAAAACATACAGCAGCGAAGCGAGAGCGCCAAACTGCACTTCTGAGCAACGATCGACCTGGAAAGAAGCTTTCCGACCCAATATCCTGCACAATAGACCAGTTGAAGAGCCAATCAGGAGATATTAACACCTTGACCGGGCGTATGATTACTATGTAGTGCATGCTGCTGGCTGCAGGCTGCAGATTCAATTCACCTTGTCGTTAGGCGGACTAGGCAAGTGGCAGGATGTCTTCGGAGCCATATCTTACATACCCCTCATCCTCCGTCACCCCCAAGACCCGGTATTGTCAGATTAAGGGGTATTATTAAAACCATGGAAGGTCTCGGTGCGGCAGCTAGTATTATCCAGCTCACAACGATTGCTGTATCAATCATCAAGTCCATTCACCACGTCCACTACGAGGCAAGAGAGGGGTTGACGCGCGCCTTTCAGAGAACCGCTGAATTAGAGTCTCTGCTGACTATACTACACCTTATACAATCGCCCCAACCTTCGTCACCGGACAGTCTCCAAGAGCCACTGTTAATTGTTCACGGACACCTTCACGAATTACACAAACTCCTGTCCAAGGTCCGCATTCGCCCCAGCATACCAATATTGCTCCGCCTGTGGACGGCTCCAAGTATCATTAAGACCGAGAACAAGATCATTGAAGGCCTAGATAGCCTCGAACGCGCCAAGAATAGCCTTATTTTGCACCTTTCTGCGACTCAAAGAAATACCTTGGATCAGATTTTAGAAAAGATGAATGAGCAGGAGACTAAACTCGTGTATGGATTTAAAGGTAAGTGCTTAACTTCGGCATTCTTTTTTAACAGACTATACCTCACAACCGTCATGCCTTCCATTCCCTTGTTAGAATACTGAGTTTATTGCTCCAGATGCGACGCTCGAGGGAAGTCCATGGAGCTCTATATATAACCCTAGTTCTCGTGCGGAAGAGATAACCTCTCCTACAGAGGAAGTTACCGGATACACACTGGCTCCTAGGCAACAAAGGCATATAATGGCCCTGCGGATGGAGCGTATCTCCCCAGCAGCTCACCTAGCAGACGCCTCCCAACACGACCCCGAACCTGAAGAGGAAACCCCAGCCAATTCTTCATACGAAAATGTTGGCCGTAGTTCTGCCGGCGCCGAATGGAACATTAGTGGCTGCATAATAAAACCTCCTGCAGGAAGCAAGGAATGCGACATTGGCGATGAGATCCTCAACGCTCCCAATAACTTCCAACCGAGCAAGTGGAATATCGGCGGTAAATCTGAGGTGACTGCGAATAAAATTGGCAATAAGATTTCTTACGCCATTCAGCCCCCCTCCTCGCCTACTAGTACTCGACTTACATCCAAGGGTGGAAAAAACAGACGCAAACAACGCAGCACAAGCCAAATGTAGGACAGCCAGGAAAAGGGATATTCTGAATGAGGGGCATGAGGTCTCCTATTTGCTTATGTCACGGAGTAAAAACGATGCCGTTCATACTCCTCCAGTATTAACGGTATATATAGGCTCTACATGACCGCGACAGCTTAACTCTCCATCTCGGTTCGGATTGAGGCTTTCATTTGTCTTTTGTTTATTATAGTTATGGCAGTTTAAGTCATATATGTCTCCGTGTACTGTTTCATTCATTTCTTTCCCCTTTACGCACCCGGTTCTGCCGTTCTATACGATGCCTTGCTCCATATGTTCCAAATCCACCAACCGGCCACCATACCTCCCTATAGTGAAATCTATCTTTCTATTGAAGTTTTTTTAAACACCATCAATGCTATGAATCAGCGAAGGGAAGAATCCCATTGTGGCTACCTTAGATCATATACTTTCATTAATTACATGATCGGGTATATCGAATCAGGTGGTTCAATCCAACTCAAAAAACAATAAGCCCATAAAGACACAACCCGAGCGCAACAACATCAAGTCTGAGACAGCGGAGTTGAAATATAATATTCGGTCATCCTCTCTGTAAACTGTCACTCTTTAGGTTCCGTCCTTGAGTGCGACTAGGGCTTGGATTCAAGGGATTGAAATGGTTTCATTTTTCAGCTTGGAATGATCATACTTTTTTACACACACATGCAGACGAATATATTTTACATACCCACCTTCGTTGTCTGTTCGGAACCTGTAAATAGCTAGAGATCGACCGGATCAGTTCGAACCGTACTACGCTATTACAACAATGTCGTAGGGTTTTTGGAAACCCTCCGAACTTAGTCCCCACAATAACCCAGCGAAACCCCCCGAGCTTCCAGCTCCAGCCGGCAGCTAGCCCGGACTCGATGGCGACCTGGACTATATCTTGAGGGATGTAAAGTACAGGACCTTTGGAAAGAACACCAACCAGAAACAGAGAAATCATTCACTCCTCTAATTACAACTCACGGCTTGAAAAATCTATCTATACCCCTTTTTAACTCGATGCTCATTCTAGCCTATCGCTCTAACACATTGACCGGATCTTAACCTCTTAACATAATGTTGCGACAAGACGTGGCCGCTGCTCCAAACATGGACTCTTGTGCTTCTATCGATATACAGGATACGGCAGCAAAAGCAAGTCCCCAGCGGACTCGAAAGGGAGCGAGATTCTGGGCCATATTAGGCGTGCTCTCACTGACAAGTCTTCTGACATCGTTGGAAGCCACAGTCACCTCGACGGTTTTACCCGTCGTCGTTGGTGATCTTGGAGGAGGCGATAACTACATCTGGGTTGCTAATGCATACTTTTTGACCTTGTAAGCTACCTATCCGCCCCCTAAATCTCTCATGCGGACAGACACTATCGCACTCGAAAGGTCGTGTACATTAACCCTTTTTGATTATCTAGGGCTGCTCTCCAGCCAATGTTCGGGCAACTCGCAAACGTTTTCGGTCGTCGGTGGCCCATGATATTGTCGACAGCGGCTTTCATACTCGGGAGCGGTATATGTGGTGGGTGAGTTCTGATTCGACGACGTCATCTTATTCGATGAATAAACATGCTGATAACAGGGTGCTATAAACAGAGCCACAAACATAGCCATGATGATAGCCGGTCGAGCTATTCAGGGAATTGGAGGGTCCGGCGTTAGTGTTCTTTGCGAGACCATCATATGTGACCTGGTACCTCTCAGGGAGAGGGGTAACTACATGGCCGTTGTGTTCGGCATGGTCTCACTAGGAGCGGCACTCGGCCCTCTATTCGGCGGACTCCTTGTCAGCTACAGCTCCTGGCGTTGGGCCTTCTATTTGGCATTACCTATTGGAGGCCCAGCGCTCGTGCTACTGTTTCTATTCCTGCACGTAAACTACGACAAGTCAAAGACCCTAGCGACCAAAATTTCTAGCCTCGATTGGCTGGGCAACACTGTCTTCGTCGGCGCTTCAACCTCGGTTCTGATCGCTCTCAGCTGGGCAGGCGGCGAGTATGCATGGTCTTCGTATGAGGTCCTCGTGCCACTTGTCGTCGGTATAGTCGCCTTGGGTGGCTTCATTTGGCTGGAGGCTACTCCCTTCGTCGCGAACCCAATGATACCCCTCCGTCTTTTCTCCCACTCTATCACCGCTATAGTATTCCTCCTTACCTTCCTCCACGGCATCGTCACCATGTGGTCCGTTTACTTCCTCCCAGTCTACTTCCAAGGCGTCCTCAGCGCAACCCCTTACCGCTCCGGCATCATGCTCCTACCAACCATCCTCGCTCTAGTTCCCGGCGGTATTATCAGCGGCCTCTTGCTCACGAAGTTCGGCCGCTACAAGCCCATTCTCGTCGTGGCCCTCGCCCTCATCGTCGTAGGCTTCGGCCTCTTCTCTCTCCTCAACCAGAATTCTAGCACGGGCGCTTGGGTCGGCTTCCAGATCGTCGAAGCTTTCGGCGTCGGCCTCGCCATACCGACTCTGCTTCCGGCTCTGTTAGCCCCGCTCACCGACAAGGACACTGCCCTCGCGGCGGGCACGTGGGCGTTTATGCGCAGCTTCGGCATTACCTGGGGTGTGGCCGTGGCGGGCACCATCTTTAGCAGCCGGGCTGCGCAGCTAGCCGGCTCGGGCGCTATCAGCAGTAACGCGATGGTGGCTGCCCAGTTCATGGCCGGCGGGGCGTACCAGGATGCGACGGCGGATTTCCTCGACTCGCTCTCGGCAGAGACACGTGCACAGGTGGTGATGGTTCAGAGTAGCGCGCTGCAGCGGTCGTGGCAGGTTGGTATTGCGTTTGCGGGACTGGGCTTCATCGCTGCTGCTATGCTTAAGGAGGTGCCCCTTAGAAAAGAACTCGATAGTGAGTTTGGCATGACGGAGAAAGAAAAGCCTAGTGAGTTGACAGAGAAGACGGAGGAGGCCTCGGAAGCCACATCGTGAATGCTGAATGGCGCGAGGTCTGTGTGTCGAAATGGGGATGCAATATAGATATAGTAGGGTTAGCAACGGCTCCTGGTGTAGAGTTTTCTTCTTTTCTTGGTTCGATAGACTTAGTTTCTCAATAGGGTATTAATTGCAGCGCTTAAAGCCAAGCCACGGTCACAATGATGCCACTACTAAAAAGCTTTAGAAATTGATTTCAATACGACTGGCGGAGATCATCAGAGGGCGCCAGGCCTGTTTTGAAATCGTGCTTTATGCTCTCAGATTCCCGAAAAGAAGGCCTTGAAAGAGTATGCGACTGTGGTAAAATCCCCTGCCCTCTAAGAAGGTACACCGGCAATCTTAAACAACTAGTCCGTCTTGTCGATCAATGAACTTTAGCCTCGAGAAACCGCCGTAGAGATCAGATCATCATGCCTTCAATCGTTGAAAAAGGCCACCGATTGCTGAATATTCTCTCGTATCGACTCCACATAGGACTTGTTGTCCCTCTGTGATCTAACATCCGCCTGTGACATGACGGTATAGAACAAATGTGCCCGATCTCCATTGGCAAATAGCCCTCTAGTCGCCTGTGAAGTACCCATCTCGCCTGAGAGGCAATATTCCGCCGGAATCCCCAGGCAGCGTTCAAGAGTTTGGATTTGGGATTGGATGACATCGACTATCCCCATAGCATATGCTTTTATGGGCAGGTCCTGCAGTGATGATATACCCCCGATGCGGAACACTGCTTTTGCCTTGAGCGACTTAATGGTTTCCGACGGTTGTTCGCAGAGGCTGTGGTAGACGCCATGGAATAAGGAATCATAAAGTCTCATCAGCATGAGGTAACTTGAGAGTACGAGGAGTGCAATTTCTGTGCTAAGAGATTCGGTTCGAGTAGCCCGCGGTGCGTTGCTTGGCGGAGGGAGCTGGTTTTGGGCGAGTGAGTCCGAGGTAGTAGGCTGAGTCGCCGTCAAGTTCTGGACAATGTCGATAAACTCTTTAGTACATAGGAGAATTGTCGCGACCGGGTTCTCAGTCCCCATGTTCATCAATCCGTCTGCTTTACAACCTTCCACCACGTTGCGAGGTTCCAAGAAGTAAGCACCCATCGCCGAAACGCGCTGCTCCATTTTCTCTTGGAACCGCATCAACGACCTCGCCGCACTCGGGCATTTGAGGGGTCCTGCATCTGACGGCCATTCGAATGGATCAAAAAATGGATCAACATCAAGCATGTTATTAGAACTCTGCCCCGTGAGCATCATGTCAAGATTATCAGCTGCGCTTAATAGCTGCGGGCCTTGCGACGGGTTGCTCAGCTGCTCTACTAGCGCTGGAATACTGCCCGACGCAGGGCTTTCTTCGGTGAATGGAAAGTCAAACAAATTTGTACCGTTAGGCGGTAGGTAGAAATCTGAGCTCTCCTGGAACAGCGAGTCGTTTGGCGCGCGAATAGAGGGCTTTGACAAGCCGAGTCTAGTTCCCCCGAGATCGTTCGGTGTATTCAACGATGGAGTTACCGCCCGTTCCACGGGCATGCCTGTAGACACGGGCTCCCCAACCGCTGGCGTACGCACCTCGACGTAGTCGGGGTCTCGCGGCGTCGATTCGCGCCCAGGCGAAGAGACACTAGCAGGGGTCATTACCGGCGCTCCGGGTATGGTACCGCCGACAAGGCGCGTCTTTCGCGGTCTTCCGGGGTAGCCAGGTGAACCAGTCACACATTGTGCTCCGGCATGAATACAGCGGGCGCACGGCGTCGCGCTATTTTCACCGCGCGGGCATCGGACTCGCTTTGCCCTACACCGGTCACAGGCGGATCGTGTGGCCGGCCTAGGTGCATCCATCAAATAGATGAGGTCCGCTTACATGCTTAATGTAATGATGCGATAATAATTGGGAGAAAGGTATATTGATTGAGATTCGGTGCGAGTTCCTTTGCATACGAGAGATCTCGGAGGGTTTTTTCTACACCCCTGAGAGGCTAGGTACTTTTTGGTAACACCCCAGCTACGCCGCCATGAAAAGAGGACAACTAGGTATTAGATAGTATGGTAAGCAAACAGAAATAAATTAAACGCTTGACCTGAGTCGCAAATTGAATACTTTTATCATCTGATCTTAATTATATAATTATATTGCTCAGTAGGTAACTGAGACAGAGCGCCTACCCAAGTCCTGCCCAAGCCACGTTTTGTGTGGCTTGCCTAGGATGTTACATGGGGCTAGTAGTTCTTCAAACATACAATACATTCCTTTATAGTTACTCCCTCTTGCTCCTCATTTTCCGAGCTAAGAAGGCCATCTATGACGGTATTGAACCCTTTGGAGTGTATCTAGATATACAAGATCGCTTAAAGCAGCTTTGCCATCACACAACCCCGCTTTCCTTGTGGCCCGTCCAGTTATACTACCCTATAACATTTATGTGTTGATGGCCGGGTAAGAGACTTCGTTAATTAACAATTCTGCGAAGAGAAATGTAAGATAGAAAGCTACAATTCAATGGCCGAGAATATGGCAAGATCGCCTTACCACTAAGCTACTATTTTCTGTTGTTGCAATCAAGTTAGAACAAGCTACAAGGTCTTGTATCCTTAACTAGGATTAAAATATTTAAGATTCGAATTACGCGACTACGCAAAAAAAAAAAAAAAACAACGACATTTCTTTAAATAATTCGAACGCGTATTTCATTCCATCCCATCATGTGTCTTAACGCGGGGTGACGGTGGGCCATTACCACATTATCCGAACTACCTATTTTCTAATTTTTATTACCCCTCTTTCCGCTTTTGGACGTGAAATATAGGTCTGCTAGACGTGCGAAAATTTATTTTATTCGTATATAATGCGTACGATACTTATATATAGCGTATATTTTACTTAATTGACCTAATTGACCTAATTGACCTGACTGACCTGACTGACCTGACTGACCTGACTGATTTGGTTGACCTGACTGATTTGGTTGACCTGACTGACCTGACTGACCTGGCTGATTTGGTTGACCTGGTTGATTTGGTTGACCTGACTGACCTGACTGACCTGGCTGATTTGGTTGACCTGGTTGATTTGGTTGAAGAAAGAAAATTTTTGCTTTACGCGTTCGCGTTTTAATATACTCCGATTATGTGGTCTGTGCGCGGCGCTAGCTTATCTAGGTTAGTATTTTATATTCAAAGCAAAAAGTGGAGTATTCTATGTCCAAAAAAGGAAAGAGGGGTAATAGAAATTATAGAATAGCGAAATAGAAAATAGAAAAATAACGTAGTTCGGATAATGTGGTAATGGACCTCCCTACGGGGTCACACCGGGAGAGGTGATCATGAGGCATAAGATAGAGTGAACAAAGGAGTTGTTGCTGTATATAGGTAGGGTAGTATTCAGGGAAGATTTTAGAAGCCTTTGCGCAACAATAATAATCTATCACCTACCCCTCAATACAAGGCCCATGACACTAGCTGAATATATAACAGAAAAAAAACGCAAAAATAGACGTTAGGCCTAGCTCGTCTGAACCCTAATAGGGCCAGGTAATAATCCCCGCCCTTCTCCTACAACTTGAATTTTCTTATGCTTTATATTTTAGGCTTTCTACTCTATCTCAACATTTCGTTTCTATGTTCTTTCTTCTGTAGCCTCTAGGTAGCCTACTAGGTCCTCGCATAAGTGTTTGGTTGTTCAAGAGGGCACAGTCAGATTTGAGCGGGCCTGCCCTAGGGATATAACTTGGTGCGTGTGACAGGCTCGTGTCGGGGAAGTAGTACCCCTATCGATACACACGTTTGCCTAGTATTCTGAGGAAATGAAACCCATGATACGCAATCATGGGTGTCTGCCGCACGGAATCAGATGTTTCTTATGATGAGCACCGGCTAGGAGCTATATCAATCGCCGTTAACGCAGGAGAAAGTGGATATTGAGTAGTGAAACGTACCATGTGAGTAAGTAGCATAAATTGACACCTCTACATATTTTAATGAACGATGGAAAACAATGCAAATAGACTATATTGAGTATTGGGTGAGAATTAGAAACGAAAACTAGTACGAAAGCTGAGATAACAAGAGCTAGAATATAACAGGCTCTACACGAGAACTTCACTAAAACAGAGCTATAGAATCAATCTAGTCCCCTAAGGAACTATACGCTCGCACTAAGCCAGTATCTAGCCGGCGGACTTAGTCTCTGTTTACTCCCCCGTGTGTCACCAGGGGGCCTTATACATCAGGAGACATATCTTCTTCACCCTTTCTTTTGTCAAATGCCCGTTGAATCAGATCTACCTTCCACTCATCCTTTCCGAATGCCAAGTGTTATTAGGTTCTGTTGGTAACCCAGAAATAGTCATGTGCTCATAATTGTAAACTCGAGTAAGACGAACTAAGGTGCATAAAGGTGACTAGAGGAGTAGTAAAGCAGCACAAGGACCTCGGTGGCCTGCAAGGGATATTCAGCGGTATTCGAATGTATAGGATTGTTGTCTTCAGCGTTCGGGTACAAATAGAACTAGAAGACCCTATCTGAAAGAGAAGTAGAGCATGAGCCCTTTAGACTTTAGGGAGATATTAGCTGGCTTTGAATCCTGATTCCGAACTTCGAACCAAGTAATTATCGCGAGTTTCAATATGTCCTCAGCTCGCGGTGCCCCGAGGCAAGCTACCACGGTAAATCTGGACAATGTTGGGAAGACGAAAATTGACGAGTTTGGAAGGAACGGCGGGAATTGGATGAACAGTTTTCAAAATGTCACCGAAGATATGAAGCAGCAGGTAAGAAATCAAGTCGCCGCAGTTCCAATTCTCCAGCTAATTTTTAATAGTACAATGTGAGCGGCTATGAGATTATGTAAGTATAGACAAAGTAATAGTGTACCTTTTTCACGATATTCGGACCCTAAAAAGCTCAAATAGAGGATCCAAGCCACACATGTCCAGTACGGACCCTAGCGATAAGAAGAAAGTCGTCACGATTGGATTCTTTGTTGAAAATATCCGATCCATTTCCGTACACCTTCATGAGGATGGCACCTATAAATTTTGGGAAAGTCGAAAGGGAAAAAAGAACAAACAGAGGAGCAGAACGGTCTATCGCTTGGGTAGTCATGGTAGCGGTTCTAGGGACACCTAGGGTTAAATAAGAAAAGAGCGAGCGATAGCTAGGTCAACGAGTATCATTTTGAGCTTAATTTTACGTGCTGCCCTTGTTGCGAGACTAAAACCTTTCGTTTTTAATAACGAAGAATAACTAGATACAGTGACTGAAAGCGCCAAGTAAAGAAGCAGTCCGATTTTCTACTTAGTCGTAGCATAAAATCCCTTGTAGAACATTTCGGGGCTCACACTTACCTCACCTAGACTTTCTAGCTAGGCTGCTAAAGTAGTTGACCTTGGTACTTTAAGCACATCCCTGTTTCCAACTCGAACCTTTCATGAAACATTGAAAGCTCAATTATTTACATTAATCAAATGGGCAGCTGGCCAACAGCTAGCCGGTCAATTAACAACTGGAAGCTAAGTATTAACGGTATAACATTTCTCTGACATTGCGATATAAGTGGCTAAACTAGAGTTGCTTTGGGCTATTTC
This sequence comes from Nemania sp. FL0031, assembly GCA_022432375.1. Lineage (NCBI taxonomy): Eukaryota > Fungi > Ascomycota > Sordariomycetes > Xylariales > Xylariaceae > Nemania > Nemania sp. FL0031. The sequence goes on from JAJKKK010000027.1 coordinate 547,547, forward strand.
TTTGGCTTTTTCGTACAGCACTAAAATGGACGTGGTAGTATATACAGTGCCGCAAAATTTGGTTTCTCGTCAATTCTGGCAGATTATGGCTTCCAGGTAGTACCATTTCCGGTTTCACCCTTCGTCCTACCATGTTTTAAGCGGGGAAGCTGGTGACTGAAAGTGGTACTTGGATGTGGATGGACTCCGAATAGCTACCGCTCGACTCAACTCGTTGCCCCAGGTTATGTTCATCCCTGTTGGCCATTCCTACAGTAGCACAAAGCTAAACATGCCGGCAGTGCTACTTGCACGTCTCCCGTTGAAGCATAACGTTACTTCATCCCCCACGATATCGTGCCCCCTCCACGTTCTTCAAGGTGCAATATTCCCAGAGCCATTTTATCGAATAACCTTCTTCCAACCTTGCTCCCTACTCACATTTATTCATCATGGCCAGCGGAAATCAGCAGAAGTGCAGTCGATTCAACTGGTTCAGACGTTGGGTAACTCGCAAATCACCCCAGCTCCGGCCCCGTGTCTTCCCAAAATCAGGGTTTGAGACCATAGACCCGTCTCAGAGAATCGAAGAGGAGTGCATGTCGATTTACAAGCCCGAGTTATTCTATCCCGTTCGTCTCGGCCAAGTATTCCAGAACAGGTATCAGGTCGTTGCCAAACTCGGATTTGGCTCTAGCGCTACCATTTGGCTTGGCCATGACCTTCAGTATGTCCTCCTACTACAAGCTTCGGGATATATTCTAACAGGGTTTCTCTTCCGAAGAGACTGCATTTATGTCTGTCTCAAGATCCAAATCAACACCGTCCCCAATAATCACGAAGTCAGAGTTTACGAACACTTAGAGAAACACAGATACTTTCTCGGCTCGATTCACATTCGCCCACTCGAACGATCCTTCAAGATTCGGGGGCCACATGGTAGCCATGATGTTCTAGTGCAAGCACCTCTCGCGATAGCTATAACGGATTTCCAGGATAGGATACCCAAGGGGGTATTTCCATCTACCGTTGTGAAAGAAGCTCTGAAACAAATGGTTCCCGCCCTAGACTTTCTTCACTCTGATGCTCATGTTATCCATACCGGCAAGTCGTCCCCTCATTATAACGGGTTCTTTGGGATTCAAAGCCTGGCCATAAAGTAAAGTCTATTGTGTTCTAATTCATGCCGAAGACTTCCATCCTGGAAATTTACTCATCGGCTTCGAGGATCGAGATGAGTGCCTTGCTCAGGTAGAGGAAGGCGAGCTCAAGAACCCCGGACCACGTAAGGTCTTGAAGGATAGAACCATCTACAGATCCCGAGTCGTAATCGGCAACATCGGCCCATTATATCTCTGTGACTTCGGTAATGCTCATATCGGAGAAGAAGGGTCTGGTATTGCCATGTCGATCTCTTTTCGAGCTCCTGAGGTCATACTAGGTATGAAATGGAGTTATCCGATAGATATGTGGAGCGTTGGGGTATCAGTAAGAGATTCTCTTCCTAGATTACGTCGCTCTAAATTTAGCTCATCATCTGACCCTCTAGGCCTGGGACATGCTTCAATCTAAGAAGCTCTTCGAAATATACGATGTCAACGACCAAAGATTGAATAACGCACACCACTTAGCCAACATGATTGCGTTGCTCGGCCCACCTCCTTTGGACTATCTCAAACGGAGCGAGACGTACCTAGAATTCTGGGATGAGCGCGGTAAGTCAACTGAAATCTAGTATCATGAAAGAGTTAGCTAAAATATTGATGTAGGTAACTGGAGAGGGATTGTCCCTATACCCCAGGAAAGGACTCTCGAGTCCCTGGAGGGGTCACTACAGGGAGACGATCGGACAAGGTTCTTAGACTTCACAAGGGCTTTGCTTTGCTGGGCCCCAGAGAAGCGGCTCACAGCCAAACGAACATTATTACACACGTGGCTGACTACTCCCTACGAATAGTTTATTCAGATGCATCGAAGCTAGTAAGTAGCTCCTCCTAACTCTACAGATATCTGCACATAGAATCCCCTGGCCGATGGTGGCACTAACTTTATTGACGTCATTCATTGTGGATTTGCCAATATTATCAACTGCTTCCGAACTTACACTATAAGGATAAACTGAGGATATTGGAGCGGCTCGTGCTAATGAACACAATCCGCACTCTGGAGACCTGGACGCCTTCACTAAGGCAATTCCAGAGGTTTTCATGAAGGCTAACAAGAGATCAAAAAAAAAAGGTAAATAGGGCCTGAGAATGAATGCGTATTTCATGTACGGGGAGAAAAGGTCCCCTAGCTTCATGAAAACTAGGTCTAGGACTAAGCTATTTATGAGAGAAGGATAAAAGGCAAGAATCTTTCTTATGTAAACAAACTATTCCTCACATAATACTAATCCCTACCGCCCGCACGGTCTGAATATTCTCGGGGATCTTTGATGACATGACCTACAAGCATATTCACTTGCCAAATTGCAAGGAGACTGAGAGAGCTTGAGTAGAGATAGTAGGAAAAGGTATATCTCGTTGTTTGATAGCTCATTAGTTGGAAATATATAATCCTCACGGGCAAGGCATACTAGAGAACGGACATCCAGTAGAGGTGCTCCACGCCCATCCAAGGTTTTGGTTTCGGAGTAAGTAGTATGACATTGCGTGTGATCAGCCACCCATGCCACACTTTGTGTGGCGTGCGACCCCTAACAAAAGCGTACGCACAACTTGATTAAGCTTTTCTTACTTTCTCGATATAGAAATCATATACATTCTTTACTCGAAGCTGCTCTTCTGCGCTCCCTTTTTCTTTTCTCGAGGCAAGGCTACGCCTCCTCTACTCTAGAAGTGCCATGGCAAAGGCCAGGACTCTATGGGCGGCTTATGTGAGCTATTTCAACAGTTGGGTTCGCTACAGCTTGATAGGAGTGAAGTAGGGGGGTAGCATTTCGCTCAATGGAACCTTGAATTGATCTCGAACCCTCTGTGACTATTGGGGGGCAAGGATCTGTATATCGATACGAGACGTCTAGATCAACATATCGGTGCACCCTAGGGGCTTGAACACGTTCATCTGGTATTAATAGAGATTCAAGCAAGTTTGAAAGGGCCTGTACGCGTAGCAATTTTTTAATGAAACTTGAAGGACCAACCGACCTGCCAAGGTTTCATATCTGGAGCTTCGCTAAATACAATTGGAGTAGCAGCGCACAAAGTTGGCCTCTGAGTCAACCCGTTCGATAGGGCTAGCCCCCACCAATGCCCCAATAGGTAGCTAGACCCTCCAAAATACCGATTTCGGAGGGTTTAGTAAGATAATATCTCGTTAATGATTTCCTTTTCAATATGAACTTAGTCTTCTGAGGTAGACCGCTTGATTTCACCCGGGAAAGCCGTCAAGGGCTACGGCGTGGCCTAGGCTAGTTTGAGGTGTATTTTTCATTCCAATGATGAATAGACTGTGTAAACAGTCCCTAGAGGCCTATCCAAAGCCACTTAACGCTTCTAAGGTAAGAGAACAGGGCCTCCCTTAGGAAAAGAGCGAAATACAAGGGGGAGCAACTTTTACTCGTGGGTGCATGTGAGTTCTATATATCTAAGGTGCCCAGTGACTGGAAACAGTCTAATCTGGAAAATCTCGCCGAAACCACCACCATGTCCCAGACCATCCCCGCACCTACCTATCTACCTACCCGTCGTAAACTAAGCGTTTGTGAGCCCCGAAACTAACAACTTCAAAGATACCACCAGCATGTAATTGGCTAGATCAATAGATTGACGAGGCCAACCTACGATCTTGCCCTGAGGGCCCTTAGCTTTTGAAGGGGCTAACCTTCAATTCAGGAGTAGGAAATAAATACATCGTGGCTTGTGCCACCCTTCAAATCTCACACCCTATCAAACTCGGTTTTTTTTTCATATAATCTGCGGTTATAGTGCTTCTTAGGGTTTAATTCCCGAGAAACGTGTCGCAGCATGGTAGTTTTATCGGCCAGGCTGGTAACTCAAGATAAATCATAGAAAGCCCAGAAATGTATACATCAGGAAGAAGCTGTTAAAGTTGTCTACATCTGTGCCCCAAACGCTTTAGTAGAGGTCAAGAGGTTAATAGCAAATGCGCGGGTAAAAATAAATATATGTAGTCACAGCTCCAGAAGTGGGTAGCATTGGAGATGGGTTTTTCTATTCCCTAGGAATTTATCACCGCGCCCGGGTCTTGAGAGGGGACCCCTATAAAGGGAGCTTCTTCGCTGCGGCCTTGACGCGTTGGGCTCTTCATCGTCACCACATTTTTCTCACTCCCACGAAGGGGGTTAATTTTTAATGTTATCGGAGGTTTTCTAGTCCCCCGTTCAGCATTGGGGACATCATTTCAGCGGCCGGTCTGACAGGCGTAACAGCACTATCCCCCCGCCCCTAATCTTTTATGACTGCTCATCCATGTATTCTTCTATAGCCTTGCGTGCTTACTGCTTCACCCTTAGCCGGTATACTTCGAACCCGAGACCTTTCAGCTTGATAGCTTCGATAAAAGATAACTCAAATATGTAGTTAGCAGTGCATTACCTTTTGGTAGTTATTATAGCAATAAGGAAAATTGTAAAGCTATTGAGGAGGCTTCTAGTCGTTTACTTGTATAAAAGGTAGGATGAGCCTGTTTATTACCCATTGTATGTCTTTAGCCGACGATCGGGCCTTGTTCCTATATTTCTAGCCCTCCTCGTCCTTGAGTGATCCGATGATTCAAAGCTCTAGTACAGCTAGGGGATGGATAACGTGAGGGGTGGTCGGCAAGGCCGATTTTAACTCCTAGCTACCTGGTAGTGTGACAGTGTGGGTGGCTAAGCCACCCACATACGCCACACTTCGTGTGGCTAGTGACCCCTTACAGAAGTGTACGCGTACAGTCTAGTTTGAGCTTTTCCTACTTTTTCCATATACAAAAATACACTCATTTACTGTATAAGCTGTTCTTTTCTTACAGGGAGGCTACGCCTCCCCTACCCTAGAGGACAAGATGGCCCTGGCCAGGCCTCTAGGGGCGGCTCAATTAACCCTGAGTCGTTTCACTATACTAAGCATAGGTACGCCCAAACTCTTAGCAGGGACGATCTATGAAAGCTTGTTTATCGGGAAATAGATATTTATCCTTAACATGCCATGGACCACATAGGTGGATCTATATGGAGTTTACCAAGTAATGCACAACATCCCTACACACGCAGAGGGTCAATCCTGTCGGTGCCTAGTTAGTGCTCTTTCGGATAAACACCGTTGTGCCGCCACAGTTCACACTGGAGATCACTCCCATATTGATTGATCTACAGCACGCTTCAGGGCACACACATCGGGCGCTTGAACTGTACCCGTACCGGTGAGTATGGGCCTTTCAACTAACTTCCGCAGTGAGGCCAATGCCTCTGCGAGAATAGAACGTCAGCTAATCCTAGGCCTCGAAGGGTAGCTTAGAACTGCTTAGACTGAACTAAACTAAAATTAAAATGTAACAAAATAATATGTAAGGTATACTGCTTCCACATGTAAGAGATAGCGCTCACGTAATAGTACTAGATCTACCTAGTCTGCGCTATTTAAAATACCTTCAGTAGGCTAAACTAATAGTACTTGAACAACAACAACAAAAAGACATAATAGGCGATTTACAGCAACCTTTGTACTTATTAGGACGCAAAATAGTATTCACGCTGTACCCCTAAATATTTCTGCAGTGCTTAGATAGCTCAGCGAAGATGCTTTCGGGGGGCTTTTAACGGCGGTAATTCCGAGCGCACGGCCAGGGACGACATGCCGAGAGGATGTAACTGGCGTCCCCATGACACTCGATAAAACATCGAGGAAACGCAGATTTAATAGATAACGCACATATGCAAGCCTACATCGTGTGCAGAGGGCATAAAGTTAAATATTATGATATTATCAATGTGGAGAAAACACAAATACTACATCCAATGTACCTATTGTGAAGCAGTAGGACTTGTACGAATCTATTACTTGCTAGTAGCCAATAGATCAACATTTCTTATCATCTTTAATTTAATTAGGATTCTTATCTGAAGTAATGCTACTGCTAGTCAAGTTATTTCTTTTAGATGTCTTTGATAAAGCCAGGGTGCAACGTAAGCTTCTGGGACATAACAACCAAGTTAGGCTCACTTAAGCGTTGAAGAAGATAAAATCAAGATACGAAGCTGAGCATGTCCGAAGTCAGCTATGGTGGAGATGAAGCGCGTAGCGCAGCCCGTTAGAACATTAGCCTTGCTCAAGTGCGTTTACTCGCAGAGCCGCTAGACACTAGCAGCGATCCCCCCCTGCATAGGCGCCACGTTAGCGTGTATATACACGCCGGCTCGGCCGGCACCGCGGTGGTTTGGTTTGAACAGGGATGCGTGTGGAGAAACCAGGAGGACCGCGATGGACCGAGCTGAGCTGAGGAGAGGAATGGTTGTAGTGGTGGCATATGATTTGACGCAAGAGGGATGATTGGTATAGGTTTCGTACCCATGTCTCGTATAGGAAGAGGAGGGGTAAACAGCGTGGGATACCGCGGAGCATGTAGATAATGGACAAAGTGATAAATCCGGTGACGGCGCGCGGCCGCAAAGGGCATCGGGCGCGCCGGGTAAGAGGTAATATAGAGCTTATGGTTAGTATAATTGGCGATTCGATTGGCCAGTCAGTATGCTGTACTCGATTTGACTAGAAGATAGGTAATTAGCGAGCAAGGTCATTGCATTATTACAAAGTTATATAGTTGGATGGGAGTACGGTATTTCCAGGTACTTAGTGACTAAGGTAATTTATATTCTGAGGAGAGATGGGGGATGGGGAGCTGTCCGCGCACTTGCAATACTGTTGTTGCCGATGGATAATACCTTAGTTGGTCCATAATGACGAGGGACCTATGTAAATAATTAACTAATCAGACGTCTTTCATCAGCGCATCCCTGGGCAGCGCCATGCTTAAGCTTTCACTCTTACATGCTGTAGGGAACGAAACTTCGTCACTCGCGGCTTCAGCGCGACTTATAGCTCGATGGATACGACCACCTAGAAAGAGCACATGAATCCGCCTTTCAAAGACGACTTCGCAGACGCTGGGAGCTCACCAGACAATCGATAGGGAGATGATTCCATCTCACCACCCCGTACAGGACCCGTAGAAGCAGGACACCGTAGCTTAGACCCGGGGTATGATCTTCAGCAACACCGGCTAGACGCCCCGAGACCATGATATGCAGGCGTAGTTGAAGGGAGATGCAGGCTCTGACCTGTTCATGGAAGGTGGTAGCGCTAAGAGCACTCCCGTTAGGGCTATGCATGGCACGCGACCGGCCCCCCCTGATCAAGCGGAAATCAACTAATTCTAGCGAGTTGGTGTAATATTATCATTCAAAATGAGACCAGCCACAGCACTGCCACTTACTCCCCAAGTCCTGGATAGTGAAACGACTCAGGGTGTCATTCTGAGCGTACTCTAGAGGCCTGACCTGCGTCATTCTTTTAGCCATCTAGAGATTTAACATATGAAAGAAGTCAGGAAAAACAGAAGAAAAGGAGTGTGTATTATCCATAGGTGGTGAATCTCTAGCTGAAATCAAGGCTAGGGGCTAGGCTATTTATACAGGAAATCAACGAATTTTCAGCTAGATCCTCCTTATGTAATCATCCTGACCCCTGGTCAGATCACCCGCCCTGTCTCAATAGCTACTTTTCCTGGGAAATCTATACATTGCCGTTCAGGTGAAAACGCCTATCGATTGGAACATACAGGGCTCAACCCGATCTGCGTCGATACCTCCAGTGATGTCCGTCTGATGGGCTTGTTTGATCTTAGGAACCCGATCCTACCACTGCTCCGAAGTTATAACCAAATGCAATGTACGCTATAGTACGAAACGAATACTATTCGTATTCTAGATCCTTGCTACTCTCTTTCTTGCGTAGCAAATTGATTGTATATAACCCTGATCATCCGTAAGTCCCATACTCCGCATTTGCCAAATAGTCCCCTATTCTATACTTCTTACACTCGAGCTATCAGAACTACCAGCGTTAACCCATCATAGCCCGGGTTTGGTTACCATGTCGTATTCTACACACGCCTGCAGCTCCAAATGCGTGCGCACGAATCTTTACCTCCAGTACCGGTAGCAAAGTAACTACCAGTAGAACTTAAGGCCACTGAATCTGCTTGGACCTTGAGCTCTAGTTGCAATTCTCCGGTGCGGGGACCCCAGAACAATACTTTGCTGTCTGATACGGCTACGATCCACTGCCTGTCAAGGGTCATCATAGCAGAGACAACGAACTAAGTCAAGAGTTCGTTATTATCGTAATTGTAGAAAGGTTTATTTGAAGACACTACTCACTTTCGGGCATTTCCAGGACATGATGCACTGAGCCATCGTGGGGTTCCAGCATTGGATCATACAATCCCTGCCACCGCTAATGAGCTCGCCGTCGGGGGAGAATGCTACGGAGTTTACAGTTGGTTGTATGTCTTGTTGGTTTGCGACGATGCGCGCAACGGGGCTGCCGTTCGCGATGTTCCAAACCATCACATGGCCGTTAGAACAGCCAGCAGCGATGTACTGAGGAGACGCGGCAATCGAACGTACGCTGTCCTCTGCAAGCAAAGATAAGTCACAATGTGAAGTTCGAATATCCCACAGCTTGACAGTCCAGTCGTTACTCCCTGAGGCAACCTTTTGACCATTACTTGCGAAATCTACACTCCGGACATCATCCCTATGGCCGGCGAACTGGCGAATATTTTTTGTTTTAGGATCCCAAAGCTATTTATCATGAGCACATAGTGATAGGACACGGGAATATGAACTTACCCTAACGAAGCAGTCCTTTGCTCCAGTGGCAAGATATCTCCCATCGGGGCTGAAGCGCACACTTAGAACACGTGTGTTGGTTAGCAAAACGGAATCACTATCACCTGTTACGATGTCATAAATCCGAGCCGACTCTTGGCCGCCGATGGCAACGAGCTTGCCATCTGGACTAATATCGACGCAGTAAACTGCGCTTTCGTGCGGGAGAGTATGAACCAGGCTAACATCGAACATGCCAGAAAGGGTCCCACTGCTTTCACCAAGGAAACCGTTCGTAGTTTTCTTATAGTTTGCTAGGGTCTGCTCTATATTTGGATCGTTGGGTATGCTTTCTGGAGGCTGCCTTCCGGTTGCTTGGCACAGCAAATTAACAATAGCATTGTGTCCCCGCCGAGCAGTTCTGGCCGTAATCTCTTCGGTGACGAAGTTGTATTGTTTATGTTGTAGAAGATATTGAACCACCTCAAGATGGCCCTCACTACACGCATAGCCGAACGGTGTTGTTGTTGAGGAACTAAATTTGTCATGGCAGCATTCGGGGCTGCGTGAGGGGCATCGATCAACTCTAACCTTCCTCGTCTCAAGTAGTGCCTTGACAATTTCCAAATGGCCAAGCGCACATGCCTGACAAAAGCTTGACCGTTCGTGTTGATCAGTTGGGTCCATATCCCATCGCGGCCTCTTGTTGAGTATTAGGCGAACGATGTCCACATGACCAGCCAGCGTCGCCGCGTATAGTGCAGTAGGTTCAGTACGTAGATCAACAACGCCTTCCTGCGCCGTACCCTCCTCAAACCCAAGCAAGTATTCTAAAAGTTCGTAGTTACCAAACTTCGCTGCCAAAAAAATCGGCGTACCCGGCTTTCCCGAGCGTTGGGCGTCGTAGGCTTTTGGGTTTGATTTTAAAATTTCCTTTACCGCGGACAAATCACCTAGCTCAGCGGCCTGATGAATATTTAATTCCTTTGGTTTCGGTCCAGGGAAACGGGGCTCCAAGTCGGGTTCAGGGTGATGGTCTCGCTTATGTTTGTCTAGTGCTAACTGAGTGCCATATCCTAGGCGAAACGCAAAGCAATCTTCAAATGCACAGCGGAACGGGAGGTGATGTTTGTCGATATGTATTTTACGCTCTTTGGCGCTTTCAAAGCCGGTCGTGAAACTTTCACACCAAGGCTTAGAGCATTTGTAAGGTGCCTCCATTCCGTGGAGATTGATAATTTCCTGGGTTGCGGGGCGTGGATGTTGTTGGCCATGGAGATTCTCTATACCCTGCCGAATAGAAGCAGTCCGGTATTCGATGTTGAAGAGGGCGTTTCTTTTACTTCCATCTTCTGGGAGGCCTTCAATGATCTTGACCACTTCCTCGTCTCCTTTATACTTCTCTTTCTCCATTTGAGGGTTGTAAGACGCCAGAAACTTCCGCGTTGATTCCGTTACTTCCTTGAAGTTGTTGAGGTTCTGTGCCTCATTATTCTTAGTGCACTCTCGTACATGTTGGAACCAATACCGGACTGCGTAGTCTTGTAAAGCATAATAGCCATTTCTTGCATGTTGAGTAACAACTTCCTCGCCCAACCTGCCTTTGAATGGCTCTGACGTGAGGTACTTGAAACAGAAGAGGGCAAGTCTAGTACTCTCCATAATAGCATCGATGTGCTTTTTCTGAACCAAATACCTTCACAGGTTAGCTAAATTGTAAATACTACGTGCGAAAGACTTACTGTCGGGCGGTGTTGTGCACAATGACGACGGTGTCCTCGGGGCCAGCCCCCTTGCCAGTCGCATGACGCACTTCGATAAAAGATCCGCAAACGTCTTTACCACTAACTCTGAGCCTTTTCCCCTCGTAATCAACAGTCCCTTTAATTGGATCTATGCAGAAAAGAGACTGAATCTCACGCCACCGGAGGTGTCGTCGTGCACAGGCGATCCAGCCCAATATCTTAGTTGCATCCTCGCATTTGGCACTGGAAGAAGGTTTTAATACACGCCTCGCCACCCTTCCGTATCTATAGAAAGGCAGGTAATCAGATGAAGCTCGACGTATATCACCTTCATTCCGGTATACTTACGCCTTTTCAATCCCTGTAGGAAAGTTATCTGGTGCCATTTCTGCCTGGACATCCTCACGTGTAGTTAGGCTCGACAGATTTTCTAGTACGACGTAAGCGTAGAGAAACATCCCTGCAATTTCGTAAGCCTTTGATACAAATATATTGAGTATTGCAAGGTACCCTTTGCTTCTTCTGTAACACGGGATACAATGTGCTGATTCATGTCTTCGATTCCAAGCGATTTGGTGATTTTCTTGGAGCGCGTCTGGCAATATCGATAGATATCCTCCTGGTGCCCTTTCGCGGCTAAAGATATTGAAGGTTGGCCCGCAAGTAGAACTTCTAGATTACCGTCATTCTGGCCACAGAATAAAAGGCGTAGCGCTGTTTTGGTCGGCTGTGGCTGATCTTTTAGAATGGAGAGGAACCAATTGATCGATTTCGTTGCTTGGTCCCGTGAGCACTCATCCAATCCGTCAAGAACAATGTACGAGACCTCATAACTTGCTAGAGCAGTCTTAATTAACCCCTCGAGGGTTTTCGTCGACCGTAATTTTGCTTTATCAATGGACGATATCTCGTGAAGGAAATGGTCGGAGAGTACGTCATCATGGGAAATGAGCTGTGCTAAAATCGCTCGGAGGAGGCTTTTGTGTTTCCGTCTGTCTTTTTCATTATGCTTGAAATAGAAGTACGCAACGCAGCGCTTCTCATCATTCGCAGTTTCTTCTTCCATGTGCTCGATGACCGTAGACATTAAAGTCGTCTTGCCTAAGACATGGTTAGCTCCTCAAGCCCTCGTTCTAGAGGATAGCCTACCTGCGCCAGGTATACCATTGACGTATAAGACGTCATTCCTAGCGCGATCGTTGTTGGACCACTTCTCGAATATAGAATCCGCAATTATCCACTTCCCAGAATTATCATCATGCCTGCCATCCATAGCGATCTCCTGATCTTCTCCATAATCTGGAGGACCTAGATCATCCCTGATACGAGTTACCCGTGCTCTGTGCTTGTCTTTAGCTTCTTCCTCGTTTCGTTGAATCCACTCGTCATATAATTTTGCGTAATTTTTGCGAAGGTCGTGGAGTTCATAGAGTCCTGCGGAGATTTTTTCACTGTCTAGTAGATTGCGGCGGTTCTTCAAGCTCTGCAGAATCGGGCCAAATTTACTATTAAAAGTTTTCCAGACCGATTTGAACATGACTTCCCATCCTATGGGGGGTTAGTGCTCTAGTTCAGCTACAGTAGGGGGGAGGGGAGGGCGGCTGTACTGGGTCGATTGAATACGGAGATAGCTTCGTAGTGGAATAGTAGGATGTCCGAAAAGTAGTCTTCGATCACAGTTTTTAGGGTTGGGTGTTCTCGGAAGGTAGCGTCGTACACCTGGAGACCTGGAATGGCTGCTGCTACCTGGGAATAGACATCGAGTAGCTTATCCAAAGCATCGAGATGGTTTCTGGTAGCCTAGAATTAATGGCCGTTAGGTTATTGGTTACGGGAAGTAATATATCATCGAAGGCACTCACCGTGAGAATGAATTTAATCGGTCCCTTTGGCGAGTTAGTAAGTAATACCGACAAAACCGCCCCTCTTCACTCACCCATATGAAGCATACAACCGAGCTTGTATTCAGGAATGTTTCAATTGATTTACCCAAACTTTCCATAGCCTCAGTAAAGGCATCTATTCGTTTCATATGCCTGAGGGGTTGCTGCTTTGCCTGAATTTCCAGGCTGAGCTTCTTAATATCATCCAAGGTGCAGATAGAAATCACGGAGGAGTTCTGGAGAAAGTGAACTTCTGAACTTGGCGAGGGCTTTATCAAAGCTTTGATTCCTCGGGTTTGATTGTGCCATCTTCAAAGGGTTTCGTCTAACAGGTGCCTTGAACTCTCATAAAATGCGCTAAACAATCAGACAGTGTAGGATTAGAAATGGGACAGTGATAGGTAAATAAGGCTGCCAGATTTATTAACCATCTATGAGATTTCTAATAGGAAATTGTTGCCAATAAAGGGGAAGAGAGGTAGGGGTTTGTAGCGTGTCAGTGGCGGCTACGTGCAGAAGGAGATGAGGATTGTCCAAGGTCGCCGATTCTTCCGCATAACTTGAGTGGCGTGATAGCGCTTTACCTGCCGCGTAGGACTCCGTAAGCTCTTGTATTCGTTGGCTACTAGGTATCAGTGAGAACGCCCGACCGGAATGTTGTTTTCGTTAGGTGCTTAGGGTCATGCACCTACATGCATAGCCGTAATCTCTGTCCAACCTCTTTGAAACCCAATCAAACTTTATACCGATGCCTTTCGGTTGACCGGTCAGGCATTTAGTTTTCGTTCCTTGGACCATGTATTACTCAGAACGAGACAACAAATTTGCCCCCCTCCCCTCTCCCCCCAGAAGTCTCTTCCTATCGGCCGACGAGGCGACATTCAAATTCCGACAAGGCCAGGCATTTACAAAGTGGAAAGAAAGGAAGAACCTCCGCAATCTTAAAAGCTAACATTCATGGAAATCAGTTTTAAAAGTTGGCCTAGAGAACAGTCTACCTTACTCCCCTAAAAATCAAGACTCTCGAGGGGCTTTTGATACTTTTGACATCAGAATGGCTAATGAGGAAGTCTGCTTAGGTTCAGTAAGTCATGCATTAACTTCTCCACCCTTCTATAATATTTCTTCTTACACCTTACTCCAGTTGGATGAGGCCTGGGTAAAGGTTACAAACAGAGTTATCAACGCTATATCTCAGTCATCTAGTACCGGGGCAGCTGCGCCGTGCGTCAATATTCGCGTGGAAAGTCTGCGAGAGGAAGACGGCTCTTATAAACTCTTCTTAGAGGATGACAAACTATTCGCCCCCATAGACATTCACACCGCCTCAAGACTGGCAGCCCTCGAGGATGTGCAAGCAGTGCGGTTTGAGGCTGTAGTCCCCTCCAGCGTTCTCAACAAGCGTCAGAAAGGGGGTAAAAAGCAACTCAGTATATCAATCAACATTTTCAGCTCTAGGTCAGCTGCAGACGACGTAGGCTCTCGATTGTCAAAACTCCAGGGTTATCTTCAACACCCCAAGTTTCGTCTAGAGGTTGATTACTACAACCCACAGTTTCTCACATTCGATGATACATGTTCGAATATGAACGACCTCATCGACATAGATAGCGAATCTTCATTAGCTCTACCAACCCACATCTCAGAAGAGATCGAGAGAATATTCGAGTCGCTAACAGACGTGTCCCCGGAATTAACCTTGGAGTTACCCCCAGGGCTCACCTCTACACTTAAAAAGTAAATATTCCAACAACGAATAAAGTTCAGATGAGGCTGTCATATTAAATAGAAATAGGCACCAAGAGGACGGTTTGCGTTTTATCATTCAACGGGAACACGAATACTTCAGCCAACAACTATCAGCGCAACTACGCCAAGTCATCACTCCCAAGTACTCAGAGACTCCTCACTCCTCGTAACGGGCGTCGCTTATTAATTAGTTAGTAGAAACAACGAACAGCTATCCACCTCTCTCGGTGGCTTGATAGCAGATACGATGGGGCTGGGCAAGACGCTTACTATTCTCGTGGCAATCTTACATTCTACACGAGAAGCGGCGCTATTTGGTAATGTTCCCAGAGCTCCTGAATATGAATACGAAGGGAATCTTCCCACGAAGGCGACTCTGGTAGTTGTGCCATCATATCGTAAGCAAACGACGTCGCACAACTATTAACGTTCTAATAACTCGCAGAGCTTCTCGACAACTGGGTGTCCGAGGTAAAAACGTAAGCAATGCTAGTCTACGCCTCAGATCCTACTTCTAACTTTATAGTCATTTTTCGGCAGACGCTCTAAGCCTTATTCGCTTCCACGGCCAATCTCGACCCAAAGATATAGAGCCTCTAAGAAATGCTGACTTAGTGTTGACTACGTACAAGACACTAACCGCGGATTTTGGCACTCTCCGTGTTCTCTATCAGTTGGAGTGGTATCGAGTTGTTTTAGATGAAGGTATGACTCTGATATCCTAATGCCTATGGTGTTTATGCACCTCTGCCTCACAAACAAGACCGAATAAATAACTAACTATATTAAGCCCACGGGATTCGAAACCCCAGGACTGCAGACTTCCAGACAGCGTCAGAACTCCACACAAAGAGGAGGTGGTGCCTTACGGGCACTCCCATCCAGAATAGATTAGAGGATCTAGCATCTTTAGCTAGGTTCCTAAAACTTCCACCGCTTCCGGAGAGATTACCGCCGAACACAATGTTGCCGGAGATGCCATTACCGAAGAGAGGAGCGTTCGGAAAATATATTTTAGGTGCGCTTTTGAAAGGCGGCGCTGACTCCACAAAGCCTCTCCGAACGTACCTGGAAGCGTATTGCCTACGGAGGAGTCAGGCGTGCCTAACTCTACCCCCTCATCATCAAGAAGATGTGATGCTTCAACTTTCATTTGAAGAGAAGCGCCACTACGACGCAATAATCCATGCCACCAAGCAGCACATTGACTCTCTCGTTAGTAGTGGAGTTGCCGGTAGTGGTAGTGCCCGTCTAGAAGCAATTACCAAGATGCGCCTCCTTTGCAACCATGGGACATTACTATCTCTCGTAGATGATAGATGCGAAACTTGCTTGGCCAGAGAAACAACCACATCTACGCCTTCGACCAACTGCCCAGACTGTGGGAAGCCCTTACGCCTCTCTAGTCCTCGACCCAACCCTGACATAGCTCAGATCCAAGAGGTGATGGAAAATCTTTCCCTAGAGGGCGGTGGCCCGACAAAGCTTCGTGCCGTCGTGCAAAACGTGATAAGCAGTGGACCGAAAACCAAGAGGCAGGTATTCCACCCACGTATAGTAACCTTGTGCTAAGCTAGTCAGCATTGTCTTCTCCTTCTTCAAAGGGACTCTAGTCCTTCTCTCCCTACTATTAAAGCGGGTAAACGTTTCCTACCGGCAGATAGATGGTAATTTGGAAGGTGCCAAAAGATCCAAGTACCTCAGGGAGTTCCAAGAAGATCCTCAAATACATGTCTTGCTCATGACGATTGGAACTGGTTCCGTTGGGTAGGTATTGACAGTACGTTCTTTCCTTTAGATATGGATCTAATCCGAAACAGATTAAATCTCACTGTTGCAAGCCAAGTACACATCGTCGAGCCCCAGTGGAATCCGTCAGTAGAAGAACAGGCAATTGGCCGAGCTGTACGATTAGGCCAGACTCGAGAAGTTAGGGACTTTCGGTATAGGATGGAGAATACAGTGGAACAGGTGCTCAACTTGAGATTCTTATTTTTCGCGACTTGACCCTAGCTAACTACCCGCAGAACATATTTAACCTCCAGCAGAAGAAGAAACGACTAGCAAAGTTCACTTTTGATACCAGGACAGAGCAAAGTCCTGCCGGGATACTCAAGGTGAGCCGGTACTCATCACTATTGTCGTCTTATGCTGATGGAGTTGTAGGATGTCCTGCTAGGGATAGTGCAAGATCCTAAAGAGGATAAAAAAAGGAAACATGGAGAAAGTATTTAAAATTGAAGCTGGCAACGAACGAGCATGTGAACATGGAGCAGGTAGATATAGGAGCAGCATATAAAAGACTAGCGAATAAATGCAGGGACAACTTCTTTTCAACCCTTTTCTCTATATTTCTTTTCATTCCTTGTAAATTATTGTATGATTGTGGGAATCCAGCCCGAGGGCTTGATTGATTGAAGGTCCTTGTTTCCTTCGCACTTCTTTCATATAAATACTCTATCATATCATAGCTATTTATCTCCTTAGCCTAGAGGCCCTTCGAGGGACCTCTTCCCCCATCCACTTTTATTTCAATAGATTCTAGATGTGTTTGTTTCAGTTAATCTCTGGAAGTGCCAAGTAAAGATTTTCGAGTCTCTAGATTGTAGAGAGATTTCCTAGTTCACATGTTCTACATTAGGGTTGGTTAGGAAACCCTCATGGCCTCATAGAACCCGATTGTATCGTACTATTTTCGTTAAATTACCATTTATCAACGTCTTCACATGTACAGAGCACGCTATTGTGAGCATCATCATATCGTTAGTTCGAATATTTCTTCTCTGGTGCTAGGGTAGGCCATTGTTTGCGAAGAGCCATTGCGACTTGGTGCCATTTGAAACCGGCATGGCGGCCTCCATGAGTCATCAATACCGTCAACTATACGCTGACTCTACCAGGCCTAGGGCTTTCTAAATGTGCACCTTATTGCCCATTTGCTCGCCTGAAGCTCGTAGATCGAACATACGATACCGTAGGCAGTGCACCCACCCAGAGTCCTAGCCTTACCGTCACCTTCCGCCTTCACTCATTCAACAGCCATGTCTAGATCGCCGATATTCACCGCTGCATACAAGGTAGTATGCCTATCTTGTGTTACTGGTACGGCACCAGCTCCCCAAACAGGAATAAGCTGAACAACAGTATGCAGGCTACCGACTGTATACACCGCCGGAATAAGCAGAATCTGCCCCCGATGATCCGTAGTGCTATCAGTAGTTACATCCTCCACTACGATACATGGTAGAGGTGCCTTTCCGTGCCCCGAGACCCAACGAAGAGTAGCCTAACCTCGCCTAACCAAGGCAATCCCGTGCTGTAATATCGGCTGTGTACCACTAGCCGCCACCATCATCTCCGCCTAGCTGATAGTACCAAACAAAAGCGTTCAATATATTGACATCATTCTCATTGCCAACCAGGATCTCGACTGTCTCGGGGTGGCGTTACTACCCTACTCGGTGAAGTGCTGTCCAAAAATTCTTGTTGCACGTAGTGATCTACCTTAGTGCTCTCCATTCATAGCTTGATTCGCCTCGGAATTTGCTCCATCTTCTAATAGCAAAATGATTCTTTCAACCTGACTGGTGTCTGACCACTTCTCTTTCCCCACTCCCTGTTTCCTCTTGTGCCTTTCTTCAGTTCTCATTCCGCGTTACGCTAGTTGTAGGTATTGGCTAGGATATTTTGGCAGTCTAGGCTGGATGTTTATCTTTCGTAGTATCACGTCTCCATCATTCTGGCTTGGATCTTGCTTTTTTCGTGCCAACTATCCCACAATCGTTTGCGAAGGGTCATTGCGACTTGGTCTTGTTCGAATCCGCGATACCAGTCCTCATCAATAGTGCTCGCTCCGTCAGGGCTTGGGGAGGCCGGAGATTGTCTAAAAGTACCCCTTTTCGCACCTCGCTTTTGCAGTTGCTTCGCCACTTGTCTGAAGCCCATAATCTCTGCGATATCGAGCGCGGTACAGCCATCCGTAGCCACAGCATTGATATCAGTCCCCGCCTTTAGCAATTCTTGCACAATTTGCGAATTCCCGACATCCGCCGCTATATGCAAGGAGTTGTACCCATCCCGTGTTGTCAGTGCAGGATTTGCTCCCCAAGCAAGAAGAAGCTTAACCATTGCAAGTTTTCGGCCGTGGACTGCCCATATAAGTGGCGTTCGTGCCCAGCGATCCGCAGCGTCAATAACTGCCCCCTTTTTCTTTAGAAGGCATGCCACAATAGTTTTTCCATTCCCCGAAGCCCAGTGAAGAGCAGTCCGGCCATGGTAATCCGCAGCTGTGACGTCGGCTCCAATTTTCACCAGGTAGCTGCTAACCCATGGCCGCCACTTTTCTTTCTCCGCCCAACTGACCGCAATGAGCAATGGTGTCCAGCTATGTATTTTTAGATTAATATCGGCGCCATTGCGGACCAGAATATCGACGGTTTCGTTCTCCGGTGAGTATAGCGATGCTAGATGTAGTGCTGCCCAACCATCCCTTCTACGTTTGTTCACATCTACCCCATGCTGTATAAGTACCTTGACGATGTCATTATGTCTGAGCGACGCCGCTACCGTCAGAGCCGTACCGCCGCTCACAGTATTAACCGCATCGATGTCCGCTCCACCTTCTAATAGCTGTATGATCCTTTCCACCTCGCCACTGTTTGCTGCATTGTCTAACCCACTAGCCACTTGGCTCCCCCCGCTCTTCGTCTCGGCCATATGTTCTAATAATGCGCGGTCGTTCATGTTGGCTAGCCTTAGAGCGATGTGCTGCAAGATTTCCCGGGCATCGTTAGTCTCTCCTCGAAGTAGGTCAACTGAGCCCTGATGCTCTCTCACAGCAGCCGCATGAAGTGGAGTCCATCCGTGGACATCTTGGATGTTTGCCTGGGCACCTTTTAGAAGTAGAAGCGTTATCATAGCTTCGTTACATTCTAGAGCCGCTTTGTGCAGGGCAGTCACCCCTTGCTTGTCCTGGTAGTTGATGTCTGCTCCGAATTCAAGAAGTATTTCTGAGACCTCCAACTTCCCTGCCTGCACGCTCCAGTGGAGAGGTGTAGACCCATCCCTATTCTTGCCGTTGCTGTCGCCCCCATTCTCTAGCAACAGTCTGGCAATGTTCGGATACGGGATCGCCCAGTGTAAGCATGAGTTCCCGTAATTATCATTAAGGTCAAGCCTGGCACCATGCTTAAGTAGTACACGTACCACTCCTTCTCTCCCTTCTGGAACTGCACAGTCCATAGGTGTGTTACCCAGGCCATCTCTTCCATTGATATCAGCACCTCTTCCAATCAGAGTCTCCGCAGCTTCTTCGTTCCCCGCGTCTGCTGCACGGATTAAAGCCTTTTGTAGTTGCTCCGGGCTCGGTTTCAGGATGGCATCGTTCAGAAGTGTTCGAACCACGTTGTTATGGGAGCCTATGATGGCCCAGTGAAGGGGCATCCAGCCTTCGTTGTCTTCTACCAATACGTCCGCTCCGACTTGCAGAAGCGAGTTGACTGCATCTTCGAAACCGCCCCTAGCTGCCAACGCAAGGGCAGTCTTGCCTGTCTTGTTGCACCGGTCTCTGGCAGCTCCATTTTCCAGGAGAAGCTGTATCACCTCTGCGTTTCCGTTTTGCGCCGCATAGTGTAATGGTGTAGCACCTAAGCTGTCTTCAGTATCCAGTTCATTCGCTTCCTCTAGAAGCTTTCTCATGATAGAAGCCAAGCCCCAATACGCTGCAGTATGGAGAGCACCAAAGTCTCGAGGGAAACGGTCCTGCCAGTTATTCACCCGAGTGTGGTTCGTATGTAAAACTTGCAAAGACGATGCAAGTCGATTGTCGTGGCTCATAAAGCTGAGGGTCAATTCTTCTAAGTCTTCTGTAGTTGCACGCTTCGCATGATGTCCCCAATGACTCGATGCGTAATGAAGAAAGCAGTATTGTTGTAGGCGATCCTCCAAGCTTTCTCCATCAGTACAGGGCCCGGAATCGAACATATCGAACGAAAGGTAGACCAGGCAAGCCTCTGCAACCATGGAATCGGGGTTCTCCGGGAGCATGGTGGGATATTTCTGAAAATATTCTTGCAGGGTATAATGGACTAGTCCCACGCTCCCAATCGTCTCGTCAACCCAAATCAGGCCTGCGCATAAACTCAGTAATATTTGACTGTCGGTGCAATTGTCCGCGGAGAAATCGCTGTCTCCTAGTTCAACGCTCAGGGCGTGAAGCAATTCATCTACAGTTAATGTCCTCTTAGCACAGTATATGAAGGAAAGGGCTTTAATCGCCAACTCCTTGTCGCCATCTTCCTGTCCCTGGATTCTATCGAATGCTTGACTATAAAATGCATAGAGGCCCTGAGGTAAGTTCTCAAGAGACTTTCGTGCGTTTCTAACGTTATGTTGACTTTCGAGATGAGTGATTTGAAGATAAGCCAGTAAGAACCTAGGCGTATGTTGTTAGTACATATGAAGAGATAGTAGCTAATGAGGACTGAGCGCATACATGCCCTCGGCCTTCCTATACACAGTATCAACGATCTCGTCTTTTAGCTTTGGGCTTTGCTTAATTAGACGAGACAGCCTATTGTGAGTGGTAATTCGATGGTTGAGGTAAGCTCTGACATCTGATTCATCTGCCATAATATCTAGTCTCAGTAGGGTTGGAAATGTTGGCGTGAGATCGAGATGGGGGCGTGAAGTGATAAAGAAACGGACACATCCACTTAGCTCCTTAGCCAAGCCAAGGAAATTCTCCCTATGTTGTTCCAGGCATTCATCCTAAGCGAACCGTTAGTTAAATCTCTTAGTACAGGTCACAAAAAAGGGGGTTAGGTGGATTTATTGGTAGAAGAGACCAGGGCTACATACTAGGGCATCAATGAATATGAAAGTTTTGTCGAATATCCGAGCCATAGCTTTGATGACAGAGATACGGTCGTCGTTACTTGGATACGTTCTCTTTTCAAGATACTTCTCGCGAAACAACACGACTTCTTTAGGCAATGGGTGACACTGTTCAGCGAGTTGACGCATGATTATAGACAGCATGTCGATCTCTGTTCTCGGTTCTTTATAATCGCAATATACGTAGGAGACAGCCACCCGTGATCGATCCGTATTCTCTTCGATATAAGTGACTGCCCTAGACCTATAACAGTACGTTAGCTCTAGTGTTCAGAAACCTTCGATGTAAACGCGGCGATTCATACAACATTACGGTTTTCCCAGCACCGGCTTGTTTGTCTAACGTTAGCACTGAGTATATCGAGGGAATATGCCGATATACATACGGATGCCGGGACACCATAAGGGCAGGTTCACCCCGTCGCTGAACCAGGCTTGAAATATGTCGCTGTTCAAAAGCCATTCTCCGGTGCTCTTGTGGTGCTTATCGAATATAGCCCGTTGTTTATCATGGAAGTTAATTTTTGACAGCCATTCCAGAACTTCATTGCGTTCGGTAGCTGTTTCTCGGCCTGGATTATCGATCAGCATCACAATACCCCACGTGCTATTGTTATACCTACGCTCGATTTTGTCTAGAAGCTGGCCAGTATTTTGAAGAAAAGAATTCACGTTGGTGTTTATACGCTCCGAGATGACAAGGCCTCTCGATATGTCGGCTTGCAGAATGCTTGTATCATCGCGCAGACCAATGACGCGAGACAGGGTCGCATTATTTACTATATTGCGCACTTTTTGAACTTTCTGATGAAATGCCTCCTGCGCATTTTTGAGGGTGGCGTCAGGGCCCGTTGCAAGGGCCTGAATAACCTTGCCTAGAATTTTATCGTTATCGGTTAGTTTGAATCTCACAGCCTTGTTGTACTTTTCTTTTAGTAATGTAGTCATAGAAGAAAAAGGTATAGCTACCAAATCTTTTTTTCCGAATATACTCAACACATATTCCGCAGAGACCTAACACAGACGAAAACACCTCGGTAATAGCTACCTCTAGTTCTGGAATAGTTCCTAACTGATACTCGAGGATTTCCATGCTTTTAAGCTCCGTCTGCAGGACGTCGAAGAAGGATTCGATCTGATCGTAGTCCCCGGACACGGAATTGGCAGTCTAGGTAGTTCCTATCAGCCCACCAGAGCAAAATATACGACTAGGGAAACACTGACACTAACTACAAACTTGACGGCTGCAAAAACGGCCTCGCTAGGAGGGAAAGCCTAGATACACGGATGAGAACCTATAACATGCAAGCCATATTTGGGCTCCTAACAGCTTTGGTAGCATGCGCGACAACCTGTCCTAACGCCTCAATTGGAGTAAAAGCACTTGAGATGTGCGTCCTTATTTTACTGATCTTGCTACCACTGTGGCGAAAACTCTGGAAGTTGGATTTGGTCTGGGAGATCTCAGCCCAAACTTCTTCCAGTGTGGTCTGTCCGGTTGCGGCGTAAACACGAGCGCCTGTTTGGGCTTCGTACTGAGCTACGGCGGTTTTCCATATTAAATCAATATCAGATGATGACTTTGGAGCTTGTCGAACGCCAATGGTGGTTGCCATCCTCACGATTAAAAGCTCTTCAGCTTATCGTCATGTCAAGTGGTAACAGGCACATTATTGGAGTAAGGCAGTAAGGCACCCCATCATGCTGCAGAAGTACAGTCCCTCGACTCACGGCGTGCGCCAAGCGCCGATGCTACTCTCGACTGGGGGCCTCCGCCCCCCCAGTCGAGATAGATTGGTACCTAACCCATAAGAGTGCCGTTTTAAGAGGAACATCTCGACTCTGGGCGTACCGTAGCTCCGTTAGCATGGATATTCCGGCTCTAAGCGTCGATCCCTTTGGCTCCAATATAAGGGCAGAGTTCTATCACCATTTGCAAGCAACCCCGAGCGACCGAAGGATCGGCCTAAATGACAAAGCCAAACTAATAACGTGGTTAACCGATCCCAACACTCATCCGACATCGCAAAAGGAATTCAGTCGCCGAAACTACGTCCGGAAAAACTTCATATGGGACGATGCCAGACAAGAATTGCTCGCAATCCCTAAGCAAGGCGGCGAGCAAGAGAGAGTAGTCATCACTGAAAACCTGATCGTGGATGTCGTCTGGTCAATCCACACCAGAAACGGCCATGCGGGGTGGGACACTACCTGGAGAGATGTTAGCCGATCATATTACGGTATTCTTCGCACCGACGTGATATTCCTACTTCAACGCTGCGATATCTGCGCTCGCGATCCGCGCAAACGTCCTAAGGGTACTAGCGCTTTACATCAGTCAATAGAACCGCGTGAGCCCCATACGCCAGAACTGCTCAAACTTGAGGAATTTCTGCTAGATCCGACGAACTCGGTAGGTTGTCGAGTAGACGCCTTGATTTAGCACCCCGTGGACGTTGACATCGTGCGATAGTGAACTTGTGGCATAAGGACAGGCCATGCAGTCATAGGAGATTGTGTTTTGGAAACAGCAAGTAATTGAAGACTCGGGCTCAAGGACGGGATAAGGGGTATATATACGATCATTTTCTATCCCTTGCTTCGGTGGGGGGTCTGCGACCCAATTATACGGCTTCGTCTCGAACCCGTCTTCAGTACCAGATTGAAATTTGATAGGTATCTATTGCATCGCTAAACTAAGTTGACCAGATTTTCCTTTTAAATAGCCGGGGCAGTATCCGGTAATGCATTGCATTGCTCAGAGTAAGTAGTAATTGCACACATCTACGATAGGGGACTCTATGAGTAGGTAAGCAGCCAAGGGTATTTCAACCATGTCACGCAAACTATGTATACCAAGCCAAGCCCTGTACATTGTTATCTTGGACCACAATCATACGGAGTCAGCCGTGTTACTCTATCCTATATGTCACCTTTCTCTAGACTCTTCAAGATGATACCTTCTATCTGTGTCCATCTCTGAATGAGAAGATGCCGATGTACAGTTTCCCCAATATCAAGGTCATTAAGTCGTCGCAACTTTTCTCTAGAGAGTAGTAATAGCTCTCCAAGTAAGGCGTCTAGAAGCGTGTCAAAGTGGCCCTCAGCATCTGTATGTTTCCCTTTTTGAATTTCAGTTATTGCGGCTCGAGTTCCGGCGGACGGCCCCGTGTAGGCATGAAAAGTGAAGTCTCCTAAAAGGCCTCGCTGTGCCAGAGCATCTTGTTGAGCCCTTCCCAGCTTCGGGATGATAACTTCATCGAGACCAACTTCGTCGTGCGGGTTCTGAGGTACCGTAAAGCCGTACTCGACCAACAAGAAGTCATTCGAATGCTCTCCGTAAGAGATATACAGCTCCTCGCCTACGTGGTACGCACGATTCGTGGTTATGACGTAACCCTCGTCATCCCACCATGTCACTTTGCATCCATCAGTTGCGTGGTTAAACGAGTCAGCCGCCGGTAGCAGGCACAACTTGTCCTCCCATTGATATTGTTCCATTTCGGGCGTCTCGTGGAAGAACGTCCTCGTATTGATGATAAGCCAGTGGTACATATACTCAGATCGATCTAGTTCCGGGAAAGCCTGGGCGACACTATTCCATTCGCGCTGAAACTTATCTTGTTGTCTTTCTAGAATGCGACGTGCGGCGATCGGGAGATGTTCGTGCAGCTCCTTTGGCCACATGAGCGGAACCGAAGACGCGAAGTCAGCTTGTGTGGGTAGCAATCTAGCCCAAGGCAAGTCGGTCGGCGAAGTCTTCAGGGCCAGGTCAGCAGCAAGCAAGCCATGGAGAGGGATGTCGGAGGGCAATTTGGCGGAGATGCTGGCGGGAATCGAGTGTAAGCTATGTATGGCGGGCGCGGGGATTCGCATGATTTGCTGACCTATCTGTCGCTTCGTTAGATTGACTTCAACACTGAGTAGCACTCTTACCTCCAATTCACGCGTTGCTATTATACCAACACCTCGGGTTGGAATCCTGGTCGGCTTGATTCCATGCATCTGCACCCCTTTGCCTGCTGCCCACAGCATCAAGTCTTGCATACCATCGTCCTCCATTGTGCCGAGATACGGCAAGCTAGCGACTATAGGGTTGCATATGAGAGAGATGTAAAAGAAGACGGTAGCCTGCCAATGCTTTTTACTCTTCTTAACAAGGTAGACTTAATAAGTAGCGCATTGATTCTGCTAGCGATCCGTCTACTAACCAAAGGGAAAAGTTAGGTACTTAGTCAGGCGGTCAAGTACCTCGGACAGCCTAGGTACCAGTATTGCCTAGCTCATAGGGCACCAACTGCACTAACTAGGTACGTAGGTACATAAGGTACCTGTACTTCTGCCTTACTTGATGTCCTACATTCAACTCTCTTGCTTCCTAGATATCGTTGTTCCTGTATCAACATGTAAGAAATATATGTTCTGCTTCTTATAAGTGCTTTTCTAATTGGAGCAATTGTTTACTATACCACCAAGACCAAGTAGGTACCTAAAGGTACAATGTAGTATGCCAAGTTTTTGGTGTCCAAGGTTTGAAACTAAACGTGTGGTAGGTAACCAATTACATGAGTATAACTGTTCTACTAATTAATAAAATGCAATGAGGAAAAGGTACTTAAAGCCCAAATATTAAAAACAGCAAACGATTTCTAAGCCAGATGGTTTTACGGTGGTTTAGCATGAAGGTAACAGATGGTTTAGTCTTGCTAGTTGTTTACCACCTGAAAGCGTTGCTAAAGCCCCAATCAATCACCGAGAACTACACATCCCCTTGCTTACACATCCAAAGAGTTAAAAAAGTGCTACTTAGCTCCGATTGGCCAGTCGTGGTTGCTGTATTATTCCACTACTACTTACTTAAGCATGCCATCTCACCATCTGTGTCATAGGTTCCGAGTCTTTTTCTAGGCACCTAAGTACTAAGTAATAGCTTTAGTGTACTAGCGGTCACTTAAGACCAAGTTATTGTATATACCTTTGTAAGAAATCATTCTTTAATTGTGAAGCCTCGATTATTCAATACAGACTCATGTTTGATATATAATGAGCCACGGTGTTTCATAAAGAAGGATTCTTGCTAGTTGTCACAGTTTGTACTCTTTATGATACCGAAGTTGACTTATTCTTATTGCACGAGGGGGGATATGTAGACCCGTTGCAGCCATGCAGCCCTCTATCACAATTGGGTTGTGTTTCGGCACATCCTTCTACCAGTTCCCCTGACTTAACAGAATTCAAGAACAACTCAGAGCGTAGATAAACAGTTGTCAATCATATTCCTAATCTACATGAGCCATCCAGCAGCTATATGCATAAGCTTAAGAGGCTAGTTGCATAGCTCAAAGTGCCTATGTATTTGTTTGATAAAACAACGGCCCGGCAGCTACGGTGGAGTTTAACTCACTTAGCCTTCCGGAAATTAATAGAGGCATACATTACAAACTCACGCAAAGCTTCGAAGGTGTTCTGCACCATGGCAGATGCCATCCGATGCACAGCTGACTCTTGCATAGATATCTACCACGTGGGTGCAACTCTCCACGCAATGCTGTTCTCCTCCTATATGGTAATTCTAAACAATCTCCACAGTGTCCGGGACCAACTATAGGGGTGAAATAAGACTTTATTGACACCCGAAGGCTCTGAATACCTTCAGGGCTATCCCAGGTTACATACACATCCAAAGCCTAAGCCTTCCAGGGTCTCCCCCAGGACCTTCCTACAAAGGTCTTGTCTCACCAGGAGGTGTGCCTAAGGGGTGTGTCTGCTAACCTAACACACAGGAAATACTACAATGACAGCATTTGCGGACAACAACTTTCCATTAGCAATCAGGCGGTGGCACTTCGCATTATCACATAGAAAACTAAATTCTGGGCGTCCTAACATAAAAATCTGTACAAGAAAGCCGTGAAAGCATTGCTGAAAGTGAGGTTCACTAGACACGAGTTGTGTAACAGCTTGCAAGAATGAGTCTAGATTCATCTACCAGCTTTGCTCTCATAGCATAGATCGGTCGCCCTCACTTGTTCGCTTATAATCAGCAGCAGTTCAGTTATTCCTACTGCACTAGTTCCTGCCATAACGGTTTCCGATTGTCTAGGGGTTGACATCAATTTATGAATCGGAAAATCTTGGTGACGGTGGGATCAGTGAGAAACTCATCGGGGTGTGTGGCACATTATTAGGGATGTTAAATGCAATTTATAAAATTGGGTACTCCTTAGATTCCGAGGTACCTGCTGAGGGAGTGTATTCTAGCTTGGATACATAAAACAATTCTGCTGGCTCTAGTTTGATCTATACCCAGGGTCGAAAAAATATATATACCTATGGTTGTCAGATACTATAATGCCCGTATATTTTCAAGGCAGATAATCCTAGAGCCGCGGTGTGGGACCATTACAATCAGACCCAAAGTTTAAATCTTTCTCTTGTAGTAAGAGACCGCGAGAAGCACAACTTCCATGCCGAGACTATTAAGGAAGGTCAGCATATTGCTAAAATCGGACAAGAATACGTGACAGAAGTAGTAACTGAGTAAAGGCCGGTGATCCCTTTTTTTTTGGCGTTCGTAGGTCCAGGATTCACTCTAGGCACAAGATAAACAAAGGAGACTTGCTAAGTAGGAGGTTGGTGCCTTCGTGAGTCCAAACTTATGTGCTCACTCACCTATCGTAATTTTGTGGCCCGAGAACCCCTTGCTACAGTTGCTATTAGAGACATGAAAGTCTAGACTTACCGATTACCTCAACCAGATTTTGGCTATACCTACGGACATGGAGTTAGTAAATCAACACGTAAATAATATCGATGAGCATAGTTTCCACTAGCCTAAATAATGTCACTTGATAAAGGAATCACCGTGGCCCATAGATGTGTAGAGGTTGATGAGTTCTCAAGCTTTAAATAAAGTTCAGCAGCTACTTGTTGAGGTTCGAGAGGATGAAATCCGTAATACATACTTAGAGAATTTGGTTAGTCGGTTATTGATAGAGGTTGATAAGTAGAATCTACTATATCCAGTCAGATGTCATAGGTTGTTTTACTAGTCTATGACTTGGTCGGCTAAAAGGTTGTTAGACTATGTAATAGCTGTGGCTTTCGCGAGAAATAGTGTGGGTATTTTGAAACTAGAGATACATAGGTACATGTAGGCTAAGAGGAGTGGTTCTTCCTTATATATATTAAAGATGGTAGTTTCATGTCCTGAGAGGCCAACATACTTGCTATATAATACAACTATGCCTGTTTGCCAGATGCCAAGTTCCTAAGAAAATTGTATTGATTCTCCACCCACTCTAGCAAACGTTCCTTCTTCTTTCCCACCTTCTATCACCTTTCCCCTCAGGTTCCTGCCTATGACTACCCGACACAGTCGAGGAAAATCACGGTACATCAACAACAATCAACTCTACCTCGACCATTATCTTCATCAGGCAGTTCTTTCCTTTTAGTTTCTTCCTCAATACCTACTTGAGCATTGCCCTTCCGCCGCCAACAGCACAAGAAGTAAACGCCACAGTCGAGATGTGCTGTCTACCGTGTTGGCCAGTGCGCGATATCGTCCTCGAAGATGTCCCCGAGACGCCCATGTTCCAATATGTATGGAATGGAACCAATTGGGTGCCCACGATCAGCGATAACGTAAGTTTGCACAGGCTCTTTCCTTATTCACTTGCGAGCCATCTATTGAAGCCATTGTCTATTACCCGCTCCCCCGCGCTCTAAGCCCATTGTTTGCTTTGCTTTAATGTTTAACCATGCACGGTACCTACGATCTTGATGGGGCATGTACCTGTTTAGAACCGGCTTGTGAACCTCACGGCAAGTACGAGGTAATCTAGAAGCCATCAAGTACCTACCTCCTACCTATCAGGCAGCCCATCTGCCTCTATAGTACCTATAAGGTATGTAGGTAACCTTGGTCTACTACATAGGTACCTCTTGTTATACCCCACTTTGACAACACAACCTGCTACCTACCCACGAGTTCGCACAGCTACAACCCCACGCAGATACTCATATCCCAGGATCCATATGCGCGTGTCTCTATCTCTACCTCTCTACCTCCTTGCATTCCTTGCCCCTCGAGATCCTTCCCTCTACAATTGTTATTCACTACGCCCACTCAAGTCTTCCTATAAAGCTACCACGAATTCCCCGCCCATACTATCTGCAACACCCTCTTTCTCTTCTTTACCAAGATTCCAGAAACCCTGGGCCTCAACCGCACTTGTACGAGAGCGACGAGACCAATACCCGCCATCGTGCAGAGCCATGTGCAGCAGTGGTTGTGCTTGTTCCTAATTACATAATTGCCTAGACCTCAAGGGGTCACCTACCTACGTTACTGTTTCGCCAAGTTTGCCCGGCATGCACTCCCCTGGCAAGGGTACAAAAAAGACCAGACGTGTTTCCTTCGCTGAACCCAGTTCCCCGAGCACTACCAAAACCAAAACCAAGGCTCAGCATTATCCTCAGCTTGACACTCAACCCAGCACTCAATCCACTTCCACTTCCACTTCTACTTCCACTCCTAAACCACCAGTCGGCAACAACCCTCCTCCTGCCTCCCAGGCCCATTCAACTTCAACACCAAGCACTACCCGCCCTCCTACCACCGAGACAACAACTCCTGCAGTTGATAAGCTTGCTGGTCTGTTCACTCACACCGTCACCAATACACCTCACGGGCTTGTCATCGACGGTGTCCTTCAACCACGTGGATCTACACTCCATTCCCAACTTCACAATTCTGTTCCCGGCTCTACCTACAATCCATCTATCCCTCCGCACTTCCAGAACGCCGCACCTCCTCAGCAAGCCAACATGAGTTCTGTAGCTGCTGGTCTAAACCCCGACCCAAATGCGGTCCACTATCAGCCGCCTGTGCCAGACACAACCTATGGTCCCTTTGAGTACACCTACGTCCCTCGAAACGACCCACAGTATATGACGGCAAATGGTGTTCCTGTTGGTGGCCCGCCGTTTCTTGCACCTGCCGCCTCTTTCCCTTATCAACAGGTACAGCCCCAGACTTTTCTGCCTCTGCAAACGCCACCAGTAGTGAGCGGAGTGCCCGCTGCTGTCTTTATGAATGCAAGTTAAATCCGGGTGTTGGCCAAGGGCTTGTCATCCCGTGTCACCACTAACTACCACAGATTGTTTTTCTGCTCTTTCTTTTTTGTCTTCTTTGCAATTGACCACCAACTCTGGTTTGGTGAGATGATAGGCCATGCTAACTCATTTTTCCTATAGCCTCAGCCTGGTATGGCCACTGCGCCTATCCCAATGGTCGGCGCTGGCCAGCCGCCATTTATGCAGGGTCACCCTATGCAGCCTCCCATGGTCAACTATCAACCTGGCTCCATGCCTCCCATGGCTTATGCTCCAGCACCTGGCGGCCCCGCATATTTGGCACCTGGTATCGCCCAGCCTACTCCCCCGGTCACGCCTCCTGGCGCTTACTTCTTCGGCGGAGGTAATAACGGTCTCGAGATGGGAAAGACAAAGAATGAAGTTGACGCAGACACTCAGTACAAGGCTTTGCATAATCAAATGAACGAACCGCAAGGCATCAAGCCCGCCGATGACGATGTAAGTCGTATGTATTGGTGCCGCGAACTCGACGGTCAGTGGACCTCCCGTAGCCGCTTTTCCCTCGATCGCATGGGAAATTTCCGTTGGTATGTTACCGAAAACGGCGTCTTCTATGCCAAAATGCTTGTTGAATAATCAACCTACGAAAGTAAGTATCCTTTTTAAATCTTACATTTCCTGAATGCTAACTTTTGAAGAGCCACGCCGTAACTACATGGTACATACACTTTCGAGGTTGTAATTGCTCTTCTTTGATTTACTTCCACTGTATCCTATATCCCTCAATGGTTTCCAGTGCTTGTAAGTTTTCCAATATCGTCAATCAAACCCACAGGCAGTCTTTGGAATATGTCCTTTCTACCAGCCGGTACACCGTCGTCAGTCAAGGTTCTATCATACTTGTGCTAGGGGAGCAGGGATTTATTCAGAATTTCGTCACAAGGAAACATACTAATAATCAAACAGCGCCAAAAGAAAAAGACATTAACCGACAACAAAGTCTAAACTCGATTAACTTTCGAGCTCTACTTGAAATCGGTTGTCCAATATGGCTAGAGATCCCTGGAAAAAAGCAAGCACGAATAGGAGAGGGGTGCAACGTGAGGATGCGTGGATGGTGTTCAACGAACAGAGCATTAAAGCTGGGCTTGGGATACGGTTTTCTTTGATTGCATTGTGAAAAGAATTGTAACAGAATAGCAGGGCAACAATACGAGACGAAGGGAGATAGTCCTAGGTGCAAAATTGGCTGAGAAGAAATCACCGTTAGATAAAATGAGCCCTAAATGCTACCTACATATTACAGAACTTGTTAAGGCCGGCTTCTTCACCAATATTGCCAAGACTACTTCCCTAAGCCTGTTGCACTAGCAACTATTGTATAGCTTGTTATATACATACGCACACTTACGATGATAGTGTGATGTCTGGAGCAAGCTCACCCTTTGTTCTCATCTGATAATGAAGAGACAAACAGGATACCTTCCTCATGAAGGAATGGCGTGCATAGGCATCTCCACTGACTCTTCTATGTAGGTGTTTTCTCGATACAACGCCAGTAGGATAGCGAGGTGGCACGGGTGATCCCGTTCGGGTAAATGTGGGACGACGTTTGCGGGGAGAGGTGGATGCAGGTGGGTTGTATAATTGCGATACCTACCTACCTAGGTAGAGGTACTTACCTATGTATGACCAAAATACTCTACAAGTGCGTAAGCTAAGTCAATTACTCGGCGAGGTCAATTGGCGATTGCTTCTTTAGTCTGTATGTAGCGGAATCGGACATTAAATCCATACACGATCCTAAGAGTGTTTTTATCTACCCACGAACGAGCCAATCCTTGTCTGGAAAGATCTGCCGACATTGCTTAGCGTTCGTATGTATGTTCCGAAGGTGTCTGATGGTGTCACACGAGACCCATGTACGCGCCTGAAAAAAAGAAATTCCAATACTGTACATCACGAAATGTAAGATATACTCCATCGTTTTTCAAACGAAGGTGAGTATATTCAATTTACCAAATGATATCAGTGTAGGGAGCTAAATAGAATAAGTTTAGGATACAGCATACTGTCTTAATAACCTAGTTCCTTATGTAATCATTGATCCACCGCTTCCGCCACAATCCCTTCCACACAGTCAACACAGTACTACGTAGATATTGTTTCTCACTCATACCTTGCCCACGAGTCCTTGCCGGGACTTGCTTCAACTACGCAGGATGCCAGTACTATCGCTAGCATACTGCTTGCCATTGCTGATCGTAGAACAAGTCCGAATGGCGGAAACAAACGAGATTGCGGCGACGGCTTACACGATTGGAGTTTCATTGATGCTATTATCAATACCTATTACAGGCCATCAAGTTTCACTGCACCACACCCTTACGCTGCTGAACCAACCCAAATGCCACCTTGCCGCCACCGAGCACATCTTGAGATATGCGGTAATACCAGCTGATCACACACTTGATAGCTAGACTATCTACTGTGTAGGACAATAGATATCTTCACCGCATCATCTACCTACCTTGCTTGCTTACAGATACGCCACATTTTGTAGGCATGCACATTATAACTAGAATCATCCTAGCTTGCGCGTACGAAGTCGAAGTTTATAACAGAATTCATACCTTTAATTCTCATAATAAATAATTCTAGGTTAGCATGACAACGAGACATACTATTGAGCTGCTCTTTGTTACTAATAAAAAGATTCGAGTTTGACCCAGTCAGTGTGCCAGTTGTATGGAGAAGAAGCTAGGTACTTCTCTGCCCAAATGTGAATGGTAGAAGAAGGTAAAGATTCGCCAAAACCAGGCAGGCTCTATCTACCTACCGGGGTGTCTTCTATGCGGCGTCCACCAGATTCGGCACAATATGGGGCCCGTATCCCTACAATTATCCATCTTTGGAGAATTTCCGGGGTGCACATACCAATAGTGTGGTATTGCGTCCGGGGGTCCTATCCCAGCGCACATCATTGTTATCGCGGCGGTGTGCCCGAAGGGACATATCAGTGGAAAGAGGAATAAATGGCATTTGTACCTTCGTGTTGCCTCTTTCGCCCATCCTCATCCTCATCCTTATATCGGATCATTTATTTTATCATTAGCTAACTTTTGGTAGGGATTCAGGTAGTCCTCAGTGTGATTGAAAACAAGCACAACCAACTGCTATCATGGGCGTCCAAAACCTAGCCCAAGCGGTTACGGCTCTGTTCTTTCTCGCCGTGGGCTATTTCTTGGCTTCAACTCTATATCAATGGCATCGCCTTCGCCATATCCCTGGCCCCTTCTTTGCGTCGTTCTCGTACCTCTGGCTCTTCATTTCGGATTGGAGTGGGAAACAGTATGATTGGCACAAAGTCCTGGGTGAGAAGTACGGACCACTGGTTCGCATTGGGCCCAATGAAGTGAGTACGGATGATCCCGAGACGATCCGCCGTATAGCGAGTGTGAAGAGCAAATATCCGCGATCTGGATGGTATAATGGCACACGCATTCATACGGATAGCGACTCCATGCTCTCTATGGTTGACCCCGTCATCCACGATAAGCGAAAAGCCATAACCTCCCTAGGCTATTCCGGTCGCGAAACCCCCGGGCTCGAGTCCGCTATCGAAGAGCAAATCGAAAACTTTATCAATTCAATCCGGCGGAAATACGTTAGGAAATCAGGGACCGGTTCCAAATTGGTGCCTCTAGATCTGAGCAAGGCGTACTGTTTGTTTGCCTCGGATGTTATTTCCCGCGTTGCCCTTGGAAAAGAATTCGGCGGTGTTGAAGCAGACGAGGATGTCATAGGATTCACCCACAATGTCGAGACGTTCACACCCGTCATGAACCTCCTAGGAGACATACCTTGGGCACGAAGCATCTTTTTTTCAAACCTGGGAATAAGGTTGCTCTGCCCTAAACCAACACACAAGACAGGGATCGGCCTAATGATGAAGTCAGTTCCCATAGTTCATCAGACCCATGACGTATAAATTGATCGCTTGTTTGTAGAATGGTCAACGAAGAGGTCCATAAGAGATACGCAAGCGACGTGAAAACATCCGATATGATAGTGAGTAGGAAACAGATCTTGAATCGACCTGGTATAGGCGGCTGACATTCTTGGCGTGGAGGGTTCATTTCGTCGTCATGGGCTCTCCGAGAAAGACTGTCAGACCGAGGCACTATTTATGTAAGCATTTTCTAGTGACGCTTTATTCTGACAAGTATATTTTGATGAGCAGCAAGTGCCTTGAATACTTATGTTTTGTAAAGGTTTATAGCCGGTTCTGAAACGACAGCATCCGCTATGCGCCTTACGCTTTTCTATCTTCTCGGGACACCCGTCGTATACCAGAGGCTGAAAGCCGAGATAAAAGCCGCAGTTGAGAGTGGGAGAGCCTCAAGTCCCATAACAGCTGCAGAAGCAAAACAATTACCATATCTGCAGGTATGTCTCATCTCCTTTCACCTATCCCAACTGTCAGCCCCCCGACCCAAAATCTAAACCACCTTTTAGCCAGCTATTCTGACTTCTTATTCTCCCAGGCTGTCCTATACGAAGGTATACGCGTACGCCCGACAGCCACCGCAACTTTTGGCAAGGCTGTGCCGCCTGAGGGTGATACGATTCACGGCTACTTTGTTCCCGGCGGCACAACCATCGCATCAAACCTATCCGCCCTAATGCGATCTAAGGCTATATTCGGCGAAGACGCCGACATCTTCAGGCCCGAACGATTCCTCGAGGTCGATCGAGAAACGCGCGAAGAAATGCAGCGCATCGTCGAGCTCGTTTTCGGCTACGGTCGTTGGATGTGCGCTGGCAAGGTCATTGCCTGGCTTGAGCTTAACAAAGTCTTGTTCGAGGTATGATTGGCCCTTCACGTGCTTGCTTTTAGCCTCCCCTTCCCCGTAGAGATTGAGGTCGCTGACATCTACGTCTCAATAAGGTTCTCCGTCAGTTCGACTTTCAGATTTATAACCCCCAAGTTGGGTTCATAGCTCAAAGCCATGGATCTTGGATAGACAGGGAAGTTCTTGTTGCGGCTACGGAATCGGATATGTTTGCTTGAATGCAGTCTCGGGACTTGCTGCTAGAAATAGCATCTTCGACATAACGTATTGAGCTTTTTCGGTAATGAGGTTAATATAGTTATAATATGCAAGGGCAATGGTTATGAATTATTAACAATACAATGTACCAGAGTAATATAGTGAGATACTAATATTACACCACAGAGACGTCTGTTTCAATAACCCCGCAACTTCTTACACATCGATCGCATTTGAAGACATTCGTCCCCAACGCTTTCAGATAGATAAATATCAGCATCATCCAGAAGTACGGGCAATTTACACAGAAAGAAGCAGGGCCCATGTCTGTTTCCGTGTGTCCTTAGGTATACACCACGCCGTGGCCTCTGCGGCTGCCTTGATTAATGACCCGATGCCAGTGCCTTCCTATGTGTTTCTTTGAACAGCCGGTACTACACCCAACTACGATCCTCGATGTAATATATTCACGAATCTTGATCTTACGTTTATCGGTATTTCATGTCGCACATCTTTCCGACTTCACATCACTATACACCCAAGCCCATATCTCTCATCTCCCTCGCTCTAAACAGTAGAAAAATTAACAATAACAGCGGAAGTCCTTACGGACTACCTACAAACACAAGATTCCAAGAGTCAATTATAAGAGACCTATCTATCATTACATCCCCGAGTCGCATCATGGGTCCCAAGAGGAAAAAGAGAGCCCAATCATTTAACGCATGTCCCTCATATCCCAAACCGAATGCCAACAGGAGACGAACCCAGTCGATGCCGCCAACCTTCGACACGAGTAACGACAGCGAAATAGACGGCGCTGACAGTGACTCTGGATTCGCTACTCAATACACCCGGCAAGATCATCAGGATCCCATTACCCTCTTTCCATGCCGGAATGTCAACGGTCCCATCACGAGGTCAGAGAGCTCGATGGCTATGCAATTCTGTCCTGAAGCTCTTGACGTAACGGTAATTAACCTAACTCTTTAAATTTAGATTCGCCAGTTTCGACCGAAAACATGACCTCGTTTATATCAACGGCGTTTGCAAAAGATCTTCGGTTTCGCGAGAGCCCAGAGCTGCGTGGGCAGTGATGCACGGCCCGGATTTCACAGGGCAGCCGGGCTTAATAGTGGCTCGTCGCCTAGAGCAATTCACACCTCAGGGGGCCCCAATAGCCCAAGCTAAAGTGGCGGCAGAAATCCGGGCCGCCATTGCAGCCCTTCGTCTTGCCGATTGGAAAAATGAAGGTTTCGAAAGTTTGATCATCGCCACCAACTCGGCATACCTAGTCAGTGGCGCTACGATCAAATACAGATGGGAGGCGGTCCCCGAGATGAAGGATCTATGGCAGGTGCTGCTGTATGACATCAGGCAAAGGCAGGAGGAAGGCCTATCCGTCAAGTTCTAGAGGATCCAGGGGTTGCTCAACCAATGGTGCTTTTTAGCTGCGACGGGGGCCGCAAGAACACAAGAGACGCTAGAACAGTGGGTTGATTGATTGAATAAGAGGCAGACGACCCTCCCCTCATAGCGTATCAACGATCCGATTATCAATCAGCGAGTTACAACTAACTCATTGCTCCTCTCTCTCTATTCTTCCGCCCTCATTTTTAACATGTTTACGCCTCAAAGTGAGTGAAATGCAGAGCTGGCTATCTTCCTGAGGCATCTATCTACTTACTCAATTACCCCGCACAGCTGCGCATAGAAAGCGCGTTTACTAGCATTTGGTCATCGGCCCTATGCAATTAGATACATCGGAGGGCATCAAAAATGAGGACTAGGTATGTACTTATTGTGCCTCTCTCCGCTCCCCTCCCCAGTCCCCTCTCTCTCTCTACCCTTTCCCCAGCACACACGAGAGGGTTTCAGGACACGCTGTCCTAACGTTATCTAGCAACTGCCAACGGCCAGCACGTTATTGCGTATTCACACCATCCCGAGTCCTCTGCAAGCTGGATTGAGAGATTATGACTTATCTCGTATGTCAGGCTTGCTAAGCAGCTGTGCGCCACTATTGACTGATATACTATTAAAAGCGCGACAGCTTCTCTTGGCAGCGTCTTCGGCAAAGCACGCAGACAGTCAGTCGAACGAGTGCCTACGCAACCCTCTTGCGCAGGTACTAGTCTAGACAGCCAGACGGCACTAGCAGGCGCAGCGGCCGACAGATTCACCGGGGGCGCCAATAATACCACCCTGCATAAGCCTCCACGCACCCATTCTGCTGGGCATTTTGGTCGGCACGGAGTCGGCATCTCTCCACACCCTTGTTCATCCGAGCAACGCGCGCGCGGCGGATGGGCGGGGTCTGGCGGGGGAAGAGAGAGGCCATGTGCCATGTGAGAGAGGGCCTACGACAGCCTTCCCTTTTCGGATACTGTGGAGATCACGCCGATTCCATGGGCATGCGCGGCCATTGAGCGCGAAGGCTTCATAACCCATGCTTACTGATCGGTTATGGTATCCACGGCCGGGGGTGGTCTGGCTGGACTGCCTGGGTAGGGCTCACTAGTTTGCTAGCTCCCGAGCAACAGCCCTAGCATGACAATGAACATGGTAATGCATGATGAAAGAGTACAAACGATTTCCTAATTATCTGTCGTTTCGAGTAGGGATTGCCAAGTAACCGGCCCGTTGGCGATCGCGGGCGAACTGCATCGTCGAGATACATACAAGCCAGAAGAACGAGAACAGTATGGCACCCGTGGAACCCGGCACTAGTCTCGTCGCTAATGCCCTCGCCAGAAGAGAAATGCTACCCCGGATTTCGCTACGAGTATATCATGGATCGTTCTCCTACCTGTCTAATCTCGCTTCGTCCTGAGTGATGCGACGTTGCTCTCCCAGCCGAGTCTCTCACGACCAGGATCCCGTTGTCTGTTGTGGACTGTGTCTTACATACATCGGCCGTGATGAGCGTATCCGCTCGCTAGCAAGTACAATGTCGGCAGACAACCGCGGGCCTGAGCTCGCTGCCGTCACGGGCGCGCTCCTTGGCCTCTCCGCCGTCACCGTCGCCCTCCGATGCTATGTACGGGTCTTCATGCTCAAACTATTCCGACCGGAGGATTGGCTAGCTGTAATGACACTGGTACGGCAATATTGACATCACTCAACTTTCTCAGGCACTAATTCTAAATAGGTGTTGTCTATTGCCTACACTACCTTCGTTATGTTGTGTATTAGATATGGTGCTGGCAAACATCAGGCGTCCGTACCACTAGAAAATATCCCCAAAGTGCTCGAGGTACGCTCTTGCAGAGGTGAATCTACATAACCAATCAGCCCCTTTTAACACGAACGAATCCTAGATGCGCTGGGCCGGCGAGATTACTTACATCGCCACGGGCATATGTCTCAAGCTCACAGTCGGTCTCTTTCTACTGCGCATCTGCGCGCGGAGATGGCATAAAATGGCCATTTATACCGCTCTTATCATCTGTGTCGGATTCAATGCCTTCTACCTCTTAATGGCGACTTTCCAATGCCGCCCTGTCGAGTTCTACTGGGAACAGTACACAAATCCCACAATAACCGGCACGTGTCTCCCTCCTCAACTCGTCACTGGTCTCACATACGCCGCTTGTGGTGTGAACGCCGCAGGTGATTGGGTTCTCGGACTACTACCCATTGCCCTCGTAAGGGGCCTCGATCTCATGAAGAGGCAGAAGATCTCAATCGCAGGCATACTAGCCCTTGGCGCTCTGTAAGTCTACCAAGTTACCTACCCTCATCATACATCACATACCATCTTTCTCAATAAGCAGCTAATAAAAAAATCAAAGAGCCTCCACCGCCACAATCGTGCGCATATTCTACGTCTGGCAGCTCACCCACGACGAAGACATCCTCTACACATTCACCGACCTCGCCATCTGGTCCACCGTCGAGAACGGGCTGGGCCTCACCGCCTCCTCCATCGCCACCCTGCGCCCGCTCTTCAAGAGCTTCCGGGAGATCCCCCTCTCGCAACGCCTGTCCACCAGCTGGCACGCGCTCCGGAAGTCCTCCGGGCACATCCACATCCACTCCTACGGGCCCAATAGCCCCGAGCCCAAGCCCGGGCCGAATTTCGGCGGTGGTCAGATCTACGGACTACACATAGATCTAGAACCGCAGTTCCCGAGACGGGTACTATCCCGCCAGCCGAGCGACGAGAGCATCAGCAGCGATGGTGTCCCGCTGACGCCCACGAGCAAGTACAGCTGGCAGAGCTACCGGAGCTACGAGATGAATAAGGATGTCCTGGAGAGACACTACTACCCCGTCAGCCCGCGCGAGATGCGCACAAGGTGGCATAGCGATGGGTCGAGGCATTATAGATTGTGCGGGCGCTCGCATGAGAGCTTGCAGGATCGCGCCCGGGCACAGGGACAGGGACAGGGGCAAGGACAAGGGCAGGGGCAGGTATATGGGCACAGGTATGGCGTACATGGAAGGCAATTCAGCGTTTGAATATTGGTTTTTGGTGTGCGTTTTATTGATTTCGCGGATTTTGGGTATACCTGGGACGAATAGAAATTGTCACGGCCTCAACACATTAGCTCTTCGTGATCTGCTGCTCTTCTGTGTCGCCCCTTCCCAGTCCGTACAGCTTTTAGAGCTGTACGAAGAGTAGAGCGCGTCATCACCGGCATTCAGGCTCAGGTAAATGATGCGAGTAGCTAGTAGCATGTGCCTAAATGATCCTTTCAGTTACTAGTATTAGCATGATGAGCGAGCGTACATGTATAGATTCGCCAGTCACCTCGCATTTCCTACAACCCAAGCACTCAAGCGACGATATCTTTTAGCTCATAAAATCTCCAACTCCAAAAGAGGAATAAGGTTTTTGAAGTTCGCTTTTAGGACATTGCGAAAATACGATGTCGCTTAGTCATCACGCAGAGTCTCGGGTCACTTCACGCTCCATGATTCAACGTCTAATCGCTATCCCCGATTCGACCCTCTATCCTATCTTCGAAATCTTTGATTGTTTCTATCCCGTATGTAAACAGTTTCGTCGTATTCACGTCGCTAAGTCTACGCCATGCCCAACTGTAGATAGACACGAGATGGTCTATCAGATGGTTGTGCTATTGAACGCCTGGTAGAGTCTTGATGGCTTTCAATATCCTAGAGGTTAGAGGCGACATATGAAATCTGAAGTTCAATAAGCTTCTATTCATTTCTCGTAGGGGAAATACGATCTATGTTTGAGCAAAGCCTGCACGGGAGAGGCGAAGTTAGATGACGACGAGTATGTTGTGCGGCAGCATATTTAGTTATGATTATGGCATTGAGAGAATAGAAGAATGATAAAATGCTTTTATAACGAAAGAGTATCGTTCCGGTAGTAAATACGTGAATGGCTAGGCGAACAAATGGTATGGTGGTGATGATAGTGATGTGTAAAGTAGTGATGCCTATTAGGGTTGGAAGGGGGAGTAATGGGAAACACCAAGAGAAGCATCACGATCAATAGGATAGCGTAGAAAATCAGCATCAAATTATCTACAAAGGGCAATAAGGCAGTGTAGTAAATGAGCATGGTGGCAAGCACCTAGGCAACCGCCAAACAAGCTGGGTGGTGAAGCTACCTAGGTACCTTCCTCGCCCGCCTACCTCGTTCTACACAAACACCATACAATAGAGGGGCAACGAGAGGGTTATAAGGTCCTGTAGATGGCACCTCGATCGGGCCTCAACGATGACGGGTACTCAACCGATGAAGGCACTTGGTGTAGTGGTAAAGCTCTCAGACCAGAAACAACGTGGGAGGTTGGGCAATGACAATGTGGCAACACAGTGGGTACAGGGGACTGGCTGGGAGTAACCATACTGGAGGACATGTGCTGAGGTTGAGAACCCAAGTTGAGGATGGGGCGGAGGGGTGGTTCTCCGATTCGGTCCTCGCCGGGTTCATTTTTTTATATTTTTTTTCTCTTCTCTCTTCTTTCCCCTTTCTTTCTGGCCCTTAGATATCAATATGCCTATTTGAGAGATATGACATATAAGCATAGTTTAGAGAAGTTTACCCCGACTTGAATTAAATAAGGGAGCAATGTTGTTAACAAGTTCTAATTGTTTAGGTCTTGAGGTACCATGTTGTGCTTGGTGGTTCGTTGATATATCTAATGTTATAGTGAATACGAAGTAAGTAAGTACCTAGGTAGTTAAGAGTACCATACGTCAAAGTACGTACCTACTACCAGACTACTTTTTTACACAAGTATTACCAGGCACATTAGAGTCGTTTGGAAATGGCAAGGAAACAAATGTACTATCTGTCACGGGGATTGAATCGTTTTTTTCTTTTGACCGTCCTACATGTTCTACGAAATCTCCAGTAGCATCGACTAATACCTGGGATCCGCACAACACATACACACACAGCACGCAACGAAAATATCATTCTCCTCGAATATTATATTTTGCTGTAATGGGGATAGAAGCTGTTCACTTTGAAATTTGCGCTGAAAGGAAGCAGTTTCTTCAAGGCAAAGGCAATACAAGCACATCCGAGAAATGCAACGAAAGTTAAATTACGACACAAACTGACCTTTTCTAATTTACCTTGAAGACATCACTACATCAATCTTGAGCTACGCGTCTTCGGCTTCCTCTAGAATCTTGAAACCGGTTATTCGGATATCCTATCGTCGGATACGTGAGGACGGAGAGGAGGCGAGGTCCAAAGTGGAGTCGCCCCGATCACCATTATACTCCCGTGATTGGTGCATGCAAGGGGTGGCACCTTATATAGTTGAGGTATGTAGATTTTATCACGTTGTAACTGACCAAATGAGACGTCAACCTAAGGCGAGCCTAAGCTACCCTTCGGTGTTTATATTACAAATCAATTTGGATTGGCCGCAGGTGTAATAGTTGCATGTAGAGTATTTAGCTGCTTTGCTAATTCAGCACACTTCGCGTGACACTACTACCAGTTTTCATTTATTTATCTAAGTCGACACCTAAGTAGATATAATAGTAAGCGTGACGGAAAATAAGCGGCATGAATTATTTGGCTAAATCCATCACCGTCTTTCTTCCCTCTCTATATTCGACTTCGTCATTCACTCTCTTACGGTCGGTAGTGCCCTTCCTCTTCTGACAACACCTCGGTATAGCAAGGACCTTCTTCCCAATATAATCGGCCGGGTCTACCGTGAGTAGAGAATACTTGTTGACGTGTTCAACGCCACCGGCAAACGGTCCTTTCTCGATTTCAAGCTCAAAAATATTGAGCTGCAGAACTTCAGGATCTGGATCGTCAGACGATACCAAATGGTCGAACGTAACACCGTAGGACTCGAAATCCCTGGATAAAATGTTAACGCCGATTATTGTCCATATAGCCCATAAATACGCACCCCTTTGGAGCCTCCCATTTGGCTTCCCATCCCAACACTTCGTCGCGCACAACCATATCATTCGCAAGCTCCGGGTTCACATCATGACCGTATAATGTCTGGTATGTCAATCTTGCGAGATCCGGGGCCGCAGGTTGTGGGAATTCGGCGGTCATCCAATCCATATTCCATGCACTCTCTGGAAGGAGTCTTTGTATGGAAACCAAGGGCCCGAGAATCTGGATTCTCAAAGGTTTATCTTCGGGCGGAGGGTGGAAAGGATGGGTAGGGTTGCAAATGCAAGGCGGTATATGAAGCTTGTAAGCCATGCTGTTTAGCAAGCTCGGGCTACTGTTAAGATCGATGACAGAAAGCCCGGAGCGTGAAATGCGCAGGATTAATATATGCCGGATTGAAAAGTAGGCACCAACAATGTTTCATAATTTAGTACCAACTAATAATACATGTACCAGGTATACGCGTACAGAAGTCACGGTGTAGCGTTCGAAGCAATCGAGCGGCTCAACAACCTTCCATTAAGCCCGTATTACATTTGTTCCAAATCGAGGACTGGAACTATTTGTCAGTCTATGCTTGTGTACCGTCTTAAAAACAACCTCATAGGAATCCGACGTTTTTCACTCGGGTCCGCTACGATAGGTAGCTCTAACGGGGGTCTGGTCTAGCCATTCGTTTGATTTGTTTAACACACCTATGTTTCTAACTGAGGTCATAACTACATGGCTATGTGCAAACATTCCTAGATAGCTTATTTACTATAAGCTTGACTGCGCTTTTTTCCAAGCGCAAATTGTGAATGTATGCTACTGCTGCTCAGTTATTGACGAAGGACAAGTAGAATGATCGCGCTAAACCCAATTTGTATACAGCATAGTCACATTGAATTCCCGAATCTCACGATTATACGTGTAATTTAGTGAATTCAAACCTTTTATGCTTATATATTAATA
Source organism: Nemania sp. FL0031 (assembly GCA_022432375.1). Classification (NCBI taxonomy): domain Eukaryota; kingdom Fungi; phylum Ascomycota; class Sordariomycetes; order Xylariales; family Xylariaceae; genus Nemania; species Nemania sp. FL0031. Next base: position 591,103 of record JAJKKK010000027.1, read on the forward strand.
ATTGAAGCACGGATGCCTATGGCAAATATAAGATAATGTTTTAACTCCACACACTTTACCTCTTAACATATTCCTTAGCCTTAGCACATAGGTACCTATGAACATCGGTGGTACGCTACTAAATTTCATTACCGGCCAATCACAAGCTCCTAAAAAGCATATCTAATCGATTTTACCCTACGAGAGATCTCATCTAGATAGCAGCTCGCTCACTCACTCAATCACTGACTTGCTCATCTATTCGTTCACCTCAACTCCCTAGCCATATCCTCTCCATCTCATCCCGAGAACAGCGCCGTCTCGCAATTCTACAATGTAATGGCCACACAAAAGCGCGCCGTCCGCGGCGCCCTGAAAAACACACTGCCGTCGTCTGCAAACACTCTCACTTCCATTACATCAGCAGATGCAGCCGGGGCGGGAGAAGGAGGAGAACCACAGACGCCATACTCGCAGGCGCTCTCCCGGCTCTCGCCATTGCAGCCCGTCCTCTCGGGCCTCGCGCACCGCAACCACAACCAGCACCGGCGCGCAGCGTGGTGGCGCCACTTCGGCATGCTGCGCCGGCACTGCGCGCGGTTCGTAGACGTCTTGGTTTCCGCTGTCGCTGCTGCGCGGGAGAACGCCGCGAAGGCTGCCAAGGCGGCGGCAAAGGCGAAGAGCAAGAAGCGGAGGCGGGAGGAGCTGGCTTCCGGGGGCAAGCTAACGCCGACGGGCGAGATGGATGGTTTGGGCGTTGTGGGCACCGGGAAGACGGATTTTGAGATGGATGTGGATGTTGACACACACGCTGCTTGGCTGCGCGATGTCTTGGTTCCGAAGTGCTACTTGTAAGTTGGCCGCTTCCTTGTTTGATACGTTTTAACTGCGGTTTTGAGAGACTTGGGAATGGAATCCTTGATCTTTTTTTTTTCCCTTCAATATTTATGATTTCTTTTTCACTTTTTTAAAGATGGGTAAATCTTAATTAAGTCTCTAGTGAATCGCTAACCCGTTCGCCGATACAGAGCTTTCTCCCAACTCACAGCAGACAACCAGTTCGCGCCGCTCGGCGTCGTGCTCCTAAGTATCCTATCGCAGGTCCAAGCAGCATGCGACTGTGTGTCTCCTAGACCCGCTTCGCCTCCCCTATCAGTCTTAGCAACAACTGAGCCTGAGCCCACTAGTATTGAAAGTACTGCGACTTCTTCGGGACCCAGGGATGCTGTAGTGCTACCACCAGTACCCGGGATACAGGCCGACAGATCTAAACCATCATCCGGAGTAAAGGAAGTAAGCGGAGGCGGCGTAAGAGGCAAAGCCATATCCCGCGAGGCCGTAGAACGCGCAGCGGACCTCCGCATGAAAGCAAAAGCGGCAGAGAGCGGAAAAACAAAACCAGACGACATTAAGTCTACCGGCTCCCCCGCGCCCCCAAAAACGGCCAAAACGATAAGCTCGACATCATCTAGTAAGAGACAGGAACTTTCTGCGCCAGTCGACAGAGAAGGAGCCGCAAGACCGGCCAAGAGGATGAAGGCCGCCCTAATACCAAAAGAACGGGAGAAGGGCAAGAGCAAAGACATCGACGATGATAGCAAGGACAAGGATAGGGATAAGAAGAGAAAGAAGAAAGCCAAGAAGGGCGATGAGTTCGACGACTTATTCAAGGGCCTCTTTTAGTTATACATTAGACTAACCCACCGCTGTCTGCGATGAGTTCGACGACTTATTCAAGGGCCTCTTTTAGTTATACATTAGACTAACCCACCGCTGTCTGCGATGAGCTCGAATATTTCTAAATTTTAGATTGCGTATACGCGATTTCGTCTACTTTGAGCTCCAAGTGAGCAGTCATTCTCGCACTTTAATGATCTATCAAGAGCTAGGCAGATTCGATTTCGATATTCATAGTCAACGATAGGAAAGCGAATAAATAAAAAACACACTAATATTGGAGTCTAATTCCACGGTTGGCGTAGAGAACACATCGTTAACAGCCCGAGCTATTATACCATTTTACGCATCCCTCACATCCAGAACTCTCCTCGCACCTCCATATCATGATTCCCATATTTTCTAACACCGCCTTGGAAGGTGTACCCGGCGCAAAAGAAGGCATAGTAATAGCGGCGGAAACAATGCTATCTATTGGTACACTTGACAAAGAGTCCTCAGATCACGTCCGTCACAGTTACGCATATTTCGGTCTAAGGGAACGCTATCGCGATCTCTCGCTTGCATGCTATTGCGCAAGAGTGCGATATGACCAAATACGGGCTCTCATATCACCGGAGCCCGTAGCAAAGTATCCACCAGTAGGGCTTGGTGCAACGGAAATAACGCTGTTTTTATGTCCCTGGAGCATCAACTGAGTGTATCCATTTCGTGGATCCCAGAACTGGACACCCCGATCCTTGGATCCAGACATGACCCAGTTGGCATCAGGTGTCAGCGCAACACTGAGAACAAAATCCTATTCTCAGTCAGTATAAGTAATTAAACAGAGCTAAGAAGGACTTACTCTGTGCCCTTCAAACGTCTTGATACACCGGCCTCCCTTAGGACCCGTGGCACCAGGAAGCCGAGAAGGCGACAGCTCCCACATCTTGATTGTCTTATCTAAGCTGCCACTGACAAGCTCTTTGCCACTTGGTGAGAAGGCCACAGAATAAACACTATCTTTGTGGCCCTCGGGTCCTTCTAGTCGTTCCAAGAGATATCCTTGGTGGATATCCCACACACGTACACTCTTGTCAAGAGAGCCAGCTGCCACGAATTTCGTATCTGGTGAAATAGCGACAGTAGTAACGCCATCCTCAATAGTAAGCGTTAGTATGTTTGAGCTAGTTTCAATATCCCAGAGGCGAACGGTTCGGTCTCCACTACCAGACGCGATAGTCCGGCCATCTCGGGCAAAATCTAGTGAGTAAATATCTTGCTCGTGACCTGCAAAGGTATTGCGAATGGTGCGGTTGGCAATGTCCCAGACCTGAAAGTGTTAGTCTAGATAGGCAAAAGCAAGCCATAGGAAAGTAAAAGCTTACACGAATGAGTTTGTCTTCGGCTCCAGTCGCGAGGTATTTGCCGTCAGGACTAAAGCAAACGCTTCTGATGTACAAATCACCACTAACGTCTGCACTTTCATCTTGTAAAACGCACACTTTTTCACCCGTGTTTACGTCGTAGATCTGCGCAGAACGATTGCAACCAGTTGCCACGTATTTACCATCGTGACTGAACCTTACACAGCATACTACGCTTTCATGAGACAGCGTATGAACAAGATCGACATCTAACACTCGGGGAACATGTTGGTTAAAAATAACAAACCAATCATCACGAGTTTTCTTCACATGTGCGGGTACACGGTCGGGATCTAGCTCTCCGAGAGCATTATTGACCATGGCGCTTGGAGGAGGATGAACAACTCTGTGGTCCGGTGTAGGGTGATTCGGAACTTGAGGCGACGCGCCCGGGCCGGCATATGGAAGAGGCGTGTTGATCTGGGGAGTAGCCGGTCCACCAGCAGGAGGCCGTCCTATTCCACGTTTGCCAGGCCCAGGAGAAGCCGTCGTCTGAGGCACCTGACCAGGGAAGCCGTTGGGACCGGGGCCTTGTGCGTATGCAGGTTGGAAAGGAGGGGCCTGCGATGGCGGCGGGGGAGGGGGTGGAGGACCTTGGAGTCCCGGAGGCGGCTGGGGCATCTGATGCTGAGCTCCCGGCGGTTGGTGCTCCGGAGGCGGCGGCTGAGGAGGCAAACCAGCGCCCTGACCCCCCTGACCCGTCATTATACCACCAAACAAGTTACTTCCAACGCCAATCGAAGGAGGCGGAGCGGAAGGCCCGCCATGTTGCGGTCCGGGCATTCCAGGCTGCGGAGGTGCGCCTCCCCGAGCGGCCTCAAGCTGACGGCGTAGCAGAACAATTTCCTCATCATATCTATATTCGGTTAGGACGGCTTTTGGAAATACGACAACGCTAGAGACGATATGCCGCTTACTTCTGCTTAACATTCATATGCGCCTGTTCCAATTGGTAGACCTTGTCTCGGATAAGAGATGCTTCCTGTACTTGTTGTTGAACTAGAGAGAAGAATTTAGCGTAGGATTTCGACGGATTCGTGAGGGTAGACAGCTAGGGAGAAGCGATAATCAACGCGTCCAGAACACTTACTTTGCTGTTCGTAGCCCTCATTGATGCGAACCTGGTTATCGAACTCGGTACGGATCTGCTCCAGTAACTCGTTCAGGCGACTCGCGCCTTGCGGCATGCCGCGATGCGGATACATCGACATGGCGAGCGAAGCTTTGGGTGTGGTAGCTTAACACGCACTAGTCAATCGTCTATAGCCGCGATGTCGTTCAGATTTGGGAATAGAGCTCTAGCGTCTTGCTTTTTCTATGCTCTTCTTCCACGGAGTCGCGCGTTGTCTTATATTAAAGGGCGTGTCGCGCAGGAACCGGGGCAAATTATTTCCGAAGGAGTTTACTGGTGGACTAGCGACGAAGCGAGTTACGCCTTCTTATCTAAGGGCCTGTTGTGGCAGACAGAAGAACTGGCCCTGGTCGGGCAAATCGTGGCGAGTGAACGGGGCAAGGCGAGACTTCGAGATGAACAGCGTCGAGCCTCGTCAGACGACGATAAACATAGTCGTAGGCGTCTCGGGAAATCGAACCAGGCTGGGGCTTGGCGCTCGGCTCGGTGTGATGCAAGAGTCGCGATGGTGATATTGCCGTCTTGTAGATGGCGAGTGCTCGATGGGTGGATGAGTGGATTCAATGTGATGGGAAGGGGGGAGATGATGGTTTGCTTTGCTGCTGGCGCTGAAGGAAGAAACAGCGGCAGAGTGGATGGAAGAGAAGAGGAGCCAGACAGAGTCAGAGCCAGAACCCAGGCGCGGCTTGTGTGAGTGTCCCCTTCGGTATTATGTACCCAGATTAGATTTTGTTGGACTACTGCAGCTGCCCATGCCGCGCCAGGCAGTACATCTGGACACTACTACCTGCACTACGTCCGATATGTGGGTACCTTGGGAGGCATGTACACCAGGTACTGTATGTATGCGTACATAGGTAGGTATGGGATGATGGATGGATGGATGGATGGATTGACGGGTGTAAGTAGGTAGGTATACCTATCACATGGCGTCCCCCTGTACTACCCAGGCTGTTGTACCTACCTCCCTCTGTGACTGCCAGGTGGTACAGTACTACACTGCCACTGACTTAGTGAGGTACTACTATATACCGCTGCTGCGGGCTGCCACTGGGTCTTTTCTGCCTCCCCATCTGTCTCCACCATAATACTAGACGGCTCCTAGGCTAGCGTATATTGCTGGTAGACAGGGTTCAAGGGAACGATGAGACCCACTCCAAGCTCCTGCAGGTTGTAAGAAAAAGCCTGTGCTGCATGATGGCTGGTTCGGGCGAGTGCTGCTGCATGGGCGGGTTGCAAGGGGGCCTGCAGCACAGAGACAGAACAAAACATTTGGGGGGTTCGTTTGCTCATGACCGATGTATGTGTGTACTATGTATGTAGGAATGTGCATACTCAATCTACTTACAGTGCGCTGTACGTACATCAAGGTAATGTATCCAGGATATATATACACTCCCTGTGCTGCAACACGTAATACAATGTACTACCCAAGTAAGTACTTGTATGCAATTACCTACATGATGCGTATGTAAACGTTGTGCAAGAGGTTGTGTGGAAGGAATAGGCATTGATAAGTCCTACATACACCCAACTAGTCCCTATAATAAATCGAGCTACGATGTCACGTTGTTTTCCTCGCCCCGTTTATCTTTTCTTATTTTTGAGGTTTCCCCAGTTCGATCCCTTGGACCGCTCTTAGAGAATTGAACTTGTTGTACAATGGCTTTCTTTTTAATCATTTGTTGTAAGCAGACCCACCTTACCGGTTTTTGGGAGGTACCTATCTTCTCTCATTCAAATTGACTCGGAGAAATCCACAATTCCCCAGGTACGCCCAGCTCCTCTTATTTTGAGGGGGAAGGGCTGCACGGGCTATCGAAGGCAGTGCTTGTGCCGCCAGCTTTACGACATCATGCATCTTGCAGGGCTTTTGAGAAAACTGTCTAGGCAAGCAACCAGTACATAATGCAACAGCTATGTAAAATAGATGTACATATGATTCTAGTTGGAATAATGCCAGCAATACTATTAGCGAGATGATTTTTGTTAAAGTGGGGGGTTTGATCTGGCCTACCATAGCTGAGTCGTATACTATTATGTATCGGGAAATCACGATGAGGGGTGCTTATGCATCTTATTACCCAATGCGGCAAGTACTACTCGCCAAGTGTTGCCTGCGTACCTATTACTTGTTCAGCCGCTGTTCGGAAACTGGGAAAACGATAATTAATGGCTACATAACCTATCAACACAAACTTCAGAACAGGGGCGAGAGTGCGCTACATACTGCATACTGCGCTACAATGGATAGACGGACCCATCTATAGGCCCCACCAAGAAAGCCCGGCAAGCAGTGGGTTAGGTAGGGTAGGGTAGCAGAACGCCCCAGGCGGATACCTGCTCGCGTGTAAGTACCTAGTGTACGCATAGGCCCGTACCTCTATCGTGTACAGATACACCTTTGTCCTCCTCCGGGCGCCTCCCGACACTCAACTAGCACTATTCCCCATCCCCCCATTCGGGATTACCTCTGCGTTGTTGGACAGTCCCGGAGTCCTCAATACAGCACTTTGCGATAGTACAACACTCCTATACAAAAGAGGACTAGGCCCCAAACCCCGGTCACAGGCTCTCACCGGTATGTTGTCAGCAAGCCCTGGTTCTCCTCCTACCGCCTAGGGATACCTATTTCCATGACGGAGGCCCATGACGTGGGCATCGCGTGGGGATGTTATACTGCACAGTATATACATGTTTATGTAGGTAGATATATCCAAAAGTGTCATGTACGCCAAGGCGTTCGGTGAAACCCGCTTTGCTTGTCGAACAAGAAGCCATCTCTTGGTACTTTAGCCACATCTCCAACTGGATTGCATCAGCCGACGTTGTTGTCGTCGTCGTTGTTGGCCCCACCACCAACAGGGTATTGTAGTCGGCACAATCCATAACAGATTAACAAGCCAGCCTTTTTAGTCTGCAGGCAGCCTTGCTTGCTTCCTTTGTGGCATTCCTATCCATAGCAACTTACATACTACAGATAGGAGGTACCTTGGGCTTGTTTGTACTATAGGTAACAAACTCTCGTCTTTCAGCATTCTCAGACTGTTGAAGTGTCACCCAGCAATGCACATACCTATAGAAGTTTTCATAAATCAACCAGGGCAACAATTGGTACGTGGCGGAAATGGTACTTTATGGCGTATGTTACTAGGTAGGTAATGTGCCACACCAGAGAAGACATCAGTTAAGGTGCATAAGTGACAAGGTATGTATCTACCATCTGTTACGAAAAATTGGGGTTTAAACACACAGCTCACCTAGAAGCCAAGCACGAGATACTTGTTACCCGAGTGCCTAGAAAGCGGCTCTAAAATCTCGGTACTAAGACTAAGTCCTACGATACACCCCGCCGTCGATGTAATCACTTGCCAGCCCGACTTCTGATTCAAAAGTTCCGATACCTAAACTGGAATCCTCGCTGCCCCACAAACCGGAGATTAAGTCTTTCCCCTTTCGATCGGGCTGACCAGGCTTGACAATTTATTTATTTCAATTTATTATTGAAACACCCACCCACCATGCCCAACTTGGGATGTTACCATCGGGTAGAATCCATCACATTTCCACCCAATGAACACCTCCCTTGTCTTAGCCCATGAAACGCAATTGCATCATGACAGTTTTCGCGCCTTAGCTGCCTAGATAGTCTAGACTTACACGGACCCCATATAATTGGCCAGTTATTCTGTCTTACTTCGTGGGTGGCAACTAGGTAAGTGCATCCCCGAGATCTGCGCACGAACACGCAGATAGGTATGAATTTAGTATAATGAAGAACTAAGTCGCGTATTAATCATTTCGTGTCTATTTAGGCCTGCCTTGGTTGTTTGTATTACTTTCAATATCTCTGACGATGAGAGACATTGTCGCCCAAAAAGTCAACATTGTATCCGACACAACCCCCCGCGTTGTAAAGTATGTAGAAGAAGGGACCCCTCTCGCGGAGGGCATAGGCTCCCTGCTCCATGCAACCCACAACATCAGTCAGGTACCACCTACCGTCGGCACATGGTCGCTGGCACTGTAACTATTGCACTAGTGTGGTCGAAATATAGGCTCGGCAAGGTAAGAGCCTTAGAACTACCTATTTAGCACCATATCAAAGTATAAGGAGCGGAGGGTTTACGCATACGTCAGTTCGGTATACAGTTAAACGCTTTCTATCTGGTCTCCGAACGAGATAGAACTCTATGCTAGGTCCGGAGAGCGAAGTTGAACAAACATCAAGTGATCCCTGGCTGAGATCGAATACCTGCCCTATCTCACCCTAAACGGAAGTTTGAAGTCTGTTGAGATAGATTTAACAAATAGACAACTAGTAAACTATGCCACAAGCTTCGTCTCAAGACAATATCATCAAACTTTATGTCCCGTTCCAAGTGTCTGTCCACAAGTTCAAGTGTTACGTAGCATCACAGGATCATCTAACGCATCAAAACATAAAAAAGACCAAAACGTTACCAGAATATTACCAGAGTTGCCGGCAACTAACCTCCGACATATCCTCTTGTTACCCGGGTCCATCAAATATAGACAGGCACAGACCACATAGAGATAAATAGGAACTTTACAGGTCTAACGCCATCGAATATAAAGGTAAATAGGTGAGCTAAATGGCAGTCAGGATATAGTTGCGACGGTACGTGTTGCTAACATGAATCATTTTAGAACTAGTACACGAGGTATTTCTACCGTTTAAGCATTATGTTAACCTCTACTAGGATGATAAGCACAGCCCACTCCCGAGATTTAAAGTAGGTAACCTATAATCTCTATATCAATACTGGGCTACGGGTTTTTACAATCTAACAAGGATTCTACGAACACCTAGTCTATCTTAAATGAACATACATGCCCCGTAGACAAATACCGTCACTCGATACACACTGCGATCTTCGTGAGTGATGGACCGGTGCTCAGTTAAAAAAAATTTCATACGTAGATTTTTGTAGTATTTTCCTTAGGGCTAATATCTTTACGCCTGCATAACGCATGTTGTTTGTTATATTGTTATTCATTCCCTTTTGCCACAAAAAGATTATTCCAAATGTGAAAATGAGGTAATTATGGCTGTTGTATATATATGTTATATATGTATAGATATAGATTTAGAATTATAAAAAGATTCGAGATTAATGCATCAGCCGTGAATCGAACACGGGGCCCATCGATGGCAACGATGGATTTTACCACTAAACCACTGATGCTTGAAGTTCCGGATTGGGTAACCACGGTGACAGGCCTAATATTGAGTCCTATAATTTAACTCCTAGAGTATGATCTTTCCACTCCCAAGATCCACGACCACTTATGAATATAAAAAAAAAAAAGAAAAAAAAAAGAAGGAATTTAGAGGTACATCGAAGGCATTAAACAATGGCTCTTACAAATTAAATCTACAGTCAAAGGTCGGGGTACTGACTAGAAAACTATGTCACGAAATCCTATACCAACAGCACAGCTTAAAGAGGTGAGGTTGTAAAAGCTATTCACAGTTCTACACATCTCCTGCTGCTCCATAGTTGAATAGTTGCAGATAGCACAACATTTTTCTGTCCCATGTCAATAAAATGAACACACACACACACACGCACGCACACATTCGTAAGCTAGTTCCCCTCAGGTTACGTTGACACCGCAGCCTGCTCGAAGCCAACGAAAGGTCTCTGTCTAACTAGATATTGGTGAGCTCTTTACTCTTGTATTTCTTATGAGTATGATGCGGCATTAGTAAACGCATAAATTCTGCAGCTCAGACTTCTGCCTGGAGGTCATAGGTTCTCCTGTTGGTGTCGATACGCCTCGCCCATTCCCTCTATGAGAAGAGGGCGGCGTGACGAGGTAGGTCTAAGCAGTACTCATCATGGGCCCAGATGCGAAGTTGTGGCAGTTAACACGACTGCTACGTGACATATGGTGACCTGGGTACGAGAGGGTGTATGCGTAACGATATATCCGTAGGCAGGGATAAGGATATATGTATATATATCACAGAGGATGAAAGAAGGCGGATGGAAGGATCGAAGCCTCCAATTAACGGGTATGCAATGGCGTCAACGGTGAACGCCAGCTAAAGGGATGCACAGAAGAACTTACGATGGAATAAGTTTGATCGCATCGTATCACCGAATGTGTCCCTCAAGTAAGCTCTGCTAGAGACATCGTATCACGATGTCTTGCATCCCCGCACGGAGCTCAGCAATACTACCTACTTCGCGATGAAAGCAGGGAATAAAAACTAGTAGGATCGTCTATCTTAACTATGAGCCATTAAAGATCAAATGGGAGGGTTATGGCTATCATATTTGGTCCTTAGCAACAGATACACTCGTGTTAATAGGCGGTGTATGGTGTCAGCTCTATTGAAGGGTAAACGCACATTGGCTGGAGTTCAGCGGCAATGCTAATCCAATGGGGTTCCATAACCCTTATCTTTCTAGAAGTTTAACTTGAGCCTCAAGCTATTAGTCAATGGACTTAGAAAGGGATGAATGTAGCCGGGATAAACATGACCATTACAGCTCGATCGGTGTCAATAATGACAAGGGTGGCCTGCATATAAGAAGATAGAAGCCAGGGTATAGCTCGATAACTAGGCAGTAGTATAAATAATCAAAAATTAACGGCTTGGTGTTGAGCTCCGGTATAAGTAAAGAAAATGAAACTACAACAGCTTTGTGTATACCTGACCGACCTTCTTCGTGATCTTCTCGGCTCTACTGTGAACTCACTTAGGAAGAACTTATTCTAGAGACTGTATATGCTGCTGTATCGGTACCCAGTACTTTTCTCTTATTTTCCGTTTTCGCTTCGCGATAAACAATAAATACCCTTGCTTTCTGGCCTGGCCTCATCTTCACAATCCCGAGCTTGACTGGGCTGTTGAACATGATGGATCACGACTTATACTAGGATCCATACTGTATGGATTGCTCAACTTCCTGTAGCGGCGCTAGCGCCCTCAGGGCCGAGATCCGATTCGTCCCGCCCTCATCGTGTTTTCGCACACCGATCTCTTAACGGGTATCGTCGTGCAAGCGAACATTACTGATCACACCGGGCGGATTCTCATCGCCTAGGAGGATCCACTTCCTGGTTCACGAGATTGTAACATGCAGCTGTAATAGTGTAGTGGTTATCATTCTAGCCTTCCAAGCTTGAGACCGGCGTTCGATTCGCCGTTACAGCATCTTTTTGCGGAATTTACGTACAGATAATGCAAGGTATCGTCTGTCTTTATATATAAATCTCTTTTTAAATGGCTAATATTCTGCTACTTAGTCTAGGTTCAGGGTAATAGCTCGCCTCCTTGCACCCTCTCTCGCCCCCTCGGCTAGGATTTTTTAGCCTATGCTGTACTACCAAGTGATGTAAGAGCACACCGAAAATCTACGTAATGTTTTGATCATAGCCTCTTATCTTAGGGCTCTATCTAGACTTATTTCTCCATAGGTATGTACTTAATATTGATAGCTTTACTAAGCTTATATCAATGTAACTAGAGAGATCTTCGCCGAGATGTAAATCTCCCCGCACTTAATAGTATGACTTATTGACCACTCTGGTTCGACTCTGACTTTGACGCCGTGACTATTCCTTATGTACTATGTAAAGCCGGTTGCCCCGCAAGGTTGGCGTTTCATAGTCGAGAACCCCCCTGTCCCAGCATCGTGGTATATCCGAAATAGGAAATACACGACCAGCCCAGTATGTTTCGACTTGGCACTTAGCGCTTGGCTTCACACATCTCGACCCAACTTGAGACGTTAATGTCACAGCTTCGCGAGAATGCACGATGTTGTGCTCCACCTAGTGAGTTTCGATACCTGGGTCGATCAGCAGATCGCGTTGATTGTGCAGGCTCTAGCGAGATGGTTGGTCTTAATTTGTAGGTTATACTCTGAGAGCCTCAAATCTAATCTGGTCATTAGACGTTTCTCCTTCTCTTTTCTCTTTTCTTCCGTCTCGCTGCTGGGTCAGTCTAAGACTGTACATTCATTCTCTTTCTAATTCGCCTTCTTCACTTCTCCTCTGCGCCTGGCGCGCTGTTTAGTTTTCGAATATTTAAAATGGCGAAGAGCTACCATGCTAAGTCTTTGGACGAGGAGCCCTTTTTAGAAAAGGGGGAACACACCGAAGTTAATGAGAGGCCTACCTGGGCGGGCGAGGGTGAATCTTTCACTTCTATAATCCGGAGTCTAAGCCCACACTGGATATGGCTACTGCATGCCGTTCTACTATCGGCTTCCGTACTTCTCTTTGCGCTTAGCTTTTGTGCGAGGACATCAAAGATATCCGATCTCGAATATACGAAAAAATACTCAGCATGGTGTATGTATCTTGGTTTGGTGAAGACATGTCTCCTCGTATTCTAACACTCCATAGCACCGGCCGCGAGCGCTGTCAAATACGAAACGCAACATTTCGATCTTCCCGCGATAGCAGAAGGGCCTTTTATTGGGAAGGGAGATGACGTAGACGCGAAATGGGATTATATCTCTGCAAGTACGTAGCGCTACTCCTTATTCTTCAAGGCGAGCCATGCTGATATGCTTCATAGTCGGCGACACAATGATATCGCATGAGGAGATGGTCAAACTAGGACTCAACCCCGAAGCCTCGTTAAAGATTACGGACCCGCGCAATGGAAAGCCCGGATATCGCGTAGCCGTCGAGGTCTTTCACCAACTACACTGCCTCAACTTACTGCGACAAAACGTATACAAAGATTATTACGCGCCCCTCGGAGGCGACACCTCGGCGCCAAAGATGGATTTGCGGGGCCACCTCGACCATTGCATTGATGCGCTACGACAGTTCGTTATGTGCCAGGGCGATGTTGGAGTGTTTAGTTTCAACTACCCGTTCAATGACGGTGACCCGTGGCCGGATTATAGCACACCGCATACATGCAGGAACTTTGAGAGCATACGGCAATGGGCGGTCGACCATACGGTGCCACGGGGCCCGGACGAGCCTGAACATTGATTTATTTCAATCACCACTTATCACCGGTAGCGTCCGCGGTGGATTGCCGATTCTTGTATATATGTAGTGTAGATTAGATACCTAAGTCATCCTTCGGCGTTGTTCGATCGGAAAACGAGTACGAATTTATGCATAGCCATTTTGTGGAGATTTTATACTATGATAATCAACTGTAAGGAGCGTGCGGGATACTGGCCGCATGACTTACATACCTACTTATTCACTATTAGCGTCGCGTGGGACAGTCTCGGTCTTGGGCAAGTATTTCGTTGCTCTGTAGAATTCTCAAGTTTATATGCTCATTATTCTTTATTTGTAATTTAATCCGCGTTTTGACAAGTAACGCTTGTTCCGTTTCTATGCACATTCTATTTCATTATGGAGGAGATCGTATCAAAGTGTTTTGTGCATACATGGGAATTACCGAGACGAGGAATCCGATTACGGTGCCGCACGTCAACTCAACAGGGAGAAGAGTCCATAGCCAATAAATATTCTCGATTGTCCCCATCTGGTAGCCACAGCTGGGGGGACAATGAGGCGGTGGCGACATGTTTTGACGTATGTCAATTCCAGCCTTATAAAGCCTCTATGTACATCTAGCTTGCCGAGAGAAGCTGTATAGAGCTTCGATACGAATACGAAAACGGGTAGCTGTAATTGAACTTGACCGTCTTTTTAAGCGGGGTAAATATTGGATCTAGCTTGGTAAGGGGAACAATGGATCGGAATCTTCAATTCCCAGTGGTGTGAGAAGTTTTGGGGCCAATGGGAAGCTCCAATTGCTGGCGAAGCTACAAAAAGCATGGTACAACTGCATCAATGAGGCGTTGTACCCGCTGTCTCACCCGCTGCGATTCAACTAGCGATCCTGGCCTGTAGGTACATGCACACAGATGGCCCCTAGACTTTTTATTATTCAACCAAACCCAAACACCCGATGATGCCACATTGAAATGGCTTGGTGCGCTTGATCGTATGTTCGTGTTCGCATTTGCATTTCGCACTCGATATCAATTTCCAAAGCCTACCTAACTAACTAGCCAGCGTGGTTCGATGCATCGTGCTACTGACGAGTAAGCATATAATATGTAAAAGACATGCAGCCCTCAGTGGTATTTAGAGTTGCCATCCAATTCGCTACATTTAAGCGTTGATCGACAACGGACTACACCCTTATACAGACGGTCTTTCAGGGGTCCATGAGCTCCAGCATCCTTTTTCGCCCTCTACGTACACATCTTAACCCCGGCGGAGAAACTCAATTGATCTATTTGCAGCGTAGACATTCCCTATTTTAATATATTTCCGTCCACTGTCACCTCAGTAGACCATTCTTCTGGCTATCGGTTTCTTTCCCGTTTATCAGATCCGGAACCCGAGGTGTCTTAAGATCTAGGTACCTACATAACGTAGAAGATCTAGCACGACCCACCGATAACACCGAAATTGTCGGCATCCCTGCTAACCGGGATCCCGTCTAAGACCCTACAATAATCTACTCTAATAAATCTCCCCTTTGCCTGCTTCTGCCCGTGCCGCTCGAACGCTTTTCCTCGTCCTTTCGCTGTACAGTTGCTGCGTTCGCCTGTTTTTCCCTATCGGATTTTGACAACTGCGCTTCGACATGGACGTCATTCTCGAGATCTGGGACACATATCTGGGCGACTATGTGTTCGCCCACGCTCACCCTGCGCGGTCGAGCGCGTCCAGCTACCTCAATGTTCACAACACCACATCCTCGTCATGGCAGTACAAGCCTGCTTCCTCATACATTGAGTTCGAACCCAGCTCATACGCATACATGAGTGCGTGGGACAGAGACAACATCATCCGCCAGGGAATATCGCTCTGGACCATCACAGTGTATGCATCCTACGCTCGCAGTGAAAACTTAAGACATTCCTGCTAACTCGGACGTAGGGTATTCGGCGCTCTGCTATACTTCGTCTTTGCTTCCCTCTCATACTGGCTGGTGTTTGACAAGAACACCAAGGCTCACCCCAAGTACCTCAAGAACCAGATTTCTATGGAGATCAGGCAATCCATCGAGTCGATCCCCGGCATGGCGCTCCTCACCACCATCTTCTGGCTGCTCGAGGTCCGCGGGTACACGAAGCTCTACGACAGACCGGAGGAGGGACCGGGCATGTGGTACGAGTTCCTGCAGTTCCCCTGCTTCCTGATCTTCACCGACGCCCTCATCTACCTCATCCACCGCGGTCTACACCACCCCTTGATCTACAAGCATCTGCACAAGCCTCACCACAAGTGGATTATGCCGACGCCCTTCGCCTCGCACGCCTTCCACCCCGTGGACGGATTCTCGCAGTCCTTCCCGTACCACCTGTACCCGATCCTGTTTCCCCTGAACAAGTACGCGTCTGTGGCGCTGTTTGTCTTCGTCAACTTCTGGACCATCATGATCCATGACGGCGAGTACGTCGCCGACAGCCCGGTCATCAACGGCGCGGCATGCCACACCATGCACCACCTCTACTTCAACTACAACTATGGTCAGTACACCACCCTCTGGGACCGCCTCGGTGGCTCCTACCGCCAGCCCGACGCCGACCTCTTCGACAAGGAGAAGAAGATGAGCGAGGCCCAGTGGAAGCTCCAGGTCAAGGGAATGGAGCACATAGCCAAGCAGGTTGAGGGCACTGATGACCGCGTATACGGCGCTGGTGAATCCAAGAAGAGCCAGTAAATGGGCCGGCTTCGGAGATTCTTACTGCTATAGAATGCTCTCCAAAGGACATCATTCAACAGCATGCATACCAAAAGGAGATTTGAGTGTCACGACCTGCAGAGCAGAGGTCGAACAACTCGAAACAATCTAATATTTATATCATAAAGGAACCAGACCAGAAGTCTTGGTTGTCAGTAATGAGCCGCCCTCACGAGAGAGAATTGTATACAGCTTTTGAGACGAATGAAAACGCGTCTCAGGTATTTATTATCCCCACCGTCCGCTTTGTCCGGTGAGACGGGAGGGGCTTGATGGGATAAAGCATCTGGAAAGACGATGCCAAGGTGCTGAAGTAATCTGTATGACTTTAGTCACTTAACAAAATTAGATTTATTAATGATTTGAACTTGTATGACTACCGACCTAATATTTTGTCGTCGTGATATTCTATGCTCACTAATCCGTCTGTGGTATCTGTGTAATGCTGTAGGTAGAGAAATGAGCTGTCGGATTGGTACGAAGTGCGGCTTAACGATAGACTCTGCGACAGTCATAGATTTCTAAGAAATGATGTCATTTCGATTGCGAAGGGCTATCCTCGACTAACAAAATAGAAAAAATCAGAGTACATCTGTTCTGTGAATATGCGCGCATGACCAGGACTATTCATTCCCCAGAGGCCGCAGCTGAGAGATGAAGCTTATGTGAAGCCCTCTCAATATCAGATTCCAGAGCCAGCGTTTGCAATAGCACTGAGTGCATCGTTGTTATGCTGTGATGGAGTTCCAAGAATAGCCTCCCTGAAACACAGCACATTTCTCTTCGTACCATTACTACAATATCAGCAGCCCTTAATTCCAATGCTATGCGCTTAAATCCGTCAAACCACTAACGCCTTAGCCAAACGATAATGAAAGCGCGAATGTTCTCGCGTGGGTGTAATGTGATTTCGCGGAATATATCTCCCTAACTGGAGTCCGGCGGCGGAATTAATACTTCGACTCTCTTTCTGTCCATAGCGATATCAGACCCTCGCCCAGTCCCGCCACGTCTGCCTACTACGTCCTATCCCCTACCGATTATGAAAAGCTGACGAACTTCGGATCTCTTGGCCGACCGTCCACGCCGATGCCGTTGGCACTGAAGCGCTGCTCCATGTACACCCGTCTGGCCTCGTCGAAGCGCAGACGCCTCTTCTTCATGATCTTGAGGATCTCCGTCTTCGCGACATCGTCGAGGCCAGCGCGGGAGTCGCCCGAGTCGACGTTGGCGCCGAGATCGAATGTGCTGCTCGAGAGCCCCGCCTCGATGTCGCCGGCGAAGCTGTTCGGCAGGCGCGAGTATATGTACGAGGTGCCCGGGAGGTCGGGGAGGAGGGGCAGCCACGAGTTCCTTGTCAGGTAGAGCACTGTGCCGAACACGAGCACCGTCAACGTCAGGCCGGAGAGCAGGTAATACATCGCTCTGTCGCAAGTTGCTTGTGGTCTCGGGGAAATAGGTAGGCGGATCGGATGGGCTAAGACCCTAATCTAGTGTGGCGTCTGAATGAAACCACCTAGGTGGATAGGGATGTCGAGATTTAGCCGGGATGTTACGTAGATGAGGTGGAATTAGGTAGGTAGTCGGCGTGGTCGGATATCGACAAAAGGAAATCGGCGCGAGAAACAGAATATCAAAACCAAAACTAGAGTGGAAGAAAGTGCAAAGTTGCTGTAAAGGAGAGGCGCGTTGTTAGTCAAGTCGTTTGTCAGCCCGAGAGATGAGGGATGATGCGGCTTTGGCCTGTTGAAACACGACGCTGACGGAAGTGCAGCTGAGACTCGCCCCATTCATCCATTCATTGATGGGTAGACACGGTGCATTAACACGGTGCATGCACCGTATAGAGAAATGTGGTCTGTGCACTCACACTCCCGTCTTATTACGTATCCGCGTTCACTTGCAATTAAAGATGTAGCTAGTACTAATCGGGCGAATTAAGCGATATCCGCACCATCTTTGGTTTGCTGGGTGAGAACACGAAATCAGAAGCAACGCCAACAAGCAGAACTGCTCGATTCTGTTGACATCACCTCTCTAAAGCGCCCCCAAATCCAACACTTCACAATGGCTTCTTCTCAGGTTTCCGCCGACTTGGTCTGGGAGATTGTTCGTGAGTTTTATCCCCAATGAACAGCTCTAAAGACTCTGGAGGAGCCGAAACTAATTCCTACGAATTTCTACAGGCAGCAACAACTCCTTCCTCGTCAAGCGCAAGGCTTCTGGTGGTGTTCAGCTATCCCGGGATACCCTGAACCTGACCAACAAGAATGCGCGCAAGGTAAGAATTCTACGGCTTCTTTTGGAATAGACAGTAACTAATGAAATTACTAGTGGGCCGGTTTCGTGAACGACAAGGTACGAATATGATAGCGCTGCGAGCAATGCGATACGAGGAATGAATTAGAAGCTCACACTGGAGAAATCGAATAGGCCCTTGGTGTCGTTCCCGCCGAGAAGGGTGGTGTTAAGGTTCTGAGCAAGAAGCCCGAGGCTTCTTCGCAGCCCGCCAAGTCTATCACCGAGACCACCTACAGCGGCGGCAAGTCCACACGCAAGTCAGTGCCCCCTGATCGTCTTCTATCGCGCTACATTCGAGTATATGTAATGGAGAGCCAGACATGCTGATGTGCTTTGTATCGTATAGGACCTACGTTGCCGTTGCCAACCAGGCTGCCAAGAACGGCTACCGTGCCGACCTCCGCGCAGCTGCCGTCGCCCGTGCCTCTGCTATCCGTCACTCATACAAGGAGACCAAGCCCACCCCCGAGCCCAAGCTCCGTGGCTCTAAGGCTAAGAAGGCCGCCGAGTAAAGAAATGAATCGACGTTAGGATTACGGGAGAAAGGAAAGGGACACCAGTGAACAGGGCACGAAAAACAAGCATAGATTTTTGAGGCTAAGCTAGGCTAGGCCAGCCAGCGGATAGTAGGCATTACATTTGCTCTCGTGCACACTGGTAGTCGCAATCATAAAAAGATTCAAGACTACCTCCCTCCTAGGGGTTCCCTCACCTTATTCCTACTTTTCCCCGTCTGCGTTTGTGATTGCGGCCCTAGGCGTACCTATACACTTGAAATCTGAATCAAATCAAAGCACGTGCCGACCCAACAACACAGTTCTTGATGCGGGAACAGTCGTCCCGAACCGCCGGGATGCGTGGTTCTAGTGCCGAATAACATGCGTTTACTGGCTGGTTACCACCAACCACAAACGACAAGTTCGTTGGAGAGGTAGGTTTTTTAAAGGCACAAACAGGCTATAGTTGCTCAGGTCATCCGAGCGAGCCCGATTTTGTAGACGAGCCTCGGGATAATAAGAAGAGTAGCCGGAGAGTGACGTCGGTGACACCCGGAACTAGTTGGGTTTTTACATGTGCTCGGCTGGATACCGAAATGAGCCCCCCTAAATAATGTCGTCGATTATGGGGATTCTGGCCTAACTGCCGCCGCGGCAATCAATGGTAATCGGGAGAGCTTGAATGGTCCATCAACCCCACGTGCGTGTACCTCCGTACCTGAGAGCGTCTCGGACAAGATGCAAGAGGTACCTACCTCTAACCTAACGTCAGAGACATGTACGTTTGCGCGTATGTACCCGCGATGCATTCGTAGCGGTAAACAGTCCAGCTACTTGTAGCCTAGAACGCCATTTGCACGCCTTTAAGGTACCTTGGCCCCCACTGCTTGCATGTACCTCTCTCCCTGGAGTGATGTGAAACCTTACCTTGGTAGGTCGAGGCGGTATCAGGCTGCAGGACGACATGGTTGAGAAGGAGGGGCTCAGGTCTCGTCTACCTAGCTAGGGAGGTAGAACCCAAGGTCGTGACCTGGTGGACTAGTGGGGTGAGACCGACGATTTGATAACCCCGCAATATCGCGCATCACTAGACTAGACTGCTTGCTCCCTTCTCTACCCTTTCCACCTCACTATCTACCTTCCTTTGATGAACCCCATCGAAAGTATAAATCAGAAAGGTTCGTAAGCAGTTCCTTGCTGTCCGTGCTCTCTCTCCCTCTTTTTTTCTCGGGCTGGTTTCTAGAGAATCTCTTCTTCCCCGTCGTCACATCGTTCCTGTGTTCTTTTCACCTTCTCAGCAGAAAATATTAAGCTGATTAGCTACCCAACGGAATTGCTGACCCCGCCATAGTCTGTTTGTCCCAAGCTTAACTACCCCACCTCAACAAACAAAATAATCAAGATGGTTAAAGCTGGTAAGAAAACAACCCAAACCGACTCGCTCTGTGATCTGAAGACGGAATTGGCTAATATCATAATCGAATATAGTTGTTGCTGGCGCCTCTGGCGGTATTGGCCAGGTTCGTGAACAATCTCGGGGTGACCTAATTGAACAAACGGACATATTATCAAAACAAATCCACGAAGAGAGAGAGCTAACATTGTGAAATGGTTAGCCGCTGTCCCTCCTTCTCAAGCTGAGCCCCTACGTCGATGAGCTTGCGCTTTACGATGTCGTCAACACTCCCGGTGTTGCTACCGACCTTTCCCACATCTCTTCTACCGCCGTAAGTTAACAATCGCTTATGAATTGGCCGTTGGAAATGCAATCTCTAAACCGTCTCACAGAAAGTCACCGGCTACCTGCCCAAGGATGACGGTGGAAAGACCGCCATGAAAGATGCCGACATTATTGTCATCCCTGCTGGAATTCCCCGTACGCTTTGATCCTCATTGATCACTGTCTATGAAGCCGCTCACACATCTATAGGCAAGCCCGGCATGACCCGTGACGACCTATTTAACATCAATGCTGGTATCGTTAAGGGGTTGATTGAGATTGCTGCTGAGGTCGCTCCCAAGGCATTCATCCTAGTCATCTCAAACCCCGTCAACTCTACGGTGCCCATTGCGGCCGAGGTCCTCAAGGCTAAGGGTGTTTTCAACCCCCAGAAGCTTTTCGGTGTCACCACCCTTGACATCGTCCGTGCTGAGACATTTGTCGCCGAAATCGCTGGCAAGAAGACCGGTTCCGAGCTGACCGTTCCCGTTATCGGCGGCCACTCCGGCGAGACCATTGTCCCCATCTTCAGCAAGGTCAGCCCAAGTGTCACAATCCCGGATGACAAGTACGATGCTCTCGTCAACCGCGTCCAGTTCGGTGGTGATGAGGTCGTCAAGGCCAAGGATGGTGCCGGTTCCGCCACTCTATCCATGGCTTTCGCTGGCTTCCGGTAAGACTCCTAGCCGTGCAGCCATTACTATAGCTAACTCACTTCACACAGCTTCGCCGAGAAGGTCCTGAAGGCTGCCAAGGGCGAGAAGGGCCTAGTTGAGCCCAGCTTTGTTTACCTGCCCGGTGTTCCCGGAGGCGACGAAGTTAAAGCCGCCACTGGTTTGGACTTCTTCTCCGTCCCTGTCGAACTTGGCGTAAGTTATCGTCGTCTCACGTTATATTATGTATGTGGATCATGGCTGACATTGGCATTTCTAGCCCAACGGTGCCGAGAAGGCCTCCAACCCTCTTGCCGGTATCACCGAGAAGGAGAAGACCCTAGTCGAAGCTGCCGTCAAGGGACTAAAGGACAACATCGCCAAGGGCATCACCTTTGCCCACAACCCCCCTCAGAAGTAAATCACCCCTCCCTCGATGTTATGAGATATGAATTGGAATATCGTGCTGCTGCGTGGCGTGTGATACAGGTCTCTTATTCATGCGCATGATTTTCATTTGTCCTTGCCCGTGTTTAGATGGGGGAATTACATCTGATCTACCTACATACACTGCAAGCCGTTCTCGATTTTAGCCCAGATTTCTTTCGGCGTGGTTTGTAGAGAGAGAACAAAAAAGACGCAAAGACAGAGGCATAAAACTAAGACAAGAAAAACAAACAGTCGATGATGCGATTGTAGATTACACCACACACAATTGAGAGATTAGATTGACTGACTGGTTGTTTGTGTTTCCACTTATAGGCTGTGAAGAGGTGAATTACTCCCTCCTAGTGACCGCTGCCCTCCCTCTCCTACCGAATGCCTAGACAAGTTCTTGTCTCCCTTTCATACGCTCTCCCGCTTCCCCTCCCCGGCGTTCCCTCTCTGGGCTTTCGAAGCAAGGTCTCGCCCCTTTCCTACGATTTGACGTTTTGGTGTGGATGATGGATATTGGTGTTACTTAGGTGGTACGATAGGGAAGGAATTAATAGGAATATAGACATACGTTACAAAGTACATAGGCGTATAATGGGGATGGAAACTGAGAGGAACTAGTTAGTCATTATTGCCGCCATGTTGTTGTAAATACCTCAGGTCTATTTTGTTGGTAGACCCGCCGGAGAATAGATGGGTTACGCGACAAAAGTGTGTGTGAGCATGGGTAGTAAATATTATACGCGCAGAGCGAACTTGCTTTTTATCTCAATTGTTTCTTTCGTTCAATTCGTCATCATCTTATCTACTGTAATTCCCTCACCCACGCCCTCTTAAACGCCGCATGGTTCATCTTATATGCATGAAATGGATGCATGCTATCATACACCCTTGTCTGTGGCCGGAGTCCTGTTCCTGATCCTGATCCTACTCTCTCTCTCTCTCTCACACACACATATACGCACTCTCTACTACGCCGTCGCCATACTAGTAGGAGATGATGACTGCGTAGATCCCGCTATCGGCTCTCGGGGATTCATACTTAGTGCCCTCCACGTCTGATGTACAATGTGTGCCTCCTCTTCGCTTGGCTTCCCTTTGCGTTATCTCATCCGCCAAGGCTGCACGAGGTTTCTCGCCCGTGCGTTGAGCTTGAGGGTGTTAGCTCACGCGGGATTTTTAGCTCTCGTTCTTGGGTCGAGCAGGGGGTTTCATCGGAGGCAATATATTCGTTCTTTTTCCCATTCTACTTCTTCGTCTTTGGCTTACTTGGGTGCCACCGGTGCAGTCTTGATCTGGAAGACGGCGCCTGGCAACTCGTTTGTCTCGGCCTGTACAGTGGCGCTTATGCCCATGGCCGCTAGGGAGCCACGGAGGATTCCACAGGGGAACCAGAGGAACTGGTCGTTGTTAGATCCCATGGAAACGACGTTCTCGTAGACATTGGAAGTAGAGAGGATAGGGCGAAGAGGTGAGCGACGAGACGGGGGGATAATATGCGGAGAGTAAGGACACATACTGCTTGCGCTCGCTGGACGGCTTGTCCCCCGGCGTCGGCGCTCATGCGCGATATCGGCCGGAATGCGTGGTCCGTTAGCACGTAAACGCCGCGGTGGTTCGTCTTGAGGTTGTCGACTTGCTTCTTGAAGACGAGCATCCAGAGGTCCTTGCACACGAACTTGATGGCATCTAGCGTGTCTGTGAAGCGCGGGCGATCGCGGGAGAAGCTGTGGTTTGCTGATGTTAGCGTTGCGGGTTGGGGGAGAGAGACGTAGGCGTTTTATGGATAGAAAGAAAATCGAGATAATAATATAAAAATGAAAGACCAGAAAACGGAGCGCAAAAATGAGGGAGGGAGGGAAGGGGAAATATATAGGTAGAATTAGAAGCCGTACCGCTCAACAAGTCCCAACCCAACACGATACCCTAAGCTCTCGAGGCGATAAAACACAGCCTCCCTCTCCTCGTCCTCATCCAGTTTGCTTTTCCTCCCCGTCACCGACGCTGTGCCAGGCGCTGTGCTAGCCGTTCCGGCCGTCGTACTCACGGAGCCCGCGCCATCATTATTATTACTGCTGCCCCCGCTGCCACCATCGTCGCTCGCTTCCTGCAGCTCGTTCGCGATCCGGTAGGCCATAGGCACGAGCTCGATGAGCAGAAAGTCGAGACACGAGCTCCCCATGAACCTGGCAGTAGGGTCGGACGCATTGTACGGCGGTAACGGTTGGTCGAAAGTCGACATCTTGCTCTATGTGCGTATCGGATGAGGGCGCTACCGTCCCTATTGGCAGCTTCCCTTCGGTTTCGCCCTTGCGCTCGTCTCCTTTTTGTAGACTGGCCGCTGCTGCTTGGTGTACGGGCTTCTGTTCCGCCGCTACAGTAGCGAAGGTAAAGCGAATCGCACGATATGGGATCAACTGTGATCAGTATCGTTACAGTCGTCTGTGGTTCTATGTCGCAGGACCGGTGACGATAGGGCACTGGGGATAATCGCGAGGTGAATAATTATCGTTGCCGAGATTGTGTCTATAGCGCTTCTATTTTTATCTATCGCCTCGTTTCCCCTAAAGTATCAGAAGAAAGTTTAGGACTATCTACTATAAAGTTAGTAAGTAGTGAGGGTGAGCTTCAGAGGTGGAAGCTAGCGAGCGCAGTTGATGATGATGCATGGGGGACCAACCAAGGTGCTTATCGATTGGCCTACCTACCCCTGTGCCTACCTACAAGTGTGGCACCAGGGCTATAGGCACCTGCTCTATACACTATGCAGGGGTGGGGCCACAGTACCTACTAGAAGTGACCTTCTATTAATAATTAGCTAGTATAAATATATAAGTTTTTAAGATTTTTTTTGGTTTAACTATATTTAATTAAATATTTTTTAAATATTTATTTATATTTTTTTTAAGTTATAAATATTATTTAAAATATTATTTTAAAAAATATAAATAATTATTTTTATAATTTTATAATAAAAATAAACTTTTAATAATATATTATTATTATAAATAATATATTATTTTTTTTAAAATAATATTTATATATTAAATATAATATATAATTATATATTAAATTAATTTAAGTTTTTTATTTAAGCAAATAAATAAACTATAACTAAATAGCTAAGCTAAAAGCTTAGCACGCAAGCAAAAAAGTAAGCAACAACCTTTTTATATAAAAAGAGAGCAAGCTATACATAAGCTATATATAGCTTAGCTTTTTTTATATAACCGATTATTTATAATTATATATTAGCAGCTATAAATAGCTGCTAATAGCTATTAGTATAGCTTTTAGCAATATATATAGCTATTAATAACTAAATTATTATATATTAGCTACTTTATTGTTTTGTTAATTGCTTTGCCGAGCGTAATATAGCTATAAACAAGCTGCTAATATAAAAATATAAGCTATTAACAGCTAGCAAAATATTAGTATATTAGTTAACTTATAAAGCGCAAAAAAATATTTTTAACTATTTATATATTATATTATAGCGCTATAATAAAGCAATTTAATATTTATTACTTTTTTTAAAAATTTAAAAAAAGCTTAAATTTAAGTAGTTTTTATTATATATAGCTTATAAATATGCTATAAAGCTTTTTATAATATAGTTTTTTTTTTATATACTACTTTAAATAATAATAAACTTGAAAATTAACTATTAAATTAATTTAAGTTTATTATATAATTATATTATTATTTATTTATATAAATTTTTTTTTTATTATTTTTTTAATATTTAATATTTTAGTTATAAATTTTAAATATAAATAAAAATAAATTAAATAATTAGTTTATTTTTTTATATTTATTTTAAAGTTTTAAATATAAATAAAATTTATTAATATTTTAAAAAATAAAAAAAGTTTATTATTATTTTAAAAAATAAATAAAATTTATTATTATTTTAAATAATTTTTAAAATTAATTTAATAAATAAATAAAAATAAAAACTAAAATTAATATTTTTTTTTAATAATAATAAAATATTAAATTTATTAATATTTTAATAATAAAAATATTATTTAAGCTAATTTAATAATAAAAATATTATTAAATTATATATTAATATAATAAAAAAAAATTATAAAAATTAATAATTAATATTATTAAATTTTAAGTTAATAAAATAGCTTTTTATAAATATATTAATAAAAATATAATAAAAATAATAAATATTATAATAAAATTATATATAATAAATATTAAAAAAAATTTATTAAATTAATAAATTTTATAAAATAAATAATTATAAAAATAAATAAATATAATAAAATTATAATTAATTTAAAAAAATAAAAAACTAAAAAAAAAAATATATAAAATATAAAAATTTAATTTTTATTATTATTTATATTTTAATAAAAATTTTAAATAAAAAAAAATATTTTAATTTTTTTTTTTTATAAAATTTTTTATAAAATTTTTAAAAATATTTTAATAGTTTTTTTAGCTTTTAATTAATTTTTAAAATATAAACTTTATATTAAAATTAGCTAATTAATTTTAAAATATATTATTTTATATAAAAACTTTAATAAATATTATTTTAAATAAAAAATTTAATAATTTTAAAATTAATATATATAAATTTTATAAATTTAATATATTATACACTAAATAAAAATAATAAGTTTAAATAGCTTTTTTAAATATAATATTTTTTAAAAATATTATTAAATTTAAAATTTATAAAACTAAAAATAAAATAATAATTTTAATATATTTTAAATTAAATAAAATAAATTATATTATTTTAAATAAAATATATAATATTTAAAATAAATTTTTATAAGTTTTTATATTATATAAATTATAATTTAAATAATTATTATTAAATTAAAAAATTTTTTTTATAAATAATATAATTTATAAAAAATTTAAAATTTTTAATTATTTAAATAAACTTTTTAAAAGCTATTTATTATAGTTTAATTTTTATTAAAACATTAAATATATAATATTTATTTATTTTTTATATTTAGTTATTTTTATATAATAAAGTTAATTATAAATATATAATTATTATTATATAGTTATTTTATTATATAAATAATATAAATATAATATAAATTTTTAATAACTTTAAATATTAAGCTTATTATAAAAAAAATATTATTTATAACTTTATTAAAATTATTTTATATAGTTATTATAATAAATATAGCTTTAAACTTAAAAATAAACTTAATATATATATTAAATTAAACTTTGTTTTATTATTATGCCACTTAAGCAAATAAATAAACTATAACTAAATAGTTAAACTAAAGCTTAGCATACAAACAAAAAAGTAAATAACAACTTTTTTATATAAAAAAAAAACAAGCTATATAAGCTATATATAGCTTAGTTTTTTTTATATAACCGATTTTAAACAACTATATATTAGCAGCTATAAATAGCTATTAATAGTTATTAATATAGCTTTTAATAATATATATAGCTATTAATAACTAATTTATTATATTTAGCTATTTTATTGCTTTATTAATTATTTTATTAAACATAATATTGTTATAAACAAGCTATTAACGCAAAAATATAAGCTATTAATAGCTAATATAAATTAATATATTATTTAATATATAAAGTATAAAAAAAACTTTTTAATTACTTAAAAAGCTATATAGCTACTATAATAAAGCAATTAAACTTTATTACTTTTTTTAAAAAATTTAAAAAAAGCTTAAGTTTAAATAGTTTTTATTATATATAGCTTATAAATATATTATAAAGCTTTTTATAATATAGTTTTTTTTTTATATATTGTTTTAAACAATAATAAACTTAAAGTTTAACTATTAAACTTTAGTAAAAAAAATAATAAAAAAATAATTATTTTAAGCTTATTAATTAAACTTTATTTAATATATTATATATATTTAAATTATAGCTTATAATTAAATATATATATAAATAAAAATATTATAAAAATAAAAAGTAAATAAAAGCTTTATTTATAAAACAGTTATTTTTTTTACTTTTTATTACTATTATTATAACTATATTTTTATTATTATTATATGTTTTATAATAATATTATTATTATTATTATTATTAATAATATATTATAATAAGCTTTTAAAATAAAGCTTTAATTAAAGCTATTTTTAAATTATTAAAAATAATTAAAAGTTTTAATATTTAAAATATAAACAAATTTAATTATAATTAAAAGTTTAATTTTTTTATTATATATATATTAATATATTTAAACAATTTTAAATATTTAAAATTTAATAAAGCTATAATAAAATTTAAAATAAACTAAAAAACTAAAATAAACTAAAATATAATAAAAAAAATTAAGTTTATAAAAATTAAAAAAAAAGTTTTTATTAAAGCATTTTAAAAAATTAACTAATATATAAATTTAAAATATAATTAAATATTAATAGCATAATTAACTTGTTATATAATAATAAACTAAATAGCTTAATAGTTATAGCTTAAAATAAAAACATAATAAAAACATTTTTATAATTATTATTTAAAACTTAATTAAAAAACATTATTATTATATAAAAAAAAAAGCTATTTTTAACATTTTAGCTTTTATTATATTTATATAAAAAAAAAAGCGTTAAAAGTATTATTAAAAATTATAGCTTAATAAAAAGCTTAATTTAAAGTTTAAATTAGTTAGTTAATAATAAATATTTAATTATATTATAATATATAAAATATAAATTATTAAATAATTATAAATAAACTAAAGTTTATTTTTTAAAAGCTATAATTTAAATTTTAAATTAATATAATATTTTTTATAATTTATTTATTAATTTTATAAATATATTATTTTATTAAAAAAAAAGTTATATAATATATTTTAAAAAATTATAAAAAATATTTTATATATTTTTATATAAGTTTATAAATATTAAATAAACTTATAATATATTAATTTATAAATTAATTATATATATTTTTATAATATAATTTAATATAAAAACTAAAATTATAAATTTTAATATATTATAAATTATAAAAAAAACTATAAAAATAATAAAAATTATAATAATAATATTATTAAAATAATAATTTAATTATAAAACATTATAATATTATTTTATAATTATATTTTTAATTTAAAAAAATTAGCTTTTAAATTAAATAAATTAATTATAATATTAATAAAAATAGTTAAACTATTATTATAAAAGCTTATAATTTTAAATTTTAAAAATAATAATTAAAAAGTTAATAAAATAATTAAGTTAAATAATAATAATAGCTTTATAATAAACTAAAAATTAATTTATAAAATTAAATTTATTATTAATATTAAATAAAAATATTATTTTAAATATAATAAAATAAATTATTAAATTAAAAATTATAATAAAACTTAATTATTAAATAATTATTTTAATTAATTAATTATAATTAAAAATATTTTATTTAAAAATAATTTTAATAATAAAATTAAAAATATTATTAAAAACTTTTAATAATATTATATTTTAAAATATAATAAACATTTTAAATAAAAAAATATATATTTATTTAAATAAATAAATAAATTATAATTAAATAATTAAATTAAAGTTTACTTAAGCAAATAAATAAACTATAATTAAATAGTTAAACTAAAAGCTTAATATATAAACAAAAAAGTAAATAATAACTTTTTTGCATAAAAAAAAAGCAAACTATATAAGCTATATATAGTATAGCTTTTTTTATATAACTAATTATTAACAATTATATACTAGCAGCTATAAATAGCTGCTAGCAAACAATTAGTATAGCTATTTAATAATATATATAACTACTAATAACTAATATAACTATATTTAGCTATTTTATTGTTTTATTAATTATTTTATTAAGTATAATATTATTATAAATAAGCTACTAACATAAAAATATAAGCTATAAATAGCTAGTATAAATTAATATATTATTTAATATATAAAACGCAAAAAAAACTTTTTAACTATTTGTTTTTTATATAAAGCGCTATAATAAAGCAATTAACACTTATTATTTTTTTAAAAAATTTAAAAAAAGCTTAGTTTAAGTAGTTTTTATTATATATAGCTTATAAATATATTATTAAAGCTTTTTATAATATAGTTTTTTTTTTATATATTATTTTAAATAATAATAAACTTAAAGTTTAACTATTAAATAGTTAAATTAAAGCTTAATAAATAAATAAAAAAATAAACTATATATAAGCTATATATAGTTAAATTTTTTATTTATATAATTAATTATTTATTATTATATATTAATAATTATAAATAATTATTAATAGTTATTAATATAGTTTTTAATAATATATATAGTTATTAATAATTAAATTATTATATATTAATTATTTTATTATTTTATTAATTATTTTATTAAATATAATATTAATATAAATAAACTATTAATATAAAAATATAAACTATTAATAACTAATATAAATTAATATATTATTTAATATATAAAACATAAAAAAAACTTTTTAATTATTTGTTTTTTATAAAATATTATAATAAAACAATTAAACTTTATTATTTTTTTTAAAAAAACTTAAAAAAAGCTTAAGTTTAAATAAATTTTATTATATATAGCTTTATAAATATATTATTAAAGCTTTTTATAATAATATTTACTTAGGCAAGTAAATAAACTGCAACTAAATAGTTAAGCCAAAGCTTAACACGCAAGCAGAAAAATAGACGATAATTTTTTTGCACAAAAAAAAAGCAAACTATATAAGTTATATATAGCGCAGCCCTTTTTATATAACCGATTACCAACAACTATATACTAGTAGCTACAAACAGCTGCTAACAAGCAATTAGTATAGCTATTTAGCAGTATGTATAGCTGCTAACAACTAATATAACTATGTTTGGCTACTTTACTGCCTTATTAATTGCTTTGCTAAACGTAATACTGCTGCAAACAAGCCGCTAATATAAAAATATAGGCTACTAATAGCTAGTATAAATTAGCACATTATTTAACATATAAAACGCAAAAAAAACTTTTTTAACTACTTGTTTTTTATATATAAAGCGCTGCAATAAAGCAATTAGCATTTACTAACCTTTTTAGAAAACCTAAAAAAAGCTTGGTTTAAGTGGTTTTTACTATATACAGCTTATAAATATACTGCTAAAGCTTTCTATAATATAGTTTTTTTTTTACATATTGCTTTAGGTAACAATAAACCCAAAGTTTAACTATTAAAGCTTTTTATAATATAGTTTTTTTTTTATATATTATTTTAAATAATAATAAATTTAAAGTTTAATTATAAATAAAAAAATATATAAAAAAAAAAAAAGCTATAAGCTTTTTTACTTAAGCAAATAAATAAACTATAACTAAATAGCTAAGCTAAAGCTTAGCAAATAAACAAAAAAATAAATAACAACCTTTTTATATAAAAATAAAAAAGCAAGCTACTTATAAGCTATATATAACTAAGCTTTTTGTTTATATAACTAATTTTATATAACTATATACTAGCAGCTATATATAGCTATTAATAGCTATTAGTATAGCTTTTAATAGTATATATAACTACTAATAACTAAATTATTATATATTAGCTATTTTATTGTTTTGTTAATTATTTTGCTAAGCATAACATAGCTACAAATAAACTGCTAACGCAAAAATATAAGCTGCTAACAGCTAGTATAAATTAACGTGTTATTTAATATATAAAGTATAAAAAAAACTTTTTAATTATTTAGCTATAGTAATTGCAATAAAACAATTAAACTTTACTACCCTTTTTAAAAAACTTAAAAAAAGCTTAGATTTAAGTGGTTTTTACTATATATAGCCTATAAATATGCTATAAAGCTTTTTATAATATAGTTTTTTTTTTACATATTATTTTAAATAGTAATAAAACTTAAAGTTTAACTATTAAAAAGCTATAAGCTTTAATAACAAATTTATTATATTAAGCTAAATAAATAAAAAATTAATATAAATTTATTAAAATATTAAAAAAAAAATAATTTAAATATTTAAATTTTTTTTAAAAAATTTATTTTTAAAATTAATAAATTTAAAACTTAAAAAAGTTTAATTTATATAATTTAAATAAACTAAAATAAAAAAAAACTAATATTAATAATTATTAAAATTAATATAATTTATTTTTAATTAAATTAATAAATAGTTTTAAATTTATAGTTTTTTTTAATTATAATTATATTAATTATTATATTTTTAAAATTTTTACTTTAAAATTAAAATTATATTTATTATAAAAATTTAAAATTATATAAAATATTAAAAAAATAAAACTAAAAATAATAAAAAACTATTTAATATAAAAATAGTTTTTAGCTTAAAATAACTATATAAAGCTATAAAAAATTATAAAAAAAATTATTTTAAATAATATATTTTTTAAAAATTTTATAATAAATAAAAAAAAAGTTTTATAAATAAAACTTTATTTTAAATATTTTAAAAAATAAAAAAACTATTTAGCTTTTAAATTTTAAAAATAAGTTAATTTTAAAATTATTAAAATATAATTTAATTAAATTAATAATTAAATTAACTTATATAAAAAATAAAAAAAATAAAAAAAATAAAAAAAAAATAAAATAATATAAAAAAAAATATTTATAATAATTATATATTTATAACCGACTTTATTATATAAAAATAACTAAATATAAAAAAAAAACAAGCGTTATATATTTAATATTTTAATAAAAATTAAACTATAATTATAATAAAATATATAAATATTTAAATAATTATATAATAATAATTATATATTTATAATTAACTTTATTATATAAAAATAATTAAATATAAAAAAAAATAAATTATTAAAAATTAAAGCTTATAAATTAAATATATAATTTAGCTTATAAATATATTTATTTTAAATAAAAATTTTTTTTTTTTAAGCTTTAATAGTTAAACTTTAGGTTTATTACTATTTAAAGCAATATATAAAAAAAAAATTATATTATAAAAAGC
This sequence comes from Nemania sp. FL0031, assembly GCA_022432375.1. NCBI lineage: Eukaryota > Fungi > Ascomycota > Sordariomycetes > Xylariales > Xylariaceae > Nemania > Nemania sp. FL0031. Next base: position 623,605 of record JAJKKK010000027.1, read on the forward strand.
TTTAATAATATATTTATAGGCTATATATAGTAAAAACTATTTAAACCTAAGCTTTTTTTAAGTTTTTTAAAAAAGGTAGTAAAGTTTAATTGTTTTATTACAGCTATTATAGCTAAATAGTTAAAAGGTTTTTTTTGTACTTTGTATATTAAATAATATATTAATTTATGCTAGCTATTAACAGTTTATATTTTTATATTAATAGCTTGTTTATATTAGTGTTATATTTAACAAAATAATTAATAAAACAATAAAATAGCCAAATATAATAAGTTAGTTATTAGTAGCTATATATATTATTAAAAGCTATATTAATAGTTGTTAATAGTTATATATAGCTGCTAATATATAGTTAATAAGTAATTAGTTATATAAATAAAAGCTTAGCTATATATAGTTTATATATAGCTTGCTTTTTTTACTTTTATATAAAAAGGTTATTACTTATTTTTTTGGTTTGCTTATTAAGCTTTAGTTTAGTTATTTAGTTGCAGTTTATTTATTTGCTTAAGTAGAATTTTTTTTAAGCTTTAATTTTAAAATAAATATTTATTTTTAAATATTATTATTATTATATTTAATTTTATTTTTTATTTATAATAATTTTAAAGCTTTTATTAAAAAGTTATTTATAATATAAATAAAATAATATATTAATATATTTAATTAAATATTATATAAAATAAATTATTTATAAAATTTTATAAAATTTAGCTTAAATAAAACTAAAATAACAATTAAATAATAAAACTTAATATTTTAAAATTTAAAAAACTTTTTGTTTTATTTTTTAAGCTAGTAATTTTATGCAAATTTAAAAATAGTTTATTAAAGCTATTATTTAAAAATATTAAACAATTAAAAAAAAAAAAAAC